>CM056842.1:13767866-14967866 GCA_029853015.1 Chelidonichthys spinosus | reverse complement strand
ACACATGGATCATGGTGGTTTATTTAATGTTATTTCATGTAATCTTTTGATACATTTGCAGATTATGTGCATGGATTTATATAAAGAAGCAGGTGCCAGATGGCAATAACTCAGCCTCATCATACAGTAATTGGTTAGAAAGCACAAGGAAAGCAAATCCACCCTGGATTGGGAAAACCTTGAAAAGTAATGTTTGCATAATATTCATTTTCATAAGGTATTGGCTGATTCAAAGCTAAAACCAAACAAAAAGCAAGGATACCATTGAAACACCCTGTCACCAGAGGCATTGATTGTTCTGATTCACAGAAAGTCATGTAATGCTTTTGTCTATCCCACTCAATTCTTTTACTTAAATCCTCCGTCTAAACGTCATTAAGAGAGCCTTTACTTACAGTTGACTTATCTGCCTTTACGTTGTAATTGCTTTGGTGTTTGAACTCACTTCCCAAGAATCACTTTAAAATAGTCTAGGTGGTCAGCAACCTCCGGTTCTTAAAAGAGAAGACGATGCAGTAGTGCCTAAAACCTGCATTATCCCTGCTGGCCATAGGGGGCAAACTATGGAGAACAGTAGGCAAAGGAGGGACGGAAGTCAAAACTTCCACTTCATATACTTCCTATCTGGAGACCCAAGCAGAGCTAAAAGAGAGTGAATATTGTACACAGGCAGGCACCCCTCCGAACAAATGCTAATGCTGCTTCTGCATGTCTGCAATGTGTTAATGTAATTGTCAGATAACACAAACAAAACAAACAAGTGATGCAGCTTTAAGCACTGGAATAATAGAGTGTGGTATAATTAGAGTATTATCCAAATAATCATTACCTCAATGGTAAAACTAAACCAATTAAGTGACATTAACTGACATCAAATTAGCAACGGCCCTACTTTATAGTGTCATCTGCTAGCAAACCATTACTTAAATACTGACTGGTAAGAACGTATCTTTGAAAACTGCATTTCTGTACGTGAGTCAGTGGAACTGTAACTTTTTAAGTGATGTATTTCACACATGAGATATGACATGAAGTATCATTAAAATAAAAACCTTTTTTGGGGGGTAAAATGCCAATTACTATAAATTGAGACATAAAACAACTTTACAGGTCGTGCAGTTCATCGTAGTTGTCTATGCAGGGCTGGTTATAAAGTCATGGTCAATGACTGATAGCAAAAACTATTAATCTGCATTGATGTTGCATCTCGTCCCTTCTCATCCGTTTTCATCTTGTAAAGGCGTCCCTGTATTCACTGTAGCGTTCCCATTGAGCATGGTTGTCTTCCTCCGACTGATTCATCCGTTTTTTGGGGGATTTTCATCTTCTTTATCTATTCGAGCAAAATGGCTCTCACTGCACAACACCAGCCTCATTTTATTTTGCAGTTTAGCTCAAACAGACTTCTGTCTGCAACTTCCCTTACTTGAAATAAAACCAACAGCGGGAGCTTAGAAGATATAATGGAAAAGACCCTCATTTTCCAATGTTGCGGCCTATTTTAATTTTTTGCCTGGGAACTTGCAATATCAAGAACCTCAGTGGACCAATGATCATCCTGTGAGGAGCTACTGGCAGCTACGCGTGTTTAGCTGTGTCATAAGGTTAGCGAAGATGCTGTAAAGACACCAGTTATTTCAGAACTAGAGAGTATTTCTTCATTAAAAGAAGAGCAAAGAATGACAATGAAGGCTTTCTTGACTGACAGAAGGTTCCTCCAATCACCTGACATGCATGCCCTTTTCGAAAGACTTTCCAATCATGGCTTAGTTGGCTCATTGGAATAAACCAGACAACAACTCAGAAGACTCATGTGTGAATACTGTCCATAGCCACATTTTCAGACTGGATTAAACAGTAAACACTGTTGGTCATGTGTAGAGGACATCGCTGGAAACCACAAATGAGCAGTTGGGCAAACGTGTAATTATCCTCACTTTGTAAACCCCTTTGCTATGAGAGTTAGACAGCGTCTCCTCTGGTGAAATACAATCTTTTTTTCCGCTTACTTTGATCTTGGAAGCGACAAAATGAGTTGAGACTCGGTAGAGGGTTTTGAAAACAGCCATTAACGAGAAAAGAGGAGGACTTTTTAGCAACAAACGAGTTCTCACTGAGCAAAAACATCTCAGCCTTGATGGAAAGTTAAGAAGGTGCTGCTGAGGCATTGCATCAGCTTTTTTAATTGCAGTACTACAGTGTTTTTGGAGTAAACAAAGTGGGTGAAATTAGGAGAAGAAAACATTGCAAGCGAGTATAGCCTTCGAAAAAACATGACATTTCAAACGAGCATGAAAGCTCGGGAAGTGCAGTCACAAGGACATCTGCAGCGACTAGAATAAGGTAGGTAATCTAAGATAAACAGATAAAACTGTGGTAAAATGATTCAGTGATTTGTGTGTTTTCTTGATTCTCAGAAAAACACCATTATAACCAGAATGTCAGCGTTGACTTATTTATCTTTGTTACTTACTTACTTGCTTATCTTATAACATGCATAGGCAAGTACAACACATATAGTTATTCAGTTTATTTAGGTGTACACAACAAAAACTACTTTCTTCAGATTAAGGCAACAAAAAATACAGAGTTAGGGTCAAGTAACAAATCAAGATAGGTTCAGGCAACTCATCTACACAGTTAAGTTTAGGCAACAACACTATGTTGTTAAGTTTAGGCAACAAAAACTACATAGTTAGGTTTAGGCAACAAAACTACATTGTTACTCACAAAATGTGAAGATAGCATTGCATAATCAATGCAAAAAGTAATCAAGAAAAAGTACGTTCTGTATGTAATGTGATACCAAATATCTGTAATTATACAGTATTTCATCCAAGTTTAAATAATTTGCAGATATTGTGCTGCTTCCTCTATTCTTCTGTACTACATTCCACACTCTCTTCTTACTCCTGGTCAGCAATCCGTCCCTCCTCCTCCCCCCTATACAATCTCTGACTCACCTCCCTCAGTCTTGCATCCGAAGCACAATTTCCACAGCAATAAGGTAAATACGCTGTGACTGATGGGAGAAAGCGCTGCTAGAAGTATAGCCCAGGCCCTTTGTACTCGCACCTCTCCAGGTCACATGGGCTCGGGGGATTACAAAAGCAATTGTACACCTATAGCCCTACATCAAGTGATACAGCCATGTGTGCTCTGTCAGACCATTAGCCCCCAGTGTGTTGGTGGCTTTGCACTCCCACTGCAATAATCACCGAACATACTCCAGAGCACTCATATTTCCTCAACCTCCACGCCAAGCATCCTTATGTGGGTCTCAGTGGTTTTTTTAGACCTTTTGTCAAGTACTGTGGTCGTGATTTTACTCTTGGTTGGTGGGTTTGTTTTAATGTAGAGCTGTGGGCTTGGTATGACTGGTAAAAGTGTCCGCCTTGGTGCTTTCAACAGCTGCCCTCAAATACTAGAACACTCACGAGCCCGCCTCTTCTCTACTGCATTCTATACTTTTCTTCAAAATAAAGCAGCAACATGATGTTCTCCTTTAATTAAGCATCTTATTGGCCTCCAGGTTTCAGAGATATTTGTCTATTTTTTATTGACTATTCTATAGTCAACGCTCACACAGAAAACCTGAACATAACTGCTTGTAAATATTTGACCAAATAACTATTTCTGTCCCTTTTCTGCTGACAGTGTTTTTAGTCACTGTAGCGGAAACTGGAGCCTTCATTCTTCTTTTAAAACCAAATAAAACTAAACAGCTAAGCTCCTGCTGAACACTTGTAGCTTGTAACCGGCAATGATTTAAGGTGCCACTTCTGGGCCTTTTTCCCCTTATTTCTCTGTCATCCTGTTTCTCTCTCTCAAACAATTCCTCTCATCTCCCACTCACGCTAGCGGTGGTGACTGCTCTCAGCAGGGTGTCCATTTTGTAAGTGCTGCAGGAGTCTGTGGAGTAGCAGCCCTGCTTGCGGAGCTGCGAAGGAAGAGGCAATGATGAAAAGAGGGCGATCCAGCGCCGGTAGTAGGAGAGGGAAGAGGCGATAGTCAGGCGTGGAGAGAGGGAATGATGCATCATGTCAGAGAAGAAAGGGGGAGAATAGATACGAAAGGAGTGAAAGAGATCTGGCTCTCAAAGCGCCGGCCCATCAAAGACCTTCGTGTCCTCTTCAAAGATCAACTTAGACTCCAGAAATCTAATCTAGCAACACAGATCAACAGTGTCACATTCAAGTCATGATTTACAGTCCGCTTCCAATTTCCTTTGATATATATTTGAGTAATACAAATTCAAACATGTTTGATCAAATCTTTATCTTAAAGTTTAAGGGGATTGCAATGGGATGGAGAAAAAGAACAGGCATGAAACTTATATCCCTTATTTGTTATTCATGCATAAGCTCCAACTCCTCTTGCCTCATTCATATCATACTTCAAATGATTTGGCAATCAAGCCTCGAGGGGTGTACTGGAGAGGAGGGGAGCGCAGACAGGAGAAATATTGCTAGGCGTTTCAGCTGTTCAGTAATTATTTCTCAGGCAGCCGAGAAGACGCCCAGAGGCTGATGAAAGACCAGTAGATCTTGGGGGTCCTCTGAGAGCCTCTGTGCTCTACCAGAAGTGCTCCATTAACTGAGGCATCATGGGAAATCTTGCGCACTGAGCTGGACAGTAACCTACTATGAATCCTCTCACGGGCCAAAAAATGCTTTCCTTCTAAAAGTGGGTTTCTTTCATCAAGAGTTTATTGTATTGGTTGATGGTCATCATGAATTCTTCATCCATCCTCATCACTGCAACGTTCTTTTTTAGGCACATTTGTGTGTCTAGGCCTGGCAATGTTGATCTGTCAGTCAGTCACTTTGGTCCAGACAATAGACTCTACTCATTGGTTTGTTTACTTTGGTTTGAAGGGTTGAGCTTAGAACAACCAAAACACAATGTTGCAATTAACTTTCATGAACTGAAATAAAGTTGTAAGATGGAGGACAACTTTCAGACCGGACAATGCATTGTAGCAACCAGCAACCCCGCCCTAAAGCATCTGCTTCCTGGTCTGTTGACTCTAAATGGACCATAATTTACTAAATAAACATCATGCTGGATTGAAGAAGACTTCAAATAGTGAGTCAAGTGAGCAGTAATTTTCTCATAGACTTCCATGCAATCAGATTGCCCTGATGGTCAGCACAGAGAATGCAATTTTAAGGCACTTCAGTTTGGCTTCACTTTTCAGTCCAGTTAGGATACTATGGATTTCAGAATTTTGATATAAAAAAGTCATAATTATGAAACACAGCCTCAATTTATTTTGCTTTTTCTTCCTTCTAGTAATAAATATTTATGTTTTAGAGAAGTGGTTGCATTTGAAGCCAGGTTTTCATGTGAATGTCTAATGAGTTAGGCCTTGAGACATACAATGTGCGTCAATGTGTAACCCCGAATATAAATAGAACTCCAGAGGGCATTTCCATTACATTCGGGTAGAGGCAGAAATAAAAAAAAACATATTTCATTACCTGCACAAATGAAACCCAAACTGCCTGCGTTGTTGCATGCTGTAGGTTTTGTTCGCAGTGCAGTGTTTGGTTGTGGGAACGTCATTTTCCGGAGGCAGGGCTGATTTGTTCTTGAGCTCTAAAATTTTGGACAGCCTCCATTTTGCCCTCCCTCCCGTTACAAGGCAACGATGTCGTAAACTTAAGAGTTTAAGGCCTTAGCTGTTGCCCAAAGCTAAAGTTGCTAATATAACAGCCTGTCCTTTGTTGTTGAACATGCTGGATGCTATATGAAGATACAGTTTCATGTAATTAGAAAGGGATCTGGATATGTGAGAGTACAGTATCAGGGATTAGTTTGGATTAAAAGAAGTGGTAAAGGGTTCTGCTCTCTAACACTCTTCCCTCATTTACCACAAAGGGCTGAAGACAACGTGTTCTGAAGCATCAAAATTACACTATTTGTATCCTTTGGCAACGTGGAGAAAGTCTCCTCTGCTTTTATCTGTTCCGAAGGCTCTCACACACTGCCAGCAGCATCACTCAGCCGCTAAATGGGGAGCGGTGATGCCAAGCCTGTTATTGCAGGTTTACTGTATTTGTGGTACACACAGTTTTCTCATTCTTCTGCTGTCATGGCTTAGCCTCCTTCCTGGGCATCGTTCCTGGTTCTATGAGGGCTGAGTTTGTCAGGCCGAGAAAAGGAAAGTGACACCACCAGCAAAATACATGCAAAACATGCAACGTTATATTTGGGTTGAAACTACAAGAAGAAAAATTAAAGAGAAGAGAGAGAAAAAAGTAAATATTTACTAAAGCAAGTTGTGTTTTAATTATAACACCACCATGCTAACCACTACACCACTGTGCTAACCACCACACCACCATGCTAACCACTACACCAACATGTTAACCACTACACCAACATGCTAACCACCACACCACCGTGCTAACCACCACACCACCATGCTAACTACCACACCACCATGCTAACCACAACACCACCATGCTAACCACAACACCAACATGTTAACCACCACACCACCATGCTAACTACCACACCACCATGCTAACCACAACACCACCATGCTAACCACTACACCAACATGTTAACCACTACACCAACATGCTAACCACCACACCACCGTGCTAACCACCACACCACCATGCTAACTACCGTGCTAACCACCTAACCACCGTGCTAACCACCACACCACCATGCTAACCACCACACTTACATGCTTACCACCACACCAATGTATTAACCACCACACCACCATGCTAACCACCACACTAACATGCTAACCAGCACACCAACATGCTAACCACCACACCACCATGCTAACCACCACACCACTGTATTAACCACCACACCAACATGCTAACCACCACACCACTGTGCTAACCACCACACCAACATGCTAACCACCACACCACCATGCTAACCAGCACACCACTGTTTTAACCAGCACACCACCAAGCTAACCACCACACCACCATGCTAACCATCACACTACCATGCTACCACATATAACACACCAAAGCACAAAGATCGTTCTCTGACCTTTGTCCGACAAAAGACGTCAGAAGAGACAACAAGTGACTTCAGCTGAGGGCTCACTTCACGTTCACTCGTGTAACACTTCCCGAGAAGAGCGGGAGTTTCTTCTGTGTGGCGTCTGCTCAGTATTCCCCACACAAGCTGCCTGCCAGAGCCAGCCTCCAGTTCTGCCTCCAGCCTCAGACACACAGCACGCTACCGAAGGAGGAGGAAAAGACACGAATGCCGTCCCCGATGTCCCCGAGCCGTGACTCATCTTCCTCACTTCATGATATCATGCACATCTCACACTGGAGTCATATGTTAGGATGCTTCATGTTAAAATACTCTTCAGTTCACGCTGTGGAGGATTTGCCACTTGCTCAACATGTGAAATAAGAGAAGGAGCAAAACCCTGTTGCCTTATGGGGGGGAGGGGGATCAGATTAGGGTATCATTGACGTGTTTGGCTGCTTGCTGCTCTGGGAACACATGACACTGTAGATAATCTGCTCAAATGGCTCACAATAATTACAAATATTCAGACACGCATCAGCCCCCTGGCCTTCATTTTCTTTGAGCATCCACGTCATCATAGATGAGCAATTCTGCAATGTACCGCAGCAGCTTAAGGAACTTTGCATTTCAAGTCAGTGTTCATGTATGTGATCTTGATGCTTCATATTGCTCCGCTACAGGAGCTCTGTGAGAGCTCTAATCCTTTGAGGTGGATCTGTTCTTGTCGATTCTTTGAAGTCATTCAGAACAAGTGTGTGAATGCTGTTTTTTTTGCCACCCAGGTGGTGCTGCCGTGTTTTAATCCTCGTGTTACACAATGCTTACTACCTTCTCGGAGCCATCAATGACTAATTAATTATTAATAAGCTTCATTCAGGTCCAGTCCATTCAATACGCCTCTGCTGGAGAATGCTGTGTTTCCTGTTGCATAACACCGTGTAACACACACACACACACACACACACACACACACACACACACAGCTCTGACACAGTTTTATGTGGAATGTGAACATAACTTGGTCCGTGGATGTGCATGTGTTCATGTAGACCGTCAGATACGGTTCACATGTAGGTCAGTGCAGATGTGCAGACGACATAAGCATTCCTTTGTGTTTCCTGTTGAAATATTTGCAAATGCAGTAGGTGACAGGAAGTAAACTTGGACCTATGTTGTTGCTCTAGCAACGGGATGGCAATGGAAAAAGTCTGATCCTGCAGTCATTTGGCCCTGGATTTGTAAAGGTTTGGTGTTAACTCACAGTAGCTCATTGATTGATTTTAGTTTGGAATTAAAGTAAAGATGTGGTCGTTTTACACAGTGCTTGGTTTCTTTAGGTAGGTTTTTATGGGAAATGGAAACATCTCAACACAATTGAAACACTTCAAATCAAATACACAAAAATGCGTGTTGTGTACACAGCCCGAGTGAGCCAGGTATCAGTCAGGCGGCTAAGCATTAAAGTCATTCACGATTGCACTCAGAAGTCAAATCTGCACATCTGCTGTCGTCTCTGCTCTGTTAGGCATCCGGCCCAGAATTGACTCTCCTCTTTAGAGCTGATTAGATTTTTTTTTTTTTCCCTCTCTAGATGCACTCTACATCTATCTGCTCCCTCAGCCGAGAGTGTATGCAGCTATTAGCTCTTTACCAAGCACCTTCCGGTTCCATATGTCTAATCCATACGCTGAGCTGTGTAATACCAGGGTGCGTGCACTCAAGTATGCTTACATTTTCCCAAATCCCATTCACAACCGCATGTGACCCTGATGCTCCTCTGACCTTTCCACTGCAAAAAAAGAAGAAGAAAACAAGAAAAAATAAAGACGATCTATGGAGGCATTTGACTTCTTTGTCAGTTTATCTGCGCGGCTGGATGTGATTCACGAGCATGCATAGAGCTATTTGTATGATAATGGAAAACAGACTCTGTGGAGCGGCTGCTCTATACGCGATGCTTTGCAGGAGACAGCTGACATAAGCACTTATTGAATCTGGCCAACGATTCAGTGGAAATGTGAGTAATGCAGCGGCATCGAAGGAGAGAGCGAAGAAGAGAGCTGGCACTGGTGGGTCGACATTGTAAATGTCATCTTCGCGGGGGCCTTCGTCTGCCTGCTTTTTATGGACTTTTTCTTTCAGCACTTAAAAGAGAAAGAACACAATTGCGTACATGATGTGAGTCTCTTGTGCTCGTTTCTGCGCCGAGTCGACTACAGTGACCAGATTAATGAGAAGTCTCCATTCCACCCACTCCTACTCCCACGCAGTCTTTAGAAGAGGCTTCTAACACATTGTGGATGATGTGACATGATATAACACTCTCCCACCTCAATTCCTATCTCTTTGTTGAGGTGCCTTTGAATAATGGGAATGCACATTAGAACACTCGGGGCTCCGAAAAGCCTGTCTGGAGACATTACCGGCGAAATGCTTCATCCGGAGATAAAACACAAATGCATGGTGAAGGCTGGGTGAGCTTGTGCCATCAGTATCAAATATGAGACGCTAATTAGTTGTAAATCTGTTGCAGCAGGTGGGAGCCGAGTGCAGTTACAAAGCTATTCGGCTCAGAATCAGAATCTAGATGATTTATGGCTGTAACACATCCATATTTAGAGAGTTTAAGTCCTCTAGTGGGACCTGGTCTCACTGCCCAGAACTGTGCAGCTCCGTTGGCACCTCGTTCTCTTCACAGATGAGAGCAGGTTCACACGGGGCAGTGCAGCTGCAGGGGGGCCTGGGTACCTCCTGGTGCAGTGGGGCCTGGTTACCTCCTGGTGCAGTGGGGCCTGGGTAACTCTTGGTGCGGTGGGGCCTGGTTACACCCTGGTGCGGTGGGGCCTGGTTACCTCCTGGTGCGGTGGGGCCTGGGTACCTCCTGGTACAGTGGGGCCTGGGTTCCTCCTGGCGCGGTGGGGCCTGGGTATCTCCTGGTGCAGTGGGGCCTGGGTACCTCCTGGTGCAGTGGGGCCTGGTTACCTCCTGTTGCGGTGGGGCCTGGGTACCTCCTGCTGTAGTGGGGCCTGGGTACCTCCTGGTGCAGTGGGGCCTGGGTTCCTCCTGGTGCGGTGGGGCCTGGGTACCTCCTGATGCAGTGGGGCCTGGGTACCTCCTGGTGCAGTGGGGCCTGGTTACCTCCTGTTGCGGTGGGGCCTGGTTACCTCCTGTTGCGGTGGGGCCTGGGTACCTCCTGCTGTAGTGGGGCCTGGGTACCTCCTGGTGCGGTGGGGCCTGGGTACCTCCTGATGCAGTGGGCCCTGGGTTCCTCCTGCTGTAGTGGGGCCTGGGTTCCTCCTGGTGCAGTGGGGCCTGGGTTTCTCCTGCTGTAGTGGAGCCTGGGTTCCTCCTGCTGTAATGGGGCCTGGGTTCCTCCTGGTGCACTGGGCCCTGGGTTCCTCCTGCTGTAGTGGGGCCTGGGTTCCTCCTGGTGCAGTGGGCCCTGGGTTCCTCCTGCTGTAGTGGGGCCTGGGTTCCTCCTGGTGCAGTGGGGCCTGGGTTTCTCCTGCTGTAGTGGAGCCTGGGTTCCTCCTGCTGTAGTGGGGCCTGGGTTCCTCCTGGTGCACTGGGCCCTGGGTTCCTCCTGCTGTAGTGGGGCCTGGGTTCCTCCTGGTGCACTGGGCCCTGGGTTCCTCCTGGTGCAGTGGGGCCTGGGTTCCTCCTGGTGCACTGAGCCCTGGGTTCCTCCTGCTGTAGTGGGGCCTGGGTTCCTCCTGGTGCAGTGGAGCCTGGCTTCCTCTTGTTGCAGTAGGCCCTGAGTTCCTCCTGGTGTAGTGGGCCCTGGGTATCAAATTGGTACCTTCCTTCCTTCCTTCCTTCCTTACAATGCTATAGTGTCAATGACAAGATAACAAGATCAAGTAACATTGCCGCCGTCCCATCCCTTCACCACTGACCTCTGACCTTTGGAGAAGAACCTTGCAGGGATCTGAATAAAGCCCATTTTTTTATCAGCTATCCCAGTCAGTGGGCGTGTGAGACTTGTCATGTTACCAGTGGAAGAGAAGAGGTTTTTAATAGCAGAGACAACAGCGAGCAGCTCGGGCTTTCAGCTCTAATACTCTCCATCGCTTCATTAGCGGGGCCAGCGCGTGTGTGTGTGTGTGTGTGTGTGTGTGTGTGTGTGCCTCAGTGTGTGGAAGGAGAGCGAGGAAGAGCGGCGTTGATGCTGCCACTCGGCTGCCATTATCTTTAAAACAACCCACACAGTGGCACGCAGAGTCAAAGAAGAGCCATTATTAATATTTCTCCCTCTGAAATGAGCCCAAGAAGAAGAAGCACATGGACTCCCATTGTCTGCTGGCATTGAAGTCCTCTATTTTTTTTTTGGGACATGAAAGCGCCACAATGATTTCTATTACCGGACCTTATCAGGCGCTTAGCCAAGAGATTAGCAGTGGTAATTCTCTCTTTTTTTCGGTGTAAAGGTCTTTTTATATATTCAGTGCTTATGAGCGAGAGGGAGGGAGGTAAAAGTGGGAAATGGATTCATTAGTCTGGAACTGGTCCTTCAGTCAATAGCCACATTTTGAAAAGGTCTTTTATTATTGGAGGTGTGTTGCCGAATGACATTCAGTCAGTGAATTATCAGCGTGCTTTCAGGAACCATGGCTTAACCAGACTGAGTGTTCAGAGGGAGGCTGTCTGTGGTCTGAGAGCTGGTCCGGTCTCAGGGGACGGCATCATTTAGACGGCACAATGAGGCTTTTCTCTTGATTAGGTTTAATTTTGCTTCCCAGCTTTTTCTCATTGGCTTCCTTCAGGAAGACACTGTGTGTTTTAGAGAGGACCTATTCTGCTCCTGTGTGGTTCATTCTGTATAACAGGCTCCTACCAGAACATGTTTAAATGCTTCCATTTATTTCCCCATCAACGTTGATTAGATGCATATTTGTGTGTGAACACAGCAGAACAGAAAATCATAATCACATTCCTCCTTCATCCGTATGGTCTAGATGTCGACCAGACACCAGAGTTAGAGATTAGCCCCACACATTCCCCAGGGGACTTGAAGCCATTTATATATATATAGGCCCACACACACCCTCGGACATGCTCGCCACGTAGTCCAGCAGACCACAACGAAATGTAATGACATGGACTGTCGGGGAGAGCCGAGCTTCCTGCTGTGATTGAAATGGAGAAACAAAGCTCTGGGAAATCGGAAAGGAAGACGAGCGTTCATCCTGCTGCATGAAGCAAGCTTGTTTTCAGCGGTTTCTGTGCGAGCCGCCACCCTGGTGGTGCGTTAAACCAAGTTCTCTTTAAGAAGAACCATATTTAGTCCATAACGTGTGCTTTCCTCCTGTTTTAATACAGACTAGCTATCTGTAAAAGCACATGATCTCCAGGACAGAGCTGCTTGTTTTACCTCGAGCTAATTATTACCGCATTTTTTATTTTCCCCCGCTCGCACCTGCCTCGAGTCTCCGCGGGGGCTGAGTGCACATAAAAGTGCATGTGTAGCGAGTGGCAAGGTGTCTTTCGGTGGGGGGTTAGGCTTCTAAATGGAGTGTTAGGGGTTTTGCTCTCAAAGAGCTGCCAGTAATTAACACAGCAAATGAGTGACACCCTGTCTGTGAGGGATAAGACTGTTTAGCTGTGTCAGAGGCTCCGATAAGGACAAGCTGCTAATGTAGCGCGAGGAACCTGACTGCTGTTCTTCATTGCATTGATATTTGTTTTTATTATTGAGCTGCTTCTATCAAAATGCTGCACATGTTTTTTTTTTTTTTTTTTAGATATCTGCAAATTAAAATACATATTCATTTTTTCTCCTTCAACTGTTGCAAATGCAGAAAGGGGCTCCTTGTTTAAGTCTTCTATACCGGCTATCAGCCCTACTTCTAAACACACATTTCCACCTTTTCTTAGGACTGAGGGAGGAGCCCCAAATGAAACACATGCATGAACATTGTGCGGCCACATCTAATCACTGAGACATGTCCATCTGCTCTTGGAGGACACACTTTTCAGTCATTGGGAAATATGTACCTTCATGTGTCAAACAACCCCCCCAAAATAAACAAAAAATGTCTCATCCTCTATGTCTGCTCCACATCTTCCTCCTCCATCACTGCCCATCCAGATCCGGCCCTCCCCACCTCCAGGGACGACGGGTTTGCTACCCCGCCCCCGAGGGCGAAGGCCTCCTCTGACTGCCAGCTTGTATATCCCACACCATTAACAACATGACCGGTGGAGTTAGCTTGACTGGCACGTTTATTGTTCTGTTGACTGGGCAGCGCTAATGAGGCCTCCACACTGCGCTGCACCAGCAGGATTAGCGTCGGCATCACAGGACAAGCACAAACAGGAGCCGATGTCACTGACCATTTCCCCCGAGAGCACACACACACACTCAACATACATGAACACACACACTGGAGCCATCTCCACCAGCTCACACTGCACTCCTGCTCCCGAGATGCGGAGGCTGCAAATGTAATGTCTTCGTGCGTTTTGCCAGAACAAATGCAAAGTCAGAGGTCAAGCAGAGCTACTTCGCACTGTGGCTAGAAAATGAAGAGGGGGGAGATGAGCTTCATGCAGATAATTGATGTTTTAATAATGTATTCACTTGCACTGGAAAAGCATTGACTTCTCGACAAAAGGTCAACAGTGTGGAGGGAAATGTGTGAATAAGTGAATTGTAATATGCAGTCAGGTATAATGATGATCAAACTGTGCAGGAATTTGAATTGTTGGCTCGAAAAGGGGCATGACATAGCAAGCATGGAGGTTTTAGATGACAGAGATTATGTAAAGCTTTATTTTACTGGTGGGTAAATCCTACAAAATGTCCCAATAAAAATAAATATGCCATTTAGTAGCAATTAATTAAAAAAAACTGATGCTATCTCTAGAGGCAACGTTTGTTTGTCTATTATTGTCTACTGTAGAAGAGGACACACTCCCTATAGAAAACACACCAATTCTTAGTGTCAGTTGATTATTAGTAAGACATTGTTATGAATATCATACTCCATTTCTGCTAATAGATGCCCCTTTAATCCCACACACCGGCCTTTAAAGCTGCATTTTCTTAAAACATTTAACTTCAGCATTTGAAGCGCTTAACCGCTTGGAGCCCTAAATCGCTCCAAGGTAATTATGAAAAAAAAAAAAAATACATGAGGGAATCCTGTGAACCATACCAACAGAATATATTATATGATATATAAATTAAACATCCTGGGAAACATATTACCGCCATGTTTACAAATTCATTTCAGGGTTTTTTTATTGACTCATCATCTCTTCTGCATCGGTACGACGACACCTGAGTGGAGATTTAGCCCAACATCGATCTTGATAAACCAACTCCATAATAATTGCATAACAGCCGTGCATAGAGATGCTTTTTGTTAAATAAATGGCTGTGAGACATTTGGATGCAAACATGGCTGCACACTGTATTGCATTTCTTCTGGCCTCCCTCCTTCCTCCTCCTGTCTCCCGAACACAAACGCACACTGCGTTTACTCTTCATCACTCAATAGTTGTGCATCTTAAAAGGCATTCAAGAGCCTGCGGCACGTTGCCTGTAATAGCCGCCTGGTGATTTACGGGTTTGTCCCGCTAATCGTCAGCAGCGTCAGTGTTAGCCTCATTAGCACTAATGCTACACCTATTGACGAACTGCGGTAATGAGACGACTGTGGAGCAGGTGATAAAAGTCTCTGCTTCAGACCTGATAGAGCCTCAACCTACGGCACCGGCTGTTTTCTCTCAGAGGGTTATGAGGAGAAATTCCTTTTTGATTCTTTTCATCCACATGAAGTCGGTGAAATGTCAGGGCAAAGAGTGGTATTGCATTGAAATTTTACACTTTGAAAGTGTAGAAACTCAGCTAAGATAGTGGGAAGCAGCACCGGGTCGCATACTGTACAGGAAATCATTCAGATACAGCCGATCTCTCCCGCTCTTGCAGCCGGAGCTGTCCGAGGTCCTGATCCCTCTAAAAGCGACTCTGGAAAGAGCTCCAGTCAACTTGACATGTTGTTTCCAGTCGCTAACTGTTATTATGATTAATAAGTCATATTTATATTTGACTGCATGTTAGTCTTGTTATAGTTAAACAGTTATATGAGCAGATTATAACACATAAGTATGATTATAATGCGTCACAATCATCACTGTCTGCCTTTTGATCCGTTCTACGGCTCATCTTCGGTGGCCCTGAGAGCTCAAACCCCTGCTAAAATAACAAACTCATGCAAATTAAAAACAACATGACAACACACGGGCAGCATTTAGAAAAAAAAGTCGCCACTAGTAGTTTAACAATTCATACGATGAGTCAATGATAAATCTGCTAAAATAAATAAATAGAAAGAATCGTTTTGGCTTCACCAATAATCAATATTAATGCCTTCAATCATGATTAATGTTCTAAGCCTTTTAACACACTCTCTCCCCTGCCAGCATGTAGCCTATTGAAAATTGTTCAAAATAACTGAGCAATTTTAATAACATTTTTGTATTCAGTATAAAATATTATGCAGGACTAATTTTTTTATAGAATACATATGTTTAATAAGTAATTCTGTTGTCTGTTGATTTGTTCACCTTTCAGAAGAATACACATAGTCTCACTCACTTTATTGCCTGTTTATTTCATGGATGGTTAAAAGTTACTTCATCAAATCGAATCGTTCCAAAAAAAAATAATGTGTCCTTGCATCGAATCGCTGTGAAGCCAAAGATTCCCACCCCTAGTAGCCACTCATTTAGCTGCAAGCAGCGTGCCGCTTTCCTTTTTCCCTTTTAGCCGCCCATCATACGGCCCACTGTTGCATGCAGGATGCGTGCGACGGGGACATGCTACTCCGTCATTACTTTGAACGCGGCGTCGTCCATCATCGCTGCTCCCATCAGGCTGCCATCTGTCTGCGCTCTCTCGGCAGCTCAGCGGTTGTGACATACCTTCCGTTGCGTTGGAGGATTGTAGGTTATTGTGAATGCTTTTACTGCTTCTCTTTTGGAGCTTTTATTGGTTTGGTGAATGTTTTTTTTACAGCATATAAGTTGTGAAGAAAAAAAGGGTTTTGAAGTTCATTTCGGATGTCGTTTTATTGATAGAACGTCCTCGTTTTGTCTTATTCTGTGTATGTGACACGTGACACCGTGTATGAAATGATTGTTTTGTTCAGTCAACCAGAAAAGCACGCTGCAAAATGTGACGACAGCCTGGTATTTTTTTGCGTACTGCGTTTGACATATGTATGGAACATGCTAAATCTTAAAGTATTGGAATGCACCCCCGGAATTGGCCTTTTGGTTATTTCTATTTCAGGAACGTGAAGCCAAGGTGGTGCTTTAAACCTGCATTCTATCTAATGGCCATCAGGGGGCAAATCCTCTGGTTGTAAAGAGAAGTCTGACTGACTGAGATATGCAGAAACGCAGCTTAGGCAAAGTGTTATTATCTCTCAAATGTAAAATCTTATAGGCAAGCTATGATAACAATGAAAACACATCCAGAGGCTCTAATTGGTTAAAAGCGCAATACAGTTATTTAGTGTTTTATTTTCATATCATTGGATTCATCTCCTTGTTGTTGTTTTACTTTTCTTGATTGTTGTAATTCACCCTCAGTGATCTATAAATAGTTGGCTTATGTCAAAGTGGTGAAGATGTTTTTCTAATGTGCGGGGTGCTGAGCTCGCCCATCACACCGTCCTCTTGTTCAGCAGCTCTATTTATCTCCTGCGTGTGCAGTTAAATGACTCCTGACAGCTCCGGAAGTGGAACACTGACTCGACTTTCTGTTGTTTGCTTCCTCTTTATGCCTTTTCGTGAGATGTATTTATCTGGACGCCATTACATCTCTGCCCCCTGAATGCATCTCTGCATTCAAGCCGGGAAGCTAATCCGCACAAAAGGTGTGTGTGATATACTTTCCCCTACGCGTATCTTTTTTACCAGCAAGCCTCTCGATTTTACAGCCGCCACAACAATGACTGCTTTTTTTTCCTTCGTAAATGTACCGTACCTGGTCCCTGTCCAGAGCTTTTCCACAAAGCACATCTCCTTCTGTTCCCGGACGTGCCGACATGTGGGTTAAAGCGGCCCCCCGGTGAGCAAACAGGATGGAAGCTGCAGCACCGGAGCCGTGTTTCAAATTGAGAGCTAGCAGAATATGACAGCTCCTTTAATGCTGCTCTTAGACATTCATTATCATTAAGATGTTGGTTTCCATACCTGCTTAAGTAAGCATTTATCCCCAAGCTGTTAGGTTTCCTTCAGTGCTCTCTCTCTCACTCTCTCTCCTCCCCTCCCTCACCCATTGCGGGCAAATCTGCAACCCAGCTTTGCATCAGCAGTTACAAAGGGAAGGTACTTTTTTTTATATACTTTTCTTGATGCTCGTCCAAGAAATCCATGGACAGGATACATCTGGGTCTTTGGGAGAGTGTGTGTGTGTGTGTGTGTGTGTGTGTGTGTGTGTGTGTGCGCTTCCAATTCCCTCCTGTTTCCCAAAGACTATTACTCTAACTTTTCATCCATATCCGGTTGACAGAATAAAGACGTTTCATTAAGGCTATCTCTGCTCCCGGGCCTGTTAACTGAAATGCATACCTCTGCAGCCAGCCGCACGGCTCTGTGTGTGTGTGTGTGTGTGTGTGTTTGTTTATCTTAGATCTTGTGTGTTTGCGTGTGTGTCCATCTCATTAGCTGTCATTTGGGAATAGTTGCCTTTTATGTTGTAGCTGTAGGGTGGTCTGTGGTGGACCTACATTTCCTGGCTCGGGTGCGGCCTTAACCCCTTTGTGTGCGTCTGCATACGTCCATGTAATGCACTTTGATGCCAGCAGAACGACGTCCCTCCCAGCTCTGGATCCATAACGACGCGGCTATATGTGAGATACTTGGCCGTGGACGTAATTAATGTAGGCCTTAATTACCCAGCAAGTGCCTCCTCAGACCTTGGATCCCACCTTCACCGCAACTCTGAACTCTAATAAGCCCACAGGGACCCCCCGGCACGCACCTCAGACCCCAGACGAGGCAGCTGCATAATGAGTGTGCAATCATGGCCTCACACAACCACGCAGGACTAAGGCCTGACCTTGTAGCTCTAGTCAGGAAATATACTTACGTCTATCAAATGGCTGTAATGGACGGTGACACATTATGGACCGTAATCTCCTCTCCATTCACTGCAGCGTGGACGACAGATACACGACTGTGAATACTGTTCACTGTCTTATGTTTTTGCCAAATAAGTCCAAAACCATATTTCATGTGAAAACCTAATTGCTAAATGCCTTTTGATAAGAGAGTGATTTGACGAGCGGCTATGAAACGGAAGCCTCCCACCTCCGGTTGCCCTTTTCACTTGCACATTACGCATCGTCTCCAGCCGACATCTGCAAAAGGCCACACCATATATCCCCGTCCACTTTTACAGCTTGCCAATAAGGAATGGAAGCGGCTCGTGAGCCGCCGTACTGAAATGTAGGCGTGTCAGAGCCGTGAGGGGGGGCGTCTGCAGATTATTGACGGAGGTGCCGGCGCCTCTGTCAGCGGTGACTGATGTCCCACGTCGCCGTAGTTGCATTCAGGAATCTATCAGTGGCTCATAATTATGTGTACGTTTACGACAAGGGGCCCGGGGTCCAACGCATCGATTCGCTCACACTCCAATTCCCATTCTGCACATGGATTTCCTGTCATTTTCATGAAGACTTTTGCATCTGAAGGGGTTTCTTTTTCTCTCAAGAGTCAAGATTCACAGGGCTGTATTTTCCATATGTTCATTGCAATGAAATGCAAGGTGGAATCATTGTTAGGCTAAAAGGCTCGTCTGCAATGAAGAATACTTATTAGAAAAATATTAATTTAGAAGGGAAAGACTAAAAGGTGCTTGAGACTCCAACTATGAAGCAAGGAATCTGTGTGTGAGTGAGTGTTTACCAACCATGTGGGGACCTGTATGTTAAACAGACATTATGGGGACTCGAATATTTTTGAGACCAAACGGGGACAATCCCATCCCATAACATAAATCAGGAAATGTAAGGGTTAAGACTTGGTTTAAGGTTAGGCTAAGGTTAAAGGTAGCGTAAGGATCAGGAATAGGCTGGTTGTGGTTAGTTTTATAGTGAAATATCGGATTTTTATATTTAAAAATAGCATATATTGTTAAGTAGGTGAACAGGAAGTTCTGTGCTGTTTTCTTTGCTATATCTGCAGGCTTCCAACTGCAGCTTTTCCTGTCAACACGTTTGTTGTTGATATAACTGTCAGGGAAGGAAACATGTTGCCAGACTGGTGACTTCAGGAAAAGAGAAGGATTTTACCGTTCTGCTGTTTTTCTCATCCGTCATCGCAGACTCCGGCCGCGGCCACGCGTCTGGAAAACGCTCCCTGTGAACTCAGCTCTGTCGCCTTTAACGTGTTGTTATTCTGCGTTTGACTTTGAAGGTCGAAAGCTCAATTCAGTGGATCTTTGATCTGCAATCGAAATCTGACACCCGTAAATAAGGGAAGATTTGAAAATAAAGAGCAGCAGTGGGGGGCGGGGCTTCTGTGAATGGAGGGTCAGTCCTGTTACTACTCCTGCAGCAAACCCTTGAGCAGCCTGTAAGAAACAAACCACTGCTCGGGCATCTCGTGAACATTGGAGCTCGGTCTGCCAAAGTTCATCAAGCTCCCGTACAAATTGCAGAAATAGAGAGAGTTTCTTGAGAGTGACGGGCGACCACACAACGACTCCCACACCACCGCCACCTGCTGATATGAATTAAATCAGCAACTCACCTCCTGGTGTGCAACGCCTCTGAAAGTCGGCGTAATATACAACTACTTGAGGTCAGGTTTAAAGGCGTCGCTCATAAAAGCTACGGTGTTTACTATTTCATTCGCGGGTCAACACATATTCCTGGCGATAAAGTCAAAGTATTGACAGCTCGCAGAGGCTCCCACCTTCAGAGGCATAACCGAGCAAAGGGTTTTATTGCAGTGTGACTCAGTGCTGTGTGAAGATCCTTCAGTAGGCCATAACTTACCTGTACCACAGTCACCTCTCTGGATCTGTAGTGGACCTATTTGTTGCCTTTCAGTCAGTGAATGATGAAGTCTGGATGGTTATTTCAAACAGAGCTGCAGTCACAGCGACCATAAAATGAGATAGCTGTGGTTTTGTATCAATCTGCAAGATTTTAGGGTGGATAACTAACAGGTTCAAGGTCTTCTTCTTCTTTATAAGCAATGAAAGACATCAGTTTTTATTGTGAAATGTGTATTTCCTTCATCACATTTAAAAGTTTGTGGCCTCATTGATGATTCTGCTTTATTACAATTTAAATCTTTGTTTAGCTTCCAACATTATTTCTTTGAGGTAATATGAACGTTGTATTTACCAAGGGCTGAATCTAGAAACACGAAAAATACTATGATTTTTTTTAATGAAAAATTCCAGCATGCATTGATAAAAAATATCCAAGGATTTCATCTTTTAATTTCAGTTTTCCTTTAAAGTTGCAGCTCAAGGACCTGTGTTGCTGCATTTTTTGCTGGTATTTCTTAATTATAGGAAACGCAGAACGGTGGGAAGGTTGATTCTTTCACCTGAGCTGCGATGTATTGCTTTCTCTGTAAAGCAACCACAAACTAAATGCAGGACTTGTTGACTCACCGAGGTTCAGCTTTGAATTCATCACTTTTCGCACTGATTCATCACCAATTTGCATAGTTTCACATTTCAAATCATCTCTGCTTTTGTTGGGAAAATCTCCGCGGAGCACAATTCCAGTGAGTCATCTCCGTGTAATACTGTGTTCCTAAATGGAAAAAAAAATGCTGCTTTAGGCTCCAGCAGATATTGTAACAGGGGTTGACGGTGATAAGCCTTTGCCTCCCACTCTGTTGAAGGAATGGGATTCTTGGTCCCGGTGGCCAAGTCTTACATAAGTAAATGACTGGCAGAGATGCCCATCACACCCACAGTGCTGACATCCTCTCACTGGGCCATCTTGTCCTCTCAGTCTTGTAGTACATGAGTTAGCTGATTATAGACTGATTCTGCGGTCTCATTTCCGGCTTTGCTACAGTGCAGACGCTTTTCCTCTTTGCTCTCACCCCTGCCTGCGATTTTCTGCTATTTTTTGCTATCTGCTTCTCCTCAATAAGAAACAAAGAGCAACAGCTCCTGGATATTTACAAAACCAGTGGGATTATATTTTCTTTGAGATAAAACGGGCATTTTTCAATATTTTTACGACTTCCTCAACGCTACGGGAGGAGGCCTACCAAACAAGATAAGCCTGAGCCTGCTAAAGGTAATTAGCAGAAGATGCCTCCCTTCTCTACGGAAGATTACCATAAACTCCTACAGAAGATTTTACTGCTGGAAACAAAAATGAATCGGTTAGAAGTAAATGTAGAAGTGAATGGACTTTGTGGGAACAACACCACTCTAGCACTGACTCAAAACAGTGGACAGGAGCATGCTAGAACACAGCTAACTAGCTATAATGAAGCTATGAAGAAACGGGAGGATCCTGTACACGGTCATAAATCTACCAGCGATAATCCTCCCTGGAACACACTTGGTGCGAAGCCAAAGAGAAGACCATCTCCCTGTGACATGGGAGAACGGATATCTGGCAGGACCCAGCGCCCCGATATCTGTGATCTGACCGGCTGGCCTGCGTTACCATCTCCATCCAGGCACAGCGTCTCCTCAACCCCACTGCCTCGTAGGACACAGCAACGAACAGCTGGGGAGAGGAGAGCTACCAAGAAACCTCCCCAGCAAACAACTGTTCAACTAAAGAACAGGTTTGCTCCACTGCTGCAGGACCATGGATCCCCCTCTGACTGCCTGGATAACCCCCCACCACCACGCAGTAGGGTAAGACCTGCTAACTTAAAGCCACAGAGAAAGCTAACGACAGGGCCTGAAAATCTGATTGTGGGTGACTTTTCTGTAAAAGATATGAAAAGCAGTAATAACATCAAAGTACTCTGCTTTCCGAAGGATACGGTGTCTGATTTGGAAAAAAGAATCCTGGAAATTGTGGCTGCACACCCAACTGTGAAAAATATCATTCTGCACATGGGATTTAATGACATTGAAAAACAACGATCAACAGAGTTGAGAGAGGATTTCAACAAACTCTTTGAAACAGTCAGCTCTGTGAATGCTGAGGTTTTCATCAGTGGCCCTCTGCCCCCGACCGGGAGAGGAGCGGAGACATTCAGTAGACTGTTTTGGCTCAACAAATGGCTCTCAACTGCATCTCTTGCCCGCCCAATGCATTTTATTGACAATTTCCGCCTTTTCTGGGACCGCAGGCATCTTTTTAAGACAAACGGACTTTGCCTAAATAAGCTGGGGGCAAAGCTATTCATCACCAACATGTCTTACTGCCTGCGTCATCCATCTGTCGCCAAGGACAAGAGACGAGAGGAACCAACAAAGAGGGAAGACGTAACACAGATTATCAGAAACGTCGAAGGAGGACTGAATGTGGATCCCTCCCCCACCCCCCCCAAATCTCCATCCAGGTCTTCATCATTCTCCCTCCCTCCAATAAACCTTTCTCTCCCCTCCTCCCCCTTGGAGTTCCAAGAGCTACCCCCACCTACCCCCCGCCCTTCTCAGATTATCAACAACGTCGAAGGAGGACTGAATGTGGATCCCTCCCCCACCCCTCCCAAATCCCAATCCAGGTCTTCGTCATTCTCCCTCCCTCCAATAAACCTTTCTCTCCCCTCCTCCCCCTTGGAATTCCAGGAGCTACCCCCACCTACCCCCTGCCCTACTCAGACCCCCCCTCCCAAGGCTGCAACTAAGTCACCAAAACTCAAGACCCCCTCTTCCAAAGCTGCAACGAAGTCACCAAAATCCAAGATCCCCTCTTCCAAAGCTGCAACTAAGTCACCAAAACTCAAGACCCCCTCTTCCAAAGCTGCAACGAAGTCACCAAAATCCAAGACCCCCTCTCTCAAAGCTGCAACTAAGTCACTAAAATCCAAGACCTCCAAGACTCTTCCCTTTTGGCCACCCCCTCCCCACCCTGACAGCAGCCCTGAATATTACTGAGACAGAAAAGGGTTCAGCAGTAGACCGCATTATCAGCTGGACCCAAGGTCGCCTACATCAAAACATGGCACCTTCTGCATTCCTGTTGTGACTACTAAGAGAGTAAACATTGGGAAACTTGAACACACAGCTAACCTAAACAATCTCATTCCTGTTCTCTCAAAATCAAAGTCAACCTCAAAGCCTGTCAATAACACCATCAGGATGGGTCTGCTAAATGTAAGGTCTCTTAATAACAAATCATTTTTAGTCAATGATTTTATTACTACTTCTAAACTTGATTTTATGTTTTTAACTGAAACATGGCTAGAACAAAATAATAGTGCAAGCATTCTGATCGAGACAGCACCCCCCAACTATAATTTTATAGATGTTTGTAGATCTGGGAAAAGAGGGGGAGGGGTTGCTGCTATATTTAAAAATACATTTCAGGGGAAACAGATGTCCCTTGGTGTTTTTCCATCATTCGAATATCTTTGTGCTGTGTTGAAATGCTCTCCCAGAGTTCTCCTGTTAATTATTTACAGGCCACCTAAATATTCGTCAAATTTTTTCGATGATTTTACTGAATTATTGTCTAGCATCTCCACTGATTTTGACTGCCTAGTTATAACTGGTGACTTTAATTTTCATATTGATGATTTGAATGACAAGGGTGCAAAAGAACTTTTTAATATTCTAGACACATTTGACCTTTCTCAACATGTGAAAGAGGCTACTCATTGTAAGGGACACACCCTGGACCTGATTATCACAAAAGGTCTCAATGTTTCTGATGTTTTTGTGACTGATCCTTCATTGTCTGATCACTTCTGTGTTTTCTTTAATATTTCTTTCATTCCTGACACACAAACAGAATCAAATAAGGTCAAAAAACGATACATCAATGAACATGCCAATGTACTCTTTAAAAATGCCATCTCCTCGTTACCACCTCTAAACCCATGTCATGCTGATGATCTTGTAAACATCTTTAATTCCAAAATTCTGAATGTCATAGATGTCATTGCACCTGCTACGGTTAAAACAATTTCTGGTAAGCAAAAGGCACCCTGGAGAAAAGCTGCTGTTGTGACAGCCCAGAGAAGAGAGTGCAGGAAGGCTGAACGAATCTGGCGGAGTACTAAACTTCATATTCACCATGACATCTACAAAGAGAGCCTCCGGGCCTACAATTTAGTCTTAAAAAGTGCGAGAGAAACATACTTCTCCAATATCATAAACAACAACACTAATAAGGCGAAAACCCTATTTGCAACTGTTGACAGACTGACCAACCCCCCAACACAAATACCAGCTAAACTACATTCCACGCAGAAATGCAATGAGTTTGCATTCTTTTATACTAATAAAATTGAAGGCATCAGACGCGCCATCAATATCTCAAACAAAAAAGTTGGATCACCAACCTGTTCAGGCAAAAGTAACACAGCAATGATGGCAAGCTTTAATGCCATAGACTCTAAAACTCTAGTGGAAACGGTGACAAATCTAAAATCATCCACCTGCTGCCTTGATGCTTTACCTACCAACTTTTTTAAGAATGTTTTTGACTGCCTATCAATAGACGTATTGCAAATAGTTAATAACTCCATTCAATCAGGCAATTTCCCAAAGGCCTTCAAAACGGCAGTCATTAAACCTCTTCTAAAAAAGCGGAGCCTAGATGCCTCTATTATCAACAACTACAGACCAATTTCAAATCTACCCTTCATAAGTAAAATAATTGAGAAAGTTGTCCTCCAACAACTAAATCACTTCCTGGCTTCAACTGGCTGCCACAACAACTTCCAGTCAGGATTTCGACCTTTTCATAGCACCGAGACGGCCCTTATTAAAGTTGTAAATGACATCCGTCTTAACACAGACTCTGGCAAAACTTCAATATTAATGCTATTAGACCTCAGTGCTGCATTTGACACTGTCGACCACTCAATACTCTTGGACAGGTTGGAAAACTGGGTGGGGCTCTCAGGCACAGTCTTAAACTGGTTCAAGTCATATCTACAAGATAGGAACTATTTTGTTTCCATTGGCGACTTTGTATCAGAACCTACCAATGTAACGTGTGGAGTCCCCCAAGGTTCAATCTTGGGGCCGACTTTATTCAACATCTACATGCTCCCACTAGGACAAATCATGCAAAATAATAACATTGACCACCATTGCTATGCCGATGACACACAAATCTATGTAGCACTATCACCAAACGACTATCGCCCCATAGATCTTCTGTGCCAGTGCATTGAGCAAGTCAAAGACTGGATGTGCCAAAATTTCCTACAACTAAATGAGGACAAAACTGAGATAATTGTTTTTGGTGCTAAAAAAGAAAGGTTTAAAGTAATTCAACACCTTCACTCTCTGTCCCTGAAAACCTCAACCAAAGCCAGAAATCTTGGGGTTATTATGGATTCTGATTTACATTTCGACAGTCACGTTAAATCAGTAACAAAATCAGCCTACTATCACCTAAAAAATGTAGCAAGACTTAGAGGGCTCATGTCAGCTCAAGACTTAGAAAAACTTGTACATGCCTTTATTACTAGTAGGCTAGACTACTGTAATGGTCTCCTTGCAGGTCTTCCGAAAAAAACTGTCAGGCAGCTACAGCTTGTTCAGAACGCTGCTGCTAGAGTTCTTACAAAGACCAAAAAATGTGAGCACATTACACCAATTCTTAAATCCTTACATTGGCTCCCTGTATGTCAGAGGATTGATTTCAAAATCCTCCTGCTCACATATAAATCACTACATGGTCTAGGACCGAAGTATATCACTGATATGCTCCCACTACATAAGCCCTCTAGACCACTAAGATCTTCTGAGACCAATCTGTTAGTGATTCCCAGAGTAAACAACAATCACGGGAGAGCATCATTTAGTCACTATGCAACAAATGGCTGGAATAAACTTCCTGAAGATGTAAGACTTGCCCCAACTCTGACCACTTTTAAAACTAGACTGAAAACTTTTATGTTCACCATAGCTTTCTGCTAAATCTTTTAATGTCTGCACTGTTTTTAATTATTGCAAATATGTTTTTATTCTATTTTCTTTCTGTAATGCATTTTTAAAATTTTGATTATTTTCTTTTAATTCTTCTATTTTTCTTTTCTTTTTTCTTCTCACTTTGTTTTATGATGTGAAGCACTTTGAGTCTGCCTTGTGTATGAAATGTGCTATACAAATAAAGTTGCCTTGCCTTGCCTTGCTTTTCTCACGTCTGTAATAGCTCCTCTATACAGTCATCCTCTAAGGTCGGTAACTGCTGGATCTGCAGGATGGATGATATGGGAGCCTGTTTGGATCAAAAAGGAAATGATTGTTTTTTTTTGTTCACAAATAGGTAAGGAATGGTTGTGAGTGTGTATCCAGATGCCCAAAACTGTGATCGATAGTTATTTATTGATTGTTTTAAAAACCCTTTCACGCATAAATGATGAGTCATTTGTACTGTGTGTTTTTATTCCTCTTTAGGCATGGAACAAATGTGTGAAACTGTCTGGGATTATAACAAAAGTCACATACTCAGAAAAAGAAGAGAAAACGTTTCCTGACCTATGATATCATCAGGGTCAAGCATCCTAGTTTGTTTACAGCATCACACTTTCTGAATGTGGGCAGCGATTCCACTCTTTATTTTGACGAGCAATTATATACGTTCCTTTCACCTATACTGTGCTGTAGGTATGTCATGTGAATGTGCATTGATTTGTGTTCTCGCTACACGCCTGCAAGGTTTGAACCGTGGTATGACTCACTGCATGGGAACACTGAAGCGGTCTGCTCAGCCATGTTCCACCATAAATAACTCCATGTACATTTTACATTTCGAGCAATAATCAAACTTAAATATACAGAATTCAGGAGCAATCAGCAGGTTGGATGCCAGAGCATTTCTACAGACCAACAGAAGCCCACATCAGTTAAACGCTGCTAATTACATTTCTCCCACTGTGAGTCAGATGTTGGCAAGGAATTAAAAACGAATAAAAGCCGAAGCACAAACTGTGTCACTCTCGGTGACCTGTCGGTCCTATCTCGCCCGGTGCAGATGCTCACCCTTTTTGAACACCTCTTGTGTTGCAGTGCCGTCGTTCTGGGGTCTGGTGAACTCGGCCTGGAACCTGTGCTCGGTGGGGAAGAGGCAGTCGCCAGTTAACATCGAGACCAGCCACATGATCTTCGACCCCTTCCTCAAGCCCATAAAGCTGAACACGGGCGGACGCAAGGTAAAGACACACAAACTATTCTCCCTCGACCCCTTTTCTTTTTCTGGTTGCATCTCTCGGATGTTGCGCTGCACTGCTGTAATGCAAGCCGCCATTGTTTCCATGTAGCGTGATCCGGTGTGCGTCCCTGATCGATGCTCTTGACTGCTGTTTGTTTTGGCACACGATGTGAACCATGCGTCTAACCAACACTCTCAAAATACAAAACAAGTCACCTATTCAAAGATGCACATTGGTTGTTTTGTGGTCGGAGGAAAAAGTTTGATTTTATCTGAGGGGCTTTACGGCTGAAATCCTGCAGCCTGGCAGCGGATTAGTCATGCATATTGTTGTATTGTTTCCCCCCGTACAGTGGTGTAACAAGGACAGTGTGCATCAGAATGCTGCTCCGTCCTGTGCCATATGACAGCAGCTAATTGGGAAGCCTTCGCAGATGGGCTGCTTCATGTACATGTGCACAGTAGTTGCATGGTGAGATTCATTTTATGATTAGTTCATGTTTACATGTACAGGGTTAGCCTCGGGCGATGATGCAGCATTGCACTTTACCACCTATGGTTCATGCTAACAGTTCTAAAAATAGCAGACATGTTCTATCCAGACATGGAACAAAATTAATGAAAATATTGTAATAAACATCAAAACATGCAAAACTATTAATACTGTAATCATTTCACACTTTGTTAAGAAATAAATATGTTTAATGCGTCATGAATAAAACACAACCCAAATAGCAAATAGAATCAAATCATTTAAAAAAAGATTATAAATCCAAAGAAAAAAAAACAGATAAAAACATAAATAATGTATTTTTAAATCAGGCTCTATTTTTCACTTCTGTGGCATGATAGTGAGCTTTTTCAAGTCACGTTCTTTATTCATTACAATTGTCACACTAATGGAAATTCACCATTATTGTAAATCTTACGTCCCATCCCGAGTTAAGGCCCAATTAAGGGTTTCCATAATCTGATTGCTAACAGGGAGCTAGTTCTCTCTCCCCGGTCTCTTTGGTCCTTCTGGTAATTGATGATTGTGAACAATGGGTATGATTTATTACCTAATGTCGCACACTGTTCTACATCTCCGGATTAAGGAAGACATTTAAAAGGTTGCCGACCCCTGCTCTATAAAAATGTCTTACTACTTCCACCTTTGACACAAGTCATTATTCACACAGTGAGTAGGACTCTCTGTTAAACAGATGTTCTTTTTTTAGGCTTTTTCCACAAATAACAACACATTGTTTCTGGTCACATTCCCTAAAGTCCCCAACATCTAAATCATTTCACACCCACACACAAACAAGTTCAACTTTCTTTTTTATCTCCACCCAAAAAAAAAAAAAGTTTCCAGAGTCCATAAGCTATTTTGGACTCTTTCCCTCCTCTCTCTCTCCCCTTCCCTATCTCTCTCTCTCTCTCTGCAGTGGCCTAAATGTAATCTGTTGTGTCTCCATCTCTCTGAGCACCTGAGCTGTCAGCCGGCGAACACGAAGCTGGCTTCACCTTGTCAGTGCTGATTCATCCCCGCTCTGTCTCTGGCTGTTTGGCAGCCAGTCAGCCTTGGCCAAACATGCTACGGAGACCGGTAAAGAGCTCCCGCTCCGGCTCGCCGCGGCTCAGCTCGCCACCTCGACATGGAGAGAGCTTAAGCCCACTTTCTGCCCGGGAGGATAGCAAAGAGAAAGATTAACCCTCCCCAACTTAAATACACACACACACACACACTTTTAATACATATTGTGGCTAATGAATAGTTAAAGGAAATTTAATTGACCTCCAAAGAGAAATTTTAATTAATGACGGGGAAACACGCGAGGCTGTGCGATGGACTGAAGGAATCACAGTTATGAAAAAAGCCACTATTAATTGAATATTTACTCTGCCATAGATGAGCTGCAATTACTTGAAGAGATTTTAATGAATTTAATCACTTAGCCGGGCAGGGTGAGAAAAAAAGTGAATCCAGAGGCTTCGCTCTCTTCGTCAAGTGTTTCCTGCACGTTTATGAATAGTGCTTATGAAACAGGATTAGGTGTCTTTTGTCCTTTTTTTTTTCTCCTCGCTGCCTCATTTTCCAAACCAAAACGCACAGGGAATCCATTAGCGCTGTGAAATCGGCTGCGTTCCTCACATTTTGGGCATCCGGGGCTCTCTCCTGCTTTTGTTCTGTCGCTTTGAAGTCAGGTGTGTGTAGGGGGAGCATTGTGAGCATCAGTGCCAGGTGGTGGGTTCTATAAAAAGGGATGCTTAGTGATGATGTCTCGTTAAATACAGATCTGATTGCAACAAAAAAAATTATGCTTTAAAGCTTTTAAATCATATTTTTGGTTGCTTAAAACAAGCTGTGACGCTGTGACAGTATGTGACCCTTCTGAACAGCACGGTTTCTTCTTCTACTGTTCATGAAAAACATCTTCCTGTCATCCTGATCAACCGGATGAGGAAATCTGTGTGTGTGTGTGTGTGTGTGTGTGTGTCTGTGCTGCAGCCCTGAATCTGCCTAATTACATTGAGTATTAGGTAGAACAACAAACAGCAGTTTCTTGGTTACCAACCAATATGATAGCGATCCAACAGCAGGCCCATCAGGCGGCAACCTCCGGTTCTGAAAAGTGAAGCCAAATACTGAAGTGCCTTAATCTTGCAGGTTGCAAAACAAAGTCTGATTGTATAGAAGTTTGTGAGAATGTCCCTACTTCTCACTTGATAAATTATCTCAGTAAACATTGTAAACATCCAACAGACCGGAAAGCAGGGGATGCTTTAGGGGCGGGGCTACCGTGTGATTGACAGGTCGCTACCATGCTAAGCTACTGAAATTACTTCGCTGTAAAGTTGACATCGAATTATGAAGCTAGCTTTGTTAGCAGCTTCACATCAGAATCCACATGGATCCAAAACAGTAAGGTCACCGCTCTTCTGCCTGTGTTCCTCACATCCACCCGTCGCTCCACCACACTCCAAATATGGTCACTTCCTTCACTGGTTGTAACTCTATGCAGGCAACCAACCAGTCGGTAAAGCTGCACACATCGTGTGTTTTCTAGCATGCTGCTGGTCTCACTCAGAGGGTGAAGCTGTCTGGAGGCTGCTCCATGTCGGCTGTGAGTGTTGGGTCTCTTCCAGGTTTGCTCACTGCAGATGTTTGTAGGTAGCCGACGGGATCCATGCAAGCGCTCCTGGACCCATTGACAATTTATTTGTTTTGGCAATGATTCACAGAAGCAGATGCACAGTAACCTGTGCCCAGTGGGGGCTTAATCATTTTTTACAAGTGCTGGCGTAGCTGGAGAGTTGTCTACTCACAGTTAACACTAAACCAGCCTGTAACTATACTACTTTAGCTGTAATTGTGATAACTGATAGTCATGTTGAGGCCATATTATGCCACTGAATATAATAGCACAACAATACAAGTGCACCCCTTACAAAGAGCAATGGACCTTTAATTCTTAATCATATTCACACATTGGAACACAAATAAAATAAAAGCACACAACCAACACGATGAATATAATGGAGTTGATCAAGTAAAAATGATGGCGGACTTGACTACAATCTTAGAATAAATAACCAATTAAAGTGTCAGCTGGTGCTGCAGTGCATTGTGGAACTTGTTGCGGCTTGTGAGCGTGAGACAGGGTCACATTGAAAGTGTCGTTCTACAATGTTTGCTTCTGTAGAGTCACTCCTGACGAGTACACGTCGGCAAACACGGGCGCACGTCGGTGGCAAAATATGTAGAACGCCATTACAATATGTAAATATTAAATTATGCAAACTGTCGACTCAAATTAATTAGACACAATCGTGGGATGCCTGAACCTGTGAGGGTTTTCACAGCGTTACAAAAGGGAGCGGGGCCCCGTGGATGAAAACCCCAATTAGCATCATCTGACTGAGGGGCCGTTCTCGGTTCTCGAGGAGATCGCTCTATTTGCCGCGGCGATGACGGGACCTCGAAGCGGAGGGATTCTTCTCATGTCTCCGGCGCCGCAGATAGCTGGACGTGTAGCAGCGATGGTGGCATATCCATCTGCAAGTCTGAATCTCAATTACAAACTGTTTAACAGGAGGAAGAAAGAGACTGGAGACGAGGACAGTAAAAGGCAGGATCAGGACTCCGTGGCCCAGATGGCCTCAAACCGTGGCCCTTGGTGTGTCCTGGTGGATCCTTTGAAATACAAGTGAATGATGTCATGTGTACTTGTAGTCCAAACAATCTTCCATCCCATGATGCAGCAGCTGCTTGTTGTTCTCCTGCAGTGGCGTCCTTATGGGAGCAAACACAAAATGATAGGTTATTACTCAGATTGATTATAGTTTAAAAATCAACCGTGGATGCATCAGAAAAGGGTCCAATTCCAATCCTGAAGGCCACCGAGGGAAGTGTTCTTCCTCAGAAAGTGCAGAACAATTTTCTAACTTGTGACCTTAATCTATGACTTTCCATCCCAACTTTTGAAGTCAAATTGCTTTTTTGACCTTAAAGCCTCCGTGTGTCAGATTTGAAGATTGGGAGTGTCTGGACAGGATGCACATACTGAGTTAGCAAAATAAACTGCATTAAAAGCACTATAGCAGCCCCAACAGTTAATATTGTTAAACTGGAGGAATGTGAGGAAAACCCCCACACATTTACTGTTAGATGATTTTATGTACCATAAATAAAAGATAATGACTTGCGCAGAAGAATATTAAAGCATTTTTTCGTTCAGAGTCATTAAACCTGAAAAGAACCCTCTGAGGTTCACAGGTGTGAAATTAAAAAAGCATCTTCATGTTACAATTCATATGTTTTGCCTCGGAGCATAATGTTTATCTCTTAACACACAAACTAAACAGATTACCATGTTTATTTAATGTGCCCCGTATTTTAGTGAATATCTCCTGCTGTCATCATTACGCAGAATAATAAGAATCTAAAAATGCTCATGCATATTTAAGACGCATGAGGAAAAAGATCTTAAAACTATCAAATTAAATGATACAATTTTATCATGTTTTTCATCTTGAAACCAATCCCATAAAAATAATGTGTTACTTCATATGGAAGATGTAAATATTTTAAAACTCCTCACAAATGTAGTTTCATTTTTATCCAAAAGGCTCCACGACAGTTTTTTTTGTGCATTAATCTACACTAAAAAGTACTCCAGACAACCAAGTACTCTGATGCCTAAATACAACCAAGTACTTTTGTTGTCTTAACATTTAATAGTATTCATATTGTTGCCCTAACAAAGTACTTTTGTAGCTTAATTATAACAATGTACTTTTGTTTGGTTGCGTGAATATAACCAAGTTCTTTTGTTGCATAAATATAACCAAGTACTTTTGTTGCCTGAATATAACCAAATACTTGTGTTGCCTAATTATAACAAAGTACTTTAATTGCTTAATTATAACTATGTACTTTTGTTGACCAAATATAACCAAGTACTTTTGTTGTCTTAATATAACCAATTACTTTTGTTGACCAAATATAACCAAGAACTTTTGTTGTTTAAATATAGAAATAGTAATAACGTTGTTAGTCGGATCACATGTGAAATGATGTAAAGTTTACCTCTGAATCTACGGTGAGCAGCATATAGCAACCCACGCACCTCATTATCTGCACCGCCACTAACAGTGAAACTCTCTCCATGACTGTGTGTGCATCTGGATCAGCTGTTTGATCTCAGTTTAACCGCCGCATGCATCCAGTGCAGCGTCGCACCTCGGGGGAAAACATTGGACTTGGGCTTGAGTTCAAAGTTTATTTAACAACAAAATGAAACTTTTTTATTGCATGTTCTCCTCGTCTGACTTCTTTGTGTTTCCTCCCGGACAAACATCAATCGGGCTGCATGTTTTTGACCCAGTATGTGGTCCGGATTCCCTCCTGAGTTGCCTTCGGCCTCCGCACGCCGCTGTCGTGTGTTTTTGCTCGTTTGGCCTGCTGAGAGGAGCGTGTGGACGAGAGGAGTGTTGTTTGGTTGGAAGGGAGGGAGGTGGTTGTGTGCATAGGGTGTGTCCAGCGGCATACAGCAGGATGCTGTACAGGGAAGTGGGTCAGAGTTAGTTTTACCGCCGTCCTGCAGATTCACAGGACAGACCTGCAGGCAGAAGGAGGACTCTCACACTGCAGCGTGGTACACATATTACATTACAAAGTGTCTCGTAGCACTCACGGAAGAGAGAAAACTGCAAAAACAAAAACTTGAGAAAAAAGGCAATAATGAGGTTTTCCTGTGCTAGTTGGCAGATATGCCAACTTTATTAATCTTTACAGGATGTAGGATGTTTGAGTTTTGAAAGGCTCATGCAACCATTTGGGTTCGGTCCGTGTGCAGCCGTTCAAACGTCCCCCCTCCCCCTCACGTTGATGGATCCCCTCTCTGAGAGCTGGTAATGACATCCCGAGGGAGGAAGCTCTGTAGTCTCGTGTCGTGTGGTGTTTAGGGCTTTCAGGGCCGGCGCTGGTGCAGATTTCTTCTGGAAGGAACGAGGTCAGAAATGTAGTGTCTTTATGTATGTGCTTAACCACTTTCAGTCGTTACAATCATCTGTTTGAGCTCCCTATGGAAACTAAAAAAGTTACTTAACAGTTGAATGTAAAAGTGCAATAAAACATGGTCATATAAGTTAAAAAGTACAACATATGAGGTACTTTGAAGTCCAATGTGTACTTTGATTTGTACAAATATGTATATACTATTACACCTTTGCAATGTTAGGTCAATCAATGCAGCAAAATCGGCAGAAAGTGTTCAGTACTTCACACTATGATTGAGAAAAAAAGTATTTTCAGCATTTTTACCCATACTACAATATTTTACCAGACCTCACCAAGTAAGTTTGTTGCCTAACTCTAAGTGAACTCCAATGTGTTAAAAATTGACATCAAGGGTTCTTGACTAAACACTGTTAACCTTTATGAATGGAAAATATTCATTATACAGTGGATCTAATGGCAAAATTAAGAAGAAATCATTGCACAAATCAAGTCAAGATTTCTATTAAAAGATGAACTTCCAGTACTAGAAAAGTTGTTTACTCATCCATCTCTAATATAATAATAAGCTTTTAAAAATGTATTATATGTTACACAACCAACAAGGTCAGCAGCTCCGTGATAATCCCCCCAAAAATCTACCTGTGTGAGGGGTGGCGTCTAATCAGGCTGCTGTAATTGATGAAGTCTAGCCGGGGCGCGTTGGGACTCTTTACTGTTGCGAGGCTTTACTGCTGATGGAGAAGAATTACGCAACCTAACAAGATTACTAGACTTCCCAGAATTTAGTGATGCAAGTCAATAATCACAGTGCCATTACTGGCAGGCCTGTCACACCGACGCACGCACGGATATGCAGAGCGGGCTCAGCAGCACAAATATTATTTTGGCGGGAAAAGGTGGCTGACAGCTGTGAAAAAGCAGATAGCATCCTGACAGACTGGCAGATGACATGAAGGAATAAACACAGGCATCCATGGAGTGAGCTCTGCAGCTTTGCAGCCAGACTAATGCTCTGGGAAGACGGGAGAGGAGTGTGATGGGAACAAGCCTGAAAACATTTCACCACCGGATACAATGTATAATGGTTGGATTGATTGGGAAACCCTGCTCTTAATGATAATGCATACATTATGGAAAAGTAATCAATGATTTTTTATAGCATTGAGTACCTCCTTGCCATGAAATGAATTATTGCCAGATATCCAGAAGGTGCATCGACTGCATTGTGCAACATCTCTCTGTCGAACGAAGAGGATGATGAGAATTTGTAACTGAGCTAAAGCTCCTTACCTGAAGCAAGGCAGCCTTCTGTTGAATCACTCCAGCCTTGGACATACAAGGTCTTCAGTACAGGTCCTTGAAGACCATACATAAAGGAATAGGTAGTTTGAGGGATATTTCAATGCAGCCTTGACAAAATCCCACTAACCCTTAGATGAAGTTGAGGGCCCCCGGGCCTCTCGGCTATTAGTTTTGACGCCCCCGTTTTCACGGTGTTTTTACAGAAATCAGAGATTCTTCTCTTCACAGAGCAAAGTTTTCCCTGATATCTTCAGCAAGGCAGCTTCTCACCGCCTATAGCACACACACACACACACACACACACACACACAGACAAACATGAGTTTGCGTGCCGTGTTGCAGTGGAAAGCTGGGGAATCCTGAGTTTCAAGGTGCTGTTGTATGGACTGCTGCTTACGTTAGAGAACCATGATGGGATATAGCACGATATGCATCCAAGTATCCAGCTAACACACACACACTCATAAAACCTACGAATTCAAAACTATTACTTTCCATGAAAGGAAGCACTAAATATTTATATGTAGCGTTGCCGGCAGCAGAGTTCTCTGTAAACAGAGCCCACCGAGCTAACTGGCTAAGAGCTTACTTGGAGATATTGGACTGATTGGAAGATGAATGTAGTCAAAGTGCATCTGATGATTATCCAATAAACTGCAGATATCAACATTAAACATTAACATTTAAAGAAATTAAGTTATCAGAAATTGCAGTTGCATGCAACCCAAGGCGGTCCTCAAGTTTAAATAAACAATGAGTGATTCTCATTAAAGATCTGAATTAGTCGATATAGCTTTTTGCAATCTGTTGTGGCTAAGCCTTCTCTCTGGATGAGATTACAAAATGTAAAGGCACCAGAAAACAGGAAATGACATCCACTCTAGGGTCGACATGGAGGTGATTTTGAGCATGAATAGTCCGAAACCCAGGACCCACTTTTAGTCCAGAACAGCAGCTGGACACAACAGAACCATCAGTGCCCACCGATGACATCCAGGTGTGTTCACTGTGATGTGCTCTGACAGGTCATACCGATCTATTTCTGGAGCATCCCTTCCCATGCCAAGTTACATTTTCTATGGTAAAATGCACTGCTGACTACACTTTGGTTTATGCAAACTGTCATTTCATAATTCATTTTGGTTACTCATCCAATTGGTTTTCATGGAGGTCCTGCTCTATTATACTGTCTACAACACATGAAAGTCAGATTACTAGTTATGGTTGGTTCTACTTGTTGTATTATGGCTCTGGAGGAGCTTTACCAAAAGAGTACTCCATTGATTTCGATTTGTCAGTTTATTTTTTTAATAAAGTATAATTTAACCTCTACATGCTTAGTAATGGTTTCTTTCACTGCATATGACCTAAATGTAGCAGAACAGAGATTTCCTAAACCCTGTCCACTCGCACTGCGACACCTTTTGCTTCGTGTCTTGCATGGCTGTCATTTCAATCTACATGTTTTTCACTACTTATCTCTCATCCATCACAGCGGCTGACGGCCGGCCAGCGGCCCCCCCACTCATATATCCATCAGCGGGGACAAGATGGATGAGAGTCCACCTGCTCCATCACTCCTCTCCTCCACTCCCTCAGACCCTGATGGTAGAATAATGATAGTCCTGTTTGTATGAGCTGGGTGTTTCAGAAGGTAGAGATACATAATTGGGAGTCATTTTCCCCAATGGCCCCCTGTTTTAGTCTGGGTAAAATAGTGGGCTGTTAAAGAATGGCACTTTGTTTCGGTTCACAGATGCACTCCTGTCTTTTGATGGGAAGGTGAAAGGTTTTTAAGAAAGAAAGCTCGACTGCCTTTTGGCAGAACTTGTTTTTAGGTTACCGATTTTTTTCTTCCCACAGCTGTGAAAATGCAACAAGGTCATCCACATTTCAACAGACCGCATTCATTTAATAGGTTGTCAAAAGGCTAGCCTCTGCAGTGGCACATGCTATCATTTAGCATCAGAGGATGTGTCATCATAGACAACACACGGGAAGTATGTATACTTGTTAGTTGCTGAAGAGAAGGTACGCAGGAGTTACTGGTCTACCACCGCCACGAATGATCATGTTGTTGGTCTGATTATGTCGCTTTCAGATTCTCCAAAGTGACATTTCATTAGAATCTGGTGGCTTCAGCAAGACCATCTATGGATGTAACCTCTTCAGTTCCCTGTCGGAGGGTTGTCTCACAGCGTAAACACTCTAAATATAGGTTCAATATTAAACTGTTACTTAGAATCGAAACCTTGAAATCAAAATCTCAAAAAAATGTATTCATTATCTCAGTAAACATGAGTTTATGGCTTCAATCTCTAGTTTCAAGTCTACTTCAATCCAGCATGATGTTCATTTACTAAATTACAGAGGCAGCTTTGCTGCTTGTGTTCATCAAATCCACATCCATCGCTCCTCTGAGTCCAAATATGGTCACTTCCTTCACTGGTTGTTAAGTGTCCGACATGGCAACGGCCAAAACCAAATGGGTGACATCACAATGACTACGTCCACTTTTTATAAACAGTCTACAGTTTGATATAAAAACATCAACCATCTGTTCTTTAAGTGCAGTCGGAATCTACAGTCCCTGAGGTACACCACATACACGAAAAAAATAAGTGTATGTTTCAGACGTATCTCCTGTATACATTAACCTGCCTCATTGGCTCTGAAAACATCTTTTCACTACTGCGTCTCCATTGCATATTCCCTGTAAACATTTCATTGTTGAACAAACATGTAACCTGAAGTGCCTACATGGTAATTGCTTAACCACAAGACAAACATTTCAGAATCTTTCCCAGTTGCAAGGTCACCTTCTTTGTACGTGAAATCTTTACCAAGCATCCCGCCCTATAGAGCTGCATTTAAGTGATACTGATGACATAATGTTGCATTTGGCAACGCTGTTGGAGCGGTAGGGATGCACTTAAGGGACCGAAACAGTGCCGGAAGAGTATTAAATATGAACGCTGCTGTATTTCTAAAAATAATGACATTCCCATTTACAATATAAAATATCGAAGTATCTGAGGACACACAGCTCTAAGGGGCATTACCAGTAGTGTACAAAGTGTGGCGTCCAAGTCCCTTTACAGGAACATTTAATAGAACATGTTCAGGAAGTCAAAGCTTAAAACTTACAGCGATTTGCGCTGTGCGTGAATGTAGAAACTTGCTAAAGAGAAATGAATTTTTTTGCTAAAAGAATTCACTCTGAAACTCTTCTACCTTGTCTACCTTTTTCACACTCTTTTCCACTTTGTCACTCTTTATTTTTCCATCCTTTCAGAATAATTACTGAATCTCCAGGGGCGTGCTGTGTTCCCTATCAGTCACGGCTCCTGCACTGTCTTCTAGGGGTTTTTTTTCCCTCCGTCCTCTCAGTTCTGTTCAATAGTTTCCCATTTTATAAGGTTAGTGTTGACATAGATTGAAATACATTGCGGCAACCCTCCAAATCCAATTGCATGTGTCCATCTTTTTCAACGCTTATGCACAAGTAGAAAGGGATTCATAATGCCTGATGCTTTTATCTCTGCCAGAGTTTTACCATAACTGAAACGCTACGTGTTGTGATTCCCTAAATGTACATCTACTCCGGCGTTATCTACCTTCTCTTTATTCAAACCCCCTTGACTCCCCCTGCTCCCTCGAGGAGCTCTCGGCTTTGTGAGGAACAAAATATGCGAAAATTGGAGACCTGCTTTTAGGGGTTGTGGTTTTATGACATTTTGCACTTCACCTAACAAGCTAGTTTCCATCAAAATTACTCTATATGCACATCAAGTGTAATATTTATTCACTACGACGTTGCAGACAATAAACTCCCGCAGCAGCTCCAATAGACTTTTCTCGTGGATGGACCGTGTTTTGTCATTGTGTGGCCTTTTCAGGGCAAGAAAGCAATACTCGGCTTGATTAAGATGTAGATAACTGCTGCACTAATCAGCACACTTTCCTAACCTCCCTCCCTCCCTCCCTCCACCTCCTCTCTCTCCATCTCAGTTCGTTCTAATGATGCCCAACGTGAACTTCCCCTCTTCCCTGTCTTTTCATTCAAGCTCAGGCCATTATGGCGGCTAGTGAGTTAATGAACAGCAAATGGGAGAGGAGAATGGTATTAATCATCGCTGGGTCTGCCGTGTGCTCCATTATCATTCAGCTTCTTTCATCTAGGAGTAACCTTTCTGCCGCCGCCGCTGCCTCGTCCCCTGAATATTACCTGATGCATGCTAGTGCTTTAAAGTTCCCACCAGTCATCGAATATCTCTGCAACATTAAGGAACACTTAACGGTGAAGTCGCGGAATGTGATGTGCTGTCAACGTTACAATTTGTATCTTTAATGGAAAGTACCAGAATGTACTGAATCTTCAGAGCAGATGAAGTGAGGTTTCCTCCTTTTCTCTCTCTTTTTTTGTTGTTGTTGTAATATTCAACAACCATGTAACTTACATGTACCTTTTTGTCAAAGCAATGGTGTTGAGGTTAAGCTAACGTTTACATTTTAGTCATAGCCATGGTGTTGAGGTTAAGCTAACGTTTACATTTTAGTCATAGCCATGGTGTTGAGGTTGAACTAATATATTTTAGTCATAGACATGTGTTGAGATCAAGCTAACATTATCCTTTAAGTCATAGCCCCAGTTTTGCAGTAAAGCTAATACCTTTTAGTCATAGCCACGGTGTTGAGGTCAAGCTAACATTATCCTTTAAATCATAGCCCCGGTGTTGCAGTAAAGCTAATACCTTTTAGTCATAGCCACGGTGTTGAGGTCAAGCTAACATGTATCATTTAAGTCATAGCCAAAGTGTTGAAGCTCAGCTATACCAGTGAGTTTGTTAAACATGCCTTTCAGACCACAGCGTGAGTACACTCCTACACCACCGAGGCGTGTTGAGAACTTTACTGGAGGTCAGCACAAACACATTCAGAGGTGTTAAGTTTGAGCAGTTCACTTAAATGTAAAGCATCATCACAGCGTGATGTGAGATTAAACAGAGGTGTAGCTTGGGCTTTGAGCTGTGAGTTTTTTATTCCTCCCTTGCAGCCGAGGGTAGAGCAGACTTACAATCGACTATCAATTGCCAAGAATGTTGCCCGTCTAGGAGAGCCGCTCTCACTTCTATCACCAAGGACCTTTAGCAGACTTTAATACTCGCTCCTCAATGTGTGGCTGCATGTGTGTGAATGAAACCTGCACACCCTTATGTGTGTCTAAACGCAGCCCACCAGCTCTCCGTCTCCAGGCCGGGGAGGTGAAGGACAGGGTCGTGGATAGAGTGAGGGGCCTCGGGCTGGACGTGATCCCGCTGCTAATGACGGCAGGCCAGACTCATACCGGTCCTGTTCTGCTCTCGCTCCTGTCCTTGGTTGCCATACATTTCTTTGGCATAAGGACATCTTTTGTGTCTTTCTGTCGATGCATACTTTGGATTAAAAGTCAGGATGTTGCAGCCTCTGGTGCAGCACTATGTACCGTTCTTCAAATTTCATGTAAATCCAATTCTAAATCACTGGATTACCGCTTTAATATTCACCGGTTTGAGCAGGGGCTCAAATAATGAGAAAAATTCAGTAGCTTACCCCTTTTGTTGATGTTTATATGTAAATTATTCTATTTTATGTGTTTGTCATATGTTTGATTTTATGCAATCTTGCTGTGTAAGGTCACCAACCTTTTTGAGACCGAGCGCTACCTGAAGGGTAGAAAGTAATAAGTCATCTTCCTGAATAATACATTTGCTCAAGTTAAAAAAATTGAATGGTGAATGGTTTTCAAAATCATACAATATCACATTTGTCTCATTTTGTGTAGGTTGTGTGTTTTACCTCACACATTGATTTGTTAATTACTTTACGTTTTAACCTTTGTTACCATTGCTATGATGTTCGTGTTTAGTAGTGTATTATTATAATTGAAAAGTTTACTTTGCAGTAATAAGATTCAGCATTCATCTTAACTACTGATTAAATTTAAATTTGAATAAGAGATCATCTTCATTTGCTGTTTTTTATTAATGTATCAGTGACCTATTTTATCAGGCCAGGCAGGTTTTTCCAGTTACATGCTCGAGAGTACTAGACATGCCATTACACTCAATCTTGCCATGTTCTTCAAAATAACACGATGGCTTTTATGTCACGGTTATTTTTTTTTCAACAGTGTTTGCTGCCTGCCAGCAGAGAAACACACAGGCAGCAGGTGATCGGGTTTGTTCGACCCAGAGGTACTTGTTGTTTTCTTGTAGGCTGTTCGTAATATGCAGACAGCAACTTCCAGTTCTGAAAAGTGAAGCCATGCTGAAGTGCCTTAAACTTGCATTATCTCAATTGGTCACCAGGGGGCAAGTCATCAGGTCGCAAAAGCAAGTTTGCATGGACATCTATGAGAAAATGACCCTCATCAGATCCACCCATCCCACCTCCAAGAGTCCAAAATTATGTCCAATATCACTTCCTTCACTAGTTGCAAATATCCAAAATGGTAAAGGGCAGAATCCGAGACGGTAATGGCCAAAATGCTCAAAATCTCTAGGCTTCAAAACTGTAGTTCACAAACCAATGGGTGACATTACAATAACTATATCCACTTCTTATATAGTCTATATTAATATGCAGAGAACCCATATGGCCCAGATAAATTCATGTTAAAGCAAAAGTGGAAACATGTCATGGTGTTACCGAGTCTCAGTTTCCTTATTGCTTGCCGTTACGGCCACCTGATCAAATAGCACAGGAGGCAGAGAACATAACGAAAGAAACAGGTTTAAAGTGAAAAGTATATATTTCCCGTAAACACACACATTACCACGAACCCCCAAATAAATCAGATGGTCTGGCTAAAAGAGAAAAATAAGAGCTCAGGCCAGCCACGCCATGGGCCGTCGGACCTGAAACACCTGACTTCCTAATACACAAACCTAAACTACCAACAAAAGAACCGAAAACCAAACGCAAGCCAGTCCCATCTGTCCTAACCCTCATAAAGAGTGACATATAGATAGGCTACTCTTGTAGCCCCTTTGACTGAACACAGACTGCTGCCAACCAGGCTGGAAGAGCGAGAAAAGGGGTTCACTGGGGCCCTTTTCAGTGGTGGGGGATCATCAGGCCAAACAAGCTGCAGCTTGGACCAACCAGGAAACCATGGGGCAATCAAGGCTCTGAAAGGTACCTCCGAAACACTAGAGAGAAACAGGTTAAAGAAAGGATCAGAGCCATGATGAACAGAATAGTGAGAGCGCATAACACTTTCTGAGAACAGAAACAATCTGGGATGGTTGTGCTTGTATGCTACGGAAACACAGAAGTCAATGCTATTAGTGCCGACATGCATCACTCATGACAATGAAGGACAGGAAGCTGTTCTCCCTTCCTGTTCCTCCCCTCCATCATACCTTTTAATCTCCTGTAACACAATGGAGGTTATCTCCCTCCCAGATTGTCTGTCTTGGGTGTTATTTAAGCGCTAAATAATCCTTCATTATGTTCTTGCGACAGAAATTCGTTTTACACGTGAGAAACATCATGCAAGAAGGAGCTATTATAGCAATACATTAGTAAAAAGCAAGCGCGTCCTCACTCAGTCCAGCTTGTTTTGTGGTGTAGTTGGAGATTCTCTCTCAGCGTGCATTATACAGAGCATGTGAAGTGTCAGCAATATGCAGAATACATACAGTCCTCCTCTATAAAGGAAGGCTTGAAGATCACAGGGACGTTGCCTGCTCCTTGATGTTTGCTTAGTTCTGCCTTTCCCCCCCGATTTTCCCTCAGTAATAAAGTCAGCCTAGTTTACCACAGCCTTCAGTAGTTCACATTACTTGAATCTGAAATACGACTGGGACCACGTTCCACTTCTGTTTACATTATGTGAGGAAAAGTTATATGTCCTCACTGGCTGTAATTATTCTGCAATGACACACAAGTGAATGCTTTTGTTGATCACGGAAGATATTAAGTCGTAGGATCTGTTGTTTGACTAGTGCTACTGAGATTAACTGTAATGTTCTCTGTCTATCCCAGAATAAGCCCGACAGCCTAGAGAGCATGTGTGCTATTCCTGGGCCCACAACCCACGCGCTTTATTGGAACTGCGTTTAGCTACGCAGTACACATGTGCTCTCTTCGATACATTAAGCAGGATGTTAGGAAAGGCAAAATCATAAAGCCGCAGCTAGAAAGAGAAAAGGGCAGCAATATGTTCTGCCGTTACCTGCAGTGTTTTTAATTCATCCAGATCCGTCCATTCATCTGTGATGATCATTTATTTACCGTGCAGTTATTCCTCCAGGAACTGACTGAGAGATTAGCGTTAACACACATCATCCATTATAGCCATCCCTTGTGCAATTTGGAGAAAACTGCAACTTGCTTACTTACCAACTCTGCAATCCCAGAAGATGTTTGATGTACGCTAAAATGATTACCCATACTGTCTGCAGTAAATATCCATGTCGCTTTTACCAAGCCACCACTTTAATAATAAGCACAGATATGTGCATTTGCCTTCCTGTGTAATGAGTAGTTATTGTTGTCATTGTGGGGTGCAGGAAGTGGGAGGGGCTTGGTTTCATCAGAGTTTATGAATGGGATTAAGTGGCGGCAACCTCCAGTTCTGAAAGTGAAGCCAACACTGAAGTGCCTTCTTGTTCAGAGTTTTGCTGTCGCCATCTTGGAGTGTGGATGCTGTTGCAACCAAAGGAGTCGCCCCCCGATGGCCAGCTGAGAGAATGCAAGTTAAGGGCACTTCAGCTTTGGCTTCACTTTTCAGTACCAGAGGTTTCCACCTGGTTATAAAATACTGGGACATTAGTTTGACATACATTTTTTATGATTATACACCATGCTTCAGTGCCAAAAACAGATTATAATGCATTCTAGACATAGTGTCATAGAAAGTCTTCCCTTGAGTGCATTGGAATCACATGTTGACATGAAATGAAACGTGGTTTTTATGTTGCAACAATGCGGTTAAGATCCGGCATGTCGCTGAGCATGTCGGACGTGAACAGAACAAATTGAAGCTTCCATTAGCTCGCAGCAGCACAACATCCTGTAGGGGAGTGGGAAGATGTGTCCACTGCTCACTGTACTCTCAACAGCACTCATACAGAAACGCACAAAAGGGAAGGAAAAGAGCTTGACATGCAGGCCGCAATCGTCTTCAGCCGTTTAGCCGGATTATCGGCAGTGAGGCAGGTTGATAAGAAATGGTGTCTGTCTGTACCGTGGAGCCCCGTGGCTTACATTGAAGCCGGTGTCAGCTGTGAAGCATTCTGCTCCATCCCTAATTAGATCAAACTGGAGGCATGAAGTGCACAAATGTGTGTGTGTGTGTGTGTGTGTGTGTGTGTGTGATGAGTAGGCATCTGCAGCGTGGAGCTGGAACACCTGGAGATGCTACTGTACAGAGGCAGCCATGATCTATGTCTACCCTAAGTGTGTCACACACATGCACTGTTGCAGATGCCAAGTATGGATATCTATTGGAACATGTTCTGTGTGGAAAAGATGTACACTGAAATAATACACATCAGGGGTTTGTCTGCCTGCTCCTGGTCCTGGTCCATGTCTGGTCGTTGTCAAGAGTGAATCACTGTTTTTTTGGACGTGACCCCATTTTTCCAACTTCTCAGTGACTCAGCAATTAGAAACTTCTCAGGTTGCCTTGTGAATTTGATTTGTTATGTGTCTGCATCTTTATACAGGTTACGCACAAAATTTCATCCAAAACAATTCATATACTATATAAATATATCTGTGGAACAATAACTACCTGCCCAGCACCAAAACAGCAGACAGACAAGACACGGTGGAGACCTGTAGGACTCTTCTATGAAGGACTATATATAAATAAAGGACCACAATTGTTGCTACATGAGGATTGGTGTATTGTAAATATGTAAAAGGAACATGAGCGGTTTTACACATTAAGTTTAGTTGACCTGTCACAACGAGGACAACTCAGCCTGTGAAAAAGAGTGTAGAATGTGTTCCGTGGCTCTGGAGGAAGCTTTTTAGAGCCTCCAAACTGGAGACAGGCCAATAGTGCTGCAGGATTAGTCATTTTCATTTGTCTTTATTATTGTATATTTCTAATACGTTTTCACCACATTAAAATAGAACATAGCAGGTACACCAAATTTTGTGTCAAGTGTTCAAACGTATAAGAAAATATAATCATCTAAATCCCCAGCAAACTGCTAACAGGAGCGACATGACGGCTGAACAGTTGAGGGTTGTTATATTAACACAACATCAGCGACCCGAAACGGTCCGGGCAAGCTAGAGAAATATTTGCCCCCGTAAACAGCTCAAAGAAAATGATTCAGGCTCGGCTCGGCCTTGAAGAGTCCCTATTTATAACGGACAACGTAAACGTTGACAGAGAAAAACAGTTTGTACAGTAAATAACCTTGAAAAGATATTGAGATGCATTATGGGAAGTGAAGGCTCCTGTATTTTTGTAACTCAACTCATATAGGACGGACATTCAGTGGATCTATGCTATTATTATTATTCTTGCTATTCTATTTATTCTTTTGGAATCCTTCTCATGGGCTGTGGCCTTTTCCTCTCATTCATTCTGACTTGTTCTGGGTTCTACTAGTGTACTTGTCACTACTTGTAGCATGAAGGCATTGCCATGTATTGTGCAGACAATGCACTGATGCCTTGATAACGGTCTAGGAAGAGATCCCACAGGGCACATGCAGGCAGGAAAGGGCCTAGAGTCACATTATGATTTGCCTGAATGAAAGTCGACTGTGATTTAAATTTGATTTTGGTTTCCATTGAACGTTCTTATCTCATTTTGTTCTCAACAAATACCAAATACATTCAATATACTTTTGTTTTTGTCAGGTTTAAAAAAAAAACATGTTTACACTAAACTCATAATAATGGCTTTTAGGCTCCGCCCCTGAAAGTGATGAGTCGAAAACTCCCACAGCAAGTAGCAATGATTTTTAGATTGACGATTATAACAAAAAGACTGATGTGATCACAACACATCGGAAAAGCTGACACATCTGTCATACTTCAGTTCCCGGTGCCACAGCCATTTGGCCGTCCCTGCTGTTGCCGCACATTTCCTCCGATACCGACGCAGCAGACTGTAGCCGTCGTCAGAATTCAGACGATTTTGCTAATTTAGCATGTAAACAACATATGCTGTTCTGTCAGGCTTAGCCGAGGTATAAAAAAAAAAGAAAGTCTCTGCAGGCTTGTTTGGTAAGAGAAGCTCGCTGTACATTCTTTAAGGCAAGTTGTTTACCCATCCCTACCTCCCTCCATCCCTTCGCGCTGCGGCGTGCACTGCTAATGAGAGAGACGAGGTGGTGACGACTCTGCAGGGAGGTGACCTTTACCAGCATCCCACCTTCTCGCTCTCGTACCCCCCACTATGTTCAGCTCCGTGTGTCTCTTTGTATCTAGTTACCCCCCCTCACTGGCTGTGCTCTAGGGTGGAGAGGTATGTTGGCCTCTAAAGGTTGGAGGGAGGTTAAAGATGTGGGTGCACCAGAGGAAATAGACACCTTGCGTATATGGGGGCATACGTAACACTGCATTTACTGCATATTATCAACCGCTAAGAGAAAATGTTTGGATTGAGCTCGAGTGAAAGCTCGGAAAACAGCATCGGATCGATCCGCTGGTATGTTTCAGCCCAAACGGAGTATACGGTATCATTAACTCCTCTGACTTCCCGCCCCAACTTCTGACCTGCAACCACTCATTGTCCTGTTAACCCCTCAGCTGCTTGACCTCGCTGCTAACAAGCTCACTCATGGGTGGTAATGACAGTCCTGACATGTGCTCCTTCCTGCAAGAGGGCAGATAGTAGCCGCGAGCAACTCCAGGCCACGTTCCAGCACTTCACTTTTTTAATTACTTCCCGTGCTCCGGGCAGCAGAGTACTGTATTGCCAAGTGCAGTTTGACAAGGTTGAAATCTTCATATTGTTAAGATATCGTGGACTTCTCAGGCCAAATGAATCACCTGAACGTGGAGAACTCCTCCTCTGTGTTTGCCTCAGATCTTTATTCGTGTCGGGGAAAGAACGGCTTCTTAAGATTCACTTAGAATATCCATCGCTAACGTTTTCTGCTGAATTCCAAGTGTTTTCATTGGGTGAGCGGCTCCTTCAGGCAGGCTGAGATGGGTTTCGTTGGGTATTACAGATCGTCCCCGCCCCCCCTTGGAGCTGTGGAGTAAAGACACACCATGCTGGAATGATTTATTAGACTGCAGGATGAACTCTTGGACAGCCAGCTTTTTATTTTACATTAAAAAGCTGATGGTATTCATGTAGGACTGAATACCCACTAGTATTTGATATAAGCATGTCAGGATCCAGAATACTAACCCGTTCTTGTTCACACACGTGTCACAACTTAATTTATTGATTTGGGTTAAAATCAAGAAGAATCGCTCTGTACTGAAAAGGAAAGACAATGCAGAAATGCAAAAATTCAAGAAATTCCCAACTGGCGTTCCTGAGATATTGGCATGAATGAAAATGTACACCATTTTATGTTATTATTTGCTAAGTATTTGCAGTTCTGTGTTTAAAATTACAGCAGGAAAGCTTGGTTTTTCAAGGAGAAGACTTCCATACTCCCAGGAAGTTATACACGTAAAACCCCAGTCAACATATTCAACCCCTGTTAATTAATATTTGCCCTTTTCTAGTCACTCTATCATGAGTGGCTGTGCGGCATTGGTTTGCGAGGCAGTGTGTGTGTGTGTGTGTGTGTGTGTGTGTGTGCAGCCCACTCTTCATTTGTCACACTTAGGAGTTAAACCTTGAGAGTGCAGTGTGCTTCAGGAGGCTGACAGAAACCACCCTGACTGCACTTCACTGCAGATTAAAAGATTGATGACTGTAGTCAGGGGAAAATGAGCAAAACATAAGATTTCCATTTGACTCCATAAGACTCCATTTGACTTTGGCAGGGGGCCCGGACAATTAGAAGGAATGTAGGTGTCTTTGGCTGATCCCTGCCTCCGCCGGAGTTTCTGGAGGTTTTGCTGCATTAAAGGAAGCGGAGAGAAAGCCACAACCCTGTCCGGGGTAATTATGAATACCCTCCTGAGGTCTGGAGTATAATCTAGGGAGCAATTAATTTGGAGTTTAGGATTTAATTCTCAGTTTGACCAGAGGCTGGGTGTCTCGGTAAGCCCTCCATCAGACCAGTGTGTCTCTTTGAGGGTGTGAGTAAACAAGGTCACTTTCCCCAAACAGGACAAAATAGCACTAATCCTCTTTCCTACAGCTTTGAACACTTTCCATAATTTCAATACCATTAAATACTCCGTGTGCATCCAACCTTAAATCAATACCCAGAGGATTTAAATCCTCAAAATCTGATCAGAAGCCCTTTTTGTATTTCGACGCCGAATTGAACCCTTCCTTCCTCTCCGCCTTCCCTCTCTTCCTTCCGCTGTCGCCGTTAATTGCTTCCCCTCCACCTGCCCATACTGGATTTCCACCTGTCTTATTGTGTGATGTGATTAAAATGTAAAACACTGCAGTGGATGGGGCTGCTTGTACGCTGGGCTCCTCCATCATTCCTTATTGCGCTGGGGCCTCGGCTGTTTGCAGGCAGCACTCAGGGAACGTGCTGGGGAAGATTGAATGCTTCTGTGGCGTTGCGTGCTATTTCCTCTAATGCACGGCCGGCATGAAGGCTATCTGGGAGATTAATACTGGTATGGGCTGTTTGTAACACTGGCATTTATTCTCTCCAAAGTCCCCGCCACTGGAGGACACTTCTTCATTCCAGCCTGTGCCAGGTCTGTTTACCCATCAGCTATCTGGCGCTTGCCTCGACGCCTTATTCCATCCCCTCCTCCTGTTGTTCTGTGCCTCCGCTCCATACGTCCATGCCTTGCTGTCCTCCTATCGGATCCTCCCTCACGCCTCCTCTTCCTCTCTCTCTTGCTCCGAAAAAAGTCTTCTTTCTTGTCTTTGCCTTCGGGACCTCATGCAGCCTGATCTTTGGTAGCTGAGGAAATCCCAAAAAGGGATTAAGCGATGCAGGCCGGTCATTCTCTGTGGGTCGAGGGAACTAAAGACGTCTATTTTTATCTTTTAGAATTATAGACTTTAGCACCCTCGCCTCTGTCGGCTGCCTGAGTCATGAGAGGTGGTATAAACCTCATCAAAAAAATAAAGAAAAAATACCCCACTCCCCTGCCTCCTTCATCTGCACATTGTTCAGAACGGTGGCCTCCTCTGAATAGGTAAACAGCACAGAGAGGCCCAGCCGAGCTTTAATTCAGTCTGCTAAGCTAAATAAATTTGTCTGTCGAGGTGTCAGCCACATCACACAGAAGCTGTGGAATCAGTTCCACACTCAAACCCCCAGACTCCATATCGTTTCATTCATTTTCATTTCTCACCCCCCGACCAAGACCTATTTCTTTCTGCAGCGCAAGCATCCAGCAAATTGTGTTTCCCCCCCATCTGAAAATAAATTTGGGGAAAGTTCAGCGGTACCATATACATTCCCCCCAATTCCCCCCCGCCCCCGCGGTTTCATTTGTGGCCATATTTTCCTGTGTGCTGACACACGGGGTAGTTTAAGTGTCAGGGCATTAAATCCCTCGCTGTTTTGTCATCAATCAAGTGTTTGGACCCCGCCAACATGTTCACAGATTACACAGTAAACTTCACTCGGTATTGCCTCGTGCCCACAGGGCCGCTCTCACACTCTGGAATGAAAAACGTAAACATTTAGATTTTAGGAACGCTGAGTAAAAATTCAAATAGATAAAAATCTCAAACTGCTTTTGCATCCGGTGTCTCAGGTGCTGCTGTAGAGTGTGTGGGTTTAATAATCTGCAGGTACTGAAGGATTCTGGGAATATCCCCGTTTGGCTGCTTTCATGAGCCACAGTCTACTTTAGGATCAGTTTCTGTTTAGTCTCATTCAAACCACATTAAAATGTATTTGTAAAATTTGATCCAAAATTTTTGTGGATTTTCTTTTCGGGCCTTCTGCAAAAGTCTCCGACTCACGTTGGCCTATTGTTTATTTATGTCCTGCTTCACCTCCTGCAAATGGGTCTGATTATTTTCTCACTGAAACCTAAGTGCGTTGTTGACAATTAACCAATTTACTCTCTCTATATACATCTCTCTCTCACACACACACATGCCTTTAAGATGAGAGAAAACCATTATCACTTGGGTTTCATCTCATGAGTACTCACTATTTCCAACCAGTGAAGGAATTGACCATATTTGGCCTGTGGAGGAGCGACAGGTGGATCTGACACAAGCTTCACAGCTGCACGCCGGGCAGCAACCTTACTGGATCTGGATCCATCTGGTTTATGGGGTTACGGTGTTGAGTAAGCTTCCACATCTCAAGGTTGTTATGACAACTAAGTCATCTTAGTTGCTAATTGTCTTGCTATCGATGGTAGAGATGCAGCGGTTTCGACCTGTCAATCACAAGGTAGCCCCGCCCTAAAGCATAACCTGCTTTATGGTCTATTTGAGTCTAAATGGACCATAATTGACTAAAGGAACACCACGGTCAACTCTCTCTGCATCTTGTCCCTCTCAGTGACAGCAGGCTCTCAGTTCAGACGACACTTCGAGACACTAGTCTTAAGCATAATGAGCCCTTTATCGTCCACACTCATATCGACTAATTTCCTCAGAAGAGGAATATCAGTGGGCTGAATATCCTCCCACTGACTGAGAGAGGAACCAGACGCGGAGCATTCCGGCGAGGGAGATGAGGTGATTAGCGATGAAAAAGAAGAAAACGCTTCACTCCCCTCCACATGAAGGTTAACCATAGTAGCACACAGAATCATCCGTCAGGCTTCCTGTCTTCCTTTTTACCTCGTCTTCCCACTCCTACGATTGAGTGCAGTTAACTGTGTGGAGGTTTATGTGGGAGGAATGTGTCACCATGAGGATTCCTTCATTCCCTCCCATACAGAAAGGCGTCAAGAGTCGCGCCTCTCCAGTTTACCCCGACAGAGCTCCTGTTGTTGTCGCATCTTTTCCTTCATGTCTTCCTCTCTTGTCAGCCGTAAACGAAGACGCTAATTAACTCAGACAATCGACTTAACTTTTGTTGGGAACCGTCGGAGAGAGAACACGTCTTCACAAGGAACAATAATAATCAATGCAACCGCAGTTGAGGTTTCAAGCGGTTTGTGTTTAGCCTTCAGTGACTTACAGCGATCGGAATAGGTTTTCCAGTTAGGGAAACACATCACTGTCTGAACGTGAAGAATCACTTTTTCTAATCCAAACACAATGATTGTTCGAGGGTTATTTAATAGAGGAACACAAATCTTTTGTGACAAGTATCTGAACTTTCATCAAAATGATTTAAGATCAGTATCATCCACTCTATTTTATTTATAAATGTATGTATATTTAAAAGTAGCTAGGTGGGGAAAAAAGGCCTGCTGGAAATGAGGAGTAAGAACAGGAAGTGTGAGGTTTAGAGCTGCAGTGTTTTCATATCAGGCCCTCAATCCATCTACGATGGGGTCTCCACTAATTCTTGAGAAGTTGCTGCAAAAAAATAGAATCTTCATCTCAAACTTCTCCTGTTTGGTGATGCTCTGAGTCTGCTCCCCGCTGCCACTGGAAAACACAGTTTATCGGTGCAGAAAGTCCCTGTGAGTTCTACTGGAAGCCCTGTGATTCTCTCTTAATTAAAGCTCCAGTAATTATTTATATTATCTTATTATCTTGAGTTATGAAACTGTTATCTCAGCTGGTTAGTTAAAACGCACAGTTATCTCCATTCTGATCAGCGTGAGTTATTATAACATGATCGTGACAGAAACGCATCTCCGAAGGCGCCACACTACAATCAGAGAGTGGAGATTTTTTTGCTTCCATAACACGTCGTCTATCAGAAAATACACATTACGGAGTTTATTTTACTACTTTGTCCATTTCTGTCTGTTTATTTCTCCTAAACGCCTCAAGTTTCTGGGTGATTGAATGCCATTTTAAGATTTTAAGCAAATTTGAATGATAATTGGGATAATTGTGAATTATTTTGGCAGGATAATCGTGACATGTTTCATATTGTCCCCTGTCTCATAGCCACAGATGCAGACAGCAACAAGGAAGAGAGAGGGCAGGAAGAGGTGGACGAAAACACGTCTTTAGTTAAAGGAAGCGTAAACGACTGTGACAAGTAAAATTAGGACATGAAGTGTGCAGTCTGCTTCAAAGCACACGGCGAACAAAGCCCAGGTTGGGTTGAAAGTAAGCAATAGGGGGAGGAAGAGGAGGAAGAGGAGGAGGGGGGGGAGCTCAGGAAGACTTTGTCCTTCACCTGGTCGCCGGGCAGAGTCTCCGCTGCCAGAGGCCATCACTCCGCTCGCCTTTGATCTTCCCTCCCTCTCTTCTAGCTCGCTGCTTCAGTGACGATGACAATGATGCTTGCTGGAAAAAAATACCTATTTTTTCTTTTCCAAATTGCTTCTCTTTCATGTGCTCAGGCTGCAGCCAAGCCAGTTCCACGTACGTCGGTACAAAGACAGCAGTTCGGAGTGAACTGGATCATCTGCCCCTGCTGTAATGGCAAAAGGGTGACTGTGTACACGTGTGTGCACATACTTGTACAGCTATCTTTGTGGGGACCAATACGTTTAGACATCCAAAGTGAGGACACTAGTCCTCACTTTGTAACGGACCTTCAAAGGCCTGTTTGGCTCTGTTTGAGGGTGAAGGTTAGAATATGGGTTGAATTCAGGCATTTAGCTGTGATGGTTAAGGTTAGGGAATGGTGGTGTTTGTTTGTGTGTGTGTGTGTGTGTGTGTGTGTGTGTGTGTGTGTGTCAGTGACATACTAGATTGGACTATGCGATGCGTTGATGAACGTTTTTGGCAGGGTTTTCACTCCGCCAACACAACATTGGTAAAAGGAACGAGTGCGCTGCATTTAGTCCCTGTTGTGGAAAAATGAATCTGCCCAATAAAGATCAACAACCAGGATCAGCTTTTTCTCCGAGGTTTATTCCACTAAGTATTCTCATCTGCAGAAGAAAGTACTGTTCACCCCTGCCTTCTGATGCAAAGGTTCAGAATCAGCAGGAACGACCCTGAGTCCAACAGCAATCTCCCTTTTAAGGAGGAGGAACCAAAGGACGGATCATGTCCTATCTTACAAAGACAAGATGTACAGGCAAGGTCAAGATTTACAGAACACAGGTGTCATAGTCCTGAAATTATCTTATGTCAATGTGGCACTCATGTTCATATCATCGACAAACAGGCATTAATTTTCGTCATAGCATAACAGTCAGAAAGGAGATGCGGATCGACGTCTGACCTGACAAATATTCTGATAATAAATTACAGACATCCAAAATTCCCATTACATCCCGTAGTTTAGAAGGTCATATCCTGCACCAACGAGACCAGTACCCGTGTTATTCACATCTGCCACGTCTGTGACCTTGCTGCGGTAAAAGACACGGACAAAAATACAACACTTCTTCTGTCCACCATGCATCATATCGCACATCATACGGCAGCGCTTGTTGCCGCACTGATATGAGTAACAGATCGAATGTAACAGATATTTATGGATATGGACCCACTACAATCCACTTCCCCTCACCCAGACGTTCAAACAAGCTTGTGAAATGTGAGAGCGGCCTGCTGTTGGCCCTCATGGATGCTCTCTCTTGGAGTATCTGTTGTGTTTGCTATTTATTGTTCTTGTAAAGTGGCTTTGTCCGGCGTGGCGGTAACACAAGCTAGGGCAGTTCTCTCGAGCAGCGTGCAAACATTGGAGAATGATAGATTGTCGTAATACAAGCTGGAAAATGCCTCCTTGGTGCTCCTTTTAAAGCTTTTATCTCCCATTTGGCATGAGCGTGCGCTCAATAATCAAGTGGGCCATGAAAACATGTTTTTCACCAGACACGTGACTGATCAACTTGGTCGACGGCTCACCGAGCAACAGGGCGCACACATTTATGAACTCTTAGGAATGCATATATAAATATACCTTCAAATCAAATGCATTTAAATGTTGTTTTTTACCAGGCGGATTTAATTAGATGATGGATTTCTGCCAGCAAATTCACAAGTGCTGCCTCTTGCTTTGAAAGAGCAAAGGAAAAATATTGTCCCCATCTTGGATTTGGCTCCATTCAGGTTGTGTAACTGTGTGTGTGTGTGTGTGTGTGTGTGTGTGTGTGTATGGGAGGCGTAGACAGATATATGGACGGCGTTTCTGGCGGCCAGCCTGGCCAGGGAAGGCTCAGGCTATGGATGACATTTTGAGCTCTGATTGCCTGGCAGGTCGGCTGACACTTGGATGGGTTGGCGTCCCACAGGGAGTGTGACAAAGATGGAGTGGAGACACACACACACACACACAGACACACCCACTACTACCACCACCTGTGCAAGATTGAGAGCGAGGGAGTGTGTGCAGCGGGGGTGACCCAGGCTGCTGCAGGCATCCATTACCAATCTTGGGTGTGATTGAAGGGAGATCCAGCCAGTGAGCATGTCAAGGCTGTTTTATCCCCGCTGCCTTACCACCTGGCTAACCTCCTGAACCTACAATCCCGCCACAGCCCGGAGGGAATTGTAACTCTTCGCTTCACAAATCTTAAGTAATACAATATAGTGCAGCCATGGGGGTCAAAAAACTAGAAAGTAACTCTAATGAGAGGTGGCAAAACAATGCACTTGGATATAAAGTCCAGAAAAACGGGATGGCAGTCAAAGTTTACTTGCTGCAAGATGGAATCCATTCGGAAACATTGTGAGATGCATACGAAACATTCATGTTTGTACCAAGCAGTAGATTTTATTAATTGACACCTAGTGTTTTTATTATAGATTCATATTGAGATTTTGGTATAATTCATAATCCTTGCTGCAAAAGCAGAGATACCACTAATATCCAAAGGTAGGATTTAGAAAATGTATAAACAATTTGGTTCATAATAACCAAATCAACATTGTTGCAAACTAGTTTCATACTAATTTGTAGAGCTATGTTTTCATGTAGCTTGAGTTTTATTATAAAGTTGGAGCTCTTATTTTGAAAGTGATATGCCAGTCCAAGACACACTGATATATAATTAATTTAGGTGGCAACCTCCAGTTCTGAAAAGTGAAGCTTAAGCTAAAATGCCTTGAACCTGCATTTTCTCTACTGGCCATCAGGGGGCGACTCCTCTGGTTTCAAAAATAAGTCTGATTGTATAGAAGTCTATGAGTAAATGACCCTACTTCTCTTTTAATGTATTGTAAACATTAGTTCACAGTAAATTAATTCTCATCCATTAAACATTTTATGAATAATTTACAGTGACTACATTGTACATGGACATGTAATATTATTTTTGAACATGGTAATGCTTTTATTGTTTTCCATGGGTACATATTGTCCTATATCCATAAAGCTACACTACAGTGTGGTATTGTATAACACTAAAGCTGTGAGGAGTTCCACTTCATCCGCCAGAGGATCTCAAAGACACTTTACATCATTGCTGCATCACAGTGATTTAGGTCAATATGTTCCGTCTGCTTTTCCACTTAAACACGACTTACTCGCACCAGGTCAGGCCTGTAGTGGAAACATAACACAAGTAAAATGACTGATTTCAAAAGTACACATGAAGTACACCTACATAAGAATCTGCTTACGTAACTAACTCCTGACCTGAGTACCACGTACGCCTTAATTACCATACGCGACTGAAGAACGCTGCTACTTAGTTTCCCCCCCGTCCTACGCTAAATCTTCTGTCTCCTGCTGAATTTCACACGTAACAGAGTAAAGTGCATTATGTCGAATATATGCAGACACTGTACATTCCAGCTCTTCATCCTCCTCCCTCCAGAGAAGCAATCTGTGTGCAGGAGGCGAAGTGTTTACACGCAGCTATAAAAAGTGCTCACACCAAAGAATGAAACTTTTATTGACTAGCAGGTGTTTGGCAGCATCATTTCAAGGGTGGGTTTTAATGCTCAGTGTGTCCACGCCTGAGAGTGGATGTGCAATCACAGCTGAATGAGTGGAGCGTATAAAAAAAAAAAAACATTAATCACTTACATGCATTGTCATTGACGGGGATCAGCTGTACTTGATCCAGAGGATCCTGGGATCCACCTTTTGTACTCATCAAATACGATGCTTATGGAAACCCCATGGACTGTGTATAGGAATTGTAGCCAGAGGTTTGTGGACTGAGTTTTGAGTTCTGCATTTTGGATGTTGCCATCTTGGATTTGGGATTTGTTTGCACTGAGGGAAGGAAGTGACCATATTTGGATTGTGGAGGAGCGACGGGTTGGATCTTATGAACACAAGTGGCACTCCGATGCAACACCTTACTGGATCTGGATCCATCTGGATTCTGGTGTGAAGCTGCAGCTAACTGCAGACAGAATGCAAGTTTAAGGCACTTCAGCATTGGCTTCACTTTTGAAAACCAGAGGATGCTCTCTGGGTAACCCTTTAGCATCGTTTTTGGGTGTGTTAGTTCAAGTCTTTTTCAAAAAAACGTCCCTGTTTACAGGAAATGTAGTTTTAGCTTGTCTTTTCAAAATAAACTTCCATTGTTTTTAGGTTTTCTTACACAACTAAACTACTTGATTAGGTTTATTAAAATAATGTGGTTTGAGTTCAAATAAATGTGTAATGTAAAGCTACCACACTGCAGTAGTAATATATGTAAGTTACGTAACAAAACTACCTTGAAATAAGTGAATGTTGACTTTCATGTGCGACACCAACAGCGGTCACCTGGGTGAAAGTGTTTGTGTGACAACCTCAAAGCAGACTTCCTCATACTTGCTACCACGTTACCACCGTCTACTAAATAGCACCATGGGTTTTAAATAGCAGTTAGTTGAAAGCCAGATGCGTCTCATACATTAATGCACGCCCCTTTTCCCCCGTTTGGATGTCCTATTCTCTTTCAATGCAAATGTGGCTTCCCATCATAGAGCTCATTAAACAATAACATGTTTGTCATCCCTTTTTCCAACTGGCCTTTAAAGGCAATATTATGCATTCTCTCACATTCTCCATTCTATAAAATCCTACTTCCCTTACTCTGACTGTAAGTCTCTTCCTTCCGGTCTGTTGGGATGTTTATAGACCTGTTTAGTCCCAGTTTGTGGGTTTTATGGGCTTAATTGTGAATCTCAGCAGCAGAGTTATCAGGTTAAACCACTAAACAGATGCCGTTTAGATTCGCTTGAAAAGGTTATGAATGTAGCCGAGAAAAAAAAACAGGAAAAGTGTTTTCCTTTTTCGTTTGGTCTTAAAGTTTTTTGTGGTGTTCATAGTTATTTTGGCTCATTAGACTTCCTTGCTGTGCAGCACCTGTTATTGTGAGATCAGTTAGTGGGGGCTCAACAACAGCCCTGTGATAAAATGGAAGCACACAAAATGACAAATACCTTGGTGAATTATCACAAAACACCCTCCATTTTTCCAATTGTCTGTTGGGCTGCAGCGCCTTCATGTAAATATATAAGTCAAATAAAAGCTTGCATTAACAAAAGAAAAGATTCTGTCCACAGAAAGTTGTTTTGGAATCGGAACAGGAAAGTGTTGAGTTGAAATAAGTAAAAAAAAAAGAATTATGTAAGATGTTCTACGATTATAGAAACTGTAGTAATGTTACTGGTATGATGTCAAAATACTGTCAAAGCAGAAAAGATAGGTGAGACCTTGAATCTCTGGGAGATATTCAGCTATTTCTGCTTTTCTTTTCAATAAGGTAAGAAGTGCTCATTCTAAATTATTCATAAAAAACAAATTGTTAATGTTCGCCTTCATTTTAAAGTCATCTGAACCGTCTCTGCTCTCTGTTTGCTGCTCTGTGTCATGAAGTCACACTATCGGTTTGCACACCTGCGTCTTTTTGTGTCTGTAAGGCTTTTTTATTGACTTTTCATGCATTAATTTTCTAACCAATTTTCACCTCACCTTCAGTGTGAGCGGAAATAAATTCAAGGAAAGTTTCTGATCTCTTCAAATCTATGTCAACATCATGTTAAGTCACGGGAATCAATCCTCCACTCTTTGGTGGCAAGAAAGCAATCCCTTTTCATTTAGCACATCACTGATTACTACAGCCAAACATATATTGGTATTCATTTCGTAATCATCAATATAAAGATGGAATAGGTTGTGCAATTTGTGACATAAGCATTCATATATAATCATGCAAAAACAACCATTTCAATGAAGGTCTCTCTATATAAGCACATACTCGAATCTCCTATTGCCGCTGAAATGATAACGGAGTTCGGTAGCCGTGCAATTCAATGCAACTCTGTTATTCTGCAGCTCTGAAAGGAGCCTTGTGGCTAGGTATAAATGGGAAAGTAATTAGCAGAGAATATGCACTTGGACCTGCAAGAGGACGAGGTCTTTGTGCTCTCTGCCTCCACGCCAACGTGGGTCTTTGTGCTCGTGGATGCGCATATGTGTGTGCCTCGGAGTGCAAGGCCACCCACTACAGCAGAGCCTGACTGACAGCCGGAGAAAAAACAAACAATCAGAAACTCCATGTATTGACACGACTCCGACAGCAGCTCCGCTTCGAGACACGACTCCCCTCTCGGCTCGCCGACTATCAAACTGATGCGAAACAAAAAATATTGATGTTAAACACAACAATCTACGTCTTCGGAGAGTTCACTTTATTGCCTACAAAGCCGGAGAAAATGTACTGATTCCGGTTTCCCTCACATTTCTGTCTGTGTTGTAACAAAACACTCCCCGCCTCGCTGAACTCCCAATGCATTTGAGACGGAGCCGCGTGATGCAACGCCGCAGCCGCCAAGGCAAGGCAGAGGGTTCAAGCCAATGCAGCTGGGTCAAACACTGCTGGAAAAATCATTCTCAGCCTACTGGAGGGGGTTTTCAACCCTTTGAAACCAAAGCTTTCTTCTTCTTCTTCGTCTTCTTTTTTTTTTTTTGCTCTGTCCTGCTTTTTCGCCGTTGCTCTGTTTTTGCTCATTAAACCATTAATTTGCAATGTGAGTGGTACTAAATTTATAAATTTATTGTATTTGATGGAAGAAAAATGTGTGATTGGGAAGTGCCAGAGACTCTTCCAGTTTAACAACACAACTGACAAATTATTGCATAGGTTAGCAGGGTTTTATGAAGTGGAGCTCGGATCATTCATTGTTACCGGGAGCTAAAGATGGGAATTTATTTGCCTGTTAGCAGCCTCCTTAGCTTAAATAGGTAAAGTCAGTGGAAGAGAGACTATGAAGAGAAGGTTTCTTAGGGCTGCTGTAGAAACAAAAAGGATGCTAGCTACCTTCCCATGAATGTACGTATTTATTTTTCTAATTAATACATCACAATGTGTGACAATGCCTCGTTAAAATCTTTAGGGTGATGTCTGTTGATGGATAGTGTAGGTTTTATATATATATATATATGAGGCCAAATTGTCATCATATGGGTGTTTATTGATGGGGCGTTTGGGCTAAGATGCTAGCGGTAGCGTTCACTTGTCATAGCCGATATAAACAGTGGCCCTAATACGCCGTCGTAGGTTTGGAACGCCATGTGACCAAATCACACGGGGAGTACAACTTGCTGACTGAACAAACAGGGCCAGAATTTTATTGGATATTTCAGATTGAGTATGGAATTTTTTCCTGTTTGAACGGTAGTTGCCACCTCGTAGCTCTCATACAGTATGCTGTCTGGACTGCCGATCGCTGGCTTGGTGTTATTGCGTGCCACAGGGGCCTCTCGCCGCTGATGGATGGGTAAATGCTCCTCATACATCTCCGCTTCCATCTTGCTGGGCTTGGTATGGGACTGCTAGTGTTACTTTGCAATAATGGTGAGTGGGGGACAGATCAAAGTATGGACGTGACGGGGATCTGGACTAGACTGATGAATGGATAGCTCGCCAATTCTAAACAGATCGCCAGTTTCGACTGTGAGAGCAGTTGCTTCTTCTATCTTGGAGACGGCATTTTCCTCGAACCCTCTCAAGGACGTCTTATTGTGCTGTTGCTTCTCGTCTCTGCTCTTCAGCGTCTTTCTGGTCTGTTTTTCATTCTCACTCCGTCTCGCTTTCTTTATCTTTCCCTTCCTTTCGGTTTTTACACTTAATCCCACGTAGCCCTTCTACCTAGCCAACGTCTGATAATGAGGGCATTCATCACCTTTATGTAGAGGAGGCTCTTTTTTTAAGGCATGTGTTTTCACCTTCCTGGAAAAGACATGTTTTCGAACCAAATTGCTTTTTTTTGGAGCCCTGATAGCGTTAATCCCCCAGAACAGTCGTTTTTAAGCACCAGACGCCGCTCCATCCCCTCTCGAAGAGTGAAAAAGCCATTAAAAGTTGCGAGTTTCCTCGTGATGGTATTATGAGTGAGTTGTGTGGTCTCCCTCGGGCCGTATCTCCTTTCTCGCTCTCTCATGTTGTCTGCGGCATGTGCTTTCTCACACTGGATCGCCTCAACACAAACGCTTGTTTTGGGCTCTTTGTTTGTTTGTTTGTTTGAAAAAAATGCATATAATTCCATGTAATTTGCCAAACTAGTTATTATATTGCTGCAATTTTTCTGTTTTCTCCTAAAATGAAAATGTTCTTTTGAAATAAAGTGAGCAAGTTTTGATATCACTTCTATTATTACCTTGATAAAAAGTTGGAATTAGTGGGTCCTGTTGGACATTATTTGAACCCAAACCAGGGATTTTGTTGCCCAGACTTGAACAGAGGCATTAATCCCAAATGTTGCTGGACAATTGCAGGAAACTATATATTACAAAACAACTTTTGGTAAAATATCATACTGTTGCATGGGGATACATTGAGTGCTGAGCTACATTCCCCAGTTTAATTAGTTTAATCCCCCATATGCTTCCTGTTGGAATTGTGTGAGATGGAACAGGGAGTTTCTGGCTCTAAGTGAAATATGAAAACATAATAAGCAGAACAACAAGATGGGGCCCTGGGGCCCAGGTTTAGGTGCACTCAGACTAGTACACAGTTTTTAAAAAATACAGTCAATGTCTTCCAACATATAGTAGTGTGGTGTTAGCCATTTTAATGTGCTTAAGGCTTATTTCCCCACACAGAACATCCATTTTTCCATTCATCTGTCTATTTTCCTCCACTTATCTGGGGTCGGGTTGGGAGGTATTAGGCTTAGGAGGGCATTCCAGATGTCCCTCTCCCCAGATACACTTCCCAGCTCCTTCTGGGGGACCCCTGAGGCTAGTTCGGCAATATAATCCCTCCAGTGTCTTCTGGATCCACCCCGTGTCACCCTTTCTCTAAGGCTGAGCCCAGCCACCCTACTACCCAAAGCTTGTGACCACAGGTGAGGATTGGAACGTAGATGGACTGGTAAATCCAGAGCTTCGCCTTCATACTCAGCTCCCTAGGGTACCTGTACCTCATCACACCCGACCCCAATCCCTGCAAGTGGACCCACCACTTGCAGGGATTGGGATGCTTGCGGTAGAGCTTCCTTCCCAGGTCTGGCTCCAGGAGGGGACTCCAGGGGGACCGGGGGAGGTAACGCAATCTCCGTTGTGCCGTTGCATCGAGGTTATGAATGCTTTTGATAATAATAACGCATTTCATAATTACCCTTCAATTTTGAAATGTTTAAACACTTGGAGCAGGCCGTAGAGATTTAATTTCGCCTCACAGAGACGGGGTAACACCTGACAGGATGTCAATGTGCTTCATCACGAAGCCCCACGAAGAGCCGAACGCCTGCCGTTATTTCAGAGCAAATCGGGAAGTAAAATGGAAGCTTAATTTGTTATTTTGCAAACTGCTCTCTAGCCTCTTGAGAGAGATGAATGAAATGCATGAGGCGTCAAAATGATTTGCTTAATGTGTGATGAAAACTGATCATTATCCAAATCAGGATCTGTCACTCTTCCCACTGTCGTCACTGCCGCGAGGGAACTGTACAACCCTGTCTCCTCCAAAAAAATCATTTACCAGTAATACCAAACTGCTTTCTCCATTATGAGCATTTCTGGAACAAAACAAAAGCAAAACAAAATGACGCTCCAACGAAAACAAAGCTGCTTGGTTCATTTTTGGAAATTGGTGTATAATAAGTTTGTCACATTAATTCAAAAAGTGAATGTGAGTTAATGTGATAGTGAACGTTGACTGTTGGTTTCATACCAGTTTCTTTGGTTTGTGGCTTCATTTCTTTAGGATCGCACGTTGCCGCCTGGTCTTATTGGTAGAAGCTAGTTAGCTGTTAGCAACATGGTCCTACTAGCTCAAGCATGACAGCATCACAGATCCATATTCTACTGAGTGCACTTTACTAGTTTTATTTCTTTGTTCCTGACACAAACACACTCACTAATGTCCTCTGTAAGACTATCCACACACACACACACACACACACACACACACACACTCTCCGAATGACCGGAGACCGACAAAGAGGGTCGAAACGCAAAGAGTTTCACAACTCACTTCCAGACGGGCTGAGTGATGGCCGGTGTGGAGGAAATCAATAGCAGGAGGGGGAGACACTATCAAAGCTGTCCACGCACCAACATCCCGTCGCTGTCGACAGGTTTTAATCCATAAAGCCGGTGTCTCCCCCCCCCCCGAACAAAGAGAGGCAGGGTGCTCTTTCTCTATCGTGGCTTTAAATTACAAAGGCCTATCACTGCGGAGTTGGAGGGGAACTGCGTGGCGTTGGAATGAGGATCGGCCTCTTGTGGGGAAACGGAGAGGTCTCGAGTCGTCTGGCTGCTGCATAATAGATGAGATTGTTTGAAGTCAAATGTATATAAATTTGATAACAAAAAAATATCCATTTAGCCAACAGCTCTCATCAAACGATTGCATGCCTGTTCTCGGCTTTCTGGTGAAGTAATGCTTTTTATACTTTTAATAAGTTTGGAACAGATAGAAGAATTACAATGTAATGACCATAAAATATAGGAAACGGCATCACAACCTTATTTTCTAGCTTCGACTTGAAGGAGTTCAGCATGCCTCCGATGCTGCGTGACTGACAGCCGAGCTCTGACGGTAACGCACAGGGATGAACCTGTGGCTGAGATTCTGTGTCAGATTGACAACTGGGACTATTTTTTTTCTTTTTTTAATATAGAATCTCAAAGAGCCAAGAGAGTGTTCCAGTAAAAGTAAGGATTCAGTCTCCGAGAGGCTTCTGTGCAGGAGAGGTGAAGGGAATTTAACTCGTGGCACAAACACCATTGAACATTTACACTTTTTTAAAAACGAGCATCAGCATCTCTTTCAAGAAGCAATGTTCCTGCTGCCGTCTAGAATGCGTTTAAGTTCCTGCTGTGGCCTCAAACAGAGAAACAGACTCTTGGTCGTGAACTCTGGGTAGCTTTGTGTTGCTCAGTGGTAACATACAGGTAATATGCAACACTTTTGAGATACACAAAGAACCTTTTGAGTAAGAATTATGCAAAACAGTAGAGGAACCGAACACTGGAATTTGTTCTTGATCACCTCGTTATGTATATTTCTTTATGTTTTTTCATGTGAGTAAGGAAGTTTATTCTGCACCCTTGGGAACTATATGAATGAGGTCGGTGACGTGCAGTCGCAGCTCTGAAAGCTTAGTATAAGTGCACTTCAGGTTATTCTTGTCTTTTATAATTACTGGTGCAGCCGCCGTTGGAAGCGAGGGCGCCGTTCGCATGTCAATTATTTGGCTCTAGATATTGCTGCTTGCAGGGTTGTCGGGGTGGCGTTGCCCTGTTTGGAGCGAGGCTGGTTGCTGGTTGCTGCTCGCAGCGTAGTCGCTCTTTGATTAAAGGGAAGGGATTAAAGCAAGAAGAGTTCGGTTGTATCGTTGGTTAATCCAGCAGCCACAGCTTGTAAAGACCCGCTAGGGGACCACATGCTGGATTCTCCCCTCCCGGACACCTTCCCCCCTCCCACTGCTCAACGGTATTACGATTCCCTCAAATTTCATGAATGTTGAACCCCAACTTCTTACTGTAGTTCCTTGCCGTGTAATTATTATTTGCTTTAGAGTTACATAAATAATTGTCATCTTTATGGCCCAATGCCACTAAAGATAAGACATTTTGGCGGGCTGACCCTTTAACCCCAAGTGCAAGACAATAACGCAGAGACAGGATTTGGTTTTGCTTGTTTTTTTCAATGAAACATGTATATCTTGTATATCTGCACTACATTCCCTGTTTCCACCTGCCAGCACGTCTGCCACATTGGTCACGCTCATTCATGAATTATGAATGAATATTCCCATCGAGTCAGCCGAGAGGAAGAGCACATTGATCCAGTACGGATCCTGCCAAACGCTCTCCCACCTAACTGGGTCGGTCTGGGGGGTTTAAGTCTCTTGTGATCCACCGTCCTCATTGGCTTCTTCCAGCCACAACCTTTATTGTGTGTGTGTGAGTATGAGTGTGTTCATCCTTAGACATCCGTTTGTGCGTTCCTTGAGGAACCAGCTCATGTAATATTCAGCAGACCCCGGAGCCCCCGGGTGTCACTGGTCTGCCCTGAGCTGGAATAGAGGTGTCTGCCCTCATCTCACCTGGTGACTGCCAAAGAAAAGACTAATGTCATAACCGCTTTACTGCCTCATCCTCCTCTTCTTCCTCTCTTTCTCTCTCTCTCTCTATCGCCGCCTCCACCTTCTCCTCCAGGCTCACTCTACCATCCCTCTCTCCTCCTCTCTTGCCTGTCTGCCTCTCGTGTTTATTTCAAATTCCCCATTATTTCTGTCTCTTCTCTCCATCTTTGCGGCACACCTTCCCTCTCCGCCGTGCAGCCTCTCTCGGCCTCCTCGCTCTCAGCGTGGCAGAATTAGCCCGTCTCCCTCAATTTCTTCACTTGATCCTGCGGGAAATGACAATGTTGCAGCCCACTGCCATTATTTCACAGATCAAAGCGTTGAAATTGAACCTGGCTCGGCTGAGAGGGAGAAAAAAAAAAAAGTGGGCCTCCGATCACGTCATTCACCTTTGCATCAGTCTCACTGCTCGCTGCCAGAAGGGGTGTCAGACTCCTATTTTCTGTATTCTCTGTATGTGTGTGTGTGTGTGTGTGTTTGCCTGCACACCTGCTTGATCCCACAAACTGCCGGAGTGTGACGTCTGGAGTTTTCCGGTGTCAACACTCCCTCTGCTGGCAGAGACGGAAAGGTAAAACATGCTTTAATTATATGTAGTAAACATCTGTTTAGAGATTCTGGGAAGAAGCTTTAAAAAATCTAACTCATGCTGCAAGGGAAAATAAAGGAATACTTCACCACCAAAATGAGCAAATTGTATATCAAGCACTCTTGTGTTAACTTGAAGAAATCCTACCACCGTACCAGGAAGCTTAATTAGGAGCTCTGTTTTTTTTCCTGCTGTGATTATGCAGATTCTTAAAAAAGTACAGGAGCTGATGATACCATCATTTTTACGATACCACTATTATGGGCCAATCAACTGAGCCATCTGGATCCCCGTTAAAGAGCGGGTAACGGCCCCCCGCAGCGCACCGCGCCGCCGCCGTCTCCCAACGCCTCTGGTTTTGACGAAGATAGCTGCAGTCGAGACTCAGCATCGGTACGACAAAAGTCAGGTTTTTTTGTCTTGTTGACGTGGCGACGAGGAAAAAAAAAGGAGCAAATGATGTGTGATCTCGCAACAGCTGCAATTGCCAGTTTAATATGGTAGCAGACAATGATGGGTGGGACGTGTCAAATGCAATGGGAGTTCTCGAGTCAAGCGGGTAATGTTCTCAACCAGCCGTCTTCCATGTGTGTGTGTGTGTGTGTGTGTGTGTGTGTGGGATGCTGGATGATACATGTGGATGCGGGAGTTGAACATCTGGGTGTCTTTTTGAAGTACCCAGGTGGGTAGCGTTACGACAGCTGCACCACTTCCATCCTTGCCTCTCCGAAAAGGCGGAGGGTGCTTGACAGGCAGAAAACCCCCCTCCTTGATCTGCGCCGCGTCCCCCCTACACGCCTCACACACCTTTTGCCTTCCTCCCGTTCTCACGTTATGCCACCAAAAGCACCTGACCTTCAACTCGGGTGGATGTGGGCAGATGGAGCGTCTCCACAGGTAGATAAACGCCAACACGTTCCCAGAGGAGCTCTTCTCATCGACAGTGGTCGGAGGGAGGAAACAGAAAAAGCTCAGTAGGTGGTCCTTTCAGTAAAGACAAGAGGGAAAAGAAAACAAGGCAAGTGAAAGAGCACCTGTACCTCATATTTGCCACCAAAACGGACAAAAAAATGACATTATTTCCACAATACATTAAACTATAATCTGAGCGGGAGGACTGCGTCTTTGAAGTAAACATTTAAGCTTCCGAGTGGTTCCTGCCAGTGTTTCTTGATCTTCTCTCTCAATTATAATAATGATAAACCTCTTTTCTATAATATGATGAAACTTCTGCTCGTGTTTGCTGCAGATAATAAAAGACGGCTGGAAAGTTTTAAGCACGTTGAAAACTCCGGAGTCATGGCTTATTCATTCAACTTTTAATGTAAGTTCTTTTAACTTTCTGTGCAGATTAGAGGTCCATAATGTAACTTGAGTTGGAGCTCTGCCACTCCACATCTTCTATTCATCGCAATATTATTTTCCATTCCCGCGACGTAATTCGAAAGGTTCTCTTTTAAAAGTAACCGTTCCTGTGCCGAACATGTTGAAATCTGGCAAGAGGCCCCACCCTGGCACACTCGGCCCTGTTTTGCCTGCAGGCTAAAGCTCAGTATACAGAGCGTGACTGTATGTGTCTCCAAGAAATGGAGCTCCTAAAGCGTGGTCCACAAAGTCCCCAAAGTGTTTCATTCCATCTCCTACACAGCGTGCACCTCCTCCCTCTAATCTAATTTACCAATCAGCGGGCGTAATTACGCCCTAAGATCTGCTCCGCTGAGCTAAATGGCTTCTGTCTTCTGCTCGAGTGGTGCAAATAAAAGCGCTGCCCCGTCGCTGCCCGGGAACTCAGAGAGAGAGAGAGAGAGAGAGAACGGACCCCGAGGAGAAAGTCGAACAGATTAATCAGGAAAGCCTTAGTTGTGTGCTCCTGGTAATTAAAGGTAAGATTAATGATGATGCATATATGGCCTTGTTGGAGCTTACGATCAACTGTAAATGGTGATGAGAAACCTGAGGTTTTCTGAGCACACAAGGTGGATTCATAAAACCTGCGTTCTGCGTTGTTCTCTCAGCTTGAAAGCCGATGAAGGTGTTCCATGCTTTCTTCCAATCCATCCACGTTGTGTTCTCGAAGCAGCCGTTAAACCGCTGGAAAGAGCGTTGCAGTGGAACTGGAACCGATAGAGAGAGAATAGGAATAAGGTCAAAAAAAGATTAAAAAATGAATGAAATATGTGTTTTATGTATATATCTTCATGAAGCCTCACATTTCATTACAAAAACCCATTAAAAAAAACTTTTCTCCATGTTTTTAGGAAGGAATTTTGTAATTATGAGGCATGAATGCTATATGAACAAACCCATCAGTAAAAACCTTCAGGATATAGAGAGGAGGGAAACTTGGACAAGGCTTTACAACATTTATTTGTGTATTAGAAGATTCCTAAAATGTTTTCTTTTAATATGAAAATGAAGGTTAAAAATTATCTTCCCAAATATCTGCGTATTTGCTTATATTTTCAGAGCAGAAATCTGAACAATGGATGAATCCAGGTTGGATTCTAAATTCATGTAAGAGTCAAAGGGAGTCTCTTTTGTGCCATCATGTTTTTAGTAATAAAATGTTGTATAAATGAGGTTATAAATGATATATGAACAAACGCCTCGGTAGAAACCTTGAGAATAATGATAGGAATCAAACTGGAAGTTTGGTGAATTAAAGTGCTGCTTAAGTGGAGATTTCTGGTGAAAAAGCCTTAAATATGAAGCCATTTGCATGAATTTCAAATTACAGGAATCTGAACAGCTTCAAAAGTTTTGTTTCAGTTTGTTAACATATTAGTAAAAAAAATACATATTTTTACTGACTAAAAATTTGATTTTTTTATTCTTTGTTTTAGTCTGAAAGAAGACAAGTTATGGAAGCAAAATATCTTAAAATCTCCTGCAGTCGCCTTAAACATTTCAGTAACTTCCCTGTTTGCTCAGCCCAGACAAACCCACCAGGCATTACTGTGGCACTGAAAACGGATAATCCCGTCTCTCTGTTCAGCCGTATGGAGTCGCAGGACAGCTGTTATCAGATGTCGAGGCGGGCAGACTGCGCCTGGTGTGCGCCCTCCACATGACCGTGAATGGTTGAATACACGAGAGATTAGGACGGAGCACGTAAACCTTCGCTAAAGGTCACGATGCAACAAAGATGAGATTATAGCGCCGAGTTTATAGGAACTCACTGTGAATGCCGTCGGCCATGTTTTTGGTGGAGGATTGTGAAGTTAAGAAGTTTTCAAAGAGAAGTGGAGTTATTTGTAAAGTAGGGTCCCCAACCCAACCGTCGACTAATCACCTTGTTAAGCACGAGAGTGTGTTTGTGATGCACCCACCTGCTGCATTGTGGGAAGAGCGTGGTATAAAGATGTAGATAGTCCACAAAAGGAGGGAGGGGGAAGGGTCAAACAAACACAGGATTTTAACACAGGAGACTGCTGTTAGTGTCCCGTGTTAAGTGAAATGTAAAGCTTGACATTGTGACTCCTTTTTGCCTAAATCTTACTTCCTGTGAAGACGGAAGTTTATTTTGAAAAGACTTTGCAATGACCATATATTTAATACACCGTCACCGACACGTACAAAAGTCGTGCTTGAGGAGAACATAAAGCAACGCAGCAAGCGGGTTAGTAAAGTTTACTTTACAAAACACCAAACACAGTTGGGTAAATGTTGAAAGCCTATTGTTTTCTTACATTAAATGGAGTATTTAAGTATCATTGCATTTAGGTGATGTAAGAGACAGAAATGTTAGAACCTGGACAAATAGAAGCCAAAGCTGAGCGTGGCTTTGTCTCTTAGAGGGAAGTGAGAGAGATTATTTTAATGCAAAAGGCAGTCACACATTATGGGTCTGTCCTCATTATCTAGAGGAACCTTTTCCCTCATTTCCGGAGCCGAACCTTCTCCCCCGCTGATTAGACAAGTGGCATCTTCATCAGGTCATTTAAGTCCAGCTTAAGTGGGAGGGATTGACACATTCGTGAAGTCTCACTATACGCTTTCTCCAAAAAAAAGAGCACTTCCAGCCCAGAGTTCGCCCAGAGCGCTGAGTCATCCTTCACTTCAAATAGACCATGAAAGTTGGCTCCGCTTTTCCATTTTGGCTGATTTTGTCTAACGCTGACTACCGAGGTGAGCTCCATGTTGTGCTGTTTGTTTTCTAGCCGTTCACCGCATTCATCTCTGACAGACCAGACCAGCATCCTGTCGTCGCCTCCTCCTCCTCCTCCTCTTTTTTCCCCTCTTTCTGTCTCTTATCTCCGACAGCCGTCCTGCCCTGCTCTGTCATCTCCCTGCCTTGCAGATGTTTCATCCCCGCTGCTCTATCTGATCCTCCTCCTCCTTTTCTTTCTCCTCTCCCACTCGACCTCCTTGTCCTCCACTATGTCATCTTTTTTTTTTCAGCCCACGTAGAGGGCTTGACTGACGTGTAACACCGCTGTGTGAAGTGCTCTCCACCACCGAGCTCTCAAACAAAAAGCAAAGTCTGTCAGTAGCGAAGAAACAACCTCCAGGTCTTACTTACAGTAGTTGCTAGCAAAGATAATTCATACCAGCTTTTATTTTGTTAATTGCAAAAGTTAAGTTCCCTATTTACCAGTGAGTGTAGCAGATCCTTCTAATCCATGTCTTCGAGGCTGATTACCAAAAAGATAACCTGCATGTTTGATGTCTTACATCAAACATCAAAGCATTGGAGAATTTTATAAATAAATCAAAACAAGTATATCAAGGAATAGAAATTACAGTGCAGTATGAGAAGTTCATGGATAGTATTTAATGAAAGGCAGCGGCAAACAGAAAAGTCTTCAGTCTTGATTAAAAAGAGCTGATATTTGCAGAAGACCTGCAGCTTTCTGGAAGCTTGTTCCAGATATGTGGTGCTGTCTCTGGATGTTTGGTTCTGACTCTGGGGACACAGAGCAGACCTGTCCCAGACCATCTGAGAGGTCTGTACATTGATATTAGCTGAAAAACCACTCACTTTGTTTTCATCAACACTGCTGCATGATTCTGATAACAACTCATTTGTCTGATAATCCACTGAGTCAGCTAATTTGGAATAATTAGGCAGTCGGAGGCAGGGTTGGGTAATTGGCCTTGGCAAAAGGTTTCGGCTTGGATTTCTGTTCCCTGGCCATAAGTCCACGGCGACAGCGTGTTGTCCTGTTGGCACGATGGAAAGCACGAAGTCTTGTGTTGTTTTATTGTCGTCTGATGGGAATCACAGGCATTGCTTCAAGGTCGACCTCTCTTTGATGGATGCTTAAAAGACTAAAAGCTTTCTGGGTAAAGCTTGTGTGCTTCTCCGGCTGCATTGTGTCCAAAGGTGCTTTTGCTTTATGTCTACATTGCATTGAGTTTATGTAATTCAATTCTAGTGTTTTCATGTGACTTTCTTCAAACAACGTTTTGTAAACTAAGTCAAACTATTTGAAAAAGAAAATCTTCTTTATTGTTCACCTGTTTGTTTTCTCTCAGTTCTTCTTTTGCGATCCTTATTCAATGAAACTGCATTTCTGTCACATTAAATGCGTAGGATTACGCCCTTTCACAACACAAATATCAGCAATAATAGTGATCTTTATGGGATTTGGCATTAAAGTCGACTGTCTGAGAGACTGTCTGAAATGTTGGTAGGAACATAAAATATCAACGCTTGCACATTAGAGGTTTAACAGTGGATTCAGTTGGATTAATGATACAGGGCTCAGTGTTTGATATGTTCATAATACATTTATCAACATAAATAAGCCATGGTAGTAGAACATCACTTACTTATTCGTCAAGCAGAACTAAGCAGAAAGGTTTTCAGTTTCACCATTCATAGTTTGTGAAATCTGTTTTTTGCAGGCTTCAGTGAAAAGAGTGAATAGATTTGCTTGAAATGAAACTCTAACTTCTGAAAGAAATATTTATTTGCAACTACACATTGAAAGGTCCATAGATTGCCGAGCTTCTCCAGGTGTGTCTGCAACAAGTCTGCAACGAGTAGGGCTATAGGGTGTAAAACAGTCAGTAAATAAATGTTTCACAAAGCGAGTTCTTTGAGCACACAGTCATGGATGAGCACCAGAAATATGACGCTGATGGCTCCAGTAATGTGTGAGATACGATGTGGACAGACGGACAGAAGCACACAGACGACTAAACACACACACATCTCCTCAGGCGACGTTTAATGGGGGAATTAAGCATGTTGTATGGATTCGCTGCTTAGCTTGAGTGGTGTCAGTCTGTAGCAGTCTGTAAACAAACACAACGGAACCAGAAACCAAGTCCGGGACCCCGTGCGGCGTGTTAATAAAACCAGCCGGGCTGACACCCCACCGTGACTTTAATCCACCCGAGATGCTCCGACGGCCCGCCCAAGGCCACAGATTGTTCCGAGCCAAAAAAACACGGCGTGTTTGCATTTTGCAAGAGTGCCAAGCGACGCTCATCCAGGCCCGGAGCGCACCATTACACTCTGCATTGTCCTTTGTGTCCCTGCCTCATTACTCCTCATCTATTTTTAAAGGGGAATATGCCTTATTACAATTAGTCTGTTTAGAGGCCAATCTGTCACGCTCATTACAGTAACCTGCGTGTCTCTCTCGTTTATCACCCCATCCGTCTCTCGTCTTTCCACCTCTGCAGAGCTGAGATATTGAAAGACACAAATTTTTGTTCTTTCTTATCATTCAAACACTGAAGAAACAATTTGTGGGGATGCAAACAGCATTACGTTGACCAAATCAGTCGTTTCTCCTCTAATTGTCCATGATCTGGTTTCAACCTGGAATGCATTACAGTCTGGAGCTTCGGAGGACCGCACCCTTCGCTCCCTCTATCCTTTGAATTCTGTCTCTCTGTGAACAAGGAAATAATTCCAGCTTGGCTTTGCCCACTTCAGGTGAAAGGCTTGGAAAAAAGGAACTTTTTAGCCACTTTAAATCTACTCCGTTAACTTCACAGGCCTTTCCCACGCCAAACCGGCTGGAGGTGCATGCCATAGGGAGTGTGTGTGTGTGTGTGTGTGTGTGTGTATGTGTGTGTGTGTGTGTGTGTGTGGGGAGGAGTGGGCAGAATCTCCTTGAGAAGATTTCACGCTCACGACTCCCACGACGTCCAGCACATGTGGAAACACTAAAAGGAAGGAACCGAGTGTTGCACTGCGCCGAATGACCATTCTCACCAACAATGCGAAATGCTCCTAATTGATCATAAAAATCTTAATTAGCTGCATGTCCGTCTGTCCGTCCGGGTCTGCGAGAGACTGTTTTCCTCGATCGCTTATTTATTACGTTGTTAATTGCAATTTCACAGTGAGTGCTCATGACATTTAGAGACCTTGCAGCAGTGGACGGGGGTGATTGAGAAAGAAGAGGAGTTGCTTAGATTCCACTTTCCTTAATGACCACACACACACATCCACTCTGTCTCCTTAAAATGATATTCATATACAATTAATCTGTATTGGCAAATAGGTAGGTAAAGTATTACTAGGAAGATGTTCTTGTCTACACAAAGAGAAATGGTCATACTTAATGTAGAGGACCTTCAGGGAACCAAACTATTCAAACTCCCAACTCATCAAAGACAGGTCAGTTCCCCTCAGTACCTGATAATGAAGCACACGCCGCCTTTTTTTCGACTTTCAACTAACTCATACACGTCATTATTAGTCAGAAAAACAGATGATACATTTTTAAAAAGAGATGAGCCACGGTAGAAGAAGATCCCATACGTATTCGTATCAAGCTAGTCTTCAGTTTCACCAGACATAGTTTGTGAAATGTGTGTTTTTTTTTTTTTTACAGGCTTCATACTTGCTTGAAGTGAAACTCTAACTTCTGAAAGAAATATTTATTTTGCAGCTACACAGTCTGTCAGGATTCGGTAGATTGCAGATCTACTCCAGGTGAGTCCGCGACGTGTCTGCTGTCGTGTTTGATTGAATAGATACAAACCACAGTTAACTCCCTTGCTTGAAGGTCAGAAGTTGGTAGTGACCCTGACAAACCTAAATGTGTAGCAACATATGAATAAAACACAAACTAAGCAGGAATTCACAATGTATTTGTCAAACTAAATGAGTATCAACCTTAAAGTTGCCAAGCTACCGTGTGTTCCCACGGCAATAACACGACCATATGGCACTGAAAACAGCCCACATTGGCCGCGGTGTTTCCCACCACACAATCACCGTCGTAATCACCTATACACTCAACCACTCTCACAAAGGCACAAGTTCAAAGCCACCCGGTTGGTGGCAAACAGCTTTCAATTAAGCATGAGCGAACAGAATCGCCCAAACAGGTGCTGAGCAAATCTACGGAGATGAGCTGCACTCATCGAGAGAGGGGATAAGTGCTTGCAAAATGTCTGAAAAGCAACCATTTGTAATGTTTGGTGGTCCCCGGGTGTGGCCCGCCTGTTGTCGCTGTATCTGATACATAATTACAGCTGAAGAATGAGCCAGCAAGGGATTATGGGAGGATACGGAGGGCGAGCTCTCATCCCCTTCTCTCCTCGCTGCATATGGCTTCGAAAAAAGTTTCAGCTGCTTATCTTCCAGCCGAGGAGACGCAGGCAGAATCCGCAGAGGGAGGCACAGACCGTGAACTTATATACATGCAGGCGCGTACACAAACAAAGCAGCATCCAATTACACCGACAAACACAATCCGTCGCTCGCTCACACACTCATAATCTCCTGCTTTCTCACTCTTTCTGACTGGCTGCTCCCCCGTTGGCCTGCCTCTTACATAAGTAGATGATGCGTGTTAACTCCAGTGGGGACCCGTAGATTTGTGGTCTAACTAAAGGGGCCAACGTGGTAATAGATGGCTGATGGATTTAAATGTTTCCTTGAGTGGTTTTGAAAATCTTGTCAGCTCTAGTTTGAACAGTGACTTCAGAAAAAGAGTCAAGGACATCTGTTCAGCTCCGACGTTTTTATACAAATATATTAAGTTTGTGTTTCTGCTTGTCTTGTGTTTGTAGGGAAAAGGAAAAACAAACCTTCCACACCCACTTATACATATTGGAATACATGGGCATAAAATAATTCTATTGTTTTCTTCAATCACCAGAAAACTTGTAGTACCTAAGAATGGATTTAGTTTTGTTTTTTAACCAAAAAAAAAAAAAAAATCATTGTATGCATGACACAAGCATAAAATAGATGGTTTCCCAGTTTGAAGAGCAGGCCACTGAGCATCACCTTTGCCGCTCCAGTTGCCTAGCAACCAGCTGTGGTTGACAAGAAAGGACATAGAAGAGGAAACTAACATTGTCTAATTAAAATGAGAATAACTCCACTGTGGCGATGCCCACCTGCACTCAAGGATGAACTGATCACAAATAAGGTCAAAGGTCAGAATGTTTTAAGCCACCGCTGCTTTAACTTTGACCACCGTGCTGTTAAATTTGTCTCTTTGCTCGTCCCCCAAACTGGAAATGAAGGCACCATCCATCGCTGGAACGCGACAAAGCGATGGTTTTCAAACCAAACAGCTGAAATCTTCCTTCGTCTTCCCAGCAAGATTGGTGGATCTCAAAAGAGCGTCAGACTTCACTTCATCAAACCTGCGGGATATTGTCTGTTTTCATCTCGACACAGTTTCTTGCGTTCGCAAAAATTGTCTCACACAGTTTGAAATGTCTTCATAACGGTGATGTGTTCAGATGAATCCACGGATGGGGGGCTGACATTGACCTGACACGGATTTTTCCTTTCATTATATCCGATTCTTAATGCTACTTGTCGTCATGTTTCTGTGAGAAATCCTCCCCCCGGGCGGCCGCGTTAATCTGATCTGTTCAAGGGCGTTACAACATGGCAAACGCCTCCCCACGCGTACCGCCACTGCAGCTACTCCCTGTCGTTCCATTAAAGAAGCCATCATTCCTGCCAGAGGGAGACACACAGAGGGAAAGGAGGGAGACGGAGGTGGGGAGTCCGTGTGATTAAACATGACAACCACATGTGTCTCGGGACATTTGGTTTCGATTAAGTCAAACTTTTTTTTTGCTGCTACAGTAATTCTCTCGTAAGAAACGCGTAACTACAGAAATCCACCAAGTCAAGGACTTCTCTCTGTCATGTCCTGGGCCCTGCAAAGCACACCATGTGACTCGAACCTCAGAATTAGAAAGCGTGTTGAGCAAACAGTGAGGATATTGGTTTTCGCAGTAGAAGCGAGGCCATGTGAACAGAGCTTGTCTGGTGTCACTCTTCCAGGCGACGCCAACGCATCACGCGGTTCATATCCGACACCTGAAGCGACCTAAAGTCATATTTTGTTTTATCATGACGACGAGATAAAAGTTTATTGCACTATGAGGACACAGGGTCATTGCAAAGAGCAAATAATGGAACCCAGCATCTGCAGCCTGATAATCAGTCTAGTGGAGCCTATGTTTATGAGAGCAGAGGTTTTATTTTCCCATCAGCCCGCAGTGAAACATGTGGACCCGGACAGGAAACGGCGGCGGCCTCGTTGTGACCAGCAGACTGAGGCATCTCAGCTGCTACTCACTCTTTTAATGGCTCATTCGAATCAAAGGCATCGTCAACAAGGCGGTTGTCTTTATCAAGCAGGCAATGTTCTGCTTGGAACTAAGATGAATGCAAACACACACACACACACACTATACTGGCAGATTGAGGAAGGCAAACAGAGAGATGCCATTTTTAGTCGCTCTGATCAAGTCTTTCTTTGAGGGTCTATTGTCTGTTTCTATCAGTTGGATGTGATCAGATTCCAGGGAATCAGACCTGTGACAGGCAGAGAAAAAGCACTACTATTATTCCCACAATTCAGGAAGATGAAGCAGGAGGCAACACCTCCCCGCTAGACTCGGCATTCTGGGGGAGAGCAGCATACTGATGAGGCTTCATTCACATGACTTACATGGGATTTATAGAAATCACATCATGCATCTAAATCAGGATGACAGTACAGGAGATGTTAAATACACCACCTCTCAGAGTGAGACACACTCAAGTCATGTTTAGTACAACTTTCAGGTATTTGTTCCTTACTTTAGTACTACTTTATAGTCCAATCCATTAAAATGAATCGTTAAAGATTCAAACCTTTGTGTCTAGTCCAGTCGAGTCTTTTTCCAGGTTTCCACCTAAATGTAGAGCAAATTTCAAGAAACAGCAACATTCAAATGGACTGCTGTTATGTGTTAAATTCAAATTCTCCTGTTATAGAAGAAGATATTGGAGGAACAGAACTCCATGCAGATCTGATATTTGACTTTTGATACTTTGAGTACACGTAGTGGAGTATTTAGATATTGTATCGGTATAATATCTGATCTGTTTCAACAGGCCTGTATTGTTCGAGGCATGGATGTGTTTTCAGTACGGTCAGAGAATTTCAATAGCTAGACATAGTGTGATAATATCTCCCCAGCCTGGCCGGGCTTAGCATAATCCTCTTTTACCCAATTTAGCATGCTTCCTACAACGGCATCTGTGGCATTACTGTACATACATACATCTCCGTGTCCTGGAATGACCTCATCATAAGCAAACATCTAATCCATTGTTAAGACTTTGTTGTGTTGTAAACAAATCCAACATGGCCGCCAGTGCAGCGAGATAACGCAACACGACGAGTCAAGTTGAATTTCCTGGATCCACGACGTCTTGATGTCGATGGGCTGCGGTTCAACCTTTTAAAAATGGCATCCCATTCAAACAAACATAAAGATCAGAGCCAACCGCTGGCATCAGCAAGACAGGGAGATGTTGGGTACAGGGAGGGTGGGGGGGGGCAGATGAGGAGAGAAAGAATGCAGCTGGTGGGGTAAACTTGGCCGCCATGTTGTCAGTAGATTATATTTCTGCTCTGAAAGACTCACAAGGAGCTATTTTTTACGGCTCGTTGGCTTCTGCTGCCGACCTTTAGCGTTCACCTTGATGGGCCACCTTCCTCGTTTACACTGTGCAGGTGTAGCTGTGCATCAACGTAGAAATAAAGTCACCCACGACTGTGTGTCAATGAAAATATGTCCTTAAGTCCCCCCGACAACCTTTTTCTACGTTTTTAACTGGATCTCATTGTCTTATCAGGAGTGATGGAGTTTATTCAGTCAGTACACACGTTTAAATACACATTTAAGTCATTTATATGTAATCCACATAATCGTGAGCCAGCACAGGTGTGGGAGTACAAAGAGGGATCGAGTCCGTGTAGGAAAGAGGTGAAAGCAGAAATCAACGTTGACTTAAATTCTTACGTAACACCACTTTGTTGTTTTTACTTGTTGTGTATGCTTTAGCGATGCTGCTTCATTTAAACCCAAAAGTTCACTTATTTGTCTGTTAGAACAGCATCACTAACCAACCTTATATCGTGTCTCTGCATCTCCTGAAAGAGCAGCAACTGTTAAATTACTTTTTCCAATGTAGGCAGAGGAGGAAGATCAGAAAAAGTCTTGTAATTGATTTGTAACAGTTGACGGTTGTTATCAGAAAGAGTTGAGCGAGTGCTAAAAATACTCCCCAGCAATGACTTCAATTACTTCCATAATGAACAAGTTGAGATACTATCGCATGAAATAAAACACACGACGGATGTTTGTTGGTGTTGTTTAGTGGAAGCTCGTCGGTGCAACACAACGCACAAACACCTTCCCGAGGATCGACGTCGGTTCTACGCTCCGATTTCCTGTCACGGAGCCAGCGGCAGGCAACAATACAAACGAGCCAGGGCTGGCATTGAAATATATCCTGTCTCTCTGTGTGCTTTCTATCTCACACATCCTCGCTGGCTCACTCTCCCTTTCTCACCATTTGTCCCCCAAAGGCAGAATATTGGAGGAGCCTTTAATCATCTTTACTGCCCACTCTATAATCCCTGCTAAGGGACTAATCCATGATCTGCCACGGCGGAGAGCAACCTCTCCGAGTCGAGGGGAAGGAGACGCAAAACAAGACAGAGAGTCAGTCTCGGTGCAAAGAAAACATACATATATCCTCAGTGATGACTTTAAGGATTTTTGAATTCTTGTGCGGAACTGAGATCCATATTCTTTTGTCAAAGAGGAAGAAGATTTACAGGAGTAACAGAAAATTCAGTCACGGTGTTGATGCTCCGCCAGAGTAAAAGTTCACCGTAATTTTTACAAAAAAATAAAGAAGTTAAAATTAGAAGTCAAAGTTGCAACAAGGAACTTTTCACTGGTTATGTAAATATCTCAGTGTAGTGCCTCGATATGACCTGGATACCCAAAGCTGATTACTTGTCAGACGAAATGAGCAGCTTCATCAGAAACTCCCTCTAACCTTAGACCCCAGAGACCAGAGCCAGATCCGGCTTTACTGCTGCCTCCAACCTCTCTGTGCCTTCCAAATAAGTTGTAGATCACTGACAATGCTCCAGCTTTGTTAGGTTTGGGTTAAAATTACCTTCATTGTCTAAATTAGACCCAGGTGGTTATGGATAGGGAGCGAACAGAAGAAAACCTCCCCAGTAATCTCAACTACACTAACATGGTGCCATTAGAACCATTTGACGAAGACGCTGTGTAGCATCTTGAAATTCCATATAGAACCAAAAACCTTTTTAAGTTCAGAGCAACATTGGCGATTCCCAGAAACATTGGAGGCCGAGTAAATAAGAACAAATATTGAATATGAACACAAGTAAGAAATGTGTTTGTTTAAAACGTCCTACATGCAGCCCAATGTCAAGAAACAATCATTCTTATGGGACCACCATGCACTCCGGACCTCTGCTATATGCTTCTGTGCTGTCCCCCAACCAAACCCCTCCCTTTAGTGTTCCACGATTCAACGAGGCGGGATGACGAGGAGCAGGGGAGACCAGGGGATTGGATGGAGGGTACGAGCCAATGGGAGCCTTCCGGAGCAATGGCTCCCATTGGTCAATTTCTATGCAGGCCTACGGCTGATAGACTGAAATGATTTTTTTTTTATTCCAAATCGTAGACCATAGCTTTAATCTATTTTTTTTTTCTTAAAAAATAGAACGCTATCCATGAATCCAAGACTCAGCGAGTGTTTCTACTACATGTGTGTGAAGAGCCAACAGTGACGGCTGGTGGTTGTCGCAGAAGGCAGCCCATTCCGGGATAAGCAACTCTCTCTCTCTCTCTCTGTCTCTCTCTCTCTCTCTCTCTCACACACGAGTAGCATGTACATAAGAGCAGAGGCTGCTGTGATGCTGCTGTGCGGCGCCACAAAGCCTCAGAGACAGAGGTGATAATGTGGTTTAGAAGGGTGTGAAATTATGCGCCCGTGTACACGCCGTATGTGGAACACACACAGATCCAAACACGGTGGTAAAGAGGGGAAGGAAAACACAGTTACACATGGATGAGCATCAAGGCGACCTGTAAAGATGGGACGAATGGAAATGTGTACATATTTTAAGATATGATGACACTCGTGAAAAAGGTGGCAAAAGGGCCCCGTCGCTAATGGGACATCACAGGGTGTGTGTGTGTGCATGCACGTGTCATGAGCCCTACTTTTGAACTCCCCCGCTCTCACAGTCTACTTAAGAGTGTGTGTGTGTGTGTGTGTGTGTGTAAGCAAGAGAGGGAAAGAAAAGGGGTAATGATCAAAATCTGCAGGAGCAGAACGATATATCCCCAAGGCTTCAGTCTGTCACTTGCTTTCAGTGCCCTCCCTCATTTTCTCCTTCTTTATGTCTTTCCATATTTCTTTCCTCATTTTCTTTTGAGAAACCGCGCGGTTAAAAGTGGCGGTCGGTTGATATGTTCGAGTTCTGCATTAGAGGGGGGAAATTACGCCTAACTTAACAAATTACATTTATTTTCAGTTCAAAGGGTCACTGACGTCATGTGTAGAAAAAAATTCAAAGCAAGAATCTTTCATTTCAATGATTGCTTTCAGTAAAACAGTAGTGATATAAAAATACACCACCATATGCATACAATCTGAGTAAAATCCCTTGTTTAATTAATCAGAAAAGCAAGATCTTCATGAAAACACAGTTTATTTGTTGTTCCACCCATATCTGGAAAAGAAGCTGATGCTCGAAGGGTCCGTAGACGAGTCTGAAGGACCACAGACCCGGCCGAGTATCGACAACTTGGGTAGACAATGTGTTGAAATCTCAGTAGTCTAACTGTGCTGTGTATTGATAAATCCATGGTGCTGTCCTTGGTGCTGAAGTGGCAAATGGCGTCGTAATTTCCAACACTTTCCCTGAAGCTCTTCTGATGAAAATGAAGTCCGTTGCCAGTATTAAAGATTAAGCAATCGCCTCCTGGATATGGCGGTATATAAGCGTGTTTCTGTATGCGTGTGGCTTCCCATTAAGTGTGTGTAAATGTGTGTGCAGGTTGTTATTCACAGGAAGGTTTTGAAGTTTCAAAGCTTGCTCAGGCGCTCTCCCTAAAGACAAAGATATTGATGTTTTTTACCATTCAATGAGTTGTTTAGGAATAAAAGGTGAAAAAAAAGAAAGAGGCAAAGGTCTGCTAAAAAGAAAGCCGATACAGTGGAGGAGTGGAGGGAGCTTTACCTGAATGGATTCGACAGGACGGGATGGAGATATAGCTCAATACTCTCTAAAGCGCACTCCTCTCCACTTTGAATGCATATTGAAGCATGAATCGGAAGCAAATCAGATCTTCACAGCATCCAAGTCGCTGGTCGATGTCCTGCATAGTGATGTCACTTCTATCTAAATAGGTTGGGCACGCACAGCGGCGGGTGCAGCGGGATGAAGAATGTGCTGTCAGATGCGTCCAAGTTATCTTATCTGTTTGGACAAGCAGTTCTTTCTTCTCCGGAATCGTTTCGGTGCAGCAGGACTACACCGCAGCACGGCGGCGAGATACCATAAAACATCCTGCAGACGCTGACCACATGCCGAGTGACGGCCATCACTTCTCGCTCACAGAGGGATCCCCACCGAACGACATCAGCACTGCCGGTCAACTCGGCTCGATCGCCGCGGTCGATAAGCGCCACTTCTCAAGGGACACCACTCGGTATCGATCAGGCATTAGCGCGTCTGTTAAGGGATATTGACCCCGACCATCTCAGTGCGTCCAGTAGGACTGGCATGTTGATGTCTCAGTCACCTAGCAACTGTTTCCCAGCATTAGGAATCCATGAAAGCAAAAACATGCCTGTGGCTGTAACATTAACACTCTCCTGTTTTTACACTGTAAAAGAAATGGTACAAAATGGTTAAGAAAAGCTTTGAAAAACAAGTCTTTCTCCAAAAAAGTCTACCAACTCCAACTGGTAGATACTTGCTCCCACAATCCAATGCACAATTATGCATTGGATTCTCCTGTGCCTCCCTTCCCTCCCTATATTTATGGCCTGGGCCTCCAGCAGGGTGGCGATGGTGTTGGCTCCCAGCAGGGACTGGCGGAGCAGCAAAGGTAAGAGCCCTCCTCGGGGTTGAAGGAAGAGCTGCTACTGCTGAGCACAGAGCTCCCCGTTGGAGGTCCAGGTTGAAGATATGGGTCTGTCTGTGGCTGAGCTGCAGAAAGAAACTGCCTGATTTCTTGGTGGCACCAATGAAAGGCGTTGAGAACTCTACAGCTGTTATGTTCTGTATTAAAATGACCAGTTAAAAGTTCCTCACTGTAGCTTTAATTTGCAAAGTCGCATATTTATCTCCTCTCCGCTTTGTATTGATTCTACCAACAGCAGAGCGGGATATCGGGCTCTACTAATCGCTCCACTGTGAGACGCTTTATGACACTAGGAAATCACTTACCTTCTCGCTGCTGTTAAGTGCTGCGGAGGTAACGGACACAGCAGAAACAGCTGTGTGATGAGAGGGGTCTATTAATGTTTGGTGGTGTATTTCATTTCACCCTACAACTGTCGTGGTGTTTGAACCTCTGCGAGCGCACCTGCCAACCGGCTGCAGGCAGCAGCGAGGGTTGACTGCCGATCAACAATGATTTGAATGATGGTAAAAGGTTTCAGTCGTTAAAATTCATGTGCTTTTATTGACTTCTGTGACACCGTGAAGAATTTTGATGACGATAAAAACCTTTTACCATCGTTCAAAACGTTGTTGATCATCATTATATGCAATGCATGCTTCCCGACAGCGCTGTACCTCTGATCTTTTTGCTACAAGGAATGTACCAATCTGCAGAGATGTATTTCTCATGTTTACTAATATGCTGGTTTCCTGTGTTACTACAGCAGTCAGAGGTTTTGTTTTTCGGACTGTATCACCGCAGCGATCATAAGCTACTGACCTATTTCAAGTAGGGCCGGAACAGATTATAGTCTGCAGGTCTTTTTTTACACCTACATATAAATCCAGGTTGTTGTTATATCCTGGCGCGACTGCGGGGGTTTGTCATGTAATAACGAGAAATACAAGCCTGCTGCCTGTGGAAATCCACAAATTCATTTGGGTGATTATTCCTATCTTCCTTTTTGTTTTTTTTGTTTTTTTTCGTGCAGCCCAGATTCTGGCGCCGTATTACTCACATTGTTCTTGGCTGCAGCACAAAACCCCAGGTAGCTAGGGATGCCAGTCAACGGGAGAATGTGTTGAAAAGGAATCGCTAATCAAGGACTGGCGAGGAGGTAGACTGAGGCCGCGCTACGGCATCATCACTGTTGTTTGATCATCAACGAATCCAAAATCTTTCTCAGTGTGTGGTGGTTCTATAGAACTTTCACCGTTAATGAACCTGCCCACAGTATGATTATATCCTGTGTATCTGTTCCATGTGTGGGCAGCAGGACATAAGAGTCTACAATCGACATATACTTTACATTAAAAAAAATGAGAAGAACTGCAGTCTGTTTTTCTGTTGAAGAAAAATGTCCTTGTTGCAAATTTATAAGACAAGTCATACATTAAGATGAAAAAAGTCGCAAATTTATGAGAAAAAAGTAGCACATTTACGAGAAGAATGTCGCAAATTAACAAGATCATTAGGTCATACATTTACAATAAAAAAGGCGCAAATTTTTCTAGAAGAAACTGGCAAATTAACAAGACCATGAAGTCATACATTTACGATAAAAAGTAGCAAATTTATGAGGAAAAGGTCGCACATTTATGAGAAGAATGTCGCAAATTAACAAGATCATTAAGTCATACATTTACAATAAAAAAGGCGCAAATTTTCTAGAAGAAACTCGCACATTAACAAGATGATGAAGTCATACATGTACGAGAACAAAAGTCAAATATATGAAAAAAAAAAATTCATCATCATAAAATCATAAAGTCATAATGACAGTTATCCAGGATGTAAAAGTGTATTTTAATACCAGAAATGACAAGTTGATGTTGTATTTCATGTAGTTGGCCGTCATGGAAACACATTCGGGTCTTTGACCCATTTGTTTGCGACTAGACGTCGGGTGATTGGTCATTGCATTACCTGATGTGTTTCTCAGTCGCAGCAGAGAGCCCAAGCACCGCCATGCGATAGTGATGCGGTAGTGTCCGACTCCAAAATGCATAAAATATTTACACATTCGATCAGTATTCAAACAGGACTGCAGCATAGTATCTACAGAATCCACTTCAAAGTGTCTGAAAGAAACCAGCCAAGCCTTTGCCACTGTTACTTGTTTCTAGTGTTAATGAGTCAAGGACTCAGCAACTTCAGCGTCCCGACTTCAATCGACAACAGATACAGTGGAAAAAGCTTTAAAACGACAGGAGGCTTCTGCTTTCCTGCACTTCCCCGCTTTCTTTCTCCCTTTGTTTCGCTGGTTCAGTTCTGAGTCTTTGATTCGGCTGCGCTTTGAGCTGTTCATCCAGCGAGTTGAGCAGCATCCCTGAACCGCATCTTTCATCTCCTCCCCCTCCACACACACACACACTTAGCAAACACTCATTCCGTAGGCTATCCGGCCGCGTTTTTCACTCCTTTCTTCCTGTGGAATCCGAACCCCAGCCAGCTCCCGTTTGCCCCGAGATGTGAACACGAACGGCGCTACAAACCGCGCTGGATTTTTATCGTCCGCGGTCTTTGCTTTATCGCAGAGAGGGCCACAGGCCCTCCGATGTCCAGGGGCTTTACACAACCCAGATCACAAGATGCCTCTGTGATTCGGAGCTTTGAAACTCACTCCAGCTACCAGGAAGCTGGTCTCAGTTCAGTCCCAGAAAAAAAACGGTGATAATGATGTGAAAATTCGGGGGTTTAAATTTAGAATTACTGCTGCCTTAGCCGCATAAAGAGAGCCCGAGGCTCAGGCATAGGACTTTCCCCTTATACAATGCCCAGTGGATCGCTTCTCACCACAAACAAAATAAATAAATCAGAGCCAAGTACCCAGGAGCAAAGTGTCTGTGTGGGCGACCTACCCTATTTTAAGACACATTATGAGGACACTTTTTTCCCCCTCCGTCTCTTTGATTCACTTTCCATCCTCACACCGTTTTCCTCTACACTCAGCCCTCCTTTTCCACTTTCTATCTTCTCACCACATTGCGACGCGGCAAAATGACAATGTTATTTTCTTTCATTGTATGTAATTTTCAGCAAACTCGGCGAGCTCTCCCGCTGAGGCGTTTTGTGCATCACCTCAAATCCCCGAAAAGCGTGACAGCGCCCGACGTCAGAGCCGTAATCTGTTTGGGTTTAATGTCCCTCATCTTGAAATGTGTTTGTCAAGTCGCTAAAGTGATTTTTAAATCAAAACCTCCCAAGTTCAATCGGGACAATAGTTCCTTGTCCCGCCGAGGTGCGTTTTCTAAAGACCCAAACAGAAACGCGTTCGGTTCTACGTGATGAATGGCCTCGGTGTTTTCTCGCGGCGGTTCTGTTGTTGGAGCAGCTGGAGCTGCGGTATGAATCCAGATCTTCCCAGAGAGATGAGCTACAGTACTTCATGCTGGCTGACGTGTACATATGGCTCTGCTTTTTAACCACCACACAATGATAAGTAGGCAGACAGTAGCTTTGCAGTCCAGCACTGTGTCTGAATGCTAATGAGGAAGGCAGCACAATCGCGGCGGCTCCGGCGCCGAGCTGCGAGTCCACGACTATCCTGACACTAATTTAATTTAATCCTGACCTAATTTCCTCCTCTACCCGCTGAGCAGCGGGGTGTGTTTGAGGGTTCAAAACCCCTGTGTGAAGGTCAGAACTCATTCCTCGCGGCTCAGTTACTGGATTCTTCGGGGGGAGATGCACATTTGGTGTGATGATTAAATTGATATTTATCATTTTTATTGAAACGTGTAGGAATGTGATCCGTTTCCTTGAGCAGGATCAGCATGAAGCAACATTATCGAACCAGCGAGGGACATTATCCAACCTGTAGTATTCACATTCACTCATTCACGTACCAATGAGGAACCTTGAACCGGTTATGTGCTAATTTAATGCTGTTCCTCTAAATCACCGACACCAGTTAATGACACCATCAGTGAGGCTATAGAGGGCTGCAGGAATGAGCCCTAAAACCCCTAAATGAGTCGCCATCGTCACACTTTCAGTTTCCTCGTTTCAAAGTCAATCGGTTTGTTGGATGTGTTTTGGTTTGATGTCTGGAATAAGGTCCGGGGGTAAGCATAAGCATTTCCTCTACAACATTAAATACGTCATAAACACCGACGATTTTTAGCAGAGAAACTTGTGTTGCTGTTTCCATCGTGTGTCGCTGCCACTCTCCCTCCCTGACGTGGCTCATGAGAAAGCAGATGGCATTGTGGGAAAGGTTCCAGAGTGCCACTTCCTAGCGGGGGCCTCTGCTGCACTGACATGGCGTTGGCATGGCCTCGGTCTTAATCAGGGGCCCGTCAGCTGCCACTTTACACCTGCACGCTGTCACGCAGCCAGGAAAGCTGCCGAAGTTGATGCGAGGAACAGAAGGCTGGGAATGTTTGCCTTCCTCTTCTCGTTTGTTGTTGTTGTTGTTTTTTTTTAAACCAGACTAGTTGAAGAGAAACAGCATGCTAAAGTCTGCATTGAAGCAAAGCAGAGGAACTGGAGGGTTTTGACTTGAATTGTGTTCCAGTTCTTTTAAAAGGCAGGTGTGCTTGTTAACCACTTGTACAGCAAGTCAATGATATTTTCTGTTTGTTCTTAAAAGAGCTCTTCAACCGGTGTTCACAGCTAATTGCATTTTAAAAGTCTCTGTTTTATATTTTATATCGGCCGACTCGGGAGGCTTCCAAAGTACTTTCTGGATCAAAGTTTTGAATCAACATCAGCTGATAGCAAGTCTTCCAATGGAGTCGGTCTGCAGCCAAGAGCGTACCTTTTATTTTTTTGTTCGGTGTACTAGTTCCATAACTCTCGTACTGCGCACAACAACCCATCAATAGCATCAAATATTTATCATCGTACCTGTCTTCCATCAAAGCAGCTGGCTGCCTTTGTCTGTCTTTGCCCTGAGGTAAGCACTACAATGTCAGGAAAGTGGGAGTGAAGAAAAAGTCTATTATTTTCACTCACCCTCCCGATACGTGTACACTTTATATACGTCTGTATGACCTTGCCAGAGCCGAGAGAAGCTTTAAAACCCCGGGACCAAGGTGAACTCTCTTGTACCTTTACAGAATTCCAAAACAGAGCCCTTGTCCAGTATTTTGATTGTAATCAACTTCCCAGATAGCAGAGCTTTGACATTACGCCCGGCTTTTTTCCCCCCCCTTTCTGTCTTATCCGTTATTTGATTTCCAGCGGCGGTCACAGACAGCTAATCTGAAAGCCAGCGCTGTGCCACGAATGACAAAGAGTGATAAGCTCATGAGGAGAGTCGGACCCAGCGGAGGGCAGCGGACTGATCCGTCAAGGGCTGAATATTTAAATCTAAAATATGTAACAAGAAGATGCATTTCAAGCAGTCACCTATCTTGTTTCCATTAGGCTGGATTATCATAGTCAACCGTCTAATGCTATATAAAGGAAGCTTATAAGAGACTCAAGTATTTGGATTTTAACAGTCATGGAAGACTTTTTGAAATGAAAAGCTTTTAGACCACGCATATGCTAAAAATGTTTGCTTTTATTCTTCCTGTAAAACAAAATATGACATGCGCTTACATCACACATCACCCAGACTCCCTAGGACAGGATAGGCTTTCACGTCTGAATGTATTTAAACAAAATTGACATTTTTCAACTTGAATTTCTTTGATGTGATTTTGGAAAATACCAGAAAATACCTGCTTTTGAAATTGCAAATCAAGAAATGTCATAGTTTCATTACAAACAGGTGATTTCAGGACAAATACAATCAATGGCTGTTTCAATGGCTTGATGCTAAGCTAGGCTAACCGCCTCTTTATTATGGTTTTAGATCTTTACGTCTTGCTTTTCCAGCAATCCTTCAACATTGTTGTAAACTTTTGTGTTGGCCGTAAACAAGGTTTGGATTCTCTGTACTCCTGCAAATGAAAGTTCGACTCATCTTGAAAGACATCTTGGCATCCACTGCGAACTGAACCTGAGCTGTCAGAGTTTAAAGTAAACCTTCACCCCCTCTGGTCTGCTGTGTCTCCGTGATGAGCGGAAGGCTTTTTGCATATTTCATACGTGGATTTCATACATGATCCAAGAACCTAGAAATGTCGGCGTCACATGCGGATCACGTTTCCAGTCCAAAACGAAGCTCCCAGCTCCGGTCTGGAAACGCACCAAGAAAACGTCCTTGTCCACAAGAGCTCCGTCCAATTGATTTTGTGTGCACCCCGACTGTGATTGCTGTGTTCTCACAAGTCCAAACAAACACAACAAAGGGAGAAACGGCTCCAGGGTTCAAAGTAAGTGCTCGCTAAAAAAACCTGTGCTTAGGATTGAGGGGGAAAAAGTTGAATCACGAAACAGAGAGTAGAAAGACGAAAAAGGAGCTCCAACAGCCTCCCTTATTATCGGGCCTTCAGAGCGGCCTGATGATCCCCACGCGAGGGTTTCGGCCGGCTGCTCGCTGAATCTAAAGCATCGCTTCGCTGCGGCTCCGCTGCTTTTTTATTTCGCTTGTTTTGGTGGCAAGATAACGTATCTTAAAAATGATGCAATCTTGAAGGCCAGATCTGGGAGACGCTCCAACAGCTCTTTAGAAATTCACCATTCTGGCACATCAGACATCTCCAGATAATTGTGGAAACAAAGACAAACATATGCATCCAGGCGGAGAATAACAAGAATCTGCGCTCGGCTTTAAAAAGGCTCGGAGAGGTACTCTGGAATTAAAAATGTAACATAATCACTTTGTAAAACCACGCATGTTCCCCTGACCGCTCTCTTCTAATGTGATTAAAGGGGGAATGATCATCCTGCTTTCAAGGAGGCTGTTAGGCTGTCACAATAAAGGAGCCCCGAAGCCTCTGCGGCAGCATCCACAAAAGCCAACAATTTAGAGAATCGCAAGGAGGAGAAATATATTATCTGGGTTTTTTATGTGCACACAATGGTTCAAATTGTTTGTCGGTTTAGTTTTTTCACAGCCCATTAGAGCAATCCCACACTCAGATGTGATTCTGTCACGGGAACTAGTGTTGAGATACAGACATTTATTTCTGTCTTGAGCGAACTCAAAAATGTATGTCATGTTCTTTTCATGTCGTCTAAACACAAGAGGTTAGGATGTAAATGCGAAGTCATATTTCTGAAGAATACTGTCATCTTGAATCTTCATCTTTAATTGGAGTGATTTAACTTGCAAAGTGCAATTGAACAGTAAATGATGTGCATCACTGTGCTTTCGGTCTTTCCATCAGGTTGAAAAAAGGAATCAATTCATTTTTTTAATTTATATATATAAATGAGCTCCGCTGGGAACTGGAGCCTGATTGGATTTCTAATGTTTTACAGGCTCTAATTAATTGCAGTCCGTTGAGTTTAACAGCCTGTTTCGACTCTTCAGACTTCAGAGACCCTCTGAGGAGACGGAGGCCTGTTTGGACACCTAGTCTGGGTCCAGCGCACATGCACCGCATTGTCCCATGACGTCAGTCAAAGCATCCCATTAGTTGCTGTGTCATATAGTCGACAAACGGCACATAAAGCATTCTCAGACGCCGACTGGTTAACCACAGCTGGATGCACCCAAAATATACTATTTAGCTGTGATTTAATAGCAAAAACAGATTAAAAGGATGCTGAAAAAAAGTGTGTCTGCAAGACGACAAGCAAACCACTTTTAAAATGCTTGTTTTCTGAATGGAGTCTGGATTGATGGGTGCTAGGCTATGCTAACATTGTAGCTGCTCCATCAACACTCCAAATAAGGTCATCTAGACATAAATACAGAAGTTGTTTTTCTTTAGAAATAGATGCCATTTTGGAAAGGTGTAAACTTTTTGCCTTTCGACTTGGTCAGAGACTTTGAACGAACCAATTTCTTTCCAGAATGTTCTGGCCTTACCCTAACCTTACCCTATTTACCAGGCGGGGGCATTGAAGGAGCTTGAAGCAACCATTTAAAAACATATATTAGCAGTGGAAATTAAATTAATTGTGAATAAAGAAAAAACTGGGGGTTTTCAACCTTCTGAATCAAACTCCTGCTGCTGTTGTCTGTCCGGCTCAGTGCAGCAAAACCTTTGAAAGCTTTCCCCAAACGCCTCAGATATGTGCTGGATCTCTCTCATCATGTAGCATTAGTAGATCTGCTGAGCTGGTCCAACCCACACAGCCACAGGATCCACGACTCTTAGTCCTGCCCCCCCTTCTCTCCCTCCTGTCCTCTATAGATACATCGCTTCTATCTCTCTCCGTTCCATTTACGCTCCGTATCTGCACACCTTAATGAAAGAGCAGCAGTCATCTTGTGTTTTAATCAAATACATTACGCGTTCGCCATGATTCAGTGCTTGCAGCTGCGGGCCTTTAGAGATGATATTAAAAGCCATCTGATGGTTGCTAAAGAACATGTGCACTTCACAGTTACTGCCTAATGCATTTATGTAGCTTATCAACGCTTCCACTACTTAACACTTCCCCCCCGCCTGGTGGCACGTACTAAGACTCTGACATATTAAAACTTTGTGTTTTTTTTGCTTGGGTGTACGCTTTTCCCTTCAGTTCAAACCCTTTTCTCTCATCAGGCGATGGTGACTTTTTACATTTAAAATGTAAACAGAGCACCGCAAGCCTAATAGCTGAACATATACAGCAGTTAGTGAAGACTCGTCTTGTAACAAGGGGTAATTCACCCTATTGATCTGTGTGCTCAGATAATGATGATGATCCTCGTGTTTTCTCATTACCAGCATGTCACTGATGTTTCCTATTACCGTACCTGCCCGCTACGACATGCCTGCCCCAGACAGACAACAATCTCCTTTATGACTTGTTTACGTTCTCCGAGCTATTACCTCTAATGCGGTAGTGCGTTGTGATGATCACTATCTGTTAAGGGAGGACCTGAGCATGGCGCAATTGTCCTTTTTTTTCGGCTCCATCGCTTCTGGAAAGCCTCTGGGAAACAAATGGAGAGCATGCTTTGGCTGCTTGAACAGAATTAGTGTATTAGGAGTGTGTGTGTGTGGGGGGGGGGGGGTATATGACATGACACACTTAGGCAAAGCCCGTTTCCCACTGGACCAAAACCCACTAACATCTTGTTTCATCTTGTTTGGGAAGGTTATAATCAGGATTCGTTCCCAGGACAAATGACTCGCCATCAGTTGGCATTTATCGACACCTTTTACTACGTCATGCCATGTGATGCACATTAAAGTGAATGTATGTCTATAATGAATAAAATCCACAGGGATTTGGACAACTGTTATAATTTATTAACTAACAAGACATACTTTTAATACGCTCCCTTCAAAGCCACCAGACAGAAAACATTTACCTCCTTGATCACCAAAACACTTTTTTGGATCATTGTCTATTTTTCGTGGATTTTCTGCTTTTGAAAAAAGACATACACATGCGAATGTTGATGGAAAAAACTAAAGAATACAGAGTTTAAAGATATGTGGCAGGTGATTGGAGAACAGATTGAATCATCGCCTAGCAACCAACGATAGCTTCTTGCTAACGGCATTCATTCATTAGTATTGGGAATTCTTTACAAAGAGAATACTGAAGAAACGCATCTGACTCTACGCAAGGTTTCTGTCCATATCCATTTTTATCACATGACAAATGCACAGAGATAAATACAAATGTGGTGTCAAAAGGCAACACAAATATATAGTCAGTCATTTCCTGAAATTGCTATATGTCATTTTTAGTTATAGTGTTAAACAAGCGTTTATTGGGGACTATTTTCTAGTGAGTATGTGTGGCAGCAGGACGGTGTGTGTGGAGTCAGACTAAACCCTGGTGTGTATGTTCACACAGTAGGAACGAGAAGGAAAACATCTCTGATTGTTTTTGGACAACAATGGCGCTAATGACCAAACAGCTTTTGTTTCAGGACATTCAATAGCAGATTATTGTGAGATGAACTACACAGTTTATATTTGGCAATATTGTCTACAAAAGCCTGGAGAGAGGCATTTCCTGGTGAAGCCGTGGCAGTATAATCAGTATATTAGTAGAATGTCGAGATCAGTTGGAAAGCTGTGTTTTTGTTGATTGCCATGTTTATCAGCCTAATATACAAGCTGTGCATGGTTATCATCTGCCTATATAAATTATCCTATATACAGCACAGAGCCGCCCGCCTGCCTGTAATAATTACTTCACCACAAGTATTGAGACTCCAAAGAATAATGAGAACGCATATTGGAATATAGAGCTTGCTTTGTTTGCAACCTTTCCACTGCATTGAATGTGTCTGGCAAGCGGCAGCAGCACGGTGACAAATAACGTCAAGAAGTTTTATAAGTGTGCATTAAGTTGTCCTTCAGGTCTGGCTCCGGGTGCTAAGTGTGATCTCTCTTTGCCCCATATAAGAAGATTCTCAATTACACTCCATTCTTTCCACAAACAGCTTTTGTGCTCTCCTGAGCTTTGTTCTTCCCTATTAAATTATCATTTTAAAAGTCCAGCATTTGCATATCTAAGATGGCATCGCATATAGCTCCTTGGTCTCTTTTTTTCACCCCCTTCAGCAAAGTTTCTACTATGAAGTCTTACTTTGCTGCTGTGAGTGCTTCACTGGGGATTGTCGATTCAAGAAGATGAAAGATTTACCCAATTAGAAATGAGTTGACTTTTTTTTTTTTTTACTGTACATGATCTCTCAACGGCTGCTTCCTATCTGACTTTCACTGTAAAACAACACGGTGACTCGGCTCACATCTGTCATTCCAACCCGCTCCTCCACCAGGAGTAGCTGCCTCTTGGATGTTGAGGGCTGGGTATCTTCTTCTGATACCTTGAATTTGATACGATTCTTCTTTCAATACTTGAATAAAAACCTCATATACAAATTAGGAGACTGAATTTGTTGCGATAAATGACTACAGTTTCTCTACTTTATATCAAATTGTTGGAATGTATTGTTTTCATGAATTGACAGTTCAATATGTATCAAGAGTTATTAGTTTGTTGTTAATCAACAGGTTGGCAAGATAATTTAATCCAACACTCCTTCTACCAGCCTACCAAACTCTGTTCTCAAATTTAACGCTTTAAATTTAAAATATTCATCAATTACTTTTCAGAATATTTGTGTTTTATATTTATCAGTCCATTTTAGGGTCATTTTCTCATAGACTTCTATAAAATCACACTTCAAACAGATGAGTCGCCCCCTGATGGCCACTAGAGAGAATGCAAGTTTAAGGCACATCATAATTGGCTGCTGCTTGTATTGTATAATAACACTGTTTTTACAAACCATGTTTTAATGTAGTCGACTGGTACAGCCGCATATTAATGGCCATGCTGTTTAACAATTGAATGGTAATGCTGCAGTCGACGCATACTTTGGGCTATGTCGTGTAATCGGGAGTCTTTGCACCGCTGCACATTTCTAGCTTATTATCTCCCAGTGTCCTTTATTACCAGCCTGCTGGACATTTCTCATTTCTGATGTTTTAGGAGACCTCTCATCACTTCTACCTCATGAATAATAGCCCGAGGAGGTCTTGAGGGAGATGAGATTTTTCTGGCCTTTTCAGGGGTCTCACCTCGGCCTCGTCATGCTGCCAGGAAAACCTGAAAGACTTCCCTTCCCTCTACCTTTTCCCTCTCTGGACACTAAATCCCACTCACATGCCTCCCCGTACTTATCTCCTTTTTGCATCCCTTCCTCTCTCTTTCTCCTTTCAAATCATTGATTTTTTTTCAGAGCTTCTATAAAATATTTACAATGTGTGGGCAGACTTCTTTCTCTGGGAATTGGGGGCGGAGAAGGGGAGGATGGGTGGTGGTGATCATTTTGAAAGCGAGTGGTAAAGGAACGAGGGAGTGGGAGAGGAGGGGAAGCAAAGAGAGTGAAAAAGAAGAGAGGAGGTATAGAGGCAGATAAGAACGATGGAAGTCCAAGTCGAAGTCGTGGCATGAATATCAATGCTTCCCTTTGAAACAACTCCCTGTTATAAATAAATAAACAGAGCTACCAATAAAGATCATTATTAAAGGCTTTCTGCGTTTACACTAAAAACGTGAGCGTATGGATTGTGAGTGGATTGTGACGAACTTCTTTTTTCATCTTTACCTGTCCTTTCTTTTCGCTTGTCTGTCGAAGCGTAGGTACCGTTTACATTATCAACTCTCCCTCCTGCTCAGATGGCTGCCTAATTAAGTAAAGCCCTCAGGACTGTTCCAGCGTCAGCTCTGTTGATGATGATACAGACTTCAACGGAAACTCCAAAGCTGTCAAAAAATGCAAGACAACAGCGTGTCCTTATTATTGAAACCAAAGCTCACATCGCTGAAAGAGACTTCCAAGAGATTTCTTTTAAAGCTCTTACCAAACAAATGAATCACTGCTGAAGTGAACCAGAAGACTGACAAGAGAAAAAAATACACCAATCGCCTTCAGTGATAATTGTTCCAAACTTCAGGTTGAAAAAGATTTCACCAAACAGTAAACATCCTTTCATCTAGTTCTTGTGAGTTTTCTTGTATCATCTTTGGCAGACTTTTATATGTTTTTTTGAAAACAGTAGAAATACATCTGCAGTGAATTAAATAAATGTTTCTTGGTAGACTAAATATTTTACACACTTGTAAGTTATTTACAACCAGAAACATTACTCCCCATGATAACAGGGTCCAGGTAAAAAATACCAACGTTACCCTTCAATGACCATATTAAGATTTCAAAATCTTCATGCTTAATTAATGGGCCAAACCACTTCACTTATATTTTCCTTAAATATACATGCATCCAAAGCATAATTTCAATAATTTTCTTTTAACTTTTTATGGATTATGTGGTAGCAACACTTTGTGGACTGTTTCCAAGTATTTGAAGAGTCTATTTTATGTTCCTTTTGTTGTTTTTGAGACAGATTTGGATCGCATCAGTATGCTACACCACATTAATAGCTTGAAAGCGAAAACAGTATGAGGTTGATGTAGCTGGACTTTGGTCGACTGATCCACAGCAAGAGGTTCTACAAGTCAACCTTTTTCTGTGTTTTTCTTTTGTATTTGGTGCTAGCTATGGTGCTAGCTATGGTGCTAGCTATGTTTTTGGCTATTGGGCTGCATTTGTGCACCTGTGGGAAAAGTCTCAAAGTTACACGTGTGGGGGATGGACTCTTTTACAACCGATGTCATCAGAAATATGCCTTTCTATGTGGATAATATTTGCTGTTCCTTCTTCAGAATGTGATTGTGTTCTCGTGTAATCATCTGCCTCCTCTGTGGTTCTCCAGGTGGGAGGGACGATGTACAACACGGGCCGCCACGTCTCTCTGCGATTGGACAAGGAGCACCTGGTCAACATCTCCGGAGGGCCGATGACTTACAGCCATCGTCTGGAGGAGATCCGGCTACACTTTGGCAACGAGGACGGCCAGGGCTCCGAACACCTGCTGAATGGACAGGCCTTCTCCGGAGAGGTGTGCACACTTTGTGTCAATGACATCATCATATGTAAAACGGAAAACAAACATGAGTAGAGGTCAGAGAGGACAGACACTGCGGTGTGGAATTAAACTTTGTTCCAGACACCAATGACATATAGGAACTGCTTTATCATTCAAGGATATCAGGCCAGAATGTGACCTTTATCATCAGCAGGCTTATAGATTCATTTCAAATTAAATGAATATAAGTATAAATATTAAGATGAATTAAGTGTCAATAAGGCTTGTGACGATAGGTGAGGCTGAGAACGTAGACGGACCAGGAAATTGAGCTTTGCCTTCCAGCTCAGGTCCGTCTCCACGGTCTGCCGACTCCACATCTACATTTCAAGAGCCTTTTGATTTCAGCTTCCCCATCATGCATTTTGCTAGTTAATTCAGTGGAAGAAAAGGTTTTCAAAACCTAAAGAAGCCAGAATTCCCCTCCAATCCGACGCTCTAAATGATGTTTCACACGATGGCTGCAAAATGCATCAGTGCCTTCTGCAGGAACGAGCTCGCCTCGGAGTCGACTGTAAACCATTTAACTCTCGCACACGTCCCTGCACACACTTGCGCATGAACGCACCCTGTTGCACTCTGCCATTTTTAAACCTTTTTGACGAGTGAAGCATTTAGCTTTCCCCGGCTTTGATTGTTCAACAAAAATTATGAGTCACTCACACCGCTGCGTTTCTCAGCCGCCATAATGCGAATAACCAATTTGTGTGGCAACAAAATAATTGCAGTCTTGACAGGCAAATATATTATAATTAATGGTAATTATTTGTCGTCCTTCAGGATCGGAGCGCTGATATTGGAATCATAATAAAACGAGTGTTAACTGTGTCCTTCATGGTGCAGAGAGCTGAAACCCAGACCTGAAAGGACACCTCGTCCACATGCAGACAAACAGTTCTTCTCCAGGGCTTCATGTTCTGTTTCCACCCTGCCTTCACTGATTTAGCATTTGTGTTGGGGGAGTTCTTCAGAGTAGAGAAGCTGATAACTGAAATGTGATGTCTCACTGTTGTTAATGTTGCACACAGCATCCCTAAGGCAGGCAACAGAGAGTGAAAAGGTTGGTTTTAATTCCACTGGGGATGGTGGAGGGAGATGCCATTTCAAATACTCGCCATGTGTACATTTCTAATTGTACAATCTGGTTGCTAAAATCCAGAATCCCCAGACACTTGTTGTCATAGCAAACTTATGTTTAATTTGTGTCTTATTTCTGGGGGGTTCCATTTTAATTTGTGACATGAAAATTACATGAAAATTCTTTATTTATGCTTTTTTCCGAAGGCACAAATCGTCCCCCTCTTAAAATTAAATAAAATTTAAATATTTGAATATTGGCACTCACAGACTGCCACACTGCAGGGAAAACAAGGTCAGGAAAGGCTGATAACAGATATGGGTTGTTGTTTTTTTCATCCGATTCCCTGTCGCCATGTTTTCCCCAGTCAAACATCAGTTTCTGAGTTAAATGGCAAGTGGAAAACATCCTCCGACGCCTCCCCCCGATAGCCCACCTCACCCTTTCTCTCAGCCAAAGACGTGCCTTCAAGGTCCAATAAGATGCTTCATAATCGAATATGCAGAAAGTTCTCTGGCGTTCTCCGGCTCCCTCTCACCCCCGTCTGCCAATGAGTGGTGGCTGTGCATGTCCTTGAAACGTGAACAAAGAGAGAAATATTACGGCTTTTTTAAAAGCAGAGCATCCTTCTGAAATGGCAGCCTGTGGGAGGATGGGTGGGGTGGGGGGTGGTGTGTGTGGGTGAATTAACTCTTCCAAAGTTCCATCTTTAAATCACCCCTTTATGTCTCCTCACTTGTTTTTCCCCTCGTTTGTGTGTTCAGTTCAGTGTTATTGCACACCATGGTCCACATGCATGAAATATCCCATAAAACTAAACATATAGAGACATCTTAAAGTCAAGCTGCCTTTATGACCCTTTTAGATCGCATCATGATCATGTTGGCCTCTTTGTGCAGGTCTATGTATACTAGCAGGCCAATGCAGGGTGCAATAATGATAAATAACATCCGTTCAGGTGGGCGGGGCCCTGGTACTGTGAATGGTGACACTAAAAATAACCTCTTCTCCCGGGGCGACCGACTAGTTGGTCGGTTGATACCGCGGGCGGTGATTGTCTTAATCCAATCCTCACGCATCCTTCCCTGATGTCGGTGAGCGTATCTCTGTCAGATGCCATATGTGCTCCAGTAATAAACACAAGACAACTCATTAAAACAAATGTAAAAAAGTTCAGGGAAGCTACTGGCTGCTGCCATAAAAAAAATAAAAAATAAAGATTGAAGACAAAAAAAAAAACCAGTGATAAAATATATCTCCCATATGGTGCAAATTAAAGACACGAGTATGCATTCACATACATATGACGAAAAATAAAGCCCCAGATAAAATGAAAAACATCAGCATCAACATTAACATATTCAAATATATGACAATATTTAGACTTTGTTAGGATTAACAAGTGCATTGATGTTGTTCACAGCTTTATGCAATCTACACATGCATTTGAATTCCTGTGATTTATTATCAGCAGAGCACAAGTATGCTAATTATCAAAAATGTCCGAGCACACACACAAACACATCCTCTAAGCAACATGAGGACTTTATACAGGCTTTAAAGCCCTGAACACACAGATTTTCACATCAATTGAGCTTATATAAATAACCCTACTTTATTCATTATCTCAGTAAACATTGTAAACATGAGTTTATGGTCTCAATCTCTAGTTTCAAGCCTTCTTCAACCCAGCATGACGTTCATTTAGTACATTATGGTCCATTTAGAGTCCAACAGAACAGAAAGCAGGGGATGCTTTAGGGGCGGGGCTACCTTGGTGATTGACATGTCGCTACAACGCTATCAATGCAATTAGCAACTAAGCTGTAGCTGTAAAGTTGACCTTAAATTATGAAGCTAACGTTGTTAACAGCTTCACACCAGAATCCACATGGATCCAGATCCAGTAAGGTTGCTGTTCTGCCGCTTGTGTTCGCCAGATCCACCCGTCGCTCCTCCACACACCAAATATGGTCACTTCCTTCACTGGTTGCAAAGATGATCAAGGCCAAAATCAAAGATGGCAATGGCCAAAATCCCCAGCATAAGGCTTCAAAACCATAGTCCACGAACCAATGGGGGACGTCGCCATGACTACCCTACGTCTTATATACAGTCTATGATCAATATGGTAAAATTCCACTTCCTCTTGGAAATTCCACGTGAACCCAAAATGAACATGGGCTGTGTCGGCTAGCTGGCTGCTACCCTACAGAACATTGCCTTACCTGGGGGTTCATTTATTCTCTACGTGTGTGTGTGTGTGTGTGTGTGTGTGTAGCTGCTTCACAGTCTAATCTGAAAATGAAACACCCTGGTCTTTTAATAAGTGCTAAAATATTCCAAATATTCACCAGGTTGGCTCATGTTTTTATACGCTCAGAAAACACTCATCCTATTATCCTTTGATAAAAAAAACAAGTCTTCAGGGCTAGAGTAACTGCTTTTTAAAAAACAACTATTTTCTTTATGCGGTCCGATTCAACCCATACAACAGCTGATAAACTAATATGTTTCTTTAAAACCGTAAGTGTTTCAATGGATTTCCTTCCTTCCAGGTAGTTGCATGATAAATGCAGGTCCAATTACCACAAATAAAATACCTTTTTTACTGTAATACACCATTATAATAGTGCCATGCCATAGATGTTCTAATCTTTTGTTTTCATTCACTTTTCACCAACATCCAGTCAGATTATGATGTCTGGAAAATGATTAAAAATCAAACCCCACTGAGCAGCTGTTGCTTTAATGACCTTTCATTTACCCATTATTACCCATTACCAAAATCATCTGATGGAACAACACGATGGACAAAACAATTCAAATATAATAATAGTAATAATAATAATATATTTGGATGTATGGAGATTAAATTAGGATTACCTCTTCTAAATTGAACAGTTACGCCCAAGAAACTGAAGGAGACAGGGCTCGTTGCTAAAGAGAGGATCCAGCTATATTTAATACAAATCTTGTTAAGTGCTTGAGAAGGATTCGCCATAGGCAGCTGTTCCAAACATGTTAAACCCCCATCAATCATGGACCAATCACCTCGTCCTCTTTGAAACCCAGTCACACACGGGGAAATCGCGTTGAGCTGATATCACTGCGGCAGATTATCGGTCACAGAGCTTTTTGATGGGGGAGCTTTTTTCTGTTTTATTTTCTCTTCTGCCCAATTATCATTAATCACTATTCACAGCACATTTTCGATCTTAAGATTTGAATCACATGGGAATGTCACTGCACGCCTGAGCGAGTCAAATATGCTGAAATACATGAAGAAAGCGGACTACATTCAGGATTATGTTCAATCACCATGTAGGTGAGTATTACCACGGATGATGCCATTTATTCATTTCTAGTGCTGTAAGATAGAGAATAACTCTGGTAGCTCTGTGGGTGCAGCTGATCAGAGTGTGATGGGTGTGTGCAGCAGCAGGCCTCGTCCGTTTGTTAGTTTTATGGATCTACGCTCCAGTTAATCTGAAGGAGGGAGGACGGATGGATGGACGTCGAGATTGAGAGCGTCATTTCCAGCCCAGCGCTTTTAAGCCCCCTCTCACTGTTAGCCCAACGCCTCTCTTCCCCTATCGACTTGCTGTCTTCATATTTCCCTAACCCCGAGGCCAGGCCAGCCGTCATGCCATAAAGAGGCTGTCATGACCCCCCCCCACACACACACACACACTCCTGAGAGCACTGGCCAGCCAAGCAAAAGTCACCCTTTCATAGCCGAGTCTTAGTGTTGTCCCCAAGCGTGGCTTCATCGCGGGTTTAACTGACTGAAAACCCAGAAGGCAGAAAAACCTGTGGCACCACAGCTGCTTTCACACCGAAGAGCCATTAGTCAGACCCAGTCTCAGGGTGGGGATGTTGGCCTTCCAGAAACAAGCATCAAATAATCCATTTGATACAAACTAAATAAATTCTCAAATTCAAAGATGTTAAACGTGAGCATAAAACGAGTTCCAACAGCCAGTTTGGATGAAATATCTCGATATTTAGAGCTGCTATAACTGTGCATCGTTAAAAGGGCAAATAACATATTGAGGTTAAAACATGCATCAGTTAAATACGTCTTTGTGTTAGACACTGAGAAGCTACAGACTGATGTATAAACAATAATAATGGACCTGCCTTTTAAAGTAACATTTCAATTACACCTTATTTGCAGTATCATATCACAATAAATAACAGAAGTAGTCTTAATGGACTGTAACTGTTAGATGTGTGGAGGTGTGTATAGTCCGTGTGTGTGTGTGTGTGTGTGTGTGTGTGTGTGTTTGCAGCCTCACAGGCCTGATTTTGCTCTTTCTTCACCTGTTTCTCGATCTAATTAAGGAGTCTATTTCCTCCCTCTTATTCTCTCCCTCTCTATTTTTTTCTCCATTTGGCAGAATTTCTCACTTTATTACAGCCCCCTCTGGCTGTTTATTGCCCACCCGCAGCAAACTTTGTGCAATTTGTCATTGCGGGAGTGCGGTTGGGTTCTTTTGGCAGCTTCCGCCGCTCTCAACCTAAAATTCTAATCAGATCAACGCAGGGCTCTAATCACTCCCTCTCTCGCCTTGATTGCATTTATAGACGTTCTGTCGTTCCACGCTCCCCCAGTCGAGCATTTCATAATTACTCTCCTCTTACATTTGTTTATTTATATCCTTTAGTACACTATACGTGCCAAGCCCTTTGTCAATGAGGGAGGATGGGAAGTTTATGGAGGTGGGGAGAGAAAGCATAAGAGCCTTTGAGGAAGATTTAAAAATCATTCCCGCCCCGTTTGGAACAAGTGCTTCATCGCCTTTATATTCTCAGCACTTCATTGTGTGTATTACTATCACAATATAGAAGCACTACAGCCGAAAGGCAATACATTGAAGCCTCTGGTTGTTGGAGTTGGCTGGAAGATTTTGCTGATTAGCGTAATGAGAAGTACGTCATTTTTGTAACGACGATTAAAAAATCCGGAATCAGCAACTGTACAGTTATGCAATATGCAATGTTTATTACATTTTAATCAGCATAAACCCTTTCTTAAAATAATGGCATCCATCCAATCAATCTTCTTTCTGTCACCACACAAACCATCGGTGAGGGCTGGAACGAGATGGACTGGTAGGCCGAGAACTTGGCCTTCCAAAATCAGCTCCCTTCCTGTTGCTATAAAATACACTATAAATATATTTATACAGGTGGAAAAATCTTTGCTGGCTTTGGTGAAAAAAAGATTTTACGAGTTAGAAATGAAGCAGGTACATCCTGCCCGTGTCCAAACATCATTAAAAGGCAGGAATATTGAACAGCTGGAGTGGATGAGGCATCTGCCATGGTGAAATGTTAACCTCATGCTGGGAGACGGTTTAGCTGCTAGCTCACCTCACCCCGTGAGAGAATACTGGCCTTGGATCAAATGATGACAGGATCCTCGCCTCTTTATGCCCTTCTTATTATTTCAGTTCACATCTGGTGCTGAGTTTGGAAATGTTTTCAACAACCACCTCCCCTCCCATTATGTGGAGTGTCTGTGGGAGTCCATGGGAGAGGATGTGATCCCGTATTGATTCCCCCTTTTAAATCATCTGACATGATGCAGCAGAAAGGAAGGGTTTGTTTGAATGGATATGGATTTGTTTAGAAAGGTGTTCGACTCCAAGGTTTTCCTTATTTTGTAGTCAAAGTGGAGATCAACTCATCATTTTTCAAGGTGCAATGTGGTGCGTGGACACATGCTCCAAACAACAGCACATTTCACCTCTATTACTCGGCCCACACAAGCACTTATTAAAAGAAAACTACCGACAACAGGGCAAGAACGAGCAAAATTCGACCAAACTGCTTGGAACTGTATACAAACTGTTTAAATTGTTTTGTCTCTCTATGTTCCAGGTTCAACTGATCCACTACAATCATGAGCTATACACAAATTATACAGAAGCTGCTAAAAGCCCCAACGGATTGGTCATCGTGTCCATATTCATGAAGGTAAGTCTCATACATACTGTGTGTGTGCTGTAAATGTGTAGGCTGTTTTCACTCACAACAATTTAATATTTGTTTTGACGTGTCAGGAGCCAGCAGCTGCTATGATGACATTTTGTAATATGGGTTATAGCTTGGAATTCCAACGGAATACTAATCAGTCGTTGTAGTCATAGATACCATCGCTCTAAAAGGAAACAAACATTGTGTTCAATTCAGACCAGACACATTTAAAGGTGTACCAGTTATTTATTGTCCTAAAAAGTATATACTAATACTACAAAATGCACATGTTTTACCAATAAATTAATATATTTTACAAGATGTATTCATAGAATGCCACCAGCCTCTGGTTCAGAAAAGTGAAGCCAATGCAGAAGTGCCTAAACCTTGGTTTCTCTCTACTGGCCATTAGTAGAGAGAAACTCTGATTGTATAGAAGTCTAGGTAAAGCTTCCCCTGCTTTATGGTCTGTTTGACTCTAAATCATGGGTGTCCAATATTATCCAGGAAGGGCCGGTGTGTGGGTGCAGGTTTTTGTTCTAGCCCAGCACACCTGATTCAACTAATTAACCAACCATGGTCTTCAATCAAGACCTTGATGAGCTGGATCAGGTGAGGTAGTGCTGGAAAAAAAACCCTGCACCCACACCAGCCCTTGTTGGATAAGATTGGACACCCCTGCTATAAATGAACCAGAATGTACCAAATGAACATCATGCTGGATTGGTGAAAACTAGAGATTGAGACCATAAACTCATGTTTACAATTTTTTCTGAGATAATGAATAAAGGGAGATGTACGCTCATTTTCTCAGAGATTACATCATTACATGTCTTTTTAAAATGAAATAAATTAACTTTTGATGTCTTGGGGGTGAACCCAGACAGTGTTTGTATCTCCTTTTAATGCTTTAAAAGGATAAATGCTCCTTTAGCCAGACGTTCTCCGTGCTCCCACCCCTCCACTCTGCTCCTTAGGTGTCTTTACCTCAAATCTTCTAAAGGTTCAACTCAAGAACTCACAAACAATTAGCGATCCAATTATCTTGCCGAGCAACAATGTGCTCCTTGGCTTTGTGTCAGCCTTTGTTGGCAGTATCCCCCCATCCCTTTGTCGCGTATGAGAGGTCGCCATCTCGAACGAGAGGCTCAGAGATCAGAGAGGCAGCCGACGTCCTCGGTACCAGCGCACGAAAGACTGAAAAGTTCAGCTGCTCGCTGTTAATTAGCTCCCCAATGTCAATGGGACCATCATTTAGTCTTGAAGAGATAGAGGAAGCGTTGACCTAGGTCAAACCTGCTCCGCTCCCCCCTCCAACCGGCAGCCGAGTGTGTCAGAGGACGTATGAGAAGGAAGTGGCATCAGAAGTGGAGTTCTGCCAGTGTGCTTGCGGGTATCTGACAGCCTGAGAAAACGGCAATGAAACAGCAGCTCGGCACTGCTGTTCGGCTTAACTGCCAAAGAGAAAATAAAAAGAGTAATGACACTAACAATGTGTCGCTCTTTAGAAATGTATTTATTGCATCTTAAAGGGGCCACAGATATTATTAAGTAAGAAGAATGTTCCAAGCTTCACGCACATTAAACTCATCAGGTTGAATCAACGATACAAAGGATTAGAAACGGTGTAAGAGAAAATACTTTATGAATAATAAATAACTTCATGGAGAGAAAACAACTCCAGTGAGTACAAGTTCATTATTGGGCTTTCTTCTGTTGCGTGTGCTGCTAATGTAAGCTAACGCTAAAACCTTTTTCTCAGATCTGTTGAAATCTGATAAAACATTTAGTAGTGAGGTGTTTTGTTCTCAACAGCAACAACAAAGGTTTCTCTATTTGCTGGAGCTCTGATTCTGGGTTCAAACGGCAGTTTTTTTTGTATCCTAGTACTTCCATACCAAAAAACACAAAATTTCTCAGAAGCAAAGTTTGAAATAATTAATAATAATTGTTGTAACGCAGAGACTCTAGCATACTATGTTGAAGAACATTGAAGTTATCGTTAAAGTCAACCCTTTTAGGTCATATTGTTCACCTAAAATCTATTTCTTCATATTCGTATGTCAAAATCTGATATCTTTATCATGACATCCATCATCAACCAATCAGAGCTAGAGAAGGTGGTCTTTTCAACCGTGAAATCCAATGTTATTTTTTGGTTTTGATTCACAGCTTCCCCATACAGCTTTCAGACTAAACCATTGAAATAATTCTTCATTTTACCAAAAAGGCTTCTGCAAATGAAAGGCTCCATTTTCCGGTTATTTTTTTGTTAAGCTTTGTATATTCATACTTCATTCAAATTCTTTTGTAGCTGTGCTTATTCAGAAGTCTTGAAGTCCAGATAAATATGTTAATTTAAAAAAAGAAAAACATTTCAAAAGAGAATTTAGAAAAAACGACGCTCACACATGGATTTACCTGCCCACCACACACACACACACACACACACAATTGCACTCCAACTGGTTTTACCAGGTCAGACTCTTTAGTAGCAGACAGGCGGTAATTAGCCAATCTTTCTTCTGTTTCCCCCACTTCACAGTGACTCATACTTTCCAAGGCCCTGTCTCTTTATGACAGATTTCTGTGAAGGTTGTGGGGGCGTGAGGCATCATTAAGTGCATCTTGTGTTTAATCAACATTATGGTGCCATGTCTACTTTTTTAAAAGCAATCCTGAAACAGAATGCCCAAATCCCCCCAGGTGCTTTTCTAGAAAAAACATTGGAAATGAGAGACAAAAAAGTAGGGAAAACATGAGTGGCTGGTAAAGGCGTAATGTCTGTCTGAAGAGCACAGGAAACAGGTCAAAGACTAAGTAATTTCAGATGCAGTACGAGGAGGGGGAGGATGAGCACATCTCTTTTTAATCACTTCGCTCCAAAGACATCTCAACAATTAGAGTTTGTGAAGTCCACTGAGCGTGAGGGAGGGATAGATGGAGTGCAGAGGAGACAAAGAAGGGCGCGGGGGTGGACATGAAGTATGAAGTGCTTCCTTCAGCTATCAGCAAGCATGTCCCAGATCTGGAAGAGAGAAGAACTGGAGAAAAATGGAGTCGGTCAAGCAGAGTGAGAGTGGAGTTAGCTGGTGTGGGTGCAGGTTTTTGTTTTCAGCTCTACCTAATCCAACTCATTAAGGTCTTGATTGAAGACCATGGTTGGTTAATTAGTGGAATCAGGTGTGCTGGACTAAAACAAAAACACCCACACCGACCCTTGTTGGATACAATTACCCCCCCTGCTCTACAGCTTTTGGGGGCAGTTAATGGGGTGCAGTTTAGGTGGATTTTCACTTATCATGGTGGCAAGATGTGACAATAAATGGTGTATTTTATTCAGCCTAGTATCCAAGAAATTACGCCCATATTGAAAGATTCCAAACATAATTCTGGATTGACCTTCAGGGTCTACTTTCCACAACAATGCCGTCTACTTAGACGTAATCCCTCCTCCTGAAGTGAATAAACACAAATCGTCTGGCGAATCCGACAGGTGGCACGGCTTCACAACAAGGTAGCTGGAGGGCAGAAACCGTGTCCAGAGAACAGGGTGGAACAGGGAACAGCTGGACTCCAATGGCATATATTGACAGTCCAATGGAGGCAAGAGAGAAAGTAGTTTTTTATGCTATAGGGCAAATGGAGCAACGACTATGGAGTATGGGGAAGGCAGTTAGACATTTTTAAAGATTTATATTTTTTCTAATGGTATGGAAGAGGCAAATAAAGTTGTGAAGCGGAAGGTGTTGCAGGGTCACTGGCAATTATATCGTCACATTCAGCTCTTGTTTCCGTCATTAAGTATAAACTGTCGGGACAAGAATACCCCGTATTTGCAAACAAAGAAGACGTTTATCATCATGGCAGCAATGTGTGTCTGAGAGGTGATTTTAATGGGTTCTTGAACACAGTGGGAGCCTTTGTTTTCCAGAAGGCAAAGCAGCAGTGCCAGAGAGTGTCGGAGCATCTGGCTGTGCAAAATACATCAGTGGGTTTTAGACATTTCATGGGCATTAAAAGGTGATAGATTAAAAAAAACACACACTTGCATTATCCTTTAAAGTACTAAACTGGGTAGATTATTTTTAGTTGTTCTTTTTTGTTGTTTAACATCACTCTTTTTTCCCTCTCTGTCTCTATTTTAATCCAGATTGCTGAGACATCAAACTCGTTCCTGAATCGAATGCTGAACAGAGACACCATCACAAGAATAACGTATAAAAGTAAGTGTCTGTGTGTTGTAATGTCGAAGTACGACGTCGTAGTAGCATTTAGCCTTGTCCCCTTTGGTTGCAGTTGTTAGACCAGTCAGCATTTTGTTGGGAGGATGGTTAGCAAATAGTCAACTGTTGTTTGAAATGTCTTTCTTAATCATAACTTCACGATCTCTTGAAGTATTGTTATTGCTATTGTTATTGGTGGTGGGATGCCTGCATGGGATCTATTGGTAGCTAGAAGAGGCTGTTGGTGAGGCCACGGCCGTTCCAACCATTGAGGTCACAGTGGTCGGGACCTGAATCCACAATTTTAGCCTCTTCTGTATTTTCTGATCCCAGTGTGAATCTTTCATTGCACCATTTAACCTGATTGTCATGTATTTCTGCTTAAGAAATACTGTATGCTACTACCCACAATCCGCTATTGTTGTCCGATTTTTGCTTTCCATGCATCATAAAATTCACATATCTGGATCAGGGAAGTCAGGCCCACCAAACCCCGCTACTACGTCTACCTGTATTTCTTAAAAAAAACCTGCGTACGTCCATGGATGAAGCAGCATATTAGGCAGCAGTCCACAGCTGCTCTCCAGAGCTTCCCCACAGTCAGCCTGCCGTCCCGGAGAAAACGTCGTATAGCGCGGAGATCGCCCGGGGCTAGCTGGAAAAAAAGAGACAAATAATTGGATTAATGGGGGCGTCATGAGTGGCTGGGTAAACGCACTGACCCCTTGTGGCTAGGAGGAGTCTCTACGGCACCGGGCGGAGCAGGAGGCTGCAGGCGAGGGGAAGGAGTGGGCAATCCTCTGGGTCCTCCTGGAGGAGATGGAGAGGAGCATGGACTGTGACAGCTGTCAAAACTCCCTCTGTTACACTGTCTCACACAGGCTGACTGACACACATGCACACACCGCCCCCTCCGGCTTATGAGACCTTCGGCATGCTGCCACTTTATGTACACACATGCTAACACAACGACAAACACACACACCATCCAAAGAGAATCATTTATTTCAAACACATGATCAAAGATCAACGCTTCTCTTCACATGGAGAGAGGAAGATGATGTTTTTATGGGGATTTTGTCATTTTAAGCCCTTATTTTTTTATTATTATTATTTTCTTTTGATTAATACTGTTTACAAGAAGTAGTGATGCAGTTGAATAGGGATAAAAGCTGCAGTGGTTCACCCCAGTGACCTCATAGACAGTCCATTTGTCAACAGGGGCCCAACAGATGACAAGTAACTGAGAGCGTGTTGGAGTGTGAAGGAGGAGACGGAGTTGCAGTCTGTCTAATTAGCGTCCTGACAGTGGAGACTGTTTGAATAAAAGAGGTTTTGTGCTGCAACACCAACAGCCTGTCATTCACACATCACTAAATGATATGTGAAATAGGAAGTGAGAGAAAAAAAAAATCTCTCTCTCAGGGAAGATGAGCTGAGTGTTGATGAGTGTAAATGACAAAATCAAAACAATGTGGCAATGGGAAATGAGGATTATGGGATCGTGAGTTGAATCTGCAGCTTTATACTTTACTGTTCTGGTTGTTGTTTTGCTTGAAAACCAGTATGAGAAGGACCAGTTCCCTACTAAAAGGGAATACAAGATGGGAAGAGAAAGAATGCGAGTTTCTTTATTCTTGTGAAATCTGAGGAAACATCAGAGAAAAAAAATACTCTCTTGTTGAAGATAATTATTTGAGTAATCTGATAACAATTTGTTAATTTGCTTTGGTGCAAATTGAAAACTACAATCCAGCATCCTCTGATGAAACATTAAAAGGCTCCTCATGGTTCTGTTTTTTTTTTTTTCTTTCTACAGATGATGCGTATCTACTGACAAGCCTGAACATAGAGGAGATTTACCCAGAGACACATAGTTTTATCACGTATGATGGATCGATGACCATCCCTCCGTGCTTTGAGACCACCACATGGATCCTGATGAATAAGCCGGTGTACCTCACACGCATGCAGGTGAGCCTCAGCCCTAAACGACGGAGGCATTTACTCCAACACTCCTTTCTTGTCGAGTCCTTTGTAAAGTCCCACCTAGAAAATAATCCCCGGCTCACATTTCCGTGGAGCTTTAACAAGCATCTTCCCCCTCTCTCTCCCGCCGTCTCATCACAGATGCACTCCTTGCGACTGCTGAGCCAGAACCAGCCGTCTCAGATCTTCCTGAGCATGAGCGACAACGTTCGCCCGGTTCAACCGCTGAACAACCGCTGCATCCGCACCAACATCAACTTCAGCATGCAGGGCAAAGACTGCCCCAACAACAGGGCTCAGAAGCTCCAATACCGAGGTAGAGATGTGGCCGTGTCATCGCCCCCTCTCCATCTCTGATACTTCTATTTTCATGGATTTGATTGAAACATTATGGAGGCAGCGCCATCCTGCTCATAACACATGTTATTCAACATAAGTACAATAATAAATAATATCTCGTACACAATCTTTTTAGTGGAAAAAGTCAACATTTGTATCGGATCTTGTTTCATTTAGTTACAACTACTATCACTTTGTTATAAAACAAAGGGGTTTTGGGTAATTACTAGTACTAGCAGCTAAAAGCGACCAGCTACTGCATGTAAATGTTAATTAACCATATAATGTATGTGTATAAATATATATTTACAAATGATCGCCCAAAAAAAAAAACATAAAAATGATGGGAAATAGTGGAAGGTGACTATGTAGCAAAGGAATCGCTTCACTTCTAACATTAGAGTAAGTAGACCTGCCGCTGATGTCGGAAAGGGGAGGAGCTTGGCAAAACCCACATGACACAGATACAGGAAGCCAAATGTGATTCCACATCCACGTAGATTCCCTTGAGCTGATAAGATGATGATAAATTCAAAGCCACATTTAAGTGGCGAGCTGATGGTTGGGATCCCGTCGGCTGCAGTTTGATGTGCTGAAGAGAAAGGAGGGAAGTCAGATGGCTGGACCCCCGTTTGGCTGAAAACTGTCCCGTCACAGCTCACTGCAACCTGGGAGGCGTTGCCGCAGTCTGTCATCTCTCCTCCTCTGATTCAGCCCATATATCTGGGCAACTGCTGCACCGAATGTTGAATGTCACTCCTTAAGCGTAAATACGCTAAAGGCGAGAGAGGTAGCCCCGGTCCCCACGATTCATTGTTGCTTTTTTATTTAGCTCACGATTTACTGTACTGTGGCCGACACACACCAAGATTGTCTTTCCGTCTGTGTCTCTCTCTCTCTCGTTCTTTCACCGTTCTGCTCGACACCACCCTCCTCCCTCCTTCCTCAGAGATGACATTCTCATTCAGTGCAGCATTCGAGTGGAGATTTCAATCCTACCCACCCACCTAAGACTCGTGATCCTGAAACAAATGTCCTCATCACCAGAGAACCAACCTGAAAAGCACAAAAAGCAGGCCTGCCCAATTTTATTGTTCAGATTTTTAAAGGCCTTTCGAGATCAAAAGGGGGGAGGTCTCCTAAAAAGGGGAACGCTCCCCCGCTCCTCCCCAGAGAGGAGATCATCAGGTGGATTTTTTTAGTGCTCTGCATGAATATGTTTACTCTTTTATTTTGAAAGGAAATGTGATTATGATAATACTCCAATAAACATAACAGCGAGACACATTTTTTTTTTATCAAATTACAATGTTTACTTGTCGTTCTTGGCTTCATCACCCATCCCACCCACCTAGCACCTATACTTCTACCTTACCCCCCCACCCACCTTGCTCTTGTGTCTCGTGTTTTTGCTAAATATGAAATATGGTGTGCAGAGGATGGCGAGGGTGAATAATGGAGAACAGCTGAACTGTGGACAGTGCTGCGTATATAAATCAGTTTTGCTCACTCCTGTCCTTCTCCTCTCTTCCAGTGAACGAGTGGTTGCTAAAGTAGCCTCCCTTGGATGAGCATGGAGACGAGTGTCAGAGATGGAGAGCGGGACGTGGCGAGGGGGAGGAGGGGAAGATGGAGGAGGAGGAGGTGGTGGAGGAGGAGGTGGACGATGTGAAACCGGGGCTTAAGGCTGCATCTCATCTAAGATTATTTCATGGCATTGTATAAAGACGAACAACACCGGACATTAAACGAATTAAGGAACTTTGTATTGAGAACAAAGAGACTCTTCTTTTCATACATTGAGAACAGTTTGAACCCTCAATCTAACACATGCTATCAAGCCCTTTCCCCCCACTGTACAACTATATCTATACGGACATTTTGATACAGATACTTTTTTTGGGAGAAAACCAAAAAAGAAAAAAAGACACTTGGAAACCAACTTAAAAAATGTAACGTGGAAGCATTTATTTGATAGCCTCCCAAACACTAGGACGACTTTGGGACTTTGAAGCCTTTGTACATAAAAAAAGTGTTGCTCACAGTGGGAACATCCAAGGAGTTAAGTCACTGCCCCGGCCCCACTGGTCAACGACAACACTCGGACATTTCATTACAGTCACACACGAGGCATGCAATCAGTAAAACCAACCGAGAGGGAACACAGCCTTACCTTGTCATTTTCCAAAAGTAGCCATGTTACGGGAGACGAGCAAATATTTACGGGCTTTCTTATGGCCTCAGAACAGCCAATGTCTTTGGCCTCGTTTGTACATATTATAATTATCAATACTGCAGAAAAATGAATATGTAAAGAAAAGTAATGAATTATCATTCAAAAAGATATATTATGAGGATTTGAAAAAAAAAAAAAAGTGGAGAATTTTAAAAAGCTTGGCGCACTTTGAATTCTGGAGCAGTTCTGAGTCTGAGCTGATGCCTTTTTTCTGTTTTATTGTTTACAATGGTCATACACTGTGTTTGAGTAATGTTATCAGCCCAATAAATGTGTCTGGAAAGTTCACTTTGGAAAATGCTTCACTATTATGAGGATTGTACCTGTACCTGTTTTGTACTGTTCCATATTAAATGTGTTGATATGTCAATACTCAGAGGCATGCTCAATAACACCTCCGTCACGGGTAATGCGTTGGTCAGAGATGACGCCGGTATCAGGGTAGCGGCTCAGGATGCTCTCCTGCCGATACAGATGTAACGTTACAGTCAGGGCCTCCTCTTCATTGTTTGCCTGATACAGCTGAAGCTTATCAGCCGAGCACAGGAGGCCCCGCCAGGGTTAAAGGGAGCCGTCATCATCTTTCTATCAGCGTTGGTTGGGAGCTCAAGGAGGAGGGGAAACCGTGAGAGTACATGCCAAACAAAGGTCCAATCTCCATGGTTTCCAAGGTATTGAAGGTTGGAGCAAAGGGAGTTGTCAATGCAACAAAGCAGTAGATTGTGTAGAATGTGGGGATTTTACCCAGAACGCAAAGTTTAAGACACGTTTGAGAACCAGAGGTTGCTGCTTTACTGTATCTGCTCCATAACAAAAGCCACCTGATGTTTCGGTGGTTGAATGCTTTTAATGTGAGTTAATGTTTGAGTCCTGTGGTGGAATGGTAGACAACACCACATATCTAATAATGCTGATGCTGAACAAGTCCTCACCATGAAATCAGGCCTTGAATGCATTAGAAAATCTTAAGGTTTTATCACTTTGAGGTCCCAGAATGTTTCTGCTGAGTCAGACATTACATGTAAAGGACGATCTCTGCATGAAGTGGGAAATTGGTTGTCAAAATGTTTGTTTCAAAAGAGGACAAAACATGATGGATGCACGTCCCCCAATGCCCCCTGTTGAAAGGGGGTGTTCAGACATCACTCCACATATACTGGTTAACAGCCAGTCTCAGTGGCGTTAACAGGAGCAAATCCCTGCAAGGCAATTCCAAAACTTTGAAAATACTTCTCGAAGACAGTGCAATGTTCTTGCTTCATTAGTAATACATCTGACAAAACTGTATCCAAGTCCACATGATCTCTTTCCGAGAACACCTACGCTAAACAGGGTTCACACCAATCAAACTATGTGCATGCTGGGTATTCTGATCTGGCTTCCGGGGTCCCTGATGTTCAGAATGTCAGGTTCAGCAATCACGGTAATGTTTAGGTGAACGTATACTCTGTTCTCTATTCTGCTGTGTGACCATAAAGTTGATCCCAAAATGATTGTGCGCTTTTATGGTTTGAAACAGGAAGCACCAGACAAACACTAAAACTCTTACTGGCTCTAAAAATTTAATAGTGCATCTCATAGAGTAGCTGACATCTTGTCAGGATTAATTTAGTACCTATTGTATGCATAGGTCATGACTTACTCTTTGCAATATTCAGGAATACAGGAACGCTGGTTATATCTCAAATAACTGGGCGCCTGTAAAACCGCAAAATCAGCATCTTAGCTTTCCGTAGGGGCCTACAAAGTCTCCTTTAAAACCTTCACTGGTCTGTTGTTCATTGGAGAAGTTAAGTGCTACAGTAAATGTCTTTTCGGAGAATTAGGGGGAAATAAGGTAGTTATTGGATTCTTGATATTTTTAGCTGCTTTATGGGCGGCTGTGGCTCAGAGGCAAAGCATCCTCCAATTGGCGGTTGGCGGTTCAAGTCGACGAGATACTGAACTCCAAATTGCCTCCGAAGGCTGATCCATCGGTGTGTGAATGTGTGAGTACTAGATTAGATCCTGATGGGCAGATGGCACCTTGCATGGCAGCCATCGTCTGTATGAACGTGTGAATGTTGACATGTAATGTAAAAGTGCTTTGAGTGTTCAGAAGACTAGAAAAGCGTGATATGCACAGAAAGAAAGAAAATCTGTAGATAATGTCCTGGCAGGAAATTACCAGTATATTTCCCATTAAGTTTACAGACATCTCCTTCAACTCTAAAAATTCTACATTTACTGTATCTAATTTGTTCCATTCACAGTGGAAATTATACTAAAAACTTAATGACATTATCAAAATTGCCTTAGAGGGGAAAAAAATGAAATGAGTCTCCAAAATATTCCTGGCATATCTGTAACGTAGACGGTTCACACAGGTTAACAAATGCTGAACAACTCTTTCCAACTCAAAAGACACTGCACTAATGTTAACAGAAATTATATTGAGAGTTTTTATTATTAATTGGTAATTATGGTAATTATTTATAGGAAGGTTTCTCCAAGTCCAAAAATCAAATGAGGGTTTTCATGGATGATGGACGCTCCCAACTCTCTGGCAACTCTCTGAATTTAATACATAACATACAAAACTCAAGACAGAAAATTCCTTCATATTAAAACAATACATTAGCCCATATTTTTATGGACTTTTCGAGTGTAAATGCAAGTGTTTTTTGTATCAAAATCCTCCCATTTGAAGAGATTCCCCACAGCGGGAAACTTTTGTCAGAAGCAACCAAAATGATCAATAAATTGGTCTTTAACTGAACACAGAAACACATCCGGATCTTGATGGATTTTTTGTTTCAAGCCTAGCCGTGTGTGTAAGTGAAGCACCCGGCCCTGTGTTGTCTGTTTCTGTCAACGGGCCCCTCGACTGTATCGATCGCCGCTCTCTGACCGGCCCTTCCTTCATTATCTCTCATTGAATTCAGGACGCCGCCTCCTCTTGTCGCCCCGCCGTGGACAGAAACGCTGCCTTAAATCATGTGGGAGGGCATGTGTGCACTTTTGCAATCTGATCTTTGAACCCCCGTTTTAACAGATCTGTAATGAAGAGATAGTGAAGGGGTGAGGCTGAGGACACCAATGCTCAATGTTAGGGAGGCCATTATTCTACCTGATCTCGAAGCTGCAGGATTGAGCTAAAACTACAGGATAGATAATACATATACCTTTTCTTACACCCTCCCTCCACCACGTTCCCCCTATCGTCCCACCAAATAATCACTTCCACACTGCTGACTCTGCAGCAGATCTCTCCGGACTCGGCGGCGGCCCCTGCCAAAAGGAATGAATGAGACGAGGTGTGTATGAAGTGCTGCACTCAGATGTTCAGCAGGACACTTGATGATATTATATTAATAAGAGTGTAATAAGGCGACGGCATGCTGGGAGCTGCAGCGGAGCGGAACAGCTGCCGAGCCAAATCGAAAATGTGCAAATCTGTGTGTTGACTCTGGAGACACACCTGTCCAGATGTGTTGTAGCGGCGGAGTCAAACTTTTCTCCTTGATTCAATTAGAGGAGTCAGTGCCTCTGGAAGCGAGGGGACTAGATACCAATTACACTCCGTTGTTTTTTTTTTTGTTTAATTCCTCATTTGTCGAAAAAGATTAAGTCAAAGAAAATAATCCTCATGATGTTGTGTCACCTTGGGCTTGAAGAACTTTGGGTGTTTGAAATAAATGGGTGTTTACCCTGAAAATAATGCACCAGAAGGTTTGTTACAGGAAACAAACTGATTGGAGAAGGGTCAGAAAGTACTTGGAGGAACCTCCAAGCCAAGGCTAGTAGAAAAACCTTCAGTGTCGTTCTTTGCTTATTATTGTTATCATTATAATAATAATTATTATTATTATTATTATAGTCAATTGTGGACAGTTGTAGGTAGCTGGGGTGGGACTGGGGCTTGGAATGGGAGGATACCAGAGGGATGGGAAAAGGGGAAAGTGGATTAATATGTTCTATATTTTTTTGGCAATTTTGTATTTTACATATGAGAATATGTTGAAAATTTAAAAAGATAGAAGAATATTGACAGGACTAATAAGATAATTTGATTCATATTAATCATATTTAATGGGAATGCTGTGAAAAACATCACTTACAAGATAAACATGCTTTATTTCAGAGTTTTTCTCTGATCTACTGCATTGCTCACTTGCATAACGACATATTCATCAGGCTTGTTGAGATGTCATATCCATGAACCGCATGCTATTTAGCAACAATTAAGAGGAGATGACATTTCAGTTTCGATTGTGTGAATTTACCCCACTCATAAATTCTTCACAGAGAGATGAGTGCGGATGAGCTGTATAATCTACTTATTCCATAATCACAAACCTCTTCCGAGGCCTCCAAACTACTGAGAGCCGACTCACCCTGGACCAACATCATCACGCTGTCTCGGAGGATGCTAATTAATTTTACCATTCATGTATTCTAAATCCCTTTTGCAGCTCCGTATTATTCAGATTTCTCTTTATCCTCTGAGACGTTATTATGACGTACACAGTTTCCTTAATTTGTGAATTCATGTTCCCGTGATGCAGCTGTCTGGTGGTGGTGGTGTGACATCACATGTGCAATCAGCTGGAACCAAAGTTAAGACAATCAAGGGAGAGATTCTTTATCGAAAATGGAAAAAATAAAACAGGAAATTAAACTCATGATGCTCCTGCAGTATATTAATCAAATATGGACTGTTTTCCAAATGTTAATACCCTCATCATTGGTGATGGAAAAAAAGTCATGAAATACTTTTATTTTGAAACATTTTCCAAGTCAAATTTGGAATGTTTCCACAGTGATAGTGTGTTTATTAATGAATCACAGTATTTAAACATAGGATTTCTGTATGGTCACACATTGAGGGTGCAGAAACCAAACCGAATTCATAATTAAGATGCTGACCTTTGCCCCCACAATGCAATCTTTCTTCACTTTACTTGATAACAACCTTAAAAAATAAAATATGCCATATTTCCCTTTAAACATGTGACAGATATAATTACACCCCCACTGTAACCCAATGAAATAAAGCTGACATAAAGGATTTACGAGCTGCTATAAGCACTCTCCATACATTAAAGGCACATCAAGCACCTCGTAAACTTTAATGCAAATTGGGTAGAAAACCTATTAAAAGCCACTGGGACATTTTACCTTATTAAGTGCTTATATGTCTTATGTGCATTTTATTACAAAACCAGCCTCACAGTAGCTTTCATAATCACATACTGCATCACTGCATCATTCAGGCTTAGATATCCACTGATATGAGATCCAGACATCACCTTTTCTTCGTCTCCACAGAGGGTCCGGGACCATTTCGGAGTTGCACCACATCCACAGTGTCAGCTTATTAGCCTGTAATGAATACACTGGATCATCTCACCAGGAACAACGGACCAAACTAATGACACATTTGAGGTTTGCCCTTCAAAACTATGTGTAAAACACATTACTTGAGTGCACAATGATAGTCCCTCCTCTGCCACATACAGATAACGGCCTTTAGATCTCTAAAACAAGCCTGCTCTGTTGTTGCGTGCCATAAATTTCTTCCGACGTGCATCGCTATTTTAACATCTCAGCGAATGTCACTGGCCCTGCGAGTAACCAAAGGCATAAAAGGGGCTGCAGTGGGGCAGTGAAACATGAAGGACTGCTGCCCATATTATGACCTTCCTCTCTCTGCCTCTCCTGCTTGCTTTAACCTGCTTTTATTAGCCAACAGATGGGCTGCCTACTCGTTGCTGTTTAAATGGCTGTAGCCCGCAGCTACGCAGGAAATGTGTGCTGTTTGGTTTTTAACACCTCTGCCGAGAACGGGCGAGTTCACAGAGTCTTGGTCGAGAGTCGAGTCGTTGCAAAACCCTGAAAGTAGGTTTTGCCTAATTCCTGATATTTCTTGAAAATCGAGCTCCTTGGAAATATTCTCATTGCTTTGAGTGTAAAGAAAAAGACATTTGAAGAGGATGTGGAAGATGATTTTGATGCTGTGCATTGGAATGTCACCAAATAGAGTTTGTAGTGTGATTGTAAGGGTCCTCAGGTGCTCCAGTGTCACTGCATTGACAGTATATGTAGTCTTTATGTCTAATTTCACATCAAACGCAAAGCAATTATTTTGCGTGGCATTTCAACGGAATGTGTTTTTAAACAATTAATAAATAATACAGAAAAAGTTTAAAGATGAGGAAAGTGAGAAAAGTCCGATGTGTGTGCTAACAGAAGTGCTAATGTTAACCACGATAGCCAGAGCTACTACTCCGTTGCATAGAAACATGTTGATGCAACACTGTCCCTTCCTTCTGTAGAAATAAACAGCACAGAAATGCAATGATTATTTTACTTAGAACATATGAACGGCAGCTAATTACATAAGAGAACCGATAGCGGATGTGCTAACCTGCATCCTTCAAAATAAAAGTCTGTAGCGTTGTAATCACCATGGTAACCTTTGAGAATACATTCCCTCCTGTTCATTTTACGGCGCAGCAACGTTCCACTCCGACCGACACTCGAGGGAGGCGTGGAGCGTAGCAGCGAGACGCCTAGCAGTGAGACACGTAGCCGGCGACTGGGCGCTGGCGTTTGATGAGTCGGGAGTGAGAGGCTGTTGACGGCACCGTTCAGCAGCTCGAGGTCAACCAGTGGACAGCAGGTCTTTAAAAGAATGAATAATTAAGGCCATACTGACCATACTGTAACAGCCCTCGCCCACAGCATGGACATAATGCCTTTATTTCTTATTTTATTACCTATTTCTCAGCTCTTTTTTCCCCCTGAAATCCAATTAACAGAAGGAAGGAGCTCTGTGGCACCACATGCATCAATTATTCATTGTGGGTTTTTTACAGCGGATTCATGGGAGTTCCTGTGAATATTAAAGACCTGCGAGCAGCCGACAGGCCAGATGTGTTACATCGCTCTCATCTGACAGATCTCTCTGGGATTCAACCAAGACACTCTGCCAGGCGGCTGTAAACTCAGACACTTTACCCAGGGTTGGTTGATTAGTCATATAAGGCTGAGAGGCGAGTGGATACGAAATAATGCTCATTATTATTTATGGGCTTCAAAATGAAGAAGAAAATGCTTCTGGAGTTTAATTGTTCTGGAGGTTCTTGCAGGGTTGTTTGACAAACTCGAGGCTTAGTAACTGTCTATGTGGCGTGTCAGGAAGGGCTGTTGTCCGATGAAATAAGGATTTAGAAAGTGCCCCGGTCTGCAGTGAATTCCAAATGAAAACAGAGTGCCACTGGTCTATTATTTAAAGTGACAGTGCAGAGCAGTACATGACTTGTGCATCTGCTACATGCTTGCCTGACTCATGAGTTTGTTTGCTGACCAGCAGGCGCTGCATAAGCCGATCAATTATGTAGCTGAGTGCTTGTCAGGAGCAGTAGTTCCTCCACCTGTGGGTGCAGGTCTAAGGTTTACAGCCGCGCCCTGGTCCTGACCCGGTCCCACTCACCCCATTGTGGGCTGGAGCCCTTGTCTTTAGGTAGTGTTATCTGGGATAATGAGTTTGGATGGGATATGACGACGCATGTTAATATTACTACCAACGCCAAATGCAGATGGAACCCAAGATCTGTTCCATGACTGGTGGACTGGTTATACTGGGACAGAGAGGCCAAGTGGACTGGTTATACTGGGACAGAGAGGCCAAGTGGACTGGTTATACTGGGACAGAGAGGCCTGGTGGACAATCAAACGACATAACTAGACATTTGTGTGATGAGTTAATATTAAAGTTTTTTTCCTTCCAACTTAAGCATCCATGTATGAGCCGTTATGTTTGTACAGCTGTTACCAAGGCGATGGCACAAACACCGTACTTTCCTTTCATCATTATTCATTTGCAAATTTGTACTTTTTGCTCGGGTTACTAAGTAACTTGCAATGTACAACACAAAAGGAGTGAAGTTGCCTTGAGTGGATCTCTCGGCTTTGCAAAGCGAATGCATCAAGTGTTTCCTCTCCGAGGCGTCACTGGCTTGCTGTTCGTCTGCCCCCGTCCTCCTCTGAGCAACACAGCTTGTATGGTAGTTTTTGAAGGTGAACTCAATGCATTTATTTACAAAACAATGACATTAATGTCAATGACGTGGAACATTTATGAGCTGTCCTTGCAGTACCATCCATTAGTTTAAAGGTCCCTTTCACTAAAAAAAAAAAAAATTTCTTTGGACTTCATTTACCTTGGTAGAAGCAGCGGGGCCAAACTTACAAGTGCACCATTTGGAGCATTATTGTTAAAAATGTTACAAAGTACAATGGACTTTTTCAAATCCAACACATTGTGGTGGCCAATCGAGTAGCCATGCTAGTCAATGACCATGACTTGGCTCTGCCACAGAAAGACAACATTCAGATTTCTATACATTCGCTTTAGAAATATGTATATTCATGCTCTTTGTGTGAACAAATAGGTCTTCATTCTGTGACTGGAGCTAAACTGTATAAATGACAAGTAGCAGATCATATAACAGGCATGGCATGTTTGAAAGAGTACCTTCTCTATCTGCCAACATGGACCAGAAAGCATCGTGAGCCATGTTTCTGGAAGTGTGACTGTTTCCTTCACAGTTTCAATCCCGACCTGCCCGGGCCTTCTAACTATCTGCAAAGTCTGCACTGTTACAATAACAAACTTCTGCACTTCTTAAGCATTTTTAATACCTGTCCTCAATCTTTTTTCTACATTATTCCAAAAGACACATTGCGCCCTAACGATAAAATAGCTGCCTGGTAGCCCAGAAGATCAATCAAAGTAATAGAATGAGTAAATGTAAATGTGCGGCTCCATTTCCCTTAACAATAGCTAGCGCAGCTATCGGAGGCCGGCTCAATCTGTCCCTGTCAAACCGAGGTGGAGGGAGACGGCCGGAATAATGTATATTCTGTCAGGGATATGGAATACGTGCATTTGTACGGTATGTGTGTGTAGGTGAAGGTGTGTGTGTGTGTGTATCTGAGACTGGGAAGTATGGATCACACAGGTCTTTTTATCTGCTGGGCTAAATAGCATAGATGTTACATCAGCATACAGCCGAAGGGGAATGAATGCCCGTTGCAGTGATAGCCTGGGAAAGAAGGGAAGATAAGGGCAAATACGATGTTCAAGGTAAAGCTTAAATTAAAGCAAGCCACATGAAACATATTATAAATGCCATTCCTATGGAATATTTTCTGGGGTATGATGTACGAGGAAAGATTCTGACATTCACCAACGTTTTCTCATGTGGGATTTGTTCGTTTTAATCTTGCAAAAACATCACTACTTGATGTACATATATTGATGGACGGATGTCATATTATTGGTTGAAATTTGTTCTTACAAGCTGATGGAAGCACGTGTCATATTTTTGTTTTCCAGAAAGAAAAAAAAATGATTTTTATATATAAATTAAAAGAAATGTAATTGTTTTGTATTTTTTTCAGCACATATAGTTGACAGATATGAGCAGGGATGTGATGTGGAAGGGTGAAAAATATATATATATTTTATTATTAACCGCCCTAGCTGTGCAGATATTGTAGAAAGCATCAATTTGAAAAATGCTGGCATTGGACAGAAAGCAGCTTATTACTGAGGTTCGCGTGTAGCAGCAGGGTTGCGATGCATGCTGAGCCTGTCATGGTCCTGGGATTTTTCAGTCTGTTTCCAAGTTTTATTTGTAAGTTCTCTCCCCTTGTGGCCTGTCTGGTCTGACTTCCATGTGTCCAGCCTTCTGCTCCGGTTTTCCACACTGATTTTCTTCTATTACCGGCTGCTTTTTGGACTCTCAGCTGCAAGTTTATTTTTCATTTAATCATTAAACTCTGCCTGCTGCTTCTTCATCCGATTTCCCGCGCTCGGAGTCAAACCTCCTTTTCCTGAGATTGTGAGGGGGTGCCGCTTGGCAGCTTGTGTACTTCAGCTCAACCTGCTGCTCCTCCTCAGTCCAAATATGGTCACTTCCTTCACTGGTTGCAAGACAATGAACCCCAGGCTTCAGAACGGTAGTTCATAAACAGGCCCCCAATCATGTGTGGAGATTTTTAGGCTAAAAATCTGAACAAATTTAGGTATTGCCATTCTCCAGCTGGCCAATCCAAAAAGAGGGCCCCTGAATCCAAATTCTGCTTAGGGTCCCCAAAAGGCTTGGGCCAGCCCTGTTCACAAATCAACGGGGGACATCACAATGACATCAAGATGAAGCTCCAACGAGCTTCCATCAGGTGTATTCGAGGGTGGCAGAGCTTCTCATGAAAACATTGCCGGACGATTTCAGATTAAAAAGCGGGGCGCGGTTGTTACTTTGGTAAAAAGCGTTGCTATTTTTGCTTCGCTGTCCTGAAATCCAACCTCTTTGTGTCCTCAGATTATTCCACCTCGTTGACTCTTCATTCCCATTTGATTAATTGCAGTAATCCACCGCTTCTCCTAAACAACACAGACATCCCACCTTAATCCCGTGGCCAAGTCCATTAGGTAATCACAGCAACTTGTTTAACTGTCCAGGACAGTTTTGTGCACTCTTACGTAAATCGTAATAAGTTGATTAGGATTCATTTAAACATAGAAATGTGAGATGAAGAGAAGGAGAGAGCATTACCGGAGAAACTCTTTTTTAATAACAACTTGATGTTGCTCTGATCCCACGCACCAGATGAGGTAGTTTTGAAAATTAAAAAATGAGGCAGGGACGTGGAGTGGAGCTCGAGGGAAACTGGAGACATGAGGGTAAAGGGTTATTGCAAACATTTAGACATGCAAACACGCAAGTTTGCCCAAAGAAACCCATCACTTACGATGACTAACAACATTTATTATGCATTTCTTTTGCATACATTCTTTATTTCACTCCTGTGGTTTTTTTAGCGTCTGAAATGAGTTTATCCTCTCAGTGCATGTCAGGCTGACTTAGATTACATGTGGCAAGAGGGGAAAAAAGTCCGGCGTGAGCACCACCATCACTTCAACCTCCTCAGCGAGAGGAACAAGGATGCTCCCTCGGCATCAAGGCGGGAAATCACAAGTTTCTGCGTTGTTTTACGGAGGGCGTGCTCCGCCTCGGCCTCTTCATCCCACTGTTTCCTTTCCTCTGATGTTTGCTGGCTGTATATGCAAGCTGATGTTTGTATGTCTCAGAGAAGCCAATTAAAAGCTAGCCCGTGGCTAGGCTGTGCTCAATAATAAAAAAAAAAAAAAGTGCACAACGTGGCACATCCATAATGAATTCATCCACGCTCATCTTGTAATTCACCTGTGGAAGTCATGACGCGTGGATCAAACGTTGTTGGGCCTCGCACGCATTTGCATTTCAGTTCCATGGCATCAATAAAGCTCGGGGAAAGAGGGCGAGTGGTTAATCCCTGTGGCCAGAAAATATATTCCACACACACACACAGATATACAGTATATACCTTTTGAACATATGCATTCTTATCATTTGAACACAGGAATCTACGTATGAGGTATGGAGCCCAAAGGTGTTCAGTACTAACGGTGCTAAATATGACATTGGGTGTCATGGAGGTCAGGTTCATGTTTGGTTATTTCTTGGGAAGTTCCCTCCTCCGTGTGCTGTTTTGATTGATTTCATGTTTTTGTGGGGGTTTGTTCAGTGTGTCACCTGCCCAAAAATACCAAAAGGAACAAAAGTGAAAACCAGAAGGTGTTTTTTTTTCTATTCTTACTGAAAATAGCTTCCTGCTGTGGCTAAAAAGTGTTGAAGTTTGAATTAAACAGTAAAGGTCAGAAGACCTGAGGGCAACTTCAGTGGGTTTTTGGTTTGTCATTACCCATGACCCCTTTCCCATTACATCTACTCATTTAACCCTTTTATTCACATGTGAAATATTAATTAGTTTTCTCCCTTACAACACAACCTCCTGGTCTGGATGCTCCACTTGCGCCGTGATGCCATGGAAATGATTTAATTGGGTGTCTAAAGGCTCTGGGGAGCAGATTTCGTGGAGAAGTTTCTTTAACCTTTCTAAGAGTGCGGAGCCTTGTGTTGCACAAAGAGAATAATTCAAGCTGCGCTAAAGGTATTCTCCGGAAATAGAGTCAAAGAGAGACGGAGACTGACTGTGTGTTTGTCATAAAGGCATAATATGCAAATGTGTGCATGTCGGTGCATAGGTACAGTATTTACACATGTGGGGACGGGGTGCCCCAGCGAGCAGGGACAGACAAGGCCAGACAACCAGAATAAATCCACTGAAATATGCAGGCAGGGAGAGCGAGAGGAGCACCTTCACCTGCTCTCATTTTCCTTCCCTGTTGTCTGCGGGGACCAGAGGCTGAGATGAAAACAGGAAATAAGGGGGGATGAGACGAGGTAGAGGGTACGGAGTCACGTCCCTGGATGGATGGAGGTATACGGATGGCTGAGAATAGACATGAGATGGCTCGGGCTGCTCGGGGGGGCTCGCAGGATGCCTGTTTTCATATCTCATATCTCTGTCACACACTCTGATTTTCACTTTTCTGCCCATGTGTCAAGCAACTTAAATATTTCTTTAATTGCTGTTGAAATGAAAACATGTTTTCAGAATGTTTCAGAATCATCTAATTTGTATTTCATGCTGCCTAAAATCAGAATTACACAGACCTATATGGCAGATCTTGTTTTGTTATTACACAGATATTTATACAGGAGTAGAATTTATTGTTCGAGTCACAAATTCTCTCTATTATCAACTTCCAGGTGCAATTTGGGTGTCATCTTTGACTTTGAGCTTTGTGTTTGACAAATCACCAAGATAGTAAAATCATGCTTTCTTCAATTTAGGAATATTGCAAAAGTTAAAAACTTTCTGTCACGAGCTGGCCTTCATGCGAGTATTGTTGTTTATTATTATTACTATTATTAAGACTTTGTCTGTGTTATGTTGCCATGCCTGGTTGGAGGACAGATATTAGCAATTACAATGTTATCGGAACAAATCTACAAAAATAAGACATAAATTGTAATAAATCAGAATTATGTTATGTACTAGTAACAAAAAATAGCACATATCCCATCCTGTTGTTTAAGGAGGGAAAACACATTGTTACAATAAAAAAAAAAAGTCAGCTACTACGAGCTGCAGCTCCTTACAGTGTTGATCAAACCAGCAGCTTGTTGTGAAGCACTCGGCTGTTCAGACACACAACGCTGCATTTAAGACACAAAATTAATTTCCAAATAGCGAGATTGTAAGATGATCAGCTGAGTGTATCGGCATCCGGTCTGCCTCAGCACCGTTATATTGGATTTGCCGTCTCATAACTGATAAATACACGAGGGTGTGTGCTGATACTGTGAATTTGTCAAGTATTCAAGAGGTTGTTGTTTTTTTTTAAAGGCAGTCCATTTCTATATTCATAGAGCTGTCATGCCTTTGTTGCCTTTTTGTTATCCTCCCTATATATACTGTCTGCACTGATTCCATTTATCCACAGTGCATTATGTTTGTACGTTTCAAACTGAATTGTATTGAAAGTATATGCCCTGGATTTGGCCTGCGCTGCAATAGCAGCCATCCCCTTCTTCTTTTTTCCGAAGAAGTCATGCGAGTTCAGTGAAAACTCTATTATCTCGCTGAGTTCGATGGGCTTTTGTGTCGGTGGGAGCTGAGATTTCAGATATAAGTGAGACAGACACATAAAGCAGCCGCGACTCAATAACTTGTGATGTGTAAAATGGTATTGCGCATTAAAAAGATCCACAGAGTCTTTGTTTCTGTCTCGCTGGGGATTTAGGTGACGTTCCTCTTTGGTTGTGGATGTTTTTTGTACATGTTTTTTTTTTTCTGAAGCGCATAATAAAACGCATGTTTGGAGTCTGCTGAGGTGACATGCAGAGAAAGAGGTTATAGCCTGTTAGAGCTGTCATCCTTTGGTGTAGTCTGTATTTTTCCGGCATTGTGCATCTCCCACATGTTGGTTGCAGCTTCTATCAGAGCTCCAGTCATTGTACTGAAAATATTCTCCTCCAATTGGTTGCATATCGCTCATAGAAATATATAGAAATCTTGCTGTCAGTGAAGGACTTTTTAAGGGTACCCTCTGGAAGACCACAAGGCAAACTCTCTGCTGTGTGGAATTTGACTCAATGACTGTAGATCCACCCGTCGCTCCTCCAAAGTCCAAATATGGTCACTTCCTTCACTGGTTGCAAAAAAAAAAGAAAGCCAAGGCGTCGATGAAATGCTGAACTTCTGTCTTCAAAGCCGTTAAAACACAAACCAACGTGATGTCACCATGGCAACCGCCACTTCTTTTAGACAGACTAAGAGAAGTGTTTGGCTCCACCTACTGGTAAAAAAAATATGTATTTGATTTACCAGAGTCAGAATAAGTCAACCAGATTATTGATTATTCATTGTTTGTTCATAAAGTTATTATGTATAAGCTTCTTCTTTCTATTCACTTGTTATAACATTGATAAGATTGATTAATTAAAAAAATAACTCTGTTGGGAAGCTGGCTTTGGTTCGCAGCATTGAGGTAACAGGCAGGATGTTCCTCCCTCTCCTCCCTCCTCCCTCCTCCCTGGCTCAGCACAGGTTACATTGAGTTGAGCCACAAACACAGCCCATTGTGTCATGCCAGGATCTGCTCAGTTCGGGATTGGTTTCACACTCAAGTGCTCTGATTTGATTAAACTGCAGCCATTAACAGGCGTACTGTATTCAGCATCCTTCAAATGTTCCCTCTTCCTAGCCGAGGTAATTGATTTCATGAGTGTAGGTATGCAGCCGAATGTAGAAGCATATCGATGTCCTACTTCACATCTACAGATTTTTTTTTTTTTTTTTTTTTGATGGAAATGTGTGGAAATCATTCGTTTGGCGGGAGCAAATAATTTTTTTTACAAGCTACTAGTCCTGATCAATGCTGCCTTGTTGTAAACTCTCCCTCCAAAATGTCCTTCTTCCAAAAACGCGGAGTGAAAATAATACAGCTTTGAACATTTCTCACTTTGAAGGCTACAACATCACCTGCAGCAGCAGACAGGTGGAATCTAAACATGGAGCCAAAGTATAGTGTATCATTTTACTAAGAGGAGCAGGCTGTATTCACACATTCTCTTTGTCAGCAAATTCTTTTATGAAGGCACACAATAGGGCTTCCTGCCAGCATTCAGGTGTAGAAATACAAAATGGCTTCAAGTCCTCAACTTCAACAGCTCCTTCTTCCTCTCATTCACCGCTCCTCAATGGCTCCTTAGTGCTCCAAGTTTCCTCACACACTGGTTTGCACGTCACAGGAACTATAGGAGATATTATTTTTGCAAAAAGGTGAAGGTCATCATTATGCAAAAGGATGAATTTTCCTGGCGTCATGTATTATTCTTACTCTTCACCATTTACTCCCTTTATTCTTAAAGTTGACTTTGGCCTTTTATGAACTCACATAACCAGCCTCTAGACCTCTGAACCTGATTGGTTGAGCCATTCACACAGGTCTGGTGTTGTGCTCACCTACCTTAAGGCGATGGTCACATGACACACGGAGGTTAGATGTTAGCCTTTCTTCAGTAGGAGGAAGAGGAGGTGATTTTAATATCCTTTACTACAGACTCTCATACCTAAATGTCTGAATCAAGAGTACGAGAGAATTTCTCAGAGAATAATAATGTTCATATTTTTTAAGAAGTTCATATTTTGGTTAATATAATCATTTTATTGTAGTTGATGTATTTATGATGGTTCTCTGATATGTTCTGATCTCGTCGGCGTAGTGTGTTTCAACTACTTTTTTACAGAGGAGTCGCCCCCTGATGGCGAGTAGTGAGAATACAGGTTTCAGAAACCTCATTTTTGATATGTTAAATCCAAATATCCATGACAAAATATGTTTCACTCAAAACGTAATTCACGATGCAGGTTTCGTTGCGTGGGAACCTCATTTTTAGGAGAGCTGGCCGTCTCGTTTAGCTTCATGTTCATCCCTGATTGAAACTCCAGCTAGTCTTCCACTCAGATCATCAGTGTGGACAAGAGACACGAAGCAACTGTCTAATCCCATGTTCTGTTATAATCTGACGTGTGTGTGTGTGTGTGTGTGTGCAGGAGCAGCCTTTGAGTCCATACATGGAGCTAACGCCCTGAGAATATATTACCATCTACTCCCCTACATTAGGCTGTTTTTTTTTTATTACTATTCATAATTCTGGTGATATTGACACAGTGATAAGCTGAATTGAGTTTATGAGGCTTCTCCTCAGAGAGGAATACCAGCACGTATTTTGAGTAGAGTCAGCAGAATAACGTGAAAACTAATCACAATTTAATGGATCTCCAAGTCCCAAGGTCACGGAGATGTGAATAAAGCATAGCCTGGAGCGCACTTGGATAACCCCGTATACTCTCTACCTCCGAACCACTTCCAAAACACTAAACATCGGGGTTGGATTTGCTCGAAACGTACACTGCCACAGGCTTTATTTAAATATATAGTTTCTCAGCAGGAATTCCATCAATATATATGGCATTACTCAAGCTATTCTGTTCGTCTCTTATTACGGTCTGACTTCTGCACTCTGTAAATGGAAGTCAAGGTCAAGCTTTTTGTTCCTACTGAAGTCTTTAGAAGGAGCTCAGAAATATACAGGGTCGCCCATAATGTTGGAATAATTGGCAAATATCTTGTCTTTTATAGCGCCAAACAAATGTTATGCATGAATACACCTGGGTATACAATGATTACATAATGTAATTGAAAGTGTGTATTGATGCATTTAAATAGGAATAAACAGAGGATTGTGTCTGAAAACAAAATATTTCAACTTTATGGGCAACAGTGTAATCATTTTTAAAAGGCTTCATAATTTCATAAATAGCTGGATTTTAGTCAAACATGGTTCATAGATTTATTGATTTAAAAAAATTATTAAATGTTATCATTAAATGCTAAAGCTCCAGCGCTGAGAAATGAAGCCAAGACTAGAGTGCCAAAAAGTGCAGCTCCTCAAATGTCCACTTGAGGCTGCGTGTCAATACATTTGGAAATGCCCATCATTAAAACAGAAATGAACTGAAAACATAAGCTTCTTTCTCTATAATAATAATAAGAGCCAAAGAAGTTTGCCAAATATGAGGTGTTTTGTTGCTGAAAGATAAATACATTGATGCTCAGAGCCATGTTTCTCTCATTAGGTCAAGCTTTGCCTCAAGAAAACTACATTAACAAGCTTGTCTTGGTTACCGTGGCCAGGTCTGGAGTTAAAAGAACTGCATCCAGGGTCACACTATTTCTTTTTTTATCATTCTCTTTTGGCTGGCTCCTGTTGTGTTGTTCCATTTTTAAGTGATTTTACAGGGCCTGCACAGCGGGAGATTTTAGAGTAGCCCTCCTCCTGCTATTTTTGAATAATTTAAGCGCCTTGGCTCGGTGTTATCACGCAGATGACAACCCGCTTTGATATTGAGTGTGCAGGAGGACCGTTCCTCATATACTTTCTCTGTCAAAGATAAAGCGTGCCTGTTGGGTCCAGCGACACCTGCATCAAATGATTAATTAAGAAACGCATTCCTTCAGAGACGAGCATTTTCAATTACTGTGTTTGCAAACTGTTCAGTTAAGTTAGTTGCAGCGAGTCTACATATCTCATAGGACGTGCGGTGCATTGGGATGCATCTGGGTCATCGTAAATCAGCTGTGATGATGAAGATACACATCGTCTTTCCGTCACTTTAGTAGCCGAGTTTTCTTTCATTTCTTAAAGCTCAACATTTTGTTTTGAAGAGCCCAACATCTATCTTGAGAATGAATCGAAGCAGAACCTCCAGTTCTGAAAGCCAAAGCTAAAGTGCTTTAAACTTGCATTATCTCTGCTGGCCATCAGGGGGCGACTCTTCTGGTTGCAAAAAGAAGTCTGATTATATGGAAGTGTTTGAGAAAATGACTCTACTTCTATCTTTATTTATCATCTAAGTAAACATTGTAAACATGAATTCACCTCTTTAATATAATATGCACCGCACTTTCGCCATCTGCTTTACTTTTCAATAAAAAATAAATAGAAAAATATTGATTCCGGGGAGAAGTTTTGAAAAATCATGATTAATATGAGTACATTTTTTCCAACCGTACTTTACCACTATTGGCGAGACTGTAGCAGAGCACTGAACTGTTAACTGAATTGAGTCCATATTTAATTGTTTATTATATAAAGGTTTAATATGTACGAGGAGGAATGTGTCGTATCTTCTTTGAAAAGTTAGTTTTGCTTTAATATTTGCTGTAATATTTGAGTCCCCCCGCTGTAGAAACTAAAAACCTGCAGACATATTAGAAAGGGATGACATGCAATGACTCATACCAATGAACATGACTATTGGCTGCAGTCCCCGTCATGTGACACACTTTGTTTGACTTTCCAAATGTCCTATTTTCAAATCAACGCTGCTGTGATTTCAATTAAAAACCACACTCCTGGAACTTAATTCATGTAATCCATCACAGTGAACATCGAGTCTGCATCGCTGCATATTTTTTTTATGTTTTTTTTTTTGCCAAGTTGCATCATTATTGTGAGGTAAAGCAGCAGGTACTTGAATCATACATGAATCGATCGTTTTTTTTTACCACAGCCAGATCTGACAGAAAGATTTGATCGCTGCAGCGTTTCATATTGTGTTATAAGGTAATCTGAGCTGACATTAGCTTTAAAATGGTCACTCTGAACAGGATTACCTTGAAAATGTCAGTAAAACCTTTGAAAGCAACTGGATTTGCTTTCGTTTTTTTTTTTTTTTTTTTTTTTAAGATGAGGCTGAGAAGAACACCATGACCTGGATGACATTTAAGAGATGAGTTATCCGCATCGTTTCAGCTGCTGTCCCTGCACAGTGACACTACTTCAAATTGTACATGGTCATAGGAACATTTGAGCAGAAATCCATTGTGTTAACAGCAAAACTATTATGGAAACGGTTTTATCACATTGGACTCATTTGACAACGTCACCTATTCAACGACAAGACTTTTAATATATGACATGTAATGAATTATTGCTGTAATGCGAGCCGCTTCTGACTTTTTGGTCGCTTCAAATATGCTTACCGTAACAGCTTGAATAGAGTGCTGTCAGTTTCCTGCTTTTTGCTCCATTATGTTATCAGTTTTTCATTGCGTGAGAAAATAGACACCTGAAAAGTGTCAATTATGTCATTAATAGACAGAATTCTAGTTCAAGATATCAAACTGAGGGTAATTAAAGCTCTTGAACTGTAATTATGACTAGTCAGATATAAATTATAGATACATCAGAATGGGATTGTAGCTCCTCTTATTTAAGGTACAGATATCAATTTACATTTTGACTATGTGTGACTGAATTGTAGATATCTGTCATGGCAAAACCCCATCACATGAATGGTAAAGGTCTTTTGGATCTTACTAAATGTAATTACAGACATCAAAAATAAGATATTAGAGATAATGTTGTTCAGTAATGTTGTAATACATGTGTCAATGGCTTGCCATAGTATACTATGCATTCAGAAACATCTAAACAAAATGTTTTGGTTCTATGAGTAAAAAAAGAGATTTAAATGAGGTTCTGTAGATCGAGACACACCATGGAATCAAAATCAAATCCTGCCAGTAATTCAGTAGAAATTATCCTAGCAGGGAAAATGCCCTCAAAATGACTATTTAAATAATTGGTTTCACTGCCAGCACTCCTAAGTGCACATGCGGGGCAGACCGTTATAAAAGACGGCATGGAATTAGCAACAATAAAGATCTTTCCATGCGTGTCGTCTATCTTATTCAAGTGGAATCAGGTGGTCTGATTTTCTTGTCTGTAGAGTTCTATGACAGAATAAACACACACACACACCTCCTCTGGTCCTGACAGACCTCTTCCCCACACTCCCTCCAGCAGACCCTGAAATAATTCATCAGCGTGTTCGTCTCTGAAACCTGATCCACAAACAGCAGAACATCCAGGCGCCAGTCATCTGGGAAATTGATCCTCCCCAAGACTAACATTCACAAGGTGAGTTTTAGTTTGTTTGGAGGCGACGTTACATTCAGGAAGTACAAACATGGAGCTGTTCAAACTTGTTTTTTGTCTGTTCTTTGTGTCTCCACTGACCTCAGATCCTTTTCCAGAGTCGGCCGTTCGTTCTTTTATCGAATTCCGCCTCCTTGGATAACATGAAATAACTTCCTTCATTAGTTGAAACTTATTCTCTGAGCATTTCGATGAAAAGCTACAAATGGGCTCCAACAAAGATGTTGGCCCTGAGGTGCAGATTTAAAGGCCAAAATGATGATATGTTTTTCCACTAATGTGATGTCGCCCTGCGCTAAAATATTATGCTCTCTGAAAGTGTTTCAGCAATGTAAAGTGCTCCCGACACTTGAATAAAATGAAAAAGGGTAAAGTGGTATTATAGTGGAACTAAAATTCTTCCACTTTCTTTCTTCATCGCACTGATCTTAAAGTCATTCCAACTTCCTTTTCCAGCTGATACTTGAGTGAGAATGCTTTAAAAACTGAAAACAAAAGAATTCTTCTGGTATTTCTACCATGCAGAGAGACCTTCATTTGAAAAGGTTTCATATTAGAGACAGGTGTTAATTCCTAATTAATCTTTATTAATATATTCTAGAAAGAAGCCTCACTGTTTTCTATTTTTATGTTGTACTAAGTTGTACAACATTCATACTCACCAGTTTCTCTTTTCATGTAGAAGTACTCTTTTCGTTTATTAAATCACTGCTAAGCCAACACTGAACCTCAACACTTCCTGCAGAAATGTTTCATATTAAAAGCATTCCAGCAGCACAAAATGTTTTATAGTTTCATTGACAATAGCTTTAAATTATGTTTTTAAATCAAAGTGATAGCATTTAAATTGACTGGTGATAAAAATCTTATTTTTGTTGTCAAAGACTAACAACATGATATAACAACACAGTACTATGTGAGAATATAGCGTCATATTTTAAATACATTAATTATTTATTTCTTATTTTGTCTTATTTTTTCCAGCTCAAATTCTAGCCATGTCTATGTGTTGAATAATGGAGCAAACTCAACTATACTATTCTCTCACCTATTTTTTCACTGCTCCTTCTTATAAGAGTTTAATCCATCCAATCAATAACCATGGTTTTTCCACTCTATTTTGCTTTTGATCCTCTTTTCACAGCTGTTTTATCTGCATACCAGCACCGATATACGCACACCGTGATGGGAGAAACAGTGGTTTAGCCAAAAATGATCAATAAAGTCCTTTTTGATTGTATTATAGCAAACAATGCAGAGACTTCCACTGATGTAAAAGTACATTGACTTGTGTATCGGTCACATTTTGGCAGGTCTGCTGCTTGGTGGCACAAAACAGGAGGAGTCCATTGTTCTAAAGTTTTCTCACAGTGGTACATCTCTTTAAGCATAGCTGAGAAACGTCTCATTATCACACTTCTCTCCTGTTTCACTTTTACAATGTCATCATTAATATCTTTATGTCTTTTAGCTGTTTCTGCATCGTAAAAATTTAACTTTTATTTTGGATCTCAACCTAATTTGTGCAAAGCTGCTTCCCTGTTGCTAAGCCGCTATAATGTTCAGACTAATGTTTCTTGCTGGAATGAGTCGTCGCTGCAGGACGCTGCGGTTTCAGAGAGACGGTGACTTTCAAGTTAGTTGGCTGGCAGGTGAAGAAAATGACAACTGGAAAAAGGGACAGTTACTTATGGTGTAAGCAGTTCATTAGCACTGATAACATTTTTATGAACGTTCAAACTGTGATTGTGATGTATGGCGCGCAAAGCGGCATCAAACCAGTGGCAGCTTATTATTAAACCAATCAATACACGTCTAGTTAAAAAATGCTTAGTTGCATTTTGCTGGTTCCATTAAGTCATTCCCCCTGCAGTCAACAGTAGCTACGACAAGATAAATAGAGCCATTCAGAATAATGACTACCACAAGTGCGTAGGTCAAAAGCTCTTTATAGTATTAAATTAGAGAAAGTGTATAGTCACGGGTATTAAGTCAGTTGAAGGGTGAAATTTGCACACAGCATGAATTTGTGGAATTTAGGACAGCACGGCGGTAATTGGATTTGATGCTTTAGCTCATAACCTCTTTTTTTTATGAGCACGGAGGGAATGAGAACAATTTGCAATGTAAATGTTCAACATGTTCTCACTCCCGACTCATCGCATTGGTCAGCATCAAACTATGACGCTTTGCTCTGTTATTTGTTGTCACATATTTGTTGTGCAAGTTACATAACAAAATTTTAAAATAATGTTAAAATTTTGTTACAAAATTGGAAAAAACGTAAACTTCTGTTACAAAATATTATACAAAAAATAATTTTGGCAATTTTGTAGCATAAATTTGTAAAAAATAAATAAATAAATACATTTTGTAACATGTAAATTTGTAAAATGTTCAGAATTTTACAATTTCGTAATTTGTAATAGTTTACAGAATTTTACAATTTTGCAATTTGTAAACTTTACAGAATTTTACAATTTTGTAATTTTGTAAAATTTACAAAAAGTTAGATTTTTTAAAAATAAAGTTCCCACGTAGTTTAACAAACTAATTAGGTCTACCGGGTTAGGCTTGGGTAAGTTACTTAATAGAGCACATTTCTGCAACAAGACAATTCAAAGCACTTCAAACTTAAAAAGCCAAGAGTCAAAGTGCACATAAGGACATGTAAAAACAAATTTAAAAAAGACAATAGAGAATAAAAACAAGCTAAAATAGAACATTATGAAATCGGAGGAAACTATTTCATAAACCGAGGCAACAAAATGAAAAGTCTTCAGTGTTGATTTAAAAGCAGTGCGAGTTGCAGCTGACCTGCAGTTTTCTGGGAGTTTGTTCCAGATATATAGAGCATAAAAAGTGAATACTGCTTCTCCACGCTGATCCAAGCCACCCTTCGGCTGGTGAATTCATGTTGCTTCCATCCAGAAAATGCTGTCGATGTACAGGACGTCCTCCGTACCATTCACATACACTTCTGTTAAACGTAAAATTACAAAGACGTGCAGTGTTTGACACTAAATGATAGAAATGTACCTATTGTGAAGGATCACATCATAATAATAACAGCCCACCCAGCAGGTTAGGGGTATAGCAGCGATAGTGTCGTAGCGGCACAACATCCAACAAAATGCTGATATAAGAGTTGTTTATAAGTATATTCCAACACACACCCTCATGCTGTGGTGTGAGGCTGAACCCCACAGAGCCGCCTACATTATAAAAGACACAAAGTGAGAGTTTCTCAGAGAGCAGTGGAAGTAATCAGATAATCCTCATGTACCTCAGCTTCATATTATAAACTGTGTGTGTGTGTGTGTGTGTGTGTGTGTGTGTGTGTGTGTGTGTGTGTGTGTGTGGACCTAAGTTATGATAACGATGCCACCGCTTGTCAGGTCTGTAAACTTCATCACCGTTTAGAAGTCATCCCAGGACTGGGGCAGCCGGCAGTTAATAGAATTTAGGCCTTCGGCGATTCCGGATCTGCTCCGGTGCATATCGCAGCAAACTATTCCCCCGCTGTTCACTTGATTTGTCTGAGAGCCCTCATGATATATAATAACCATAGTGTCTGAGAGTAATTGATCATACACTTATCGCAGCAAAAGGATCAGCTGCATAGCATGTCCTAAAGGAGTGGTAAATTGATATCATGGGGGTGCTATAAAGAATAATAAAGCTCACTTCATAAATTCAGTGTTGAGTAGCCTACTTTACTACAGAGACATATTACATCCTTGTAGGAATATTATAGAGATATTAAAGAATATTATTGGGCTTATTTGTTTGGCAAATCATAGTATTTTTAGATTAATCACAAGTCGAGACAACAAATGAATCATGATCTTAATATAAAATGTAGAGCTCAAATCTTTAAAAAAAAAAAGCGTGAAGGCACACTGATTACCAAAACACGAATCAGACTTGAGTACCGGCGCTGCTCTGACAGGATAGCAGGATCAGCGTGTTGAGATGGCAGCCATGGCAACAGGATATCTGTGACACAAGAGCACACACACACACACACACACAACACACACGTACACATCTTAAGTCGATCTAAATTCAGCGTTTTATGCTGACAAAAAATATCCCCCCACACACACACACACACACACACACACACACACACACTGTGAGAGAGAGTAAAAAAAATGACACCCATTGTTATGCCACTCCTGACTCTGGATTATCCAGTTGGAGTATTTTGCATTTTGCTGATGGGTGTGCTCATTTGAATTGCTAAAAAAACAAAAAAAACAAGTTAGATTGTAAGTAAGTAAATAACAAAGTTGAAATTGATAAACATGAAATCTTACAACTCAACAGCAACTGTTTAAATATAGACGCTGAGACTTTTAAAGTTGCATTTAAACTTGAATTTATTTCCCTTTTGTGAAAGGAAACATTGAAAAGGATAATACAGCTTTTCAAAAGAGTGTGTGATTAGCTACGGCATTCCATTTCCCTGTATAACACACATACATTGATATACACTATTTATTTTTTCAGACACTATCCTCTGTTTATTCCTATTTAAATGATCAGTAATCACTTTTGACCAGGTGCAATGATTACATTATGGGTCCTAATTATCCAGGTGGAAATTAATTCATGCATTACATTAGTTTGGCGCAATAAAAGACGAGACATTTTGCAAATTATTCCAACTTCCTGGCCGACCCTATAGAAGCCTACATATAATTGTTTATGCACCATTAACATTTAGCAATTTAAGATTATGTTCCTCTCAACATTTGGGATCCTCCTGCTGTTAAATGTGTATTCCCCTCAGATCGTGCAGAGCCAGGAGTTTGATTGTGGCCTATATACAGAAAAAAATCCTTATTATCAGGCTGCTCCAATAAACCTCATAAGACTTTTTTGAGATTTTACTGTGATTTGACAGTAAAATACAGAATTGTAGACTACAGTGTTGTGTATTTGTGTATAAATGTATTTTATTGTGAAATATCACAGTTCAAGCTTGTGAAAATATTGGAATTTCAACCAATAATATCATCAATCAATCAGAGCTGGAGAAGGCTGTGAGCTAATACTTTATGTCCCGCCTCCTATCGTGTTTCACGAGTCAAAAATGTCATCTTACGGAAGATAGAAGCTCTTGAAATGCTGTTTCAGCTCCGCTTTAAAACCCTCTCCTCTGGTTGGCCAGCCTTGAAGAGCCTGAGGAGTAAAGGAACCAGGGATCGTTGGAGTAAAAAAAAAAAAAAATTCAATTCCCTCACACCTGAGCTGAGGTAGCCTCTCAACACCAGACTGTCATCTCTATTCTATCAGGGTCATTTCAAAAGTGGCCCTGGGGCCCTGAACGCATCGAGCAGCCTGCATCACTCTTTCTAGTTACAGCAGTCCGACCCTGCGGGGGTTCGAAGACATTATATGTGATGCAAAATAACTCATATTTTATCACAAGAGCAAAAATTAGAAATCACATCCAGAGGGACAACGGCAACATTACCCAACTTAATGAGAGTTACATCCAAGTGTTTATTTGGTAATTATTATTTAATTATCCTGTTATCAGTGAACAGAAAAGGTCGCTAAAGACTATGAAATGTCTGTTTTGTACTTTTTCATTGTGTTCATTGGTTGGCGGCTGAACGGAGCGGCGAGTTGGAGTGATGGATCCCCCGCTACATCATGGGTAATGGGGTAGACAGGAGGGAGTAAACACGGGCTGAGGTAGCAGCACTGGGGGGGCCGAGGTTACATTCAATACCATTTATTTAGGTTTATATGAAGCGGAAATGTTGTGCAAAGGTATTGAACGGAAGTCATTGACTTCCTTTTGGCTGCTGGTTTTCAATCACTGGAGCAGACGTGGAACAGTGGGAGAGGTGGAAGAATTCAAGCCAACAAGTGAAGGGAAGTTCCTTAAACCTTACTTTTTTAACAATGGCTCGAATATGTACGACGATGTTAATTTGATGAACCCACAGAGGAGTTACTCCTCTACTTCCTCAGATCTTCTAGCCTATTTAAGCTTGTTGTTATCTGGCTTGCTAATTCCACTCATTTTTAGCAGAAGGGAAGCTGTCAAATTGACCTGTTCACTAATTGTTTGCCAACAAAATTGGCAGCATAAGCTTATTACAAGTTAATAATTGGGTGTTTTCAGAACAGAAAATGAATAAATGCAGCTTTATTTCATAATAATCTTTCAGAGATTAAAGCTTCTAAGGACAGGCTTTACTTCTTTCAGCTCCGTCAAATCCAATACATCATGTCTACGACAGCGTATTGATCACAGCAACAGCCTCCCACACCTTTGTGTGGCTCAGTCTACAGACTGTCCACCTTCCTTTCTTCCCCTCCGCCTTTTTAAACGTCTCCCGGTCCGCCCCGTGAGGAAGACGAAGCTTGTCTTCTTCCTGTTGCGTGTGGTGAATGATTCACAGGGAGAGGACGCCGTCCAGCAGCGCTGCAGCCCAGACGTGGTGCTGCTGCCAGCCGGAGAGAGAGAGAGAGAGAGAAAAGGCCTTACACATCACTTCAAGGACCTGTCACTCTCTACATGCCTCCCAAGGACTTCGGGGACTGAGCCACTTTGTGTCTAAGGAGTGCTGGTGTGTGATTTGAATAGAGCTCTCTATATGACACTCTGTCTGCTGATGGCAAGCCTGCGATCGACGCGTAAGAGCCAGTGTGTTGGCCATAAAAGTAACAGATGTGTGTAAAAGGCGTGCATCTTTGTGCTCGTATCTATTTATTTGTGTGAGTCTGCATGTGTGTGATTAGGGGACTGTGTCTCAGTGAACTCCCCGGGAGTGTTTTCAACTCCTGTATCAAAGGCTATTCCCTACTTGTTTCTGTGGATCACGCAGCCAGGACGGCAGCCGAGTGGAATATTAATACAAAAAAAAAATAAGGGAACGGCCCACGGGAGCACCCTAGCTGCTGTCATTACTGTTGTGGGGTTGAATACTGATTGCGGGTGCTGAGGCTGCAGTCGGGCGGGGGTTGAGGTTGTCCGGTTCGATTCTACCACTGGCGTCTTCGGGGGGGATGCAAACGGCTCCCGAGAGGAGCTCCGTTTGTGTGTGTTTTTTTTTTTTTTTTGACAAGCTTTAAAAAAAGTTCTATTTCTCCATCGGGGGCTCGACGCTGTGATTTCAACCACAAGCACACGAGTCTGACAGCAGGCTGATGAAGAATGAGGAGGCTTTGGGAGACAGGAGATCAATGAGCATTTCATGGCTGTTTGTAGTTCCCAGTTGTTCAGACAGGACATGCGGTTGCTAATAGATCTGTTCCGCCAATGCTGGGCTTCTCTACATGGCTTCTCTACGTGGCCATCAGGGGGCGACTCGTCTGGTTGTAATAAAGTCTGATTGCATGGAAGTCTATGAGAAAACTTCTGATGTATTATCTCAGTAAACATGAGTTTATGGACTCAATCTCTAGTTTCAAGTCTTCTTCAATCCAGCAGTAAATGATGGTCATCTATATAGTCCTCTATAGTCCTCTATGAAGTCCTCTATGAAGACCTCTATATGGTCCTCTTCATAGTCCTCTATGAAGACCTCTACATAGTCATCTATATGGTCATATATCTCTCTCAATCAGTGCATACATTTTTTTGTGTCTGTATAATTTAATTTTACATACATTATATGGCAAATACACCACCTATGTGAGGCAGTTTCCATGGCAACTAAGGGAAATATTAATGTTAATGTATACAGTGATATTGTAAACAATGTCCAACAGTTTGGGGAAGACTCTTTCCATAAAGGTTGCTGGATCTGCTTGTCTTCATCAGATCCACCCGTCGCTCCTCCACAGTCCAAATATGGTCACTTCCTTCACTGTTTGCAAAAAGTGCTCAACTTGAGGCTTCGAACCCTTAGTACACGAACCGATGACAACGTTTATTTCTTAAATGGTTCCACCCAGGTGTCATGTTTCCATTACTGCAGATCGGAGCTGAAGTCAAAGAACACTTTCTGATTCATAATTTCCTGCTGAAGACAAAAGCCAGATGTTAGTGGATCTTAATAGGGGCCATTGGGAGATGGGCTTTAGTGCAAGCGTGTTATTTGACTTGCATCTGAGGCTCAATAGAAAAATCCTTGTGGCGTTTTACTTCCATGAGGGATACTTTAGATTAAAGATTAGGAATATAATCCCTATAAATGCCTGAACTGTCAAGCAGCTAATCTTATGTTTCGGCCTGAGCATGGCAGGGGGAGGGAATTCATTTATTCAGAAGATGACAAGATAGAGGTTACACACATTTTCCTTTTCAGGTTAGTAGATTCACACATTCACTCGGCAGCCACACAAACAGCCCAATCCCCTCGATAGTCTGGCGTGATATCACGCTTCATGATCATGCCTTTCAGTGGGCCAGACGGCGGCCTTGAAGAACCTGTTTCACCTTAATCCGTGCCGACACACTGCAGCCTCCAACATGAGTGAGCCCTTCTTCTGGTCTCTGTGATGGAAAAAAAACTGAGGCACGCTGAGATATTAGACAAGCAACACAGATATAAAACACCAGCTGACACGCCCTTAATTTAGAATTCCTACCAAACTTATCTAAGCCATTTATCAAAATCTTCTGCATTTTTTTTTCAATGCATATTTATCTTTCCCCGTCCGTTAGTTTACAGGATACATTTTCTGCCTGTCTGATAATTTATCCAGCCTCCAAAGTCCTGACACATGCTGATATACCTCCCCACCTGACTATTCTAAACCAACGGCTTTTCTATGTGGCGCAAGTCTGCCCCCTAGTCACTAAATACCGCCATGACTCACACAGAACAACTGCATACGTGGAAACTTGATTACAGTAAACATGAGGAGGTTCATTTACGCCTTCATCTAATTATTGACCGTCTTCATTTCTCTGCTTCATCCATTCGCACAGAGCTTTGAATCAGGAAGCTGTTCATGATTCATATGGATAATGTCCGTTTTGAATTACATATTTTGCTCAGCAAACATCTTTCTGGGTTGGATTTCAAACCGGCCAAAGCAAGGAAGTGACCCAGGGTCTCCAGGTCCTCAGGGGGGGGGGGGTTAAAGGTCAGGGTCTCCAGGTCCTCAGGGGACCAAAAGGCTCCAGGATTAATTGGAAAACGTGTGTGAAAATATTGTATGCTCTTCTAAAGCCTGTTATAAACAACATCATATCGATCATATTGGATCTATTTTAGTACATTTCTTATTAAGTTTATATTGTACTTTTATAGTACACAATCCTACATACATTCATAAATCACACCACAAACAACATACTAATTTCTAACTAATAAATCATCAATTTCATAATTCAACTGGATTCTGCAAGGATTCTCATTTAAATCCTATTTAGTGTTTTGCTGCATATCCATTTTCCTTATTATCTACCCCATTGCTTCATGGTTTATTCAACTGATTTGATTTTCTTTATGCATAAAAGATGACACATTTATCTCTGTGTGTTTAACCTGGTGCTGCTGCAGCCTTTATCTGACAGCTTTCAGTTCAGCCTGTAGTCTGAAATGTCACCGGGTCTGACCTGGTGAGATTACCATCGGGACCCGATGTAGTACAAGTGATGTGATATTTACATGATGCGTCATAATACATAGAGAGAGAAGAACCACATATATGTTAGCCCCTGGTGAGAGAATGAAATCCTGCATATGGTGATATCAATTTTAAATGAGGGCAGTTCATACACATCATACCCTGGATTTTGTTTGCATTTGATGAAAGAGTTCCTTTAAGAGTCTATTTTTTCAGTGAGCTGTGGTAGAATATATGAATATAATGAATATATAGAGTGTGACCATGGCCGCTGCTGCCATACGTAAATGCCACGTTTTACATGTGTGCATTAAAAAGAAATGTGTTTGAAGTGAAAATGTGCTCATCTCGGATAAACAGACAGTGACATGTGAAGCTGCGAAGCGCTGCTCTACATCTCTCTCTCCGTTCCTGAGATGAAACCCTTCTTCCGTTTGAGTGGAGGTCAAACAGAGGGGGGGAGGAGCCGGAGGGAAATAACTGTGACGGAGGAGGCATTTACACACAACCCCCGTTGGCATCTTGAAGTCTCCTCCACCTCAAAGCAAACAAGAAATGATGGGAAGCCGTGTATCTTTCACTGTAATTACCAAGTTCTGTGACCTGGACTCAGAGTACCAGGAGAAGGGTTCTCCTCCTCCTGCATGACTAGTCCACATGGACTGAAAGCTACTGAGTCATGTAATGTAACAATAGCTTTGGGGCAATAATGCCAGAACCCATTAGACACAGTCGGCGTACACAGCTGATGTTACGGTAACCTTCTGAACGGTCGCATCTGAAACCGGTCTGATCAACCGAAATGACCAAAAACCACAACCGCACTCTCGTCAAGTCAGACACTTTTGATTTTATTTGGCTTCTATGCAGAGGTTTTTCTTGTGACTGATTGCTTTCAGTACCCCCAGGCGTTTGAACAAATTGCTTGAAAAAAATATAATATTTTATTGTAGTGTATTCTAATTTAATTGGGTTTGTATACTGCGTTTTAACAAGCAGACTTTTTAAATAGAGTTTATGTTATTTTTATTGATATTTGTATTCTTGTCTTGTCTGTAGCTGCTTAAACGTTTTTATGATGTTGTTGTTGTTGTTGTTGTTTTTATAGCTATTTGGAGGCGGAAACTCCATAACAATCTAAAACCACACATTTGAGATATTACAACCTTGTAATATTTAAACCTTTCAGCACTCTTCACCTCTTCTTGCTCGGGTTCCTTTTCTTTGCTAATGCACTGCATGAAAGCATAAAAGCACAGAAAGTTCAGAGGTTAGCCTGTCGGGACGTTGAGGAGTAGAAGAATGTATCACTTTATTTGTTTTTTAGTAAAAGAAAATAAAAAAATTACACAAAAACATAATTTTGTGGACAAAGTATAAATTCAGAGTCTGCCACAGTCCAATTAAGAGAAACTGATATTTGAAGATGTCAGAGGGTGGAGTCCAGAGTCTGGTGAGGATGGCAGGAGTTCATCATGAGGAAGAGGCGTTTGGACAGCTCCGGACCGACGCGCCGGCTCGTGGAGGTGACGCCTTCTCCTCTGCGGATCAGGAGGTCAGACAGCAGGGAGATCCTCTCGTGCTCCGTCTTGCACAGATTGTAAGCCTGCAGGCGTATAAATATTTCATATCAACAAAAAGAACAAAAAGTTGTAACATGTTTGCAAACGTGTCTCTGAATATGAAATGTTTCAACCGGAATGCGGTGCCTTGACGTTAAATCCCCGTAAAGAGTCATTCCCCTGTAGGCTACGATTTGTTTACATCCTGAGGCGATAAGCGGGTGTTACCGACGGGATGCATTTGTAATAAGAGGCACGCTGTTTTTTGAAAAACACAGTTATGTTTTTAAAAAGGGGGGAAAGTAATAAATACATAACATTTATTTCACAGAAAAACAGGAAAGGAAAAAAGGGAAGGATAAGAATTAAAGGGAGGTCAAAGTCACTTAATACAGGAAGTCACAAATATGTTGTCAGATACAAATACATGAAGTTCTCTGCAATATTCTAATATAACATAAACTGATTTGTATTTTTCTAGTGGGCCTTTCTTTTCGGTGTCTAAAATATGTTTTATCGATAGCAGTGACTCAAAAAGATGGAGACTCACTGTTCCTCAATCTTTTGTTGCCTTAAAAAGCTGATAGTTTATAGTTGGGATGTACATTTAGTTAATTTTGATTTAAAAAAAAATAAAGAATAAAAAAAATCCCAAATTGACGTGATATACAGACTAACTTTCCTTTTACTCTGATGCTCTAATGTTTTGACGAAAAATATGTGTAATATCTAAAGTTTATGTCAGAATTTGTACCCAATAAACATAAATTAGCAAAAAGGTGTTAATTCAATGAACATCAAAGATTTGTTGATTGAGAAACTTTAATGATAGTTTAAGAGAAGTGATATACTGTTATTAAAAAAACACTTCTTGTGAAAATGGAATAATATGACGCATAGTTATGACGAGAGAGAAAAGCGGTATGCTGTAGTCGGAGTGTAACGATGTGTGGGCGTACCTTCTGGAGCAGCTGTGGCGAGGGATAAGCTGCCAGGATGGCGGAGGCCATGTCTGGACTGACCCGGTTCAGCTGTTGGATCTGTCTCTTCCACACCTGCAGGAGCCCCTTCCCAGCTCGGTCCACCCGCTGCCCCCCCGCCCACTCGCTCTCCAGGTAGAACGAGAAGCCCGTCTTCTCCCTCTCTCGCCTGAAAACACAGAGGAAGGTTGGGGGAAAAAAGCCGTCTGGACGGAGCAGAAAAGAACCAGAGCTGAGATCAACCCACTTGAAAGGGGCTTCTGCCACGGCTTTGGTTGTCATGGTGATGTGATCTGAGAAGTCCTTCCAGGTCGACAAGAAGCGCACGGAGACATCAGTGTGGAGCTGGAGATGCACAACTGCCTGATGGGATATCGGAGGACAGAACAACGTGAGGAAAATAAGGTGTTTAAGGTGTTCTTATTCAGAATTCAGATATCCAACAGGTGTCATTTATTTTTATATCCCCAAAATACGGGGATTTATTAACAAGATTTATGTGTGGATTAATGGATTAAATTAAACATTTTTAAATTAGGTCCCTTACACATTATTGGCTTTCTGTTTGGGTACATTTGAAGGGATTTTAAGCCCTCAAACCGCAGACAATCCATTAAATGTACATTTATATCTTTAAAAATGCATTCATTTCACATTTATAAAGCTGTAAAATCCCATTTTAAAAAACATGTCATTAGTGATTAATGAATGAATAGGATCCGTTTCATACTGAATCATTGAACAAAGTGTGTGTTTTTTGGATTCTGAAAACCAACCCACCTCCTCCACTTCAACTCTTGACACCTCAGGTCGCTGCTCCGCTGCACCATTCTTCCTGCTTTTCTTCACTTTCCCTCCTCCTTTCTCCTCCCCCGCGACTGCCTCTCGAAAGCGCTTCTGGCTTTGTGACTTCTGGGATCTGAAGACAAAAAAAAAAACAACACTGGGAAGCTCCCTTTGCCCAATTTCCCCCTCTTCACACGTAGCGTTTCCAGCAGAGTGGTGCCAGACGGTGCTGACAGAGTTGGCTGACAGGCTTCTTCATGCAGCAGCGGATGTGTTTAGCTTAGCTTACAAGGAGCTATCTGAGTGCTATTCCTTGTACTTTTTAATATTTTATTGAGTGCTACACTTCTACACTTCCTTTGCCTTCTCCACCCGATCATTCTGCTACAGCCAAACACTGATTAACTGGAGTTCAGCAGCGGAGTCATGGGCTCTATAAAACATCCCATTACTACAGTGAAGGAAGTGACCATATTTGGAGCAGCAGAGGGGTTATTGATAAAGAGAAAATGTATTCACAATTTCACAAATAAATCACCAATGGGAGGTTCTGCTGCTCATTTCAAACTTAATTTGAATTTTGGACTGTTGGAAGGACAAAACCAAGACGATAAAAGATCTCACGGGGAATTATTCATTATTTTCTGACATTTCACAGATCAAAGGATGCCATACCTGAAGTATTTCTCCAGGTCGACGACCGCCAAGCTGAGGATCTTACTGGGTGACGCCTCTGCTGCTCCTGGACCCAGGACGTCAGACTCGGACCAGACTCGGACCTGCCATGCCTCTCCTCCTGCATTAGATACACCCACAAAACACCGTCCTGCATAAACAACCACTAAAACAGCAGGGTCATTCATCTCAGGGTCCCCCGCTCCGTGCAGCAGCAGCACCAACCTGAATGTAGCCGTGGATCAGAGTGATGAAGTCATCCACGGTCATGTGCATCACAACGTGGGCCTCTGGTTCACACTCTCCGGCGTCTGGCTGCAGACACACAGACAGCCCTCCATCACTCACAGCTATATTCACTAGGAATGAGCGCTCGTAAAGCTGCTTCTCATTCTCAACAGCGCCCTCATTTGTCAACTTGGCTGTAACGCAGCAAAGGGAAAATAATGTGTGGGTGTGCGTTATCACCTGTGCACAGGGAGCCCTCCTCATCCAGCTGACGCTGCGTGGGAGGGGCTGTTTCTCTATGGCGCAGCTACAACCCAGATCCTTCACCGCCGCCAGCAGAATGCCGCCTCCTTCCAGCTGTAAGAGAGCTGAAGATGCACAATCGTGTCCACAACAAAGCTGAAATAATGGCCTTCAAAGCACAAGGCAATAAGAACACGGGGCTTTATTTGCACTATTAAATACTCCTCAATAAATGTACATGACTGACTTCAGAGGGATTTGGTTCGGTGCAGAGTACCTGGGTCCACAGCCACCACCATGTGCTTGATACACTCCTCCGGCCTCAAGGCCTTGGCAGCCTCAGCCAGAGCTTTCCTCTCCGCTTTCTGCCTCTCTTGTTCCTGCCTGAGCACCTCCTTGGCCTTCTGCGGTCCCTCCCTGGCCTGCTTCCTCCTCAGAGCATCCTCCCTGGAGATCCGGATCTCCTCCGCTGTCCGCTTGGCACGTTTCCTCTTGGCAGGAGAGGTGTCGACAGGAGGCGGGTGAGGGAAAGCCGCCGCCGCCGCCGCCGCCGCCGCCGCCTCCTCACCTGGCGAACTTTGCTCAGCATCTTTCCCATTACTGAGGGAGGAGAAGGCTCTAATCGCATTGCCTTGTCTCTGTTTGAGTCTCTGTGCCAAAGGGACATAAGGTGCATCGTCATCAGAATCGCTGCTGATCATCAGCACATCAGCTGCTCTTGCATGTGGGTCGGCACTGCCCTTCACTGAGGAGGAGGTGGCTGCCTCTCCTGGATCAGAGCCATCCAAGTGGACCTGGTTCTCTTTCTTTCGACCCGGCTGGAGGAAGTCGAACACAGGAAGCTCGTCATCGGGATCACTGGAGGAGTTGCTGTAGCTGCCCATGTTCAGTTATATCCAAGCAAAAGTCACTGGAGATGAGAATTAGCACAGGATCAGCAAGGAGCAGAACCTCATTCAGAAAAAGTAGTAAATTTGGTTTTGTCAAAATTATTTATTATCTGCCAGATCAGAAATTAAATACACAGTTATTATAGATATTTTACTCAAATCGGCGTACAGATAATCCACCAAGCAGAACTTGTTTTAATACAATTGTAGCTTTTATAATCGGTGCAGTCCACCGCTGTGTTATTGAGAAAAAGCAGGACCCACTACAGTCAATATTACTATTATTATAATTATTAGATGTACCGACAGGACCAGATAAGCCGATAAGAAATCAATTACTTTTTAAATTGAGCTTCTCTTAAAAAGAAAAACGATACAATTGAAAGAGACGTTGCGAAAGATTAGCTTGTCGCTTTGCATACTCACTTTCTATGCGATCCAGCACACGGATGTTACTTGTTAGAGATGTAGCATGCTAAGCTAAGTACTTGCACTAACTAGGACTAACTTGTTTATTAAGATCAACACACAGCACGGAGTGAAGTTGTGCTTTTTTTCTTTCTGCATTTGATTTCCCGGGTTGCAAAGTAATGCTGCGTTCATGTGTATAGGACCAGCCTAAACTTCCGTTCGCACACAAACATGATATTTGTTCAAAGTATCCGTGTAAAATGTACCTCTGTACTTCAATTATGAGTCTTATGGATCCAAAATATTGTTTTTAGTATTGTAGTTTTATAAAGCTATAATTGGCGTTAGATTTAAGAGAATTAGCTACAAGTAAGGATGCTTTACCAAGTTTTCTAGGAGAACCTGAATGTAGCGCAAATATCCGGATGTGACGCATATACGCAAAAGACGCCGGTGAGTGACATCATTCAAGATGGCTGCGCTGGCGTCCTTGATGCTCAAGTCCAGAGCAGGTACCAGATATCTAAAATTACAGGTTTAGATATTCTTAACACATTTTAAAAAATGCTCGTGCGAACCGATAAATAGGCGAATGTTTTGTCGACAACTGTTGAATATCTGTTAACATTTGTACAACGTTTAATTTGTGTTACGTGCTAACTTAGCTAGCTTGCTGGGCTAGCTTTTCTATCTGCAAAGTAGCACTAAATGTCATGGACACATAACATGGTATTGTTCTTCCTAAATCATCTTTTTTTATTAGATTTAATGCTTATCAATGTGATATTGTATAGGAAATGATTGAGTATGGTCAGTTTGATACACGTGACGCATCAACTCAAGGTGGTAATACATTTAAAAGTCTTTATGGGGTGAATGTGTCGCACATGGGTGACGTCATGGTTACTACACCTGCTTCTTATATCCAATCTGTGGGCATAACGTGAATGTCTTTGTGCTGCTGGTCCCAGGTCTGCTGGTACCTGGCCAGACCTCTTTGCTGGACTCTGTGAGGTTTGCGTCTAAGAAGGCTGGAGGCAGCAGTAAGAACGTGGGCGGGAAAAGCCCTGGTCGAAGATACGGCTTCAAGAAACAGGATGGTAAGGATATTATTATTAATGATGACAAGGAAAGGAGTTAATGTGGTCTGACATGCCTTTTCATTTGGTCTCAAGGTAATTTTGTCCATGCCGGGAACATCCTGGCAACACAGAGGCAGTTGAGGTATCACCCAGGAGCACATGTGAGTCTCTTCCTCTGTCTTGGATCCTCTGATGGAGGGGGAAACATGCACATTCTCATTGTGGCTCTTCCCGTCCCGCAGGTGGGGGTGGGAACCAACAAGACGCTCTTCGCTTTGGAGGACGGCTACGTCAGGTTCACCAAGGAGGTTTACGTGCCGCCGCCACGCAGCCCCGAGGCCACTCAGGTCATCACCAAGCTGCCGAAGGGATCTGTGCTCTACAAGACCTTCATCAACGTCCTGCCAGTCAAACAGGAGGGTAAGTTTAAACTGGTGGACATGGTCTAAAAGTGACCGCACTGGACTGGGACCTGGTTTCCCAGGTGTTCTTGCGGCGGCCAAGAAGGATTTGTATTGACGGACGCTTCTGGAGATCTCCGTGAACAGCCGGTCTTCAGCCAGAGAGGAGTCGGTGGAAACCTGCAGGACTTTTTCCTCATCTTCCTCTCTGAGATCTGTGTCTCACATGAGGCAGAAGTTACACTCGTATGGATGAAAAAACATTTCCTGGAAGGATCTGACTGATTTCATGTTATCGGGGTCAGCAAGGGGCCAACATAACGTAGTGTTTCCTCTATTTAATAATAATATCACCCTAATAATGTGTCATTCATAAGTCATTGTTCACCCTGGACTTGAATGAACTGAGGTGCCACTGGTGTAATACTATAATTATGCATTTACTGGATTAAAGTTTTATATATGAAAGGCTTTATTTAATGACTCAATTTGAAAAAGTATTTTCCAGACAGAGAAAGTTAGGCACATGCTGCATTTTTCTCTGAGTTTCCCTGATTTCATAAGTGGTTGTTGTGGTTACTTGGTTTTTCAGGGCCAATTTACCACTCAGCAACGTTGAACAGTAAATAATCGATGTTCGCTGTTCAAGCAGTGAAAACTTAACTTAAGTAGTAGTTTTACTTAAAGCTCACAAATGAACGGGTTTCAAATACTGTGGCTGTTTTTTGTTGCTGACACAAAGGCAGGTTCATTCTAGGTCCTGGAGATTCAGCTTTTAAGTCGGGGAATCTGACATTTCATTTAGAGTGGAAACCCTGGTTAAAGGTATTTTTATCCATCTTTTTCTCCTTTTTTTTTTACTTTGAATGTTGCATTTTTATACACGTAGATTTAATGTTGGAAAGTGGGACTGAAGTTGCTGTATGGAAAATAAATAGTAGGAGAGGTGCAGTACTAAACCCAACCACTAGATGTCACACGATCACTGGATTTACCAGTATTGGCGTCCACATTGACATTGCCAGTCTATTTCTGCATATATTGTCGTAACAAAAAAAGAAATAATCTTAAGAATGATACCTCCTCAGATTTAAGATGACTCAGCTTTAATCGGGCTCCGGTCTTCATATGATAATCCCTGTGAAGTTGAGTTGTGAAAGGTACAAGCTTATCAGCCAGTCAGCATTACTTTGAAAGGGCTTTCAGCAGGAATTAGAGTTGGACTTGAGAGGCGTGTGGTATGCAGGGGAGTGTGGGTAACGCTTGGTACGCTGGATGGGAGTTGGAACTGTCCGAGTACAATGAGTGATGGATGTGAGGAGTTTCGGCCCTGGCATGAATATCTGAATATTTCCATAAAGTTAAAGTGTGTCTGCTTCCACTGTTGTTGTTGTAGCTCTTCATCGGGGACAAATGAAGTTACTGGCAATTGTGTGAGTTAGCTGCATTCTTGGTCCTGGTCCCAGTCGAAGCGGGTCATCCTCGGTGTAATACACAAACAACAAAGGTCTAGATCTCCCAGATGCTTCCTGCTTGTGGTTAGTGTTTGATCTGGGTTAAAGAGTAACTGTGCGGTCGTACTTTACCTCTCAAACTCTGATGGTGAGGAGTGCAGGTCAAACACAGTTACTCTTTAAGCAATGCTCGGTCCTCTCAAAAGAGAGTTTTTATTGCAGTCGGGTAATATTCATGGTCCTCAAACCTAAAACCATTTAATTATCACGCGTGTCGGTGGACAGCATCATCATCCTGTGATGATCTACATGTTTCTCCGCTCTTATGAGAGTAAAAGTTCAGGATTTAATTGGTATGAAATCTGTTCAATTCAAAGACGTTGAATAAAACGCTCGAGAACAAAACACACAGTGTGCCAGAGGGGGTCATTGTCACCCTCGGGGGAAGTCATTACCATGAGAATACCCCCCGAGCAGAATCACACAGATCTATCAAAAGCTCTGCCTCAAAGCCCGAACTTCCCGAAAACTCTTCTTTTGTCCCCGATGACGTCGTCCAACTCGTCGTCATGCTGTGACCTGGCAACCGACTCCGTCAGATAGAAAGGAAGCCGGAGGTCTGTGCCGGGCAGCGGGAGGAAGACGGTCCCTGGGGGGCTGCGGGTGCCGGACTGGGGCTGAGTGTGTCTTCCCTGAGGTTTGAGTTGGGGACCGACAGGTGAAGATCCAGGGAGTGCAGAGTTACAGGTGAAATCTCAAGGGACTGGCGAAGGGTTTCCTCATACGTTGGTGGAGGCTAGAACAGAATGTGAAAAAGGAAATGATGTAATATATATAAAAAGATATGTTTAATGTGATTTTGGTCAAAGATTTCACAGAAAACAGAGAAATGTACGATATAGGGGGTCTCTATAAGCCTTGGGGTCATTGGTCTGGAAACGTGGAAGACCTCTGTCCTGCAGGACCAAAGAGAACCTCACCTCATGGCAGCCGCTGAGGCCGAAGCGCTGCGAGATCATTCTGTGGATTTGCCTCTGGCGGTCCTTCTTCCGAACGCTCTCGTAGGAAGGAAGCCTCGGCTGAGCCCCGCTCAGGTGGTAGTCGCTCGGCTTCCCCGTTATAAACAGCCTCCCGGGCAGCTGAGATTACATGAACACAATCTGACGTGAAACTTCTTGGAGATGCAGTTTAACAGTTTTTTTGTACGATAGTTACCTGTGGTCCGATAGCTGCCTGGTTCATGGCAGCCCTGTGCTCATAATGGGTGATGCCAATCAAAGAGTGCCTGCTGTGGTAATGAAAAGGATTCTCCTGTGAAAAGAAATCATCAGGAAGTTACATATACAGATAAAAGTTAGTCTACATGTATTATTACTGATATTAATTTATACAGTACGCTGTAATGTTAAATCTATGTTTTATTAGAGTATTAAAGGAGTGTGTGAAGAGGATGTGAACAGTAGGGAATAAAACATTTATATCACTCTATAGCACCTAGAGAGGATCTCATAATCTGGTCTAAAGGGGTCTCTTGTGTTAACACTTGAAGACCCGTTACTCGGACTGACGTCTGAAGACTCGTGGTTCTTACGGTGTCGTGTTCTGTCCCGTCGAGTCTGAATCTGCAGCAGAGAGGATCTTTCCTGCACACGACCACCACCAGCATCAGGATCATTAGACAGAACGCTCCACAGGACACTGAGGAGCAGCACAGCGTTAGCTGACACGTGGACTGCATCGTGTTTATGAAGACAGATATTAATGCATGTCTCTCCATGCCCTTTATAATGCACAAAACACAAGTTTGTGAAGTCTAATTTGTGTTTATGTGTTAAAAAAAACAGCTGCCCGGTTGCTCAACACCTTCACTGGCTCCAAATACAACATGGCATTCACTCCAACATCCTGCTCATCACCTGCTATATAAGTCTGATGACTTATTACGTATTATTAAAAACATAAACACCACTACAACATTATCTGGAAAAGATTAAATTCAAAGTCCGTTTCACTGAATGAGTAAAAAGATCAGTTGACAGAAATGTCACGTGTCACATTTAAGTTTTTGTCAGGTTGATTTCAGGCCATTTCATTCAATATTTAATTAATTAATTAATAAACACAAGAAAACATAAATAAATACACCTATGAAATAAATGAATATTAAATACATCTTTAAATAAATAAATATTAAATACATAAATACAAAATATAGTCAATATAGTTCAATAAATACATATATATTTATTTTGTATATTTATGTTTATATATTTGAGTGTTTTTAATCAATTTAAATTGCATTCCATAACGTTACTGTTGCTCTACACAAGAGGTGCATTCATACTGTACATACTGACGTCATATTTCATACAAATCATACATTTTATTTTCACGACATAGACTTTTTTAGTGGACATAGTTTGTCAGCCTGGATTATTACTGATCAATAACAAAGTGAACACAACTTTGAATGGTGGTCGAACAAGTGATCAGCTAATTAGAGCGACCCTGACTTTATCAATAATGCAGCTAAAGGCGCGTTAACAAGGCGGTAGAAATACACAGACCTGAGGCCACGATGATAGTCAGCAGCTCTGGAGCCATCACAGGAATCTGTGGAGGACAAACAGACCTGAGATCCGCGTTTGAACACATTCAAGCAAACCGCACCGAGGCGGAGTCGTTGGCTTTTTCCCTGAACTTTTCCACACACACACACACACACACACACACACACCACACACACACACACACACACACACACACACACACACACACACACACACACACAGATCCCGGGATCATTAAGCAGCGGGTAAATATTAACTGCATGTAGAGGGAAGAACCGAGAAGAGACCCTCCAACTCTGTGGGACGGAGGAGGGAAAAGCGACTCTTGTGCAGCATCTAGTGGATGCGCGCAGTACTGCACTTTTAGAAAATGATTTTAACTCTTCCAAATAGAAGTTTTTTTTTAAAGAAATATATATTTTTCAACACACATATTTACCGATAAGAAATGTGTACTGTTCAGTCTCAGGCAACTTTATTAAAATTCTTCATCATCGTCTGATTTCTATCATCATGATTTGGAAAATTCATCACCATCCAATTATTATTATTATATATTTTTTTAATCGCAATAAAAAAAAATCCTATATCGTCTGATCCCGAGGCCACAGGTCGGTACTTGAATGCAACCTCGTCCTCACACATCCTCCCCACTCTCCTCAGCATCTTCCTCCCAACTTCCCATCGTTTTCATCCTCTCCTCCCCCACCCCCCTTTTTCGTGTCGATGGCGTGACGTTGGATGAGCGATCACGACGTGCCTTTTTAAAATGTTAAGTGCTGTAGGCAGAAGCCCACAGACCGTGATTCACGTCACGGGAGGAGCCAGAGGGGGGAGGCTGCGTGGGGAGCATCGTCTTCTTCGCGGGGACAGACGGAGTCGCGTGTTTTGCCTCCTCCGGCGTCAGGATGGAGCGGATGGAGTCCATGGAGCCGATCTCGGCGCACTACACCACCGCTTACCCGGAAATCCACCCCGATAGCGGCTACGAGTCCAGAGAAACCACCGCAGAGGCGAAGACTCCACCGGCTCCGACGTATGATGAGGAGCTCGTGCACAAGGTATGGCGATGTGTTACGAGCTCTGTGTTCAACTTAACCAAACTGCTGTAGCTACTTCCCTCCCCTCTTTGTCTCCTATTGTCCATCCGTTTATATAGGAAATGTCCTTTAACCAGGTCTATGCGCTCTCCATGGTGCTGATCTGCACCTGACGGCTTCACGCGGTCGTTTTCCTGTTAAAACATGCCATGCATTTTATTACTACAATAATAATATGAATGGTATATTGCTTCTGGAAGACACTCAATTCATTTGAATAACACAAACAAAGGAAATACAAATAATAACTTCGTAAAAGTGAACACACTTGGTACACTGATGACTATCTGTCTGCAAGTACACTCAAGTATACTATAATTTAATATACTTAGTATAATGATTTAAGTGTAATTATCACTGTTTTTATTGTGTTGTGCTAGTTCAGGGACTTCAGGGACCCCTTCCAGTTCAGCATCTGACCTCTGACCTCACTGTAGATGGAAGAAAGAGAAAGCAGAAACTCCCTTCGGGCTTCAGTTAAATGTCACGTTATATAATGAAGCTGTATCTCAGGAACAGCCAGAGTCACTGTGAGAAATCTACAGAAGGATTTTCTAAAAATCGACTTTCTGTCATTAGCGTGAGTTTACTGGGAACCGAGTTTTCCCAAAGGATGCTGGTCCGACGAGACGTGAACCGGTTTGACCATCTGCTTGTAATTGCCCTGGAAGCAGTGTGTGTGTCCGTATGTGTGTGTGTGTGTGTGTGTGTGTGTGTGTGAAGGGTTCGTATCGTGCTTTGCGAAGGGGCAAATACAAGCAATACAAGCTGGTTCCCCTAAACTTTATTACAATCAACGTCCGTTGCCGCGGAAACAGCCTCCTACCCCTCCCCCCCCACCACCACCGCCACAAGCGCACTCATCCTCGTCACATAATACATGCGTAATTCTCCAAGTATGGTTGCTTTCCTCCACCGTTCTTCTCCAAACACACACACACACACAAACACACACACACACACATGCATGCAGGCATCATATTACATGCTTTCAGTCAGCAGGAAGCATTAAGTCACACGAGGATCAGAGGATGTAATAAAATGGATTTTGTTTGGTGTTGTGCTTCATACATTTGCTTCTGCAAGAATCAGAATCACAAAGGAGTTTATTGACATCCATCCCAACCAAGACCACTTCTGGTTTTGTGCCTAAATAAATAAGCAGTGGTTGAGAGATGACAGGAAATGACGGCGAGACGGGGAATGAAATGATGCAGGAAAAGGTCCTTGGTTAGGATGGATATCAGGATTGGAAAAGAAAAGTTTGCACTGAAGAAAACGTCATTTTGTTTCCCACAATCAACCAATATTGATGTTCATCTTTGGTATTAGGGTTGAACAGTTATGACACGATGCTCCTGAACAAAAAACAGACATAAAAGATGCTAAGGCTGCATTTTTGTTAGCATCGAAACATCCAAACCGTTTCTTGGGAAGACAGAGAACAGCTTGGCTGTCTCTTTACTGTATCCGTCACAGTTGGAGGGCACCAATGTGTGTGTGTGTGTGTGTGTGTGTGTGTACCTCAGCATGACTTTTTTCTCCTAGAAGCTGAAGTATTGACTGCTGGCCGTGGTGACTAAGTCGGATGCTTCTGAATGCTGCCTTTCATTCATGTCGTTGTCTTGAAGGTTATCTCCTCCAGCTTCTGACTCACACTGTAACAACCATTCACTGCCAAGCTCTTGTTAAAGATAATATTGTTTGTGCTGACTTGGAAGCTGAAATGGCCACCGCGTGACGCAAGGCGGTGACTCACAACAGCCCCAAATAATAAAACGGTTTGCTAAGGTCCGGCCAGAAAGGCGAGATTCAAGGCTGATTCCGGCGTGTTGCTCTGCAGACGATCCTGGTCGGGGACAGCGGAGTGGGGAAGACTTCTCTGTTGGTGCAGTTCGACCAGGGAAAGTTCATCCCCGGCTCCTTCTCTGCTACCGTGGGCATTGGATTCACGGTACGTGTGTGTGTGTGTGTGTGTGTGTTAATCTGTGTGATCAGTGCCCATCTATTAAATGCTCCTTCTGCTTCCCCTCCAGAATAAAGTGGTGACTGTTGACGATGTAAAGGTCAAACTACAGGTCAGTAAGTGAATCAGTCCCTCCACAATAGAAGCCTATTTTTGGAGCACAGGCGGGTTTCCTCTTGGGCAACCGATAAATGAGAGTTAGCCAAACTGGAAACCGGCCATTTTTTCTGTTTCAGATTTGGGACACAGCGGGACAGGAGAGGTTCAGGAGCGTGACGCATGCATATTATCGAGACGCACACGGTGAGAACGATATCGAATCTACAGCTCAGCTCTACTTTCAGCCACAAACGTCACAGTCCTAGAGACGGGGCGGCAATATAACCCTTTTTTTTCTTTTCTTCAAAGCTCTGCTGCTCCTCTACGACATCACCAGCAAAGCCTCCTTTGACAACATTAGGGTAAGTCTGGGATATGTCTATCACCTGGAAGAATCAGGGAATGAATATCGAAAAAATAGGGCCTGATCTAAAAAATACAGAATACAATATAATAAAATCCTTTAATCATGATTTATGATCATCTTATGGAAGATTATTTGATTGTGTTTCACTTAAAAAAAATAAAATAATTGTTTCTTAACAAACTGCAAATTGATTCCAGGATGTTTTAGAGCCGTTTTAAGAGTTTGAAGCATATTTTGATGATGATCAGGATGATATCATGTATTATTTTTGCTACGATAATCATCACATAAACTAAAGTATGTGTGTTATCTGGACTGTACTGTGTCCGTCTGTCCCTCTCGTTCCAGGCCTGGTTAACAGAGATCCATGAGTATGCACACAGCGATGTAGTCATCATGTTGCTGGGCAACAAGGTGAGCAGAGGTGACTGAGAAAAACGGCAAGTGAAGGGAAAAAGTCTGGAGTCTAGTAGTAGATTATATAAAACATATTTGTACAGCAGACATATTTCACAGGAGTTGCTGGAGCTCAGATGTGAACGAGTTGGAGGATTAATATTAGACTTTTTATCAGATGGACAACTTTAAAGCCATTTCTCTCCAAAAACTAAAATAATAATAATATCCAGACCGAGAAAATCTAAGAGGTTAGCTGGAAAGCGTGTTTGTCTTGAATGCCACGTCCTATTCTACCCACACTGCACTGCTTCTCTCTGTCAGGCCGACGTGAGCAGCGACAGAGCCATCAGGAGAGATGAAGGAGAGAGGCTGGCCAGAGTGAGTACTTCCTCCGCCGCTCTACGACACACAAGCGATGACGTAACCTCTTCACGGCTCTTTGCTCCTCTTCCTTCCTTCAGGAGTATTCAGTTCCTTTCATGGAGACGAGCGCCAAGACGGGAGTCAACGTAGAGCTGGCCTTCACCGCCATCTCCAAGTATGACCTCACGGCCTTTGAACACGACTAAAGAAGAAAAACATACTCATCTGAAACATGCATCTTATGTTGACACCATATTTTACTATTGTTGAAATAATGCCGCGGTTATTACATGTAATAACTCATTGCTTCTTCCAGAAAATTTGAATTCCTATCAGGAAAAAAATAATTTAAGATTCTCTATATTACAAAAACCCATTAGTGTGTCCATTGAATATAAATATACTCCAATATTTCTTAAAATATTCATAACTTGCACCCTATTTTGATTCTTGGATTTTTTATTGATTTATATGAAATAAAGTACATAAAATGTGTCAGATGTGACAATTAAATAAGAATAAAGTATTATTATAAAGACATTTGATTCATATAATTGTTTAAATTGGAGTAGATTAATGTCACCAGTTTAATAATAAACCAAAATCTCTACAGATATAAATAATAGTGACAGCACCAATGTTCTAAACTGTGCTTCTGCTCTTCAGGGAACTGAAGCACCGAGCCGTCCAACATCCCAGTGAACCCAAGTTCCAGATTCATGAATACATCGAAGCGCAGAAGGAGAAGTCGGGCTGCTGCAGCTACTTTTAGACGTCCTCCTCCTCCAGCGCTCCTCTAGTGGGAGGAGGTCCGCTGTACTCAGTAATATGATGCTGCCATTCATTCAAGACTAAACGCCAAAAGGAGAAACTAAGCTATGGACTCTTTACCCAGCAACTATTTCTTTCTTCTTTTTTTTTGTGAGAGTAGGATGAAAACATCCACGTGTTTTAGTGTGTTGGGACGTGGTTAGCCTCCGTTAGCCTGAATGCTAGCCTGGTTCTCTCCACAGTTTAAAAAATACATATAGAGCTCCAAAAGCTCTTCAAAGTCTGGCTGCTGTTTGGAAAGTTAAGTTATTAAACATGTCTGGTCCAGATTTAATTTAAATCCATCCAATAGTTTTAGTAAAAGACAGAAACATTTCTACCACATGGTGGCACTAGAGCAAATTAGGGAACTCCCCAGGTCAGTGGATTTCCTCCTCCTGTGAATGCTTTTTCATTGTAATCCATCCAGTTGTTGAGCTGTTGTAGTCATGGCAACAGTACTCTCATGTATGCTCAGTCTAACCACATCCTGAGCTTCTACATGAGATTAGTCTTATCAGCTAATTCTATCATTTCCTGCTTCTTTGAACATTTTTTGTTGGCAGACATAAATCCCACACATTATAAGTAGTTGTTCTACCTTCTCATTTACTAATAAATCATTGCAGATGAAGTACAGGGATGTCACACAAGTGGAAAAAACTTTAAAAAAACAACATACATCCACACCCCATTGGCATGAACCAGAAGAGCACAGAGTCTCAAGGTAGATTTAGTTTGGATCCTCTTTGAAAAAACTCAATATGGCTTCAACTCTATGTGTCAAGATACCCAGACTGAGGCCTGCACTGTTTCCTGGATGCAATTCAAAGCGGACTAAAGCCCCGTCTGTGCATGACATACAGTCAAACTGCTCTTTTCTTTCTTGGTTGGCTACATTTGAACGCTTGCTGACTCAGCAGAAGAAGCTCAGGGAGACCCGAGGTAACGCCGATGTGCTCGGAGCGCCTGCAGATACGTTTAAGCCACCTGAAATGTGTCCATGGAGGAGGAACACTACAGGAGCTCCTTGATAACGACCTGCAGATTGATTTCCAACAACATCGATGTATATTTTTTTTATTTTTGCTGTATGGCTTTTAAAAGCTCAGTTGCATGTTTGCTGGACTGCATGTACCAAATCTGTGTGCATCGCCTCCAGAACTCTGTTTATATTTGTATCAAGTCATGTTAATATATAATAAGCATTCCTCTTCAGATTTTAACTCAACACTCAGGGTTAAATTTTGTTTTGAACAAAGACATCGGGAATATTAGTCCACATCAACGCGTGAAAGCTGCATTAATGGATTAAAATTGCAAAATAGATCATGGCCTCGGAAAGTCGCCCAAAGTTGCCTATTTACAGCATACAGTTTCTGTTTATGGCCACGCCATGAATGTAAGTCTACTCTCCTTTTTGCTCTGTTTTGGTTTCCACCAGTTCCTGTGAAAGCGTCTGTCTGCCATCTCTTCCTGGGCAGCTACCGTACGGTCGTTTTAGTAGAATTCTCAGAGTTTCAGACGAGAAACAATCACATAAAGGATGCAAAAACCCTGCATGAGCTGAGGGAGAGGGTTGAAATCCTCCATTTGAACTACAGGCCATAACTTTTACATTTGAATATTGCATTGTAATATTGCATCATACGAAACCATTCATTAGTGCAGCTTTGAGGAACTAATGATGTCAGAACAGCAGCTGCATGTTCAGGTTTTACAGTGACGAGCAAGTTTATGAGCTTCTGTTTGAATGCAACTCTCTGGTCAATAACTGTATGGATGCTCAGGTCTGACACAGTTTATATCCTGAAATGATTCAGACGATCGCCTTCGTACCTTGAACACGTTGAACAGTTGTTTGTTGTCAGTCCCCGCAGCCAAACGTTGTCTCTGATGTGTTTGTATGCTGCAAGAAATAAACTATTTTTAAGTGGGAACACTTTATATGACCACCGTCTGCCACCCACCAAAGTGGTTGTTAACCATAGCCACAATGGTGTGTGTGTGTGTGTGTGTGTGTGTGTGTGTGTGTGTGTGTGTGTGTGTGTGAGAGAGAGAGAGAGAGAGAGAGAGAGAGACAGTTACAGAGACCAGTGATATATTAACCAAGAAATGTAATCTCTAATATATTCAAATATACTGTATAATAATTTTTGAATATATTTGAATATATTGAAAGTATACAAACATCATACTTTTTCATAATAACATTTTCAACCACTTAAAAGTCATTATAGCACATTAGTAGCCCAAAATATTGTTTTTAGTCATGATTCTTGACAGAATATTGTCGACATTGATGTTTATCTACTTTATTTGTTCAATTATTTATGTTTTGTTATTGTGTTTTTTCCTTACATTTGTCTACAAGATGCTATAAAAGTCGATTTCCAATGTTTTTGAACCAAGGCTACCTAGGCAAATGACATGTAAAAGATATTGGTGTCCAACTTTAAAAACACATTCAATCGGAAACTGTAGTTTAGTTCAGAAAAACACTCAGAAATGGTTGAAATCGTCAACGCTGTGATGTTTTAAACGCTAAGAGCTTTTATTTTGAAAACCCGATGACACGCGCTAATCTCATTGTGTCAGTTTGACACGAGCACCTCCGCTGAGCACGAGACCGTGTCGGATTGGAGGTGAAAGCAGATTGCGACATCGCAGTTGGTCGGGGAGGATCCGCGGAGAGAAAGCGAGGTGTTCGCCGTGACTCAGTTCAGCGGAAGTGGAGCTCGAACAAAGTCTCTGCGCAACAGGTGTTCATGGTGGTTGTGTGTCTCCCTGTTTAAACGCTCTCAGGTGGCTCGGAGAAAAAAGTTCCCGTCGGTTAGAAGAGTAACAACATGTCAAACCTCCGACCCAGGCTGTGTCTGCTGGAGAAAGGAGCCCAGGGCTACGGGTTCCACCTGCACGGAGAGAAGGGCAAGACCGGGCAGTTCATCAGGCTCGTGGAGCCCGACACTCCCGCCTCCGAAGCCGGGCTTCTCGCGGGCGACCGCCTGGTGTTCGTGAATGGGGAGCGCGTGGAGGGCGAGGGCCACCAGCAAGTGGTGGCCAGGATACGGGCCACCGCCGGGGCTCTGGAGCTTATCGTGGTGGACGCCGACACGAACGAGCTGCTGAAGAAACACAGCCTGCAGTGCCAGAGGGAATACGCCACGGAGGGGATTCCCCTGCCCGGCGCGGACAGCGACTCTGACCGCGGGGACGCGCAGAGCAACGGCACCCCGAGAGGACCCACTCCGGTCCCGCGGGAGAACGGGGACGCTTCCTCGGAGAGGTCGGACAGGTCGGGCAGGCCGAGTATCGACTCCAGCACGAAGGTAAAGCACAGCGACTCACTCAGTGTACCCAAACCGGTCTTTATGTTATATGTTGTGTTATTGAACAAATGTAAAGCGAAACATCCTGAGAACTGATGGGTGAAAGGTCAGATGTTAACCTCTTGACCTGTGAACAGGAGTGGGTTTGATGGATAAAATCTCGTTATAACCGTGTATAAGAATATAACTATGGCTTTTTGTCTATAAACACTCACGATAAGTTGATGTTGTTATTAATATCTCCATAAGTGACTTGAAAAAGCTTCCTAGCTCACTCTTTTGTCCTTTACTAATGGTTTATGATGACCTTATTTAAGATTATTCACTAAAATAGATGTACTTAAGATGTTTGTCCTATCTGTGATAGATAATAATAAAAAAAATGATCTGATGATTATATGAAACATTATCCTTATCATGGAAATGTACCACAATGATCTTATTGTGTTTTTACAATGATAAAACCCTATAATCTTGACTATGGAAATGTATTCTTGGCCTTTGGATCAGTGTGTTGCAAAACACCTCCAACTCAAGGTCCACCTACTTTTATGTTGCCTCATAATTATTTGATCCACAATCAGTTTCTTCGTTTTAAACAGTTGTTCTTGTTGGGTTTTTTTACAAACTAGCTAAACAAAAACTTTCGGCTGATTCAACAAGTTAAAAATATCACAATAAAGGCTCTTTATCACTTAAAAAATGTGCCATGAAGCATTGTTAATCATTGATTTGCAGCATAATTTACAATGCCATAATCCATCCAGAGCTGTTAAAGGCATCGCTACCATGGCAACAGTGATCTGTCGCTGTCCTTTGACACGTATCCTCTCGCTATACGTTGACGACAAGTTTCAGTGTAAGGTCAGAGAGGTCATTAAAACACAATTCATTCCATGTTATTACATTACGGGAGTCAGATTCACGTCTCATATGCGTCATCCAAAACAGCAGTGCCCCTGCTTTTATCTGCTTATCTGATCTGAGGCCAGCCCTGCCTCTGAGCTGCAAAGGTTGTGTGGAAATTGATCCCCTATTAAGTAGCCACTTCCAGTGCCAGTGAAAAGCTATAAGCTCAGACAGAGAGGTGACAGAGCACCGTGAAATGTGCCAGGTATCTACTCATTCCTGTTCAACAGAGTCTTTGTCATATAAATGCCTGAGAGTGTCTCTGCCTTCCTGTCTTGAATTCCCCGGCAGGTTTGGCTTGTCGGACCAGAAGCATTGTCATGACAAGTTCATGTCTACTGTTAACTTTCGGAGATGGGAATCGACATCAAAGGATAAAAAGATAGTGCTTTTATTGCATCATTTTGATGATTAGTACAATTAAAATAATTGAATTGCACTTATTTAGGCCAGGATAATCATGGCGTGAGTAAGTCTAGGCCCCGATTTTAAATGTTGTGTAACAGCGATGCAAAATAGCCGAATTATAAAGGTGTTTTCTGTGTGGATTTCTGAGAAAAGAAAGTGTTTCTTGTTTGGGGCTTACTAGGAGAATAATAGGATACTCTAAAGGGGTCAAGGGTCAGCTACAACACAGCGTGGAGTTACTGGTAGCGATTCAGCGTTGAGAATTCCCATACTGATTGATTAAGAATGCAACTTTGCAGAAAGGGTCTTATCTGATTGATGCTAGCCAAGCTAGCGTCTCAGCTCAATCCTGCAGACAACAGTAGGCTAACAGTAATAAAGGAGTGTGTTTGTTTTTAGCCTTTTACTATGTTTTTGACATTTCACTGGCATTGCTATCAACATCCCAATCACACGGACAGCTGCTGCTACGCTGATGCTTTGGGGCAATTATAATTGGAAACGCATTTTCCATTTTCTATGACTTTTTTGTCATTTCAAGCCCTTTCAAAACAGGAAGTTGGTTAAACCATTCAATGTGTGGTTTGGCTGGTTACCCATGATGCCCTTCTCTTTGTTGATCAACAGTCCCGATAACGTGTTTTGCGGAAGCAAAGCCGATCTAAGTTACACCAACATATTAGAGTAAAATCAATTCATTTCAGTGGAATGGCGGATTCCACTGTCAGCAGATGATTCAGATCTGCTCCATTATTATAAATGAGATGTCACAAATATATCTGTCCCCTGACCTCCAGTAAGTGAACAGCCCAGTCCGGCTGGGAGGTTCCACCTCCAGTTACATTCCTCCCTGATGGGAGAGTTGGCGGACTGATGGACTTCTGCTGGCCTCTGATACCAGCCTCTCAGCGGGACACACTCGAGTGCGTTGGCCAGTGATGACGTGAAACCAGCCCCGCTGAGCCACAATCATGGTTACCCTTCAAACAATAGTCCTTTCACCAAACTTTTTTTCTCCACAACAAATTAAGCAAAATCCTCATGTTGATAGTCTTGGCTACGACTCTGATATCTAATACTTTTGGACGTCGCTCTTTCCCTCGGAGATAAAAAGCACAAACTGAATGAGCATGTCATCATATTATAGTAACATCCTGGCCTCCGGGCGACTCAGCCCTCCGCCACGCCGAGAGGCCTTCTAACGGTCACCATAGAGATCCCGGGCAGCAGAAAGAGGCTTTGTGTGCTGTGTTTGCATGGGGAGAAAGGCTTGTGGGCCAGGGAGGAAAGGAGAGAGGACTCTCACGCCTCAACAAGGAGGCCATGCTGACCCTGAAATACCTCCACCCTCACTTAACACACACTGGAAAGGGAGAGGATGCAGGAGTGTGGGCTGGTCACAGGATTAAACAGCCGTTTGTTCTGTCCTTGTAGATGTGAACATGGCAAACAAATGATGAACTAATAGGATTCTAAATGGATGGTTGAGGCTAGGTTGAATATAATGAGGCTCCTGATCAAAAGTCGCTGTTTTTCCCCTCCTGACTCATTATATTTGCACCGGTTTTCCACCTGCTGCTTGCTTGGACGCCCTACTACCTGAAGACTTTGAACCTCACACTCAGAAGGACAGCCTTGAGGCAGCGCTCATCCATCCAAAGAGGGGTGGTTTCACAACGTCTCTTATCTCTCGGCTCATATAAGCCTGGAAAAGAACAATTAATCTGCAATTTTTTATTGATCCAAGAGCAGTGAATGTGATAAATCAAAGATTGTCGGGTTACTCAACGTTGTCGCAGTTGCTTGAGTTTATTCCAAGTTCCTGCATTAGATTAGAGATGGGCTCGGATCTCTACCGTTATGGTTTGTTCAAATCAGCACAGGAGTCTAAACCTATTAGTATAATAATGTTTTAGTGTAATATTTAAGTGAAAGTATTTTCCCCATACAATGTTTTACTTGAAGCTGCCAAATAGTCCAAAGTTGCCTGTCAGCTACCTTTAGAAATTCCATTGAATAAATAAAAGTGAAAATGGAAAGTGGACAGGAAACGTGCGTTATTGATACTCATTTACCATATCTTTATTCAAGATTTCACAAAACACAAACAATAGAGTTTCTTACGAAGGAGAAACTTATTTTGTTAGTCGGACTGAATCTTGAAGGCGTCGCTGCAGGAACAACTTTCCATCAGATTTGACTTTATTTAGGCTTCCGTCCAAAATAAACTCCGAGCTGTTGGCGTCACCTGACTGACATCCTCACTGCTCCACTTCTTAGTGACAAGGTCTAAAGAAACACACACACGGATATAAAATAGCCTGTTGGTTGGCCAAGCTTCCCTTATTCTCCTTTTATTCTTAGCAGCAGAGTTAACGTACATTCATTCATTTTTCATCGTTTCCCACTTGAGGGTAACCGAGGACATGCTTCTACTGCTGTGATCATGCTGCTCCCTTCGGCTCTGACTGGAGCGTGAAGTTAAGCCGTCCAATGAAAGCCTGCAGATCCGTCAAGATGTTATCGGTGTCTTTGGCATGACGGGGATTATAATTGCATTTGCTGCAAGCAATTAGGACGTCTTTGAAGTCTCAACTGCTCTGAGAATTCAATCATACCATGTTCGACTTCTATAAAACGACTTCTTTAAACCCATCCATTTACAGCCGTTTATTCAGGTCTGGCTTGTGTTGCAGGAGCAAAGTATCCCAGACTAGATGGGATCAGGACTATAAGTGGATTGTGGTGAATCTCCATAATCGGGATGATCGTAAATATCGTCATGAGTGAATTAAAAAGGCTGTCTAGGTTGCTATCATGCTGGAGAAGTCCAAACTAGAACCTGTTATTATTATGTAGGGGACTGTATAGATGACTATGTAGAGGACTGTATAGAGGACTATGTAGAGGACTGTATAGATGACTATGTAGAGGACTGTATAGAGGACTATGTAGGGGACTGTATAGATGACTATGTAGGGGACTGTATAGAGGACTATGTAGAGGACTGTATAGAGGACTATGTAGGGGACTGTATATAGGACTATGTAGGGGACTGTATAGGGGACTGTATAGAGGACTATGTAGAGGACTGTATAGAGGACTATGTAGGGGACTGTATATAGGACTATGTAGGGGACTGTATAGGGGACTGTATAGAGGACTATGTAGAGGACTGTATAGAGGACTATGTAGGGGACTGTATATAGGACTATGTAGGGGACTGTATAGAGGACTATGTAGGGGACTGTATAGAGGACTATGTAGAGGACTGTATAGAGGACTATGTAGGGGACTGTATAGAGGACTATGTAGGGGACTGTATAGAGGACTATGTAGGGGACTGTATAGAGGACTAAATGCAGGACTATGTAGAGGACCGGTTGTTGTCGGCTGTACCATGCTAGTTGGTTTAGTCCAGTTTTAAAAAAGGTCTCAAGACATTTCTTTTTAGCAAAACGTTTGGTTCCCCCTCTTAGATGTTTTAAAGAAAAAAATATCCATCCATCCATCCATCCATTTTCTACCGCTTATCCTGTATTGAGGGTCGCGGGGGGGCTGGAGCCGATCCCAGCTGTCATTGGGCGCAGGAGGAAAAAAAATATATTTTTTAATTTTTTAACAAAACTGCTTTTAACCGGTAGCCCTTTGAGATCTATGGATGAAAAGGGCACTATAAATAAAATGTATTATTATTTATTTATTATTAGTTAGCCGGGTTAATCGGCCTCAATGGACCACGATTTGTGTAAAATTGTATGCCGATACTTAAACTGAAGTCGGGTTCATCTGTGAAAATACTTCCACATTTAATCTGCGAAGGCATTATAAACATTATCAGCAGGAGTCATATGAGTAACGGTTTTACATACCAAACCATGAATTCGGTGTACCTTTACCCTCCTAGTCTCACATTTGCATATAGCCAAGGAACTCATTGAAACATCTCGATGAACACGTTTTTTTTTTATTATTCTATTTTTTCACGTATGCTCACACTCACAGCAGGTTCCTCTGTCAGCAGACGAGCTGTTCACTGTTGGGGTGGAACCATCGGGGAAACCACTTCCTGTCCTCGTAGTGGGTGTTCCAGCGCCGAAGCTACATTTGTTTGTTTTGTTATGGTTTGGTTACATGTCATGGCAGATCTGATGTGAAGCGTGTATTTGCTTGTGTAAGCTAATAACTTCCTCCAGCATTAAACACAAAGCTTAATGTTACAACGCTTCAGTCAGTCGGTAGTGAACACTGACTTCTATGCAACGTGGGTGCAACATGGCGGCTCCCTATGTAGATACGAAGGGCTCATTTCAAGTAAACGAAAAGAGGAAGTGGGGATATGTGTTGAGGAATTATGATTTATGTGCACTTTATGACTTCACACCTTTTCACCACAATGACCCTGACAATAAAGAGGAAGGGAAACTGGTTTATAATGGGTTTGATTCAGGTTTTCCTATGTGACTCCCTGTAGTTGGTCGACCTACATAGTTCAGCTGTTATTATTCATATTTTAGATTACAGCAAAACCACAGGCATCAGCTTGTGTATTTCAGACAGCATGATTATTAAATAGGCCATAAAACCACAGATTACCTTCATCGATGAGATCTCGCTTGGGGAGAATCTCTGTGCACTAGAGTTTACATTGCAGTAATCCCGATCAGGAAAGGGATTCATAGAGGAAGTACGGTGCCGTTTCCCCGATATCGTTGTCTCGTAGCGTTTTACCAAGACTCTTAATGTAGAGAGATGTAGCTCTTTTTCTCAGTGTAATTGTGCCCAGATAGTCATAAAGGTCCCGGATCACTCAGTGTTTAGTGTTTCACCCTCAGTTCAAGGTCCTCCCAGCTCTCATGTGACACCAGGTTGGAACACAGGATCTGATGTTTAACTACGGCAAGCCGTAAAACCATTAACCTTTGAAGGTTCGGGAGTTGACAATGGTCGCCTCTTTCGCTATCGCTGATCCCGCGTTCGCACCCCGGCTGCTTGTGGCAGATCGTAAACCAGATGTTATTTCCATGTCGGTACAAAGGGTCATGGCTGAGCCTGCAGCCTGCATCTCTGCAACCCAACTTTCTATTTCTGGTTGCTTTGTGCTGAGTCACCGCCAGGCTGCAGGTGCTGATCTGTGATTAACCTTTGACCTCTCTGCAGAGGAAGACAGAAGGAACATTTCCTGTGAAAGTTGAACCTCGACTTTCAAATTTTCACGACTCATCGGTCGTCATAAATGAATGGTTTCCAACTTCTCCCAGTACGTCTTCCTCATATTCATACATTGTTCATATGTTGGAAAGTCCAGTATCTTCCTTCTCTACGTTGAATAAACCAACGTCGAGCGGTATCTCATACAAGCTTGTTCATCTCACCGCTACCTGGTTGCAAAGTCCAATCAGAGCTGGCCAGATAACTTCTGACCAATGGGATGCGGCCAAGGGATCAGGTGCTCCTTGTGCAGCGAGAGTGAGCTTGTTAGCTCCACCCGGGCCACTTACGTAAACTGGAAGCAGCCGGGCATTAACAACAAGTGAATCCAGAAGCTGCTTCTAGCTTCGGATGCATAAATGTGTACATTTGAATGTCTTTTATTAGAGAAATACAATGATAATGATAAAAATAAACAACGCAGTGAAGTAGAATCACATCAAACCCAGAGACTTTACAGTCTCTAGAGTGTTTTGCTAGATCATACTTCACAACAGCATGGCTAAGAATGTTGAATTATGAATTCTGCTCTGCAACTTTCACCATTAAGGTATCAGATTCTAGTCGGCCAGTCACATGTCACACATATTTCAAACGAGCTTCCTATCTGGTGGTTGCCGTAGCAACAAGCGCTACAAGCCGTATTAGCGGCAGCATGTCTGAGAGACTGTCGGACTTCATCCAGAGGTGTCATCGTCGTACAGCTCTTTGCTGACACTGTGGTTTTCCTGTGCAGGCTGTGAAACAGAAACCTCTCTGGAAAGTCCGAAACGAGCAGTCAAATGTTACCGGAAATGCACCAAATGGTTGAGAGATGCTGGTTCGATGTTGTGTTTATGTGTATCAATAGTAGGGCTGTCAATTAACGCGTTAATTCTTTTAATGCATTAACGTTTTTGGCCCTCTGGATTCGTTTGAGTATAAAAAAACAAAGATGGAACAATCGATAAACACACAGCCTCATAAAACTACTATGATACTAAAATACTTTTACAAATTAGCATCTAATCCAATACAATTTTTTTAATATCCATTATTATCTAAGTATCGGTTTCCTGTACTTTTCACCTCACCTGTTCTATTATCTTTATTATCTTCATCATCTTTATTAACAGCCACTGGTTATGTGGACTTTGTCATAAATATGTGACTCCTCCCATGATCACACTGACTCACCGGGGATGTTATTCATCAACCGTGCTGACTTCATAGAAACCTTTGGATCAATGCTTGATCCACGTTGGTGGACCAGATGCGTCTGTGTGGACCGGGTCACTCTGCAGGGAATCATTAGCTGGGTCTGCAGATAGCTGTGGTTTTATCAGATGGGTGGTGTACAGTGGTGGGTGGGGACGTTTTCACGCCTTTTACTGCCTCATGCACATTTTAGCTGTAAAAGTGTTTGTAGGTCTCCTCGGTCAAGACGATAAATGAGTTTAGTCACATGGATGTGGAACCAAATTACACAGAAGAAAGGGGGGGAAATAATTAATGAAAAGATACTAATTTGAATTTTTTTTTTTTTATAAATTAAAATAAATTGGCTCAAAAACTCATAACATAGATTTAAAAATCTGACTTATTAAAAGATAATATTTAAGAATTGAGCATACTGTAAAAACATATATATATTTTTTTCTATTTTGGGTTTTAAAACTTTTCATCCATTGATTTTTTTTCTGGCACAAATGGTCTTCCATACATTTCTGCAACACATCCCCATAAATAGTCTACAGTTGACTTCAGGACAGAGATGAGACTAATTATCTTGTTTGGTTGTTTACAGAACGCAACTAGGAAAAATGTAGATATTGACGTTTTGTAAAATGACAACACCTTTTATAGAGTTGAGCACCTTTTATGTAATTGGAAGCCAATCAATAATCCTTCAGGAGTCGTGTGATGAAGATCATGAAGTCGGGGTTCTTACGTTATATGTTTAAATAAATGTAGAGGTCGCTCACCTGCACATGGGATTAGACACTTAGCCAGCCGTACAGTAGGTCACAGCAGGATTAACCACTGAGCAGAGATCTGTTACATTTTCATTCAGTTAGGAAAGGAAGTCACATGTAGTGGACTCTATAATCCTATTATTATATGTTATTATGTTATCCTGTGTATGTTTATATGACCTCATGTGAGTTTTTCTAAGGCCCGACTTAAACAGGGAGGTTACATGACGCATATAACAAGTCATTTAGAAGAAAGCTGTAACGATCGTAGTGATGTGGAATCTCAGATTGACGTAAAATACTTTAATTGCAACAAATGGATTGAAATTGCAGCGACTGAAAGAAGCATCACGGCCTTCTTTGCTGAAGTTGGAACCAAATACGATAAGGACTTTTCTGTTCAGAAGATTAAGAAGATTTTTATTATTTATTATGTCACAGATAAGGCACACATCTTTTTAAAGTTAACATAATTTTTAGTGAGCAACAATCAAATAATCCTCCATGACATAATCATAAATCATCAAGATCTCTCTGCATAAATACATTTAAAAAATGTATTTTTGGATCGTCCCATGCCTCGTTGGGCCACGAGTGGTATTTATCAGTAACATAAAAGAAGCTGGAGTCCACATGATGCTGTATATCACTGATGTTATCAAATATTAATATTAATAACAGATTGTTTTTCTCCCGTGTGTGTGCAGGAGGAGAGCGGCGGTCCGCGGCCTCGACTCTGCCACATGAAGAAGGGAGCCGGCGGCTACGGCTTCAACCTGCACAGCGAGAAGTCCAAACCGGGTCAGTTCATCAGGGCTGTGGACGACGACTCCCCGGCCCGCCTGGCAGGCCTCAAACCACAGGACAAGCTGATCCAGGTACACGAATCCAACTCGCCCCGTTCACTCAGAGGGAGAAGATTAGAAAACTGCCACGTCGATCCATTAACAGTTCTCAGACTCACACAACGGTTGTTCCCATTGTCTGATAGTGAGCATGTTTGCTTTTGTTTGTATCAGCTGCAATCCTATTACATCAGTGTGCAAACAGGAAGCTGGATTCCCAGGAGCTATTAGGCTATTTTTAGATGGAGACTTGTGCGTAGCTGTTATGGGTTTTTATTGTGGGTTTCACCTATTGGCTCCGGTGTGAAAGCATGTTAAAGGAGTAGAAAATCCACATTTTCTGGCTCGCCGAGTGTGACGAGCGGCCCTTCTGGTCATGTGGAAACATGGTCGTCCACCGTTAATCCACTTAGCGCGTCTGTGGGCTGAATTACAGCTGCTCAAAGCGTCTGCTGGGCCTCTCACATGCAGCAGAGAGTCCGATGGATAAACAGGACGCCGTCCAGCTTTTACACATCCAAACAGAATGCTTGGAATTTGCTGGGGTTTTTTTCTGGGGAGGGCGACCGGAGAGGAGTACGGCTGGACGTTCCCCACCCACCTGTCCACTGTGGGAGTAGCTGAGATTCCAGGACGGTATTCCCACATCAGCTCGTCCTCCCACAGGAATTCTTTAGTGGCTTATCTCCCTGGAGGCTTGATTAGTTCCAACTCTGGGAGAATGTGTGTGTGTGTGCCGCGCCCTGTAATAACACTCTTACCAAACCTTTTCAAACCATCACTCTTCTGTCATCACTGCGTTCGTTCCGTCTCACCGCAGTCACACTATTGTTGTCCCGACAGGAACAGCATTGTTCACTCACTTTGTGTGACGCCACCTCGTTTATTAGCCAATACTCTTATCGTCCTATTCCAAAGATTATTCCAAATAAATAAAATTCAATATCAGTGTAAATCAGTATTAACAGTATCAGCAATATCAACATCAATAGATCTTATTCCTCTCCTCCTCTGTGTCCTCTCTTCCTGTCTCCTGTCCTCCTCCTGTCTCCTGTCCTCATGTCTCATGTGCTCCCCTCCTCTGTGTCTTCTCCTGCTCCTGTCTCCTGTCCTCCTCTGTCTCCTGTCCTCCTCCTGTCTCCTGTTCTCCTCCTGTCTCCTCTCGTCCTCCTGTCTCCTGCCATCTCCTCCTCCCGTCTTCTGTCCTCCCATCTCCTGTCCTCCTCCTGTCTCCTGTCCTTCTCCTGTCTCCTCTCCTCCTCGTGTCTCCTGTCCTCCTCTGTCTCCTCTCGTCCTCCTGTCTCCTCCCGTCTCCTGTCCTCTTGTCTCCTGTCCTCCTCTGTCTCCTCTCGTCCTCTTGTCTCCTCTGCTCTCCTCCTCCTGTCTCCCCTCCTCCTCCTGTCTCCCGTCCTCCTCCTGTCTCCCCTCCTCCTCCCGTCTCCCCTCCTCCTCCTTTCTCCTGTCCTCCTGTGTCCTGTCCTCCTGTCTCCTGTCCTCCTGTCTCCTGTCCTCCTCCTGTCGCCCGTCCTCCTCCTGTCTCCCGTCCTCCTACTGTCTCCTCTCCTCCTCCTGTCTCCCGTCCTCCTGTCTCCCCTCCTCCTACTGTCTCCTCTCCTCCTCCTGTCTCCCGTCCTCCTGTCTCCCCTCCTCCTCCTTTCTCCTGTCCTCCTGTCTCCTCTCCTCTCCTCCTCCCGTCTCCCCTCCTCCTCCTTTCTCCTGTCCTCCCGTCTCCTGTCCTCCTGTCTCCTGTCCTCCTCCTGTCGCCCGTCCTCCTCCTGTCTCCCGTCTCCTGTCCTCCTGTCCCCTGTCCTCTCAGGTTAACGGCATGTCAGTGATCGGCATGCAACACTCCGAGGTGGTGGCGGCCATCAAAGCAGGTGGAAACGAGACCACGCTGCTGGTGGTGGACGCTGAGGCAGAAGAGTTCTTTAGGAGATGCAACGTGGTGCCCGCCGTGGAACACGTCGCCGGTAAGACACGAGGCAACGAGTCAAAGAACACAATGATCACACATTCAGCTTTAACCAGAGAGTACAAGATAACATGAGGCTTCTTCTTGTCCTCTCTAGGACCTCTTCCTGGGCCAGCATCAGAGGAGGAGGAGGTGAGGACCACTGTACGTGTACACACACACACACACACACACACACACACACACACAGACACACACACACACACACAGACACACACACACACACACACACACACACACGTCCTGGAAAAGCCCCACTGATCCTCTCTGGACATTCCATGTAGAAGATTAGGAGTTCTGGACAGTGTTGTGTGAAGCCTCCTGGCTGTCCTCATGTGTTTCCTGTCAAGACTGAAATGTAAAAGACACAGATGCAGACCTGAGTCTGACTCACAACATGTTACACACTCTGCACCGTTGTCTTATGCTGCGTTCACGTGCAGAAACAAACATCGCCTCATGTTTTCACGTCTTTACACTGACTTTATACACAAGAATAAACCTGAGATAACTCATCGCTATGACATCATCAGGGTGATTTTCTCAACAAAGGTTCCCCACAGAAGACATAATACAAAGTTTTTTTTTTTTTTTTATATTAATTTTTGGTAGTAGCCTTCATCATCATCATCATCATCTTGATGTGTAAAATGCATTTAATAACTAGTGTGTATTCGCCGACAGTGTTGGTATAACATTCCACAGGCACTGCAGGGCGAGTTTATCAAATGTAAACACTCCCCACCCCCACCCTCTCTCTCTCTCTCTCTCTCACACACACACACACACACACACACACACACACACACACACACACACACTCTGACAACATGGGAAAAGTGAATTGGCCCCTCTGCTGACACTGTGGCTGACCCTTCGCCATGGCAACAAGAGCTCACCAGTGTGTGTGTGTGTGTGTTTCTCTTTCCTCTGTCCTGGAGGATCATGGGATTGAAGTGGTTTTAACTCTCGGGGCAAGTCGGGGATTATGCTAATGAGATGACTAACGAGCGCTGTTCACATACTCACACATGCGGACGGATTCTCTGCTGCGGCGACAACAACCGCTCATTCACCAGCGATTACGTAACGCGGCGCTCGCTGTCAACGCTCGCGGCAAGCTGACTTTGATCATACTCGCATACTGATTTACCCACAATCCATCACTCTAAAACAACGTAACTTCAACATTTAGATTCACACATCGACGTCGATGCAAAACAAAAAAATCTATTTACCCCACTTTTTTAGGATGATGGCGTTATGAAATATGATGATAGACGATGAACCTCAATATATATAATGTATTTTATTTCTGACAATAATTGATGAGGATGAAACGATTTCATAGTTATTAAATAAATATGGCCAATACATAAGTAAATTAACAGTTTTAAATAGTGTTTTTTCTTTTTAATGAATGCAGTTTTAATTTGTGATGCATTATTTAAATGTTTGTGTTATTATTAAGACCACCAGACACATATTCATCAACAACAAATACAGGGAAGATTTTTGCGTGAAGCATTTATGTGCAGGGTTTGAGCTAGAGATGTCCTGATCCGATACCCGGATCCGATACTGGGTTTTTAAGGTGGATATGGATCGGCCGATCCAATTAAATTTCATGGCCGATCCATATTTAATATTTCCCATGATTCCATTGTTACATCTGTTTGTTGTTGTCGTTCTATTGCATCAGCCGCCATTATCTTGTTGGAAAGTGGAGCGGACACATAGGTTAGCTAGTTTTAAAAAATCGGTATCCGAAAACCGGTATCAGGAAATATCGGGATCTGATAAGAACAAAAAATGTGTGTCGAAATCGTATCGTAAGCTAAAAAATGAGGTCGGGACGTCCCTAGTTTGAGCCCAGATGTGTTTGTACCGTTTCTGAATGAGGTCATAAACAGACTGTCCACGATAAGAAGGGAAAGTACAGTTGTTAATGTGTTAGCGTGTGTTTGTGGTAAAAGCTTCTCCAAGCCACGACAAACCTTCATCATGCGGTTTGCAGCGTATCGTAGCATCTGTCCAAAGCTTCTTACAGAGTTTATTTTAAGAAGAGCAAGAAGCAACGCATCGAATGCCAGTTTCATGAATACATAAAGCCACATAAACATCCTGTCGGTCAGATGTAGACTGTGGACGCCAGCCGGGATGTGTTCATATTTCCACCAGTTTTCAGATTAGTGCTGCTGACACTAAGCCTCGGCTTTAATAAGTGAGTGATGAGAATATGATCAAGGCACGCTGCCATTGAAGGGTTGACTGACATCAGCGGTGGACTGCCCCCTGCTGGACAACACCTTAAAATCACCCACATCACAAAAACAGAGTTTTAGTTACATCAGTCCAAGTCCAGCGATCCCAGGATTATTTCTCATTAGTTGTCATTGATAGAGTGTAATAATCTGTAATCTGATGGTTGTTGGGTTTTTCAGGCAGCGGTCAAGGAGAAGACTAAAGTGTCCGCCAGTTCTTCGACCTCCAGCGTCTCGTCCAGCAGCTCCCTGCCAGCAGCCAGCAGCTCCTCACCGGCACAGGTATATTAAATATTATATATATATTTAGACGAGATCATATCTTCTGGCCATATCTTTGGATTGAAAGCTGCTTTTCCATGAACTGGATCCAGAACCAGAACGCTCCAGTCTGCTAGAGAACTGTGTCACACACGTCGCCTGAATTAGGATTAATTTTTGACGGCTGGGTTTTTGAATTATGATACTTGTAAGGAGTTGAATCGAGCAAAAGGACTTCCATTCATAGGATGGAACTATTTTAAAACATCATTTTGAGAGGTGTTGCGATATATATTATATATATTGAGTAAAACCTAAAAACATATCATGATTTTTGCCCTGAAATGACTTTTTTTTTCAACCCTCTATTGTTGTTTCTGAGTCTGAGATTTCAGTTTTCATTAATAATGGATCAAAAAGCCAGACATGTCAATCACAACGTCTTCATCCTTTTCATGGTGACTCCAGGTGGAGCCGGCTCCAGCAGCAGGCGGTCTGGGTCTGGGTCTGTCGCTGGCTCAGGCCCGAGAACGAGCCCGCCAGAAACGAGTCGCCAAGAAAGCCCCGACCATGGACTGGAGCAAGAGGAACGAACTGTTCAGCAACTTATAAACGCCATCATCGTCTTCATCTTTCTTCATAGGTTCCAGCCGACTCCCGACTCCTCTCCACTCTGTCCGTTCTCTGAATTTGGTTTTTAACTCGACAGTTAACGTTCTTTCGGAACATTTTCAGCTTGTTGTTGTTCAACAGTATTATGTGATGATTTCATTATGTTTTGATTTAGTTTTGCACTCTTCCTTCATGTTTTAATAACGGTTGATGTCACACAGGAATGAATGTTAATATATTGAGAAAAGAGAAATAATAATGTTTTGGCTTCTCGTATGAAAAAAGAATTATGAGGCAAAATGGGGGGAAATAATTATTGGCAGATTACATTTTAAAGGAAGGTGAGATTTTGAATGTCTGCAATCAGCAATTAGAATGAAAGAATATCCATTTTTCTGTGGTGACTACCTGTGAATGATCAATGCTAAATACGGTTTCTGGGGCCCTTGTTGCCATGACGACATGCGTTTCTGATGGAAGGACTGAGCTGTTTGTAGACCACGTGTCTGTCCAGCTGTCATTCCGTCATCGCTCAACATTAATTACACTTTTCTTTCCCTTATTGCTCTTTCTAGATGATTGTACATACATGAATAAATGACATTTTATTTTCTGCAGGAATTTAAAGCTGCATCAGTTGGTCTGAGTCTGAAATGTGCAGAAGTGCTGATGCTGTAGAATGTGTTGATGAGTTTTTGACAAATATAATATTTGGATCAAATGGAAACGTCTGGTTTGTAATGCACCTGTGGGGGAAAAAAAACATCTTAAAGTTGCATTAATCAGTATTTTTATCAGCTGGGAGACAAAAACGTCCAGCATTAAACCTTCACTGATGTGAAATCACCTGGACGACCACGTCATCAGTACAAATTCTCCTTTTAATCATTTCCAAGATGAAACAGAATGCAATGGACATAATAATAAAAAATAACAGGCATCCATTAAAGTCGACCAGAGGGATTAACGGTGTTAAAAAAGTGATGATTTGATGTAAAAATGCCTCACAATCCTAAAGACGTGACGCCGACTCCCTGATTTCTGTCACAGTGCAGCTGAATCTTCTTCTGCAAAGCTTTGGGAGGAACTTTGTGAGCCGAGTGCATCTGGAAGAAAAGTTTTAAGCTTTTAGTGTCGTTTAGTGCCGTCTGACGGGACTCAGAATTATTAACAGAAGAATGGTTTAGTCCGGATAAAAGCGAGGGAACGGTAAATTAACGTAAAATGGAACAGAACATTAAGTTAAATTTATGATCTTTTTTCATGAGTTTTTCTCCAATAACGTGTTATTTTGTGTTTATGGACTCATCACCACATCCATAGTCACATATTTAATGAGATGAAATTATTGATTCCTGTCTTTGGATTTGAAATTAATTCTTTACAACAGTAAAAAAAAAAAAAAAAAAAAGTAACACCATAAAACCAGAGTTAAGCCCAGAAGGAGCTGGTGATTCCTGCTCTTCACGCCTGGAGTTTGCTGGGAAACATAAAAAGATGCATTATACAACAAATAAGTAACACATATGATAAAAAAAAATACTGATAAATATTTGTTCTGTCTCTAAATGATCATATTTCATCTCATAACTTCCTTTTTTGTGATAGCTTTAATTTAAAGAGGACTCTTATTTAGAAGTATGTTATGTATGTTTATATATACACTGTATATTTATGCATATTTATGATTGGCTAGAAGTCTGGCCAATCAGAGCTCCTCTTCGTGTGCTCCAGCATGCTCTGAGCAGCGGCATTTCTCCATACTGTCACTTTTAGAATGCATAAATGCTATTTTATTTCATTTTTTTAATTTATACGGCATTTTAAAAATGTATCAATGGATTTAATTAATTACACGTTTCAAAGTTATTGCTGTGACTCACTCCAATAATACGTTATCTTTCCAACAAACAGGCGTTTGAAATGTTTAACTGCATCTGCCAGTAGAACCACTAGATGGCGCCCTGAGGAGAGGACGCTTTAAAGAAATAATGTGTCCTCACTGAATGCTGATGGAGCCTCACAATGCCTGAAGACGATAAAAGACTTTGGTAAAAAAACAAAAAAACATCAGGAATATGCTGCTTTAAATACAATAATCAATATGTTCCCCATGTTATACCCAATAAACAGGAAAATATACACAGTTATGCTAATATACAATGGATGATTTAAACAGTCAAATGTTTAAAAACAAACGTAGAAAGATAAATACACTCAGTATAAAGACTACACACACACACACACACACACACACACTGACACATTTACAGGTGAATAAATGGACCCTTATTCCCGTTAGTGATAATACACTGAACACACATACTCTCACACACACACACACACATCTGGAAGCTGATCTAGCAGCTGCTGTCTGTCGTCCAATCACATTCCCACGTGTGTCCTTTAAGGCGAAGTGCTCGCGTTGGAAAACTGGGCAACATTGAGGAAATATTTGTGCAGGAAATCCTCAAATGTGCACTTTTTTTTTCAGAGAAATCCAATTATCGCGTTACTGATGAACGAGGAGCCGAGCCCTCCGCGGTCTCTCTGTTCTCACAGCCTCGTCTTCATCGAGCTCGCTGGGCTTCCAACGTTTCGTCTTTTTGCTTTTTCCCCTCCTGAGAAAGGAACGTCACTCCAACATGGCGTCCAGCTGATCGGCCAGGTCGTCGAACATGTTGCCGATGTCGTCCAGGATGTTCCCCGCCGCCTTCACCGTGCTGCCGCCGCTGAAACAGACCGTTACAGTGACGGTTAATGATACAGGATGTAGAGTCAAGCTGTTCTCTGAAATATTAAGTTATGGTAGACGTTATGGAGGCATCTTTTTGATTGTGTAAATGGAAACTATCTGTATTTTTCTTTTGACATTTTTTATGGCATACTTGTGAGGGCACTCAAGCTTCCGGCCCTGTGAGAGTGGTGGGAGTCACTCACTGCAACCAGGTGTGTGTGGCACTGATTGTCTGATTAAGCCCAGGTGTGGAGAGCCTTCAAATACGCTGAGTCTCCGGTGCTTTGTGCTGACTCATTATCTCACCTTCAGAGGTAGTGAGAGGTTTCCCTGTGGTTTTGTGGTTATTTGCCGTGTGTTTTCTGGGTCTCCTGGACAATTTTGGTTTTGGGCCAGCTGCTTGGCAGCGGTGGTTAGGTTAAGCATTTGAGCCCCTTTGTTTCATTAGGGAAGCCTGTAGTGGCTCTAAACAGTTTAGTTGGGTTTTCTCCCCCCCCCCTTCCCTCCTATCGCCTTGGTGATTTTGTGGTTATCCCTCTAGGGTAACTTTTAGACACCCTGAGTCCGCGCCTGCGTCCCAATCCCCCTTTCCTGACAATACTATACTTTGACTATTTCATATTTATTTTTTTAACCTGAATTTGGAGTGCATTATACAGCACAACATATATACATAATTTTCTTAAATAAAAATGAAAATAATAATAATACTATGTAATTTTATTTAAAAACAAAAATGAAATTAAAAAATCAGAACATATATATTTTTTTATTTAATTATTTAATTTTACGGAACGCTATACTGACATTTTTAATAATTTTTTTTTTTTTTTGCAAACATCACAATATGGATGCTGCAAGGCTGCAGCCTGTCATGTAGACCAGTAGCACCTACCTGTCCACACTGCTCCCCTGTGCCAGTTTGTTCTCCACCACTTTGAGAGCAGCCTCCAGTGACGTACTGGTTTGCTCCAGCCTCTTCTGAGCCAGCACCTCCGGACCGGCTGCACCAGCCAGGGGGTCCCCGCTCGCCCTGCCTGACCCAGCGGGGCCGATGCAGGGTACGAAGGGGCCGGAGCTGGGGAGGACGGAGCAGAAAACGCAACGCTCTGGACCATGATGATGTTCACTCCTGAGGGAGGAGAAGTGAGGTATTACAATATGATTCAGTCACGAGGGCAGATCGAGAACTTGTTCGTGGGTTGGTTTTACCTGCTGGGGATGCCGGGACCATGCCGGACTGAGGGAATCTGGATAAACCAGCTTTCTGTGGACTCTCTGGTTTGGACATCGCTTTCTGTTGACGTGCAGGTTTGGGGCTGGGTGAACACGTCTGAGTGTGAAGCATCGGGGAGACGGTGTGAATCTGGACGCTGGTTAGTTTAGGAATGGCTGTTTGTGCACCAGCTTGGACCGAAGTGGTCGCTGGTTGGCTGTTAGTCGACTGTTTGTTAGGTTTTGAGGACACCGGAGGCTTCGGGCCTTTTCCCATGGAGCCTACTCTCCGAAACATGATCCCTAGCCTCTGAGACTCGTCGTGGCTCAGGGACCTGACATCGTTCGGTGTGTGGAGACTGTTGGATTGTGGGTTTCTATTGGGGGAGGTGGCCTCCTCAGGCGTCAACGAGTCTTTGTCTTTGGGTTTGTGTCGTCTTTTCACCGTGTCCGACTCTTTCAGGTTGAACTCGGGGAGATCCAGGCTGTTCGGGGCCTCCAGGTTGTCCGGGGTCTTGTCTTCAGTGTCGCCGCGGGGCACAGCTGCCATCCTGGGCCGCTGTTTGATGGTGAGGTTGCCTTCTTCGGCGAAAGGGAGGTGGTCGGCAGAGCTGTGATTTGGAGACGTAGAAGCACTCTTTGACGTTCTTTCACTCTTCCTTGCTTTCTCTTCAGGTCTTCCCTCTGTTCCTCCACCTCTTTGCCTGTCTACTTCCGTCCTCTCACTTCCTGTCCTCCTCAGCCCCCCAGGCCCAGAGCAGGGACCGGTTTGGAGTGCTGCAGGATGATGTGAGGAGTCAGCCCGTGTGGAATCGGAGAGGAAACGGGGATGAAGACAGGCGAACGTTGAGGCGGCGGCATATCGATCCTCCTGGACGGACTGCTGCTGCTGCTCCCCTCCAGCCTGGCTGCGATGCTCCTCACGCTGCCGGCGCCCTGCGTCTCCACCTCTCCATTCACCTCTGACTCCGCCCCATTCCCGTTCACCGGCTGGTGGGTCGGGCTGCCGCTCGCAGAGCTCATCCTCTTGGGCGGCGGCGGGGGCGGGCCTTTGCGTCGGGATCGCACGGCGAACGAGTGGCTGCGGTTGATGTGGCGTTGGGTCCCTGTGGCGCTCGCGTGTCCGCGGCCCGGCCTGCGGGACAGCGTGGCGTAGGAGGGCACGGCCGCGGAGGAAGCGGAACTGCAGGGGGCAGCGAGGTCGTCGTCATCGTCTGGCTCGCCGTCGGACAAAGCGTAGCGGGTCAGGCTGTTGGCTCGTGTTTTCTGCTGGCCCCTCTGGGCGTCGTCAGCCGGGCCGGGCCCGAGCCAGGGTCCCAGCAGGGGCACCGCTCCAGGCAGAGGTTTGGAGAGCGCCCACGCCCCGTTGACGCCTCCCGCCTGGGCGTGGAGGTAACTGAAGGCCTTCTGTATGTTGGAAGGCTGCGGGGACGGAGAGGATGGAGAGGGGGGCGGGTGATGCTGAGGCGGATGGGGGCGGTTCGGCGACTGGAAGTGTTTGGCCTTGGGTGGAACGGCCGGGTAGGCAAAGCGAGGCATCTTGCTGGGGGTCAGCGGAGGTGTGAGGGGGGAGAAAGGGAGTTTGTTGGGTGTGCCAGAGCGACTCAGGTGCTCCAACATCTCTGTGGGTCTCAGTCTACCTCGACCTAGGGGACTACTTCCTCCACGCTTGGCCTCCTCCGCCGCTCCACTCCCCAGACTCTCCTCCGATCGGCTGGATGTGCCGGCCGAAGACAGCGCAGCCTGGTGGTCTTGAGGAAATCCCGAATTTGAATTCCCAGAATTCCCCGACCCCCGCGATCGCACGCTGATGCTCTCCTGACTGACCGACATGGCGGTTATAGCCGCTGACGAGGTCACGCCCCTGATGGCGAACGCCTCTGCGGCCCCGCCTCCCGCCCGGCCCATCATGGCGCTCTGCAGCTCGGCGCTCAGCTCGCTGTCCTGGAAGGAGAGGAGGGCCCTGGGGGTGCGGGGGGAGGGGCAGGCGTCGTCGGAAGGAGCGTGAGCGTGCACGTTGTGCGACGGCGGGTGTTCGATGGCCACCAGTTCCAGAGCGACGGGGGGCTTCCGTCGGAGAGTCCCGCCTCCGGATCTGTCGGCATGGTTACGAGAGCGCTGCAAGTCACAGAGCCTCTTCACCGCTAACATCAGCTTCTTCTGATGGCCTGAAACAGAGAGGGAATAACACTGCTGAACACACAAGACAGACAGCCTCTCATGACTCAGCAGCTTTACGTTGGAGCTGGAGGTTCCTGCTTGACCTTTAAAATCTTTACTTTTTCTAAAGCTTTTCAACAAAGAGCGTCCAGAGCAAATCTCCAGTTTAATCCCTCACCCAGTTTGGTGATGCCTATCTCCTGCAAGTCCTCCCAGGTGATGTCTTTGACGATGGTGATGGAGTCATAGCCGTTGTCACACAGTCTCTTCTGGTACTGAGGCAGTCCGATCACACTCAGCCACTCGCCCAGGTCCGACTGAGAGCAACAAGCAGACAGGAAGCCGCGGTGGCACATGGTTACACACGAGTATAGTATTTTATGGGTGTTACACCATTAATTGTGGACATTAGTCATGTTTCCTCACAGGGGTGTAATCAGGCAGCCACTCGGGGATGCTCAGTTTGCCGATCTCCATGGAGATCTTCTTCCTGTGGCCCGGTTTGGTCACTCCGATGGCTGTCAGGTCCTGAAGTACAAAACACAATGCTGGCTGCTACAGGAAGGTGAATCTTCATATATATATCCATGAGTCCTGGTAACACACACACACCTCAGGGGTCATCCTGCTGATGGTGGGGACATCGTATCCTGCGCTGATGAAGTTAGAGGTGTAGTGCTCCAACTGGAACTCGTACAACCACTGGTAGATGGCCTCGGAGTCCTGCAGCAAGAGAGGGAGCATGTTTGTGAGACTTCTCTTCCTTTTTCCTCCACAACCATAGCATAGATGCAGTTTTTTGAAATGTGTGAAAACCACATAAAAATTCACACTGCCAGCAGATTGCTATTAGACGAGTACACTTTCCTGTTTTTATGCTTTATGCTTGAGGACGTAGATATTGATGCCACCTTCTGGTTTGTGGACTACAGTTTTTGAGTTCAGCATTTTGGCCTTTTTTGCAACCAGTGAAGGAAGTGACCATATTTGGACTGTGGAGGAGCGACGGGTGGATCAGATGAAGTAGTAATGTAAATGACTCCCTACAGCTTGGTGTCTTCACTCAAACTGATTTAGTAAAACCTCGCTTTAAGAAAAGGAAGTTGGACATTTTAACACTTTACATTTCAATTCTCCCATTTTTAAGCAGAATTTTAGAAAGAGTTTTTAACCAGTTCATTATCTTTTTAAAGGACCATACCAGTGCTACTACATGTCAACATCAGACCAAAGACAAAAGCCAGATGTTAGTGGTGTTAGTGTCTCCACTCACCTTGCCATCCATAAGCTCCGCCGGCCTCACGAAGCCTTTCTGGGGAGTGCCGTTGACCAGCCGACGGGAACCACCTAGAAAACACACACGATCAATCATCCAGGAAGACAAGCTGCACCGCGCTTTATTGTGAACGTCTGCCCGGGTCAGCGCTCTCAAGACGGACACAAATCAGTCTGGAACGTGAGTCAGAGCCGTACGCAAACAAATGCTGAGAATAACACACATTTCAGCAAGTTACTGATAGTCTGCTTGTCAAACAAAGTGAAGTCATGTTGAATCAGCCGTGTTGGTCGGGGGTCGGGTGGTGCGGGGGTGTAGTCGGGTCCCTCCAGGTGAGCGAAGGTGTGTTATCTACCTGATCTGAAAACCCACTGAACACAATCATGACTCATCGCTTTCAGTCCTGACACATTATCACAGATCTCCGTGGAATGCACCTTTCTTCCATCTTTAGCCCGAGGCGAGCATTTTCATCCCTCCTGACAGGCTCCATCTACCTTGTAATTATCACGGTACAAAGCACCTTTCTGAACACCCAAATATACTGAGGCAAAAAGCTCAAGAACAACCAAACAAAAAAGTTACTCAATCACAAGTTCACCCAAATCACAGCAAAAGATTCCCCATTTACCGGGATTTCTGAACTCCATCTTAAAAAGGGGAAATATGCCAATTATCAAAATTCATACTTAATTAAATATGAACTCTCCCAAATCCAAAAACTAGTGCTAAAAGTGAAATGTGTGATGTCATCAATATAGAACTGCTCCACAGATATGCAGGTAAAAAATAAATATACTCATTTCAAATATATTCATATTTTCAATAGTATATTACAAATATGCTAACAAGTAAATGTACTATCTATAAATATATTGATAGTATACCAACATCATATTTTATGGTATTTTTTTCATTGTATTTCAACAATTTAGAAAACTGGACACATTCCCAATTTCTGTTTTAATCTTTTTATTTGCTTTGTTTTTTTGGAGATCTGTTTTTCTCGGCTGCTGTGACGCTCCAGAGTTTACAGCACCTAGTGGAGAGGTATTTGGCCTCGGGGCAACAGACAAAGCTTTTGGATTGAGAAGCAGGCTGTTTTTCACAAAGATTAACTACAAGAGTGATGTGTGTACACTAAAAAAAACCCATTGGACTCCTAACTAGATATCAATATAAATCTGGAATCAAATCCCTTTACAGAGCAGACATTTCATTTTCTTTCTGACACAGTAGGGAAGAAAAACAGCAAAAAAAAAAAAAAATGTACTACAAAATTCTCCACATTGCCTCAAAAAAATCAAACACTGAGGTGAGAGGACAGATGTTTTTCTCTCTAACAGAAAGCCAGGATGTTAAATATGAATAAACATCAGTACTTCTTACCCTTCAGGAGGAAGGAGAGCGGCTGACTCCCTGATGTTCGGCACTTCATCCTTCCTTCACGCAGACAGACATTTCTCTTTCTCCTTCATTTAACAAGTATGTTTTGCTCTTTCTGCTTTGTTCCCCGTCTCCTCCCTCTGACTCCTCCCTCCCTGCTCCTCACTCCTCTCCTCCCTCACTTCAACCCTCCTTTATATTCAGCCTGAGGTCAAGAGAGATCCTCTGCTTCATCTAGCATGTCACTCCATAACATTTCCAAAGCCCCTTTCTCAGCAAGTTCAGAGAACAAATATGCAATATGTGCACTTTTTGTGTGATTTTTTTGTCAGATCCAACAACATGCACACACACCAAGACAGGCTCTGCTCGCCATGTGTTTCCTTAGAGAGGTGATCGGGGGATTTTATGGGTTGAGTGCTTGAGAGAAGATTGTCAGTTTATTGGTTTCTGTGGTGAGGTAAACCTTTTCTCTCTCCTTCCATCTCATTTCTTATCACCCTCACAGCCATAAAGTCAACAACAGAAGCACTGCTTTTTTCTTCAATCGCATTCCTCAAGCAGGTACAGCGATGTTAGACATGTTATAATGATAGAATGAAAGGCTTTGATGCGGTTTTATATGGTGAATATGTTGGATAAAAGTCGTAGAAATGTATCTACACCTCAGGAAATAACGTCTATCTTATAACCACTGTGTATAATATGGCACTTAAGCCTTGGCTTCACTTTTCAGAAACAAATTCTCATTTATCACTTTTTTCTGTTATCTCAACTTTTTACTTGAATCTCATATATTGAATCATATCATTATAACAGATATAAGTGTTACTTAAACACAGGAAGAAGACAAACCAACCTGTGGATCCATCAGCCTGTTTGCTGTGGAGATGGTCTCCTGATTCACCAGCAGGGGGGGCCAGCTGCACACGAAAAACCATCAAACACACAATGAATAAACAAAATAAAATGAATAAGGTGCACAGCAGGCAACGTCCAACATGGCAAGTCACATCATCTCGTATTCAAACGTTCAGAAAGCGGATCCAACCTTGCCGGTGTCGGCATTGTGGCGATTGTGAATGCCGTTCTGCTTGTGGCTGCTCTCTGAGCTCTGTCCACTACCAGCGCTGCGACTGCTGCCCACGCTGCCGGCACTCCCAACGCTGTTTCTGTCACCTGAGAGAAAACAGACAGACGGACATCAACACTTTGATAGAAATTAGCTTAGCTTAGCATAATGATTGGAAGCCTGGTTCTGTCCAAATTTAAAAGCATGTCCACCAATCATATATAAGCTATACATAATGTAAATTTAACAATTTGGGATTTTAGGGGGAGTTACATGGTTTAACGTAGAAACATTTTTTACCTAGAATTGTAGATGACATCATCCCCTTTACTCTTTACTTTGAAAAACTTCCATTTTTATAACTCGACTGTAGATGAATAGGCTTTCAGGGTACCATCGTGTCCTGCTGGGAGGTAACTGTGGTTATGGTTACTGGATTATGTGGGTGTGATGGGTGTTAGGGGGGGATGTGATAGGTTGGGATGGGATCTGGTCTACAGGTTCACACAGGGTTGGTTAGCTGGCAGGGGGTTTGGGACCACACCCTTACCGGTGGGCGAGCTCCTGAGGACCCAAATGTCCTCAGCGGGGCTAGCAGACCTAGCTGGGGCAGAGAGCTGACTGTCAGGTGGAGCACCTAACAAACACACGCACACTTTAGACACACACTCACCGTGTACTCTACATGTAGCTGGGGGTGGACCTACTGAATCAAGCTACACACTGAGAACCAGAGAACTGATCGGTGGGAGACTGGGATCAGGGTGCCGTGTAGGAGGGGAATGTGAAACCTGGGAACATTAAGAGGCCTCCCACACCTCCTAAATATGAGCAAGATCTCCAGACAGACATAAAGGGAACCACCAGGCTCCTTGTCAGGCTGGAAAAACATGAAAACCTCTACTACTGAATATTATTTTAGCAAATATCCACTGATAAGATGATGGATTAACCAGGTGGCAAACTCTTGTTCTGAAAAGTGAAGCCAATGTGGAAGTGCCTTTAACTTGCATTCTCTCTACTGGCCATCAGGGGGCGACTCTGGTTGTAAAAAGATGTCTTGACTTATTTCATTTGTGGTCATACTGCGTGTCTCTTGAAACTAGAGATTGAGACCATAAACTCATGTTTACTGAGATCATAAATCAAGTGAGAAGTAGTATCATTTTCTCATAGACTTCTATACAATCTCACTTTTCAGAACCTGAGGTTGTATGTCCGAGTCTCTAGAATTGCAGCCATGTTTCCCTCAGTCTCCTTGTATCAGAGTCTCTACACTGAGGATGCAACGAGGGACGTGAGCAGAGAAGAAACCAGGAAAATGTGCTTTTAGAGGAATAAGGCTTTCCTCTGAAGCATCACATGAAGCCAAATTCTGTTTCTGTTTGCAGCAGCTGATCACAGTTGGATCAGGGTCAGTCGGTTTTTACAGCAGTCGAGACTTCCCTCTCTGCCAGAGCAGCAGTGTTTTCTCTCTGTAGCCTGTTTAGCAAACACCTGCATTCTGTATTTATACTGTGTCCTGCTTACAGGCACAGCAGCCATTTCTACTAGTGGCAGAATGCATTATTTATTCATTATTTCTGTCTGTAGCTGTGCTATTCTGATTGTTAAATCATTATTTAATAACCCAGAATATGATTATGGTGTTTTTTTTTAGGAATTATTTATCAGGCAAATTATTTCAGGGGAAAATTTTAACTATGTAAGTCGTATAGAGCCCGGCGCTCAGGAATGATCAGCCTCACATGTGACAGAATAGAAATAATGATCAATTATTTAAAAAGTGATTCTAGCTAAAAAGAAGAAGAAGAAAAAAAACCTCTCCTACTCTCTGACTCCATCAAAAAGTTTATGGGGGGACTTAACAGATTATGAAAAGAAAATATTTCTCATAAATGACAAGTTGTTTGTGGTCCTTTTGGTGTTTAAACGAACAATTAACACAGATTTTTAATTAGATGGTGAATCAGAAAAAAAAAAAAAACATAAATCTTGGGAGGGAATGCAGTCCGCCAGTAAAAGTCTTCTGGATCCTCCCAGTCTGCCCACACGTTTCAAGAAGACCGCCAATGACCCTGTTGTGGTCGTATGATGTCTCTCTGTGGTTGTCTGGTGTCTCTTTGTGGTTGTCTGGTGTTTCTTTATGGTTGTCTGGTGTCCCTTTATGGTTGTCTGGTGTCCCTTTGTGGTCGTATGGTGTCCCTTTGTGGTCGTATGGTGTCCCTTTATGGTTGTCTGGTGTCCCTTTGTGGTCGTATGGTGTCCCTTTGTGGTCATATGGTGTCCCTTTATGGTTGTCTGGTGTCCCTTTGTGGTCGTATGGTGTCCCTTTATGGTTGTCTGGTGTCCCTTTGTGGTCGTATGGTGTCCCTTTATGGTTGTCTGGTGTCCCTTTGTGGTTGTCTGGTGTCTCTTTATGGTTTTATGGTGTCTTTTTGGTCTTATGGTGTCTCTTTATGGTTGTCTGGTGTCTCTGTGGTCGTATCGTGTCTCTTTGTGGTCGTATCGTGTCTCTTTGTGGGCTTATAGTGTCTCTGTGGTCGTATCGTGTCTCTTTGTGGTGTTGTCTTTTATGTTTGTGGTCTCATAGTGTCTATTTGAGGTCATATGTTGTCTCTTTCTGACCTTGTCTCTTCGTGGTTGCATCTCGTCTCTTTGTAGTTGTTTTACAGCTTCCATATCTGTTTGACTGACTTTCCAACCAGGACTGATAGCAGTCCCCTCAGACAAGCAGACCCTAAAGCTCTTAGGGGGGACAGAAACCAAAGAGATAGGCGGAAGTTGGTGAGTGTGTCTGTGTACCTGTGGGATCATAACCAAGGGTGTATGAGTCATCAGTCTGAGGGGCGGAGCCGTGGCTTGAGGGAGGAGCTCTGTAGTGTTGTCGTTGGCCAGGCATGGAGGCTTGGCGGGAGAGGGTGCCCCCTAGGGTCGGGGGGAGACAGGTTTGGGTTTAGGCCGGCATGCATGAGTGAGGGGAAACAAGTTTACGTGCATGACTGTGCGTTTGTTAGTTTGAACTGCAGTCACAGATGTGGAAACCTGGCTGTAAGACGGCAACAAAAACCAGCCCTTTGAAGTGGCATTATGAACTTCATCGTGTATTCTTGTTCTTTGAGTGTTTGGAACAACAGCTGAAAAAGGGCAAATTCACCGCAAATCCCCTGTGGCGTTGCATAAGAGGCTGCTGAAAGAGAGTGTAAGATCACCATGCGATGCTGAGAGGGCTTACTTTCCCTTTGTGTGTTGTTGGTCCACGGTTGCTGACACCATTGACATTATCACAGAGCTCAGGCACACACACACACACACACACACACACACACAACACATTACTGAGTTTGCCTCATAAGCAAAGAGCCTGTCACCGACTTAAAGTCAAAATCTCTTTCTCTTTTCTGTTCCTCCTCAAGCATGAGCGCATACACGCACACACACACACCCACACACCCACACACACAATATCCCATTGCAGACTGTGAGGGCTTTCGCACTGAGCTGACACTTTGCAATCTGGCCATAGTAATCCTATTAATGCGTGTCTCTGTGTGTGAGTATCTATGTTTGTGTGCATTTCCTGGCTTGTTGAGGACCTTGAAGTGAAGTGTGTGTGTGTGTGTGTGTGTGTGTGTGTGTGTGTGTGTGTGTGTGTGCATCTGTAGCGGTTATTGGACCCCTCACTGTGCTTGCCCCGCTGTTTGAATGTCAATGGCTTTACAGCTGCAAAACAAGCATCGGATCATATTTCTTTTATTTACAGGGATTAAATCCCATGATTTACTGAACCCTGCAGTGATCATACAAGCCAACATGATCCTGCGGGTATATTTTTAGCACAACATATATAAATACTGCCCTCGGTTAACCCTTGTAACACCACTCTTGTCAGATCAAGCCCCCGGTTAGTACGATAGAGTAAACATTAATTCCCGCTGTGATGTCACTCAAAATGTTTTATTTAATGGAGGAATTGAGAATGTAATGCTCATACTAGCCGATACACTAACATGTGAATAATATTTATTCCACTTTAAGCACCGATGGTCGTCCATTTAATGCGTCAGAGACAGTAATTACATTTTATTCAAATCAAGTGCTTTAAAACAGCATAGGGTTGCTTTACTTATGTTATATAAGAGGCTATGAACATGGTCGTATTAACCCTAGAGAGATACCAGGGCAGAGACTCCACTATTGCACTGAACCTGTGGCCTTTGGGGCCCCTGGATGTTTGAGACCCCATTGGCCTGGTTGACTATCCATCTCTGGCTGTAAGCTCAAGGGTTAAGGTTAGGTCGAATGACTGGTAAATAATGTCTCAAGGTCAACAGCTACATTTCTGAGCTTTCAACAGCATCTTGTTTTTAAATTTGTATTTTCAAGGTCAAGAATTAACTTTCATCCTCAACTTGAGAGAGAAATCTAGAATATAGATGGACAGACAGACAGACAGATGTCATGTGGGAGGTGATGCTTGTCTACCTGCTCGTCTGCTGAGGACCTCCACCACTGAAGGGGGGAAGAAGCCCACCCGGTCCGTCCCCCGCTGGGTGTCATGGATGTGACCTTTCCAGCGGCCGTCTGAGTGCTGCTCCAGGACCTGACACAAACAAATTACGAGCACGCTTCAGCTGATATGTTTTTGTGTTCGCCTCGCAGCGATTCACAATCACGTCAGACAAGAGGACGGAACATAAAGTAATTATTCATCGACGTGAAGACTTTGATTAAAGCGGGTTAAAAAAAAAAGAAAAGAAAAGGCGGCTGAAGAACTTTCAAAACATTTTCCTCTTGTCAACTGCACAGCGACTCTGAGTATGCATGTCATGTGTGAGACTCCTTCAGGCATGCTTTAACACCATAATGAGAGAGCCAATCAGCTGGAAGTACACAGTCTATCCATTATGAGTGTTAAGAAAACAGCTGGAGAGGACAAAAACAAGCACCGGGATACACAACAACATACGAGTTCATACAGGAGTGGGAGATGTCTCAATAAAGATACCAAAATACACACAGTGAGCACGTAAACACACAAATGTGCACACGCATGAATAAGTGCACCCAGCGCTGTGTGTGTGTGTGTGTGTGTGGAGGAAATGAACAAACACGTTGTTAATGAGAGAGCAGCAGGTTTGAGCCTGTTTCTCTGTTGTGGTCTCTGTGGATCCTCACAACACAATCAGACACCGCCTGTCTCCCCTGACGGTAAAAAGAGTGAAGCAGGTCCAGAGAAGTTGAGTGGATTTAACTGTAACTCCATTCTATGGAGGTATGACCAGTATATGACCTGTATATGACCAGTATATGACCTGTATATGACCTGTATATGACCAGTATGGCATGGTTACTTACATTGACAAAGCTCTAAGGCAACAAGGTGACAGCAGTGAGTGATCTGATATGAAAAAGTGGTAATGATAAAAAAAAAAAAATGTTTTTCGTATATTTATTATTTCCATTTACAATTACATTTTTATTACATTTTTTTCCTATCATTATGTAATTCTTAAATGTATTTCCAATGCATATCTAGAATCTCAATAGAGAAACGATAATGCTTTGGAAGCAGATCACAATCAATAAATATTTTGAATTTGATTAACCTTTAACATTCTTTTTTAATTACAACCTCGCATTTCAGAGCGTTTATGATATTTAAGGTGACCTTATTTATCCTTAAACAATCATTATAATAAAAAGACATTACCCCGTCTGACATCTTTAAAGCAGAAATGTAAATGAACAACTGCTTTTTTACTTTTAACGCAAACTAAGGGGAAAATATGAATAAAGCTGTCAAATTTAGCAGGAAGCCATAAAGCAGCAGGATTACCATGAGTCTGCTGAAGCACAGAAACTCAAGCAAAAGCAGGAATAATGCTGACTCACTGTTGATAAAACACAAAAATAAGTACCATAACGAGCTCTCCGGCCCGGAGGTTAAGAGCAGTCGGGTCGTGGAGGTTCCAGTAGTCCTTCACCGCTCTGACCTGGAGGGAGCTTGATGCCTCTGCAGAGACACAGACACACATCATCAGGATGTCCTACTATCATATCTGACCTCTGTCTCTGCCATTTAACAACCTATCCCCCACTGTTTCCCCTCCTCTTAATCCAAAGTCCCCATTTCACCAAAGCCTTAATGGAAAAACTCTTTCTAAGAGCTACTAACCTCTGAGCAGCTGTTTGATTTCCCTGCTGGCTGTCGAGGTGGTGAACTGGTTAACAATGTCCAAAGCTGTCTGGTTATACGTGTTGCGCATGTTCACATCGATGCCCGCCTAGAAACAACCACACACACACACACACACACATTGTAGTGTTACTGTGGGTGAGACCCAGTTTAAAAACAAACCCTCCCTCAAATGCCTCCCTCCTTTCTCAAAGAATAACAGCTGTAGTGTGTTTGTTTTAGACATTGCCTTTCTATCAATACCTTCACCAAAAAATATCAAAATCCCTTATGAGCTTAACGAAAAACATATATTTTAGGTCTTTGCTTACATCGAGCAGCAGCCGCACTACTTCCATTTTTCCGTAGAGGGCAGCCTCGTGCAGAGACGTCCCCGCTTTGGTGGTTCTGTTGATGTCAATACCGGCTTTCAGCAGCAACCTGGGGAATCACAGCAGCAGCAGCACTCGTGTAACGCCACAGGCAACACTCGGAAACAAATTCATTTAAGTGTTACAGACATCTGCAACATATCATTCAACCATACCCCCCCCACCCCAATCATCCTCCCACACACAGCAGCTAGCATGCCTCTGGTTCTGTCGGAGGCCCAGATGTAGGACGCGGTGCAGGAGGAGGAGGTCCTCCGCTCACTGTGTGAACATGAGTCACATTCATGCAAACATGACGCTCTGCTGTCGGATATTAGCTGAAGGGTGTTTTCTGAATGTTACCCTGCTACCAACACATGGTCACACAGCGACTTTCTCTTGTTACGGCAGGTTTCCAGTCAGGCAACGAGTATACAAACTTAAATTTCTTGTGAATATGTCATCTCCTTTAGTCGATCCAGTCAAGTTTCTGGAAACAATAATCAATATGCTCATCTTCAAGTTCACATTTATCTACTTTGGGAATGCAACACACAATATACATGTGGACAATCTCATTTTATTGATTTCAACCCCGCTCGTCAGTTATTTTAAACATTTTATTCAATGAAACAAAAAAATTAAAACGATCATTTGCGACATAAAAAGGAACAAATATTTAAAAAAAAAAGTTTTCTTAAGGAACTCCTTGGAACATGTTTCTGTGTGTCTCAACTCAAGACACTGCATCTAAATATGAATTTAAACACGTCTTCATGACCAACCAAATTATGCATGATGTTGTAAATCATAGCTTTTTTTCTTTTTAAATAATTAAAGTCGTATTTAAGAGAAAGAAAAAGGCTGAAAACATACATGATATAATATTGCAACCTAATAACTCTAATAATAACTAATGAATGATACTAAATCAACAATCTTCCCTGGTACAAAAGTGTATCTCCGCCTTGTCTTGTGTGCAAATGTTTGAGGCTCCAGTTCTAACCAGACACCAAAAGCTTCTCCAGCTTTACAAAAAGGAGGTGGTATAAGACGTCTGCTTATGACACTCTTTGAAGAGACATAAATCCCTTCGTTGGAGATAACAGCCAAATTCTGCTGAGAAACTTGTGTGCTAACCGAGTGAATTTCTTAAATGTCTGTGTTGAAAGCTCATCTTTTTCTCCTCCATGTCGACTATTTAACCTCCCAGTTCAGGAGAATGTGAGAGGAGGATGGTGAGGGAATTGCAAAAGAGATGGGATAATCATTAGCAGGAGGCCTGAGAGGCAGGGCGGGGTTACTTGGCTAAGCACATGCATATTTACACAGATACGCTGGCATAAAAACACAACAGGCCACTCTTGGGTAACTGGAGCCCTGTAGAAGTGAGTGTCCAACCATTTCCCACAAAACAAATCTGCCTCCGGTCATAAACCTGTTTACCTGAAACCTGAAAAAACAGCCCAAACAGCACATTTCATTCACCGTGATCTTACTTGATGATGTCTTTGTGTCCATTCCTGGCTGCCAGGTGGAGGGGAGTGGTGGATGGAGAGTCCAGGCTGTCGTGCTCTCCATCCCCTAACAGCGCCGCCACCATGTTACTGCTCAGCAGCAACTGAGCCACCTAAGAGGAAAACAGAGACACCAAAATGAGTCATGAGAACGACAGAATTACATCAATGGCTATATTAAATTATACATGCAAGGCTGTGTGGTAAAAAGAATTAAGTGGAATAATATATATGGTGGCTTGGGGTGAGTATTGGCAAGAACCTCACGATACGATATGTATCACGATACTTTGGTCACGATACGTATCACGATACTTTGGTCACGATACAATACGTATCACGATACTTTGGTCACGATATGATACGTATCACGATACTTTGGTCACGATACGATACATATCACGATACTTTGGTCACGATACGATATGTATCACAATACTTTGGTCACGATACGATACGTATCATGATACTTTGGTCATGATACGATACGTATCACGATACTTTGGTCATGATACGTTACGTATCACGATATGATACATATCACGATACTTTGGTCATGATACGATACGTATCACGATATTGTGATATAAATAAAGATGAAAACACAAGTACCTGTATATGTACTCACATGATATTGATCAGAGGACAAATTGAGTCAAAACTATTTCATTCAAAACAGCCTCCCCATTTAATTAATTCCCATGAAATTCACTGGAATAAATATTGAAAATAAAATGAAAAAGGATAAAGTACTGCATTCACAACAAGTCTAAACATTATTATTATTTTTTTTTTTTTAAATCAATTTTTGGAGTTGAAAAATCGATATTGTATTGGGCGGCAAAGTATCGCGATATATTGCCGTATCGATATTTTTACCCACCCCTATGGTGGCTATTATTAATATACAGTCAAGCTAGTACAGAGAAGCTTATCCACGACTCAGCAGCTGTCTAAAGATACCACAGCCTCCACACACACACTCACTAATAAAGTCACAAAAACAGCCTAAAGCCTTCTATTCTTGCACGGCTAAACTGCAGACTCAGACATGACGAGAGAACATTTAACAGGCATGGGAAGTGTGTGTGTGTGTGTGTCTAATTCTGAAATACTGCGCCAGCGATACATCACATAGGAAGTCTAATCCACCAATGTGACAGAGAAACAGTCAAACACACTGCAATGTACAATCCCTTTAACGTTACAGTACACGTGCATCCTAAAAGAGCCACTGAAGCCTATTTGCCTTTCATTCAAACAAGCTTAATTTTGCTCCGGGTCATTTCATCTAAGATATGGTTCATGTTTGACATAGGCTGTCCCCATTCAAAAAACGGTTAAACAGGGTGTTTTCACATAAAATGAACATCAAATAATTGGATTAGTCTCTCAGTTTCTCAAAGAAAAGATCAGCAAAAGAGCAGAATTCAACAAATGGCATAACGACATCCTGGAAACCAACAAAAGTAATGAGAAATTTGATATTTTATCAAGCCCTGCAGGAGGCCCTATGTTCAAAAACACATTTTTGGATATACATATATATTGGTTACATACACACACACACAACTGAAAGCTACACTGAAATCTCATACCAGTGTACATAAATGTATATTGTGCCCCTGGAAGTGAATTTTTAATACCTTACTCTTTGCTTATGCAAAAAAAAGGGAAAGTATCTTGTTTTTGATTAATATAGTTTTTTTTTATAAAACATAAAAATGAAATTTAAAATGAAATATTCTCATACCTTCAGTCTCCCAAACTCACAGGCCAGATCCAGAGGAGTCTTCCTCGCCTTGTTCATCAGGCAGGGATTAGACTGGTGCTGCAGCAACATCTCAGACTGGCGAGGGAAAGGGAGAAAGGATCAGTGGTACATCGCCTCATGTATTATGCACTCACTGCCACTCAACCCAACACATTCTGTGCGTGTTGATGTTTTTGTCTTTGAACAGAAGAGAGGAACACATGATCGCTCGGCTGCCGCCTCTGTTGCGGGATTGTCAGTATTCTGTTTGATGGCGTCCTACTAAAGGGGTCAGGCCTCCGTGTGGTTTTATATGACAGGTGTGAGTGTATATCTATCCATTAAGACATTCCAGGAGCCAAAAGGATGAGGCTGGAGGAATGGAATGTGTGCGTTCGTCACCTTTCTGACTCATGTGAGTGTCACAGGCACTGATGGTATTACTGGTTTTGTTGGTGGACAATACAGGTGGAGACACAAAGCGGGGTAGATTTCAGCGGTAAAGCCTCGGAGCTTTGCCTTCAGCAGCGGAGGTGTGAACTCACCACCTCGTAGTGTCCGTACTGAGCGGAGAGATGTAGCGGCATCTGGCCATCGTTGGAAGAGGAGTTGACTGAAGCTCCGGCTCTCAGCAACAACAAGACAGAGTCGGCTTTGCCCTGCCAGGCTGCGTAGTGGAGGGGGCGCATGCCTGGAGACAGGAAACATGAGTGATGGATGGAAGGGAAAGGCAGTGAGTCGAAGCAGAATCATTTTCACATATTTTGGTCTTGTGCATCATTGACTCCTTTCTGAGAGGTTCATGAACTTTTGCAAGGCGGTAAATTCCATCTAAGTTGGAGACCTTATATTTGGGTGCTTAACCATCAAAACATGTTTCCTCTAAGGACAAATATTTATTTTGGATGTGCTGCTTGCAGAAAAGCCATTACTAGAAGGTGAATTTTTAAGATGGAAAGGATAACCTTTGCTTTGAGGCTGCAACAAGTCAATTTTTTTTGGAAAGATGGATAATGTATGTCACACCGGTACCATCAATATCCCCTTCCTTGAGGGATGTATCTTTGAGGTTTACTCTGACAATTTTGTTTTAATTTTATTTAGTTCATGTTCTTATCTTATTTTACTTTATTTAGAAATACGGTTAGGTCTAGGACTGAGTTTGTGATGCCTTATTGTGGGCTACAAATTGAGAAGAATGTATTATAATAGTATGATTTTATGGACCCGGAAATCGTAATAAAAAAGGAAAAGGCACTGAGATATCAGGGTTTTCCTGCATAGATAATTATAGAACATTGGATCCCCGATCGCTGCATCCAGACTGGTGAACCTCGACTAGTTCTTCCGTCCGTCCGACTCTCCACTAATCTCCCAGAGTGCACTCTGGGCCTCAAATGGCGTGATGCTACGTGACGCTGCGCCTTGTGTTCCACTTATCACCTTAGACACGGTGGACTCCAAAAACTGACAAGCTGGCAGGAAGCGCCAACAGTCCTTCAGAAACCTATAGCTGACCTCAGAAGGCGTCACACACAGTTACGAGCACGACGCCCCCTCTGGTCTCTGGCTGCCACTCCTGCACTGATTCTGCTGCTTTTGCTCCACTTGGGAGTCTGAAGATATTTTGCTGCAGCACTGTTGAAGACTTACTTCAAAGGGAATCGTATTTATTCATATGGGTCAAACTTATTTTCCCGACTGAGAGTCAGAGAGCCGTTAAGGAAGTTTCAGGGCTCAATTTAACCTCGACTGACTTCGCCGAACGTGAGCGTTTTTCCTCACGAGTTGCAGGTTTTTGTGTGGCGACACACGGCTCAGCTGGTAGAAGCTGTTCTGCTATCGTGTTACCGTTGATGTCCTTGATATCCACCGTGGCCTGGGCCTCCAGCAGCAGAGACAGCAGCTCCGTGGTGCCGGTCAGAGCAGCATGGTGCAGCGCTGAGAAGCTGTGGACGAAATAGGGAAAAGAGGGAAGATCAAGGGGGGAGAGACGAGGAGATGAGAGGCCGCATAAATCATCATGATGACTTTACAGCAGGTGAGCCCTTTTCAAAATGTGTGGTTGTGCATGCTTTCATCAAAACTCCAGACGGAGGAGCGTGTGAGTGTGTGTGTGGTTAGAGGTTAGGTTTCCATTAGCGTTGGGGTTATGCTGTGTTCACACCTAAAGCAAAGCTAATTCCTCATGCGGCACGATGGCAAACAAAGCAAATGCAATGAAGCGAATAAACAAAATTGTAAGTTGAAGTATTTTTGCTCGTCCTGACGTTGCTGAATCAGAAATGGAGGCAACAAATCTCCTGTGTCTGCGGTTCCCCCAGAGCTCTACGATAGTAGCTATAAAAAAAGAAGCCTAAGATAAGAAGCGATTCATACAAACGTGCGTACGCCCACATCAAACTGCAGACTGAGATAAGTATCTTCAGTGTGTGTGTGTGTGTGTGTGTGTGTGTGTGTGTGAGTTCATCAAAGCTTCACAGATGAAATGTGTGTTTGTCCCCGGGGTGCCTGTCAGGTCACAGTGGATTCCATCCACAGAGGGAGAAATTAAAGGCATAAATTCTTGGTGACAAGTTTTTTTCTGTTGGCTCGGGGCGACGCGGGGCAGAGTGAGTGTTTCAGAGGAGGCTGAGCCTTTCGATAAGAACTACAACTACCAGCCTGTGCAGACAGGAAATCTGGATCTCCAGACTGTGAAGTGGCTTATCTTATCAGTGTCATTGTTCAGACCTTCATGACCCTCAGCCACACACACACACACATATATAAACACAGCTCCTCTTCAACCTGACCGTACCATGTCTACGTCTGGAGTGACTTACAGCCACAAAGTCTCCGTCTCTCTGGCTTGGTGTTGACTCAGCGACAAGTGTTTGCTCACCTTCCCCTCCCTTTTCTTCCCCTTCGCACTGTTCTCATACATCACAGGTAACCCCATCCCCATCCTCGGTACCACACACACACACACACACTCACTCACACTCCTTCATGGATGGACATGTTTAATTTCAACACCCCTATTGAGTATCACCTCCCACGCACCGCGGTGACCCTGCATGTAGACACACGACGCAGGCCTCAGTCAACAGACACGTTACAGGAAGGCCAACGCAGAAAAGCCCACAGCGGCTTGCAGAGGGGGATACTTTGCATGTCAGATGGCCGACTAGAGAGATCTCAAAAACTCAATCTGGTGGATAAGAACAAAGACTAAACATAGGGCTGGGCGCTGGGCTCATAATCATTTTTATGATGTCACTCCATATAGAATAGAATAGAATAAACTATATTTCTAACAGTTAAAAATAATAAAATAGATTAGAAAGAAAAAAAACTACATATAACTAATAAATAAATACATAAACCAACTCTCCACCCCTGTGTCCATCCTAAGAATAAAACACTATATTTCTACTTTACATGATTGCATTTTCTTATCCAAAAGAAAAAAAGAAATAGATATAGATATCACGATATAAATAATCACGCTTTTTTCTTAAGATTTTTTAATGTATATTTATTTTTATTTCTGTCAAGTTAAAAGGTTCCTTTTTTACCTTGAAAGGTTTCATATTTACGAAGTGAGACGTGAAGATATGACAAGGTTAGTTTTGGTTTAAATATTATTTATTTCCTCTCTGAAGTTGAACATCACACAAACACTGGAGAACATTATGAAACTGAATTTCAAATAAAAAAAATGGCTTTCAAGAAAACTGCTAGCTTCGGACGCAGATGTGATATGATATCAATTCACAAATTGTAAAGTATTTTATTAGTTAATACTGTAATTTTAGATCAAATAAACAACAAAGTGATTTTCACAAGGTTGAATTACCTAAAACACACGGTATGGTCCTTTAAAGTTGTTATATTATATTATTATATATATTTAGCTTTTTACTGCTTACTTATCTAAATTCTAAATGTTATCCTTTGACTGAACTTAAATCTGAGAGTGCGATAATTACTCTAATGGGCACTATATGTCGGAACACGGTTATGAGTCATATGGTGAAGACAAACGGCCACAGGTAGGGAGTTTTTTTTTTTTTTTTTTTTAAATGTGTCAATCAAGACACAATGACTCCTCTATCGCATTCTTTAGACTCCCCATCATGCTCACACACACACACACGAGCACGTAAACACACTCCTCTTACCCGTCTGAGTCTTGGTAGTTGATGTTGAGTCTCTTGGTGGAGCCCAGCAACTCTGGAACAAGGGATGGAAAAAGACCATTAGTAGTTGGTGACATATTTGTCTTTTCACCAGAGCTCTCCAGGAATCTGAAGCCCCGTGTGTGTGTTTTCACAGTGTTTTTTTTTTTGTTTTCCCTACAAGTCTCCCTTCCTTCAAACAACCTGACAGCTCCCGACAGGATGGGGAGCTTTTCCTCACCTCCTGCCGCCTCACCCTTCCCCTCTCTCAGCCAAACGCTTCATAAACAAATGACTTCGCTGCAACGTACCATTCCACCTCATTTACACTGCTATCTCATCAGCTCCTTGGAGCCGAGCGTGACAAACATAAAAAAACGCAGACACGCCTGGATAAATCATACATGTAGTTCTTGTTTCGACAAAAGGATTTGGTGCAAAGATAGCATTAGTCATTGAGCAGCAAGACTGAACAGGTTGCTTTATTTCCCACTCACCTTGGAGCTGACAGACTAAGACTTGTCCCATGTCTTACACATTCACTCTGTACTCCAACAGCAAACATGCTCTTGTCTGTCATGTAGTGACTTTCAGTAATCCTGCTTTCACAAGAGCAGCCTCACAACCAAATTCAGGAGTTTCTATTCATTGAAAAAAACTGTCTTGAATACAGGTTGGGAAACTGACTTCTTCTACACGCTTACTCCTCTTTTTTATCATCATCTGACTCCAATCACATCTGGCCTCCATCCCAGCACTCGACTCTTAATGCCTCATTCTAAGAGATATCAAACTAGACCTCCAGACTTCAAACATCGCACATCCCTTCCCTGCCTCTGGGCTGAAACTCTCCTCACACAGCTAAATATCCTCGGGCTTCCTACAGCAGAGATCTACTGTGAAGGCCCTACTGTCCACCAAGACCCACACGGGAGCCAGACTGCCAAGGCCTCTGAATACAGAGCCATTCATCCTCACTCAATCTCCCTCCCTGTTTATTCCCACTTATGTGTGGGTTATCACATAAGTGTGTGTCTCACATTTCCTTCTGAAATGTGAGGATTTAACTGTTTTATATCACTGGAAACTGAATCTCTGTCATACAATATATAGTATAATATACATGCAGAGCAAAGGGATACTAGGGTTGTCAATCACAGTACTTGGAAGCTGTATTGTGCTAATACTGCTCATGCTATTGCAGATGTATAAAGGACGATAATATGCAAAAGTGACCCACTTTGTAGTAAATTGCAATGATTCTTTAAGTAGAAATGTTTGAATAAAACTTGTGGCAAAGAAAAAAAATGGGTTACATAATCAAAAGGGGATGCTGGACTGCAGCAGCTGAAAAAAAAAACGTGCTATGGAAAAGTTGTGTGAAATCTATCAGAATAAATGCTCCGTATAAAACCAAATGAAAAAGAGAATAGGAAGTAATTTGTGAATTCATAGCATATAAATGGGTTCCCACTGGAGCTCTGATTAAATATTCAATTCTTTTCCAGTTTATTGATGTTATTTTTCAGCTCAGAAAAGTCGTAAAGGGAAATATATATTCAGATTCCCAGTGCAGCTGGGTTTTTGTGCACTAAAAAACCCAGTGAAGACATCAATAATAGCACAAAGAGAGGTATAAAACACATTGTAATGCATTCATTAATATGCCAGACTTTCAACAATATTTAAGGAACTGTAAACACAGGGATGCCACTCTTCTTACAGATTATTATCCAGTGATTATCCAACACTAACATGTTCCTCAACCCATAGACCGTAAAGAAGAAGTGGACGTAGATGAAGTTTAAGGCACTCCAGCGTTGGCTTCACTCTTCAGCGTTTTCCCACTGGAGCCTCGTGTTTCAGAAAAGCACTGCGGGAGGTTCTGGAGGAAATTATTCCTCAAAACTTGTATAATGAACGTGCTGTATATTTGATGCAAGCAGTCATGTGAAGTTTACAAGCAGGCCTATTGTGGAGCTGCTGCTGCTGAACACTCACATGCATGAAAACAAGGGCCCGAAGGCACAAAAAGTCACATTGATAATGAGACAGATAGAGGGTTTGGGCGTTGGGCTGCTTGCCAAAACGGGGCTAAACTGTCCCGGCAGTATAGAGCACGGCCTTTCAGGGGTTCTAGTTCCAACACGAGCCGGCATTCCTCACATAGCACAACCCACCGTGCTCTCCTACTCCGACCATGTATCTACAACGCTGTCAACTCCCTTTTCTCCCTTCTGCTTTCCATCCCCTCCCTCCTCCCCTCTTCACATTAGTAGTGGAGGGAGGGGGGGGCTCCTCCTGACAACAATATCAATTAAAGTACCAGCATGTTGACTCTTCGGTGTGTGTGTGTGTGTGTGTGAGTGCACATGGAGGAGTTGCTGCGAACAGACGTGTAATAAATCTCCAGCATTGTGTTTCCTTGCAGAGACGGGGAAATTACAGCCTCCGCTCCCTGCTGAAAGCTCACGTCCACGCAAACAGAAATTACAGAACGCAAAGAGCGAAAGAGTTTCTTATGTGGAAGCCCCTCCGTTGTTTTCTACGGTTTACGACAAACAAAGCGAAGGAACCACGTGACCCTGTGTTTTGACAATCAGGTGCATAAGCTCTGAACTACTGTCGCTTGTGTTCCTCTGAAACCTTTCTCCGAGCAGCTGAAGCTCCGTGGACAGAAGAAAGGGATGTGGCTGCTTTGATGTGGAGAACATAGTTCACCGAGGAGCAAAGGAGCGTTCAAAAGAGGAGGGAAATAAAAAGAGAGGAGGAGGGGAACGATGAATGTGTACCTAAAGTGAGATGAGCAGAAGGTTTTTCTGTGTGTCAGGTGGGTAAACAAACACTCGCTGCACGATCAGACTCGTGTGCAAATAGCTGTGAACCTCTTCAGAGGATGAACATGGAGAAGAAAAATAAAAGAGCTGGCTGGCTTGTGTTTGTCGGCAGCTGGCAGAGACGTCTGCTGCCTGGGTTTGCACTGCTGCAACATTCATGTTAAAAGGCCTTTGATCGAGGTCCACGCATGTAAAAGACTGGAAGGAAAAAAGGCAAAGTCAAGCGATGCGTAGTTAAAAACAATGAAAGTGTGGTGAGTCCAGCTGTTAATGAGGGTGAGATCGTTTCCCTACAGCAGCAACACTTCTTGATAGAAGACGGCATTTTAACACAAAAGTCTGGTCTGGTTCATCTTGAATCCAGCCTGTTACAAAAATACTTCCCTCAGTGTGCCGAGTGCAGCTTTCTGACATTTGCCCTTTTATTTTAATATCTGAGCATATCTCGAAATACAAAACTAAAAGGCTATCCAAGTGTCAAGATGTTTGAATGTTTTAGAAAAAGACAGAAAAGACTTTCCACTGCCGTTTTTGACAAAAAAAGGGTAATTAAAATAATAATAATATGGAATAACAGTGGTCACTTGCAGGGTTATCTTTTTGGAGTTGTGTTAAAGTTTTCCCACTATCTGGAGTTACCATTGGAGTTTTACCACAGGAAATTGGCAGAAGGTAGCCACGCTCGCTTGAAGAGAGACCAAAGTACAGGGGAGCGAGGAGAGGGGGGTCATTAAGGTCATCATCTCTCCCTGTGGTCAGGGAAGGACCTCATCAAGGGAAACACTTATCTGAGGAACACATCCATCTAACTGGCTGAGAGGTAAACACAGACCCTCCGCAGGACTCCTAATAAGGCTCCAAAACATGATTAGGAATGTTTCTGCATGCGACACACTGCTGTTGTTTATTGCAAGCAGGTTTGAATAGGATTTACAATGTAGAAAGAAAAAAATCAGTTCATACTCCATGAAGGTGTCTGCAACCTTAAATCAACTGTAAAATCCCAACTGGCAGCGTCTGCAGCTTGGCCTCAGCAGCGTCCTGGCAGGTGGCGAGCAAATCCCTACAGGAGTGTGTGTGTGTGTGTGTATATGGGGATGTTAACTCGGTGTGGTGAGGAGGACCGAGGGAGAGAGCGACAGAATGCCTGAGTCAGCCTGAGCTGCTGCTGCTGCTGCTGAAAAAAAGAAGAAGAAGAAACTCCAGCAAAGTGGTGAGACTGTCAGCAAAGAAGCAGATACGAGGTTTCAATGGTTCCATAGGAGAATTGAGTAAATGACGGGAGGGATTTAACTCTAAAACCCTGGCCTTTAGCTTCAGTTGATTGGACCATGTATGCCGAGGCCATCACAATTTAAAGCTTGAAAATATCAATGCTAGGGTTGAAGACAAACAAACAAAGAGCAAATCTTGGGTTATTTGCAGCAGCACAGATCATCAGCAAATAAAAGAACAAGATAAATCAATGCGGCAACAGCAGAGATATCATCTTTTTTTAATTCACAAATTATTTTTCCTTGTCCAAAACTTTTCAACTAAGATCTTTCTGCTATAATTCTGTCCTCAATCAGGTTGGAGCTCACTTTGGACTTCCCCAAAATGTCATATATAAAGATGAGATATCTGACTGTCAGGTGTAATCACCTGTAATTCTGGTAAATCACAGACCCAGGCCCTAAAGCAACACCAGCATCAGTCTTGCCAGCTCAATGTGGTTTCATCCAGCTCTAGACTGTGGCTATGTGTGATACATAAACTGTGAATGGAAACAGCTTCTATGAACGCTTGTGTTTTTATGACACCGACATAAAACAGCGGCGTAGGCTGTGTTCATGTACTGTTCATGTAGCCGGATTTTCCGACCACGAGAGGAAAGGAAGGACAGTAAACACATCACACACCCAGGGGTTTACACTCGCACCGCATTTACAAAGTGACACACTCCCAACCTATCAATTCTTCATCAACTGCTCCATCACAGCATCCTTTGCTACAAGAACAAACTGGAACTAGGTCTTGAAAAAAAAAAAAAAAAAATCCTCAACATCAAACCGGCTCCTGACCGTATCATCCAATACATTTGCTCCATTGTTAAAGATGTAGGGAGTAATCTCCCGCGGTGCCTCTGGCAACTAGGTCAGACACATTCAATATTCGCTGACAATGAGCAAGTGTGGAAGTGAAACAGACGATGTGTGGTGTGGCGTTGCGTTGTGTGTGTTAGTGGCTGTGTTGGACCAGCGTGCTACATCTGTATACAACAGGAGATGAGAACACACCTGCTGGTTTCACATTACGTAACGCGTCCCCAACCTTAGACCTTAGGGACACTTTACATACCATTCAAATCATCTGTTTTTAATTCTCCTTACTGATTTACATTGCTTTCGCCCAGTTCACTGCTTTCGATATTGGCCTTTGTTTGTTTGTTTATGACCCAAGTGTGTCAGCTTGGACACCAAATACTGGAAAACACATTACCATTCTCTTGGGAGCAGTACATGACAACATATTAGCATGTGTAGTACATAATAATAATATCTGCAACCATGCAAAGTTCTTTCAAAGAGGCAACAAACGTCCTGGAAATTACCATGACAGCTATACAAATATGTGCAAAAATAGAATTACATGATGAGAACACACATAACGCACAATAAGGCTCTCGTGAGACCAACACTTGGAGCCAACAACACACTGCTAAGTGTCTCGTTAAAGGAACATTTCCCCCCAAATGATCATTTCTATGTCAATGACTCAACCCTTGTTAGCTTGAATGCTCCAAGAAGATGTTATTTTATCTTGCATGCCTCCACTATTGTATTCTCACTACTCGTTTTCACTAAAAACTTAATATATAAAACATTTTAAACACTATGAAGCTTGTGCAGTGTGACGCTGGACGATTGTTAAAAATAGTAAATAAAGGTTAAAAAAAAAAAAAATCGAGGCTTTCCACTGACTTTTCTATTTTAAAATAGTGAGAATTCAGGAGCAAAGCCCTGCGGCTATTTCTGCCTATGGTGCCACAGTCGTAAAACAAACAATAAAATCTATTTCACAAAGGCTACTTGCCCAGCGACCTCTCCAGTTAGTTAGTTAACTGCTGTGATTATTGGGCTTGTGCCAAACACAAACACATGAGGTCACACACTCCTACATGAATGGAAAAGTCATCCCATTTCCCATTCGACGTAAGAGGCGAGGATCAATACGCTCTTGTCCCCACATAATGTGGACGTTTGTGTGAATGACAGACCCAAATGTGTCAGGCCAAGGGTCACATGACTTATAGCGACCCAGTGGAGGGACCCCCTATTTCAAATCGTATAACATTGTGTTGCTTATTAAACCGGGCCAATAATAATGTGCAGTGCAGCCTAGAGTGCCATTTATAAAAGTACTGTAATCTTGTATGTATTTACAATAATGTAAATACAAAAAGGTAAATCTAAGACCAAAGATAACATTAAATCATTCTTTAAAAAAATCTATTTTTGGATGTTATGAATCGATTTAGAATCATAAAAAATAAGAATCGCGATTTTTACATCAATTGCTTTTTTTGCCCACTCCTATATACATTGAGGATTTCTATAATATTAAAATATAGGATGGTCATAATAATAGAATTTTCTGTGTTGATGCTGTGTTTTTGCACCTTTAACCTGAAATACTATCTATAAGCCTCAAGGCGTCTCGACACACAAACCCAACACAAATCTAGCTCAGCCACAGGACAGGAAGTATTGCCTTAATAATAATATAACAGCATAAGACACTGGTTGAAGGTGAGACAGTTGCAATTATGTGACAGTATTAATATTTGATTTACATCTTAACGACCTGCTTTGGTCTGTGGGGAAGTCGGATGATGAAAAGCTCGTGAGAAGGTTGGCACTGAAAACCAGAATCAGTGAAACAATCTCTGATTCACATTATTCCTCTTGTTCGCCGCGGTGTCACAGGTTTGCTGATGTTGTTGGCCTCAATTACATCCGAGAGACTATTATCCAGACACTTCTCATTACAGTGTAATGTTATATCTTATTCTCAGACGACTACAAAGCCGGGAGATAGATGGAGATTTTCTATTTGCTCCAATTCAGAGACGTGGAGAATCAGAACAGCGCGATGGAGTAAAAAGATCAAAGCTTCAACAGAAACCTCTCCTGCTGATTCTCATTACCGCTACAGATAGGGATGCAGCCTTCGGGAGACGCGTTGCAAACCCATACACACACACACACACACACGCAGCACCCACATTCATATGAACATACGAATGAGACCTCCTTGTCAGGCAATCACATTGTCCTTGTCTGTACAAGCACGAAAGCAATTCCACAAAACTCCAGAATACGCTGCCAGCAGGTATGTGTGTGTGTGTGTGTTTTTCCATCTTTTCACATTCAAATCAAAACACATGAATCCAGTTGTGGGGCATGTAGAGGCAGAGCAGAACCCAGTGACACCACGCTACATTCACCTGCCTGAATGACGACTTGTTTTTTAGTAAGGGGAGAATAAGAATGGAGCTCATCGAGGATGACTGCCAGGCTGAATGTGCAGCCTGCAGCAGGGCTCCAGAGTGCGACCATTTTGGTCGCATATGCGACCAAAATTTTTATGAGTGCGACTGAAAAAAATCGTAGGTCGCACTGGTGCACCTAACGCTGCTCGAGTGAAAAAAAAAAAATCATAAGCGCAGTATCTCTTTATGTTCTCCTGACGGCATCGTGGTCTAAACCAATAAGAGACGGAGCTCGGGCGGGTCCTTGCCTCTGATTGGCTGTGGTCCTTTTCACTGCTGTAAATTGTGTCAGTTCGAACAATGCGAGCGAGCGGAGCAGGTACTCTGAGCGCTTCGATTCTCTTTGAAAGTGAAGAGAGGCAGAAAGCCTCGCCCCGAGACTAATTAAAAAGCCCAAAAATATGCCTTCAGACCGGACTGGTTGAAGCAATTTCCCTGGCTGATGTACGATAAAGAAAGGGACTCAATGCACTGCATTTATTGTCGGGAGTGCGGTCAGAATATGTCCGGTAATAGTGCGTTTGTGGAGGAGTCAACAACATTTCGCATCGAGACATTGAAAAAGCGCAATATGTCCAAAAAGCATACTACATGCCGTGATAAGTGTGTTAATAAAGTGGCCCCTCATCCAGCTGCATTTCAGCGTCAGGCTGTATCGATCAGGTCCGCTGAGGAATCTGAAATGATTATAAAATTCAACGTCGCATACAATATTGCAACGGAGGAGTTGCCGTTCACTAAATTTAAGTCCGAAATTATTCTGATGAAAAAAATGCCGACACTAAAGAACAAGACAGCTGCGGAGGTTGGAAACGCCACGTACACGTCATTCATGACTGACGGCGACACAGACGTCTCTACGAAGGAGTGCGTTATTGTCTACTGCTGCATTTTGCGTAAAGGGAGGCCGCTCAACATGTTAATTGGACATGTCGAGGTGGAGCATGGACACGCACAGTGTTTGAAGGCCCACATTACAGCATGAGAGATCATGAATAGGAAATTGTATAGTAGCCTATTCCTAATATTATTAAAAATGAATAGCCTAAGTAAAAATATAAGTAGGCTAGGCTAAGATCACATAAACAGTTTTCCATTTGCAATCTATAGGCTAGTGACCTGTATGATCTTTTTATTGTGCCACAAAGCAAGCATTTACTGTGCTTGGGCATCAGTGTGCAGATTGGCTGCAGAAAACGGGTGCTCTGGGTGCTGATGGTGCTGCAGTTAAGCTAGGCCATAAGGGGGGTGTCATTATGTAAAAGGAGAGCGATAAAAAGGTGACTTTTTGGCGTTAAAGGAGACACGATGAAAAACGTGGGTGCACCTAAATTTTGTGCTGGTGCACCTAAAAAAAAAAAGTTAGGCGCACCAGTGCAACCAATGCAAAAAGTTAGTCTGGAGCCCTGTGCAGCTAGTAATAAAAGGCTAGTTATGCTAGATTAAATGTCTGCTGCAACCACACACACACACACACACACACACACACGCACACTACTTAATTCCTTTGGTAAATTCCTAAGCAATCCAAGACAAGCTACTCCATCTGTCAGGGAGGAAAGGGCTCAGGATTAATGTGTGTTTATCTGATACAGAAGAAGAGGAGGTGAACTCCAAAGCCGTTCACACACTACTTGGCTGCAAACCAAACCGTCTGGCTGATAAAGTAGAAGGGTGATTAGCCCAGTTAGCCCGTTAGCTAATGGGCTAAGTGCAACATCCTGCCGCTACAAACTCAAATCAAGACCCAAAATGAGCCAACGGTTTAAGGGTTGAAAGAAAATCAACTATGCATGTTTGACAATATGCTATATGGATGGAGACAATACACATATTTGAGTCCATGCAAGCACACATACTCATGCACACATGCACAAATACACCTCTTCTTACATACTCTTAAGTCTAATAGACTCCTAATCTGACACTAGTCCAGATGGGTCATCCCTAATTCAAGGCAGAGGGATGAAGGAAGCAGGAAGCCAACGGCTGTGGGATGGGGTGGGGGTTCGTTAGAGAGGAAGAACCCAATCATAATAAAGCAAATACTTTCCAACATTTTGGAAAATCAGATGAATAGGTTGCTGGTTATCCTCCCTAGGAAACAGCTAGCCTGGATCAGTTTGTGATTTTCTGCATCCAGTGAACAGAAGTGACCATATTTGGACGGTGGAAGAGCGACGTGTGGCTCTGACAAACACAAGACAGAGCAACAATTACATTGGTGGCATGAACAACTATTTAGCTGGAAAAGGAGAACTCCCATGATTCTCATGTTCAGGATTAATCCAGAATTAGTGATCAATGGCCGCCACATCATACTGTGTGGGAGGAGCCTCTCCCCAGGAGATCATTTCCCCGTACACCAGCTATATTAGCTGGTCTTGGAAGGGCTATACTTAATATTTGAAGGCCTCCTGGATCCGTTTAATTAAGTTGATCTGAGAGCATGAAGGTGGTCACTGTGGGTGTTCAACATCGAACACATCGTCATGACCGATAGTTCACATGCATACACCTAGTAATCAGCTGATAATATCGCAGCAGTGGTGTGATTATGATCACAGCCACTTAGGAATTTAGCATGGCTTAGTGCTGTTACCTGTGCCCGGGACTTGTGATGGTCTGAGTCATCAATATATAACGTACGGATCAAATGGCGGACACAATAGATGTTCAAATATGATCCTTCTGCTTTTGTCTGGGCTGTTTGTCCATCTGTCCGTTGAGAATTACCTAAAGGCCATGTATTTAGCATGACAGAGGAGGAGAGGGTTGGGCCGGGAGTCGAGATGAAAGCAAGCATGTGTTGCAACAAAAGACATTGTAATCATGAAGACCTTTGAAGAGCCTCCAGTCCTCTCATGGTCCCCCGTTCAGGGAGGGGGGCCACACGACGCCCACTTCAGTCCACTCCGAGTCAAGAGCACGTGACAGGAGGAACGCTTTGTGCAAGATGACTTTACGTGTCAAGCCGTCACTCTAAATGCGACGCAATGTGAAACCAGTATCTACAATAAGCCCACCTGATTTGTCAGCTTGCAACAGCTAAGCAAAAAAAAAAAAAAAAAGAGGGAGGCTGTGGTAAGTCCACTTAAATTGTCTGAGCACCCAACCTGATGTCAGCAGATGGCTGATCGGAGAAGAAAACCTCCTATCTCAGCTCCCTGTCCTTCAGCCAGTCTCAGTGCCACGGCTAATCCCCCCGGGACACTGCTAGTGTGCCCTGCCACCTCCCAGCCAGCCTTACCATTAGCTTTGGGAAGTGGTGGTTTGTCTGGAAAGCACCCATAATGTCAGACTTGTCAGAAAACCCCTGATTTAAATAAATGTTTACCAATAAGTGCTAGGAATTAAAACATCCCAGGAACTAAAAGGACATTTTTGTCCGCCAGAAGTTGTCATAAATCCAATTTATTTTAACTGTATAACTGATAGCAAGTTAAACAGTTAATTATAAGGATCCCGACTGCAAACTCTGCTCTGTTTGTATCAGAAAAACAATATGTTTTCAAAGTTATGGTTAGTTATTGGCTTCACTTTTCAGAAGCGGAGGTTGCCGCTCCATCAGAATTCATTTACATAAAAGCCACCGCACCTCTCTCACACCACACAATAAGCAGGCGGAAGGAAGAGGAAGCAGCTTCCAGCACAAACGAGGCAAATATTGCATTTTGGCTCTGAATAAATACAGCATATCCATTTGCCCCAATGATATCGCACTAAATGAAAGGTCAAGTTTTTGTTATCCCACTCCAGTGTGCCAGTGTTGTATTATGTCACTGTCACACCCCTGAACAACCATAACATTAGCACACACACAGAGTCAGCCCCCTTTGGCTAACTCTGATCAGACGCCCCCTTCTACCAAGTGTTTTTGTCAGTTTGCCAAATGCTTGGTCACTTCCTGACCCCCAAGTCCACCCCCTGCCATTCCCTCCAGCTACAGAGTTCAATCCATGCGCCTCCCCCTCCATCTGCAGCCAGCCCCGGCCCAAGGCTTAGCCTGGAGGTTTGAGAATGTCCAGCATGTCAGCCTGACGCCACCACCGCAGCTTAAAAAGCACCTGACCTCTCTGAGGATTTCCACTCGTGTATAAACTGTTTGTTATCATAATGTCACTTAAGCTCACAAAACACTTTGAGTAGAATCATGAGCGTAGTAGTGTATAAAGTACAGTGAAGTACATAAATACACACCCAAGAGCCTAAAAGTCTGTTCATTTCCATTAAGTGACACATTTTATGCATTGCTTCTTGGTTTATGTAAAATAATAAGAATCACAACCTTTTATTTTTTATTAATTTGAATTCAATTGGGATTTGAAGTTAATGAGAAGCATTGTTTAAATAATAAATAATCATAACATACACAGCTTTTTTTTGAGGTTTTGAAAACCTTTCAAAGCAGGTCACTACCGACTAATCAATCAGCCCTTATTGACAGGGCCGTTGTGTGAATGGGAGGCAGAGGAGGTCATCGGCAGAGCCTCGCTGCCAGCTGCTGCTGTGCTGCTGTCAGACACTGCAGGCTGAGACTAAAGTGACAAATGACGAGACCATTGACAAAGTTGAAAAAGCTGAGCCATAAAGGTACAACGCATACAAGTGGCGAGAAAACTGCAAGAAAAACTGTGGTCCCACTAAATTTCACAATGTTACAAATGTTTTCTATGACAAAAGGCGTAATCATCAATAAATAAAGAAATATAGCCATACATAAACAGAATAATTCATATAAAAACGCATGTTGAAATAAATACAAAGCCTGTATTTTCTTCTTGTTTCAAAGCATTTTAAGCATTTACCTATTTATTTATGTATTATATTTGATTTACAGCTGGTATTATGTATTACTGCTGAGATGCTTTTCCAAATCAGACGGAGTGCCTTGCTCAAGAGCACCTGGATGGCAGTTTTTTTTTAAACAACAGGAGAAAAATACCAATTGACTTTACCGAGCTGCATTTTTCCATCCGGTTGGCATTCATTGCTTGTTCCCAAACAGAAGCACACAGCAGGACAGGAGCATACAATATTACTTTTAAATATTCTCTGCCAAGCAGCGCTCGCTGTCTGTGTGCTGTGTAACAGGCTTTTTTCTCTCCCTGACAGCCACAGCTTTGTTCCCGGAGCTTGTCACCGAGCAGCCAGCCACACTGATGAAAGCCCCGAACAGATAACGCCACAAAGGGAGACTTCAACTTCACAGCCTGCCTGGCCTTAACTTTCCCTGGGCTTGGATAAGGGAGAAATCATCATTTGCAACAAAACGTAACTGTAAAGAGTTTCGCTTGTCGTCTGACTTGGAATCTATGCAGATAAGAAAGATCTGAAAGCAGAGGAAAAACCCTCACAAGAAGACGCTGGAGCTGCAGGGGTCTGCGTTTAGGAGATTAGCTCATGTCGTGCCGCAGTTTGAATCCACTTTGTTCCAAATTGTCCCTGACCTGCACTGCTGGAGGGGGGCTTGTGTGTTGTGTTCGACAGCTCAACGCGATTATTGCAACAACAACAACAAAAAACTGCCCTTGGTTAGGAAGTGACATCCCTCAAGGCTGTAGCTCTGACTCTGCTAACTAACTTCCATTTCAGTGTGGAAACCATTACAATCCCAGACCCAGAGCACAGAATAAACACAAAAAAACATGCATCCCCGCGGCCCGTTCAGCTCCATACTCACTGGTTTTGTTGCACTTGACTTTGGAGAGAAGTTTGTGAGCCAGCAGAAGATCTCCAGTCTTCACCGCCACCAGCAGATCCTGTTCTTTCCCCATGATTACAGATCTGACCACGCACACACACAAACTGCTCACAGTCAACAGCCAAGGTTGTTGGGTTTTTTTTTTGTCTTTTCAATGCGCCTCCAGGCGAATGGTTTCAGCAAACATTTGTCAGCAGGCTAACAGGTAGCTGCTGAATCCCGGCCATGAGATGACATTGGTGGATAGAGGCCTCGGCTGTATCTAGAATGAAAGAGTCTCAGCTTAACTGGTCCAGGATGATCGTTTTCTTTTCATTGTCGGGGAGTTTTGGTCCATTATCTCTGATGGGTGCCGGCTGTTTGACGCTGATCTTGGATCTGGAGTTACAGCTGGACTGGTGCAGATTTAGTTGCCCGCAGGGCTGAGTGTATGTTCATAGTCCGTCTCTGTTAACCTGGAGGCAGCAGCAGCAGCAGCAGCCCATCCAGCCATGACACTGCAAAGGGAATGCTAGAAAGACATGGAGAAATAAGTGCCATGATGGAGTGCTTAATAGCTATCAACAAAACTGTTTTTTGACAGATGAATGCTATCAGAATTAGGCAGCAAAAAGGATTCGGCATGTAACTTTAACTTGACCTAACTTTGTTTTTTTGTTTCCTCAGATCCAGGAAGCTCGGTCCCTCAGGAGTGTACAGCTAATCTGTTACTCTTCCCGTGCAGGAGTAAGGTCTTCTTCCATCAATAACATTCCCTGAACTTTAAGGAAGCACCACTTCAATCAAGACCCGTGGGTCTGGTTTTCCTCCAGCTGACGTCTTTGGGAAAAACTTCTGTATTTTTCTCTCCGAGGAGGAAGGTGAGGCGAAGCTGATCGCTGCTACAAAAACCAAACCTATTTGCCTGAAATTTCAATGACGTGAGGCAGCGAGGACACTAAGACGACACAAAATAACCAAAATAAGTAGACTTTAGATTGTCTTTCCAGCCTATTTAGAGCTGTTAAACAGATAGATCAGGACTACAAGGTGATCATGCAGAAGTGTAGCCCAACACCAGATGGCAATCCATGTCTTTGCACTGACACATGATCTAAAACTAGCCAGGCACCTTGCCAGGCAGTAAACGACTGCATAGCCCCTTCGCTGCCATGAGCCAGAATGTAAACAAGGGGTCCAAACCGGGGCTCGTTAGCCCAAATGTCAGTGGCTAGAGCAGTAGACTTTCTCAGGGAATCCTGGGTGACAGCTGGCACACATGATAAACCCTGCAAGTCTAAAGTCCTGTCTGAAAACAGTTATTACAATCAATTAATTGAACATGATTTAATAATAAAGCAAGTTAAATATTCTTAAATGTAAATTCATTGCCATTTGACTTCCTAAAAATTGGATTTTAGGTCCGTAAATGCAATAATGTCTGACCAAATCCCATTCTCAACTCTATTTAAAATCAGCTTAATTTGCCAGCAAAGCTACACATCAATTATGAGCAGTTTTACAGACCTTCAAGAAAATCATTACTGTTGCTTGTGAATTACATCAAATTTGTAGTAACATCAGTCACACTTCAAGGGGTCCAAGCTGTTCCTTCTTCATCCATTCTAGCATCATAATGCACCCAGTGTTGGAAACGACAATAGCGAAAGAGTTGCTAAAAGTTGCGTTTTTGATGTAATTTAGGTAATTATGAGCGAATTACGTCAATGCCGAATTTACTAGAAAACGCAAACGGTTCGTTACAAGTTTCCCTACATTAACGTTACATTTGCTAATCAGTAAATGTTAGATTTTTGACAGCAGGGTTAGTTTCCCCTTGAGTATTCAGAATAACGTGAACTGTGAGGTCGCCGGTGTAATTCCGCCTGTGTTTCAATCTATTTTTGACATATTCAACATTTTGGGACTTAGCTAACGTCCTCATCTTAGAAAGCCTCCGTACATTTAGCCTCTCTCCTCGTTAGCTAACTTGTCAGTTTGAACTGTCAAGGTGTTCCGACTCCCGAAACAAGTCCCAAAACACACGTCCGCCGTCTGTAACGCGGCTTATTTGTATAAACGGAGGTGTTCTCAGTTAGCTTTTACCCCCAAAATGAATCCGTTTATAAAGAGAGGAGACTTCTCACCTGTTGTAGACGCTGAACCGCAGGTGGTAACACACACAAACACACACACACACACACTCGCTGCGGTCGCTGTAACTGAGGGCAGAGCGCCGGACAGCGCGAGACGGAGCAGCGTCAAGCGACGAGCATAGTCAACGCAACTTCCGGTAGTGGCTTTCAGAGTAAAGCTCGTGTGGATTATGGTGATGAAATTGAGTGTATTATGACGTGTTTGGAATATCCTCCACATCTGGGTGTGTATGTATAAGAAGTGTTACCGTACATTTCTGAAACCACAGAGCAGCCAACAACCGTTGTGCAGCAATTTTGTGTACCAACCACTTACTTATGGTTTTATTTTGAAAGAAACATTGCATAACTCTCTTCACTCTCATGGACTTCACAAAATTACATTTGTGACTGCAAACTGTTTGGTTGAGACCAGAAGTTTTTATTATTCCAGGTCCTGCAATAATTACACGCTGGAAGCGATTTTTTTTTAGCAGGAACTCAAATGCAAATATTCTGTTTGTTAAACTGAATTTACTTGTCTGGTAGGTGACAACAGTGTAATTAAACTGGTGTAATTGTCTCATACATTATTTGTGATTTAGACCACATGTAACCAGCATTATATAGGACATGTAAGTGTTAGTGTGTCTGCATCAGCACATGGATGTATAGATGCATCATGGACCCCTGGAGATATTAGGAAGACCCCGGGTATAACACGGTTATGTGTTGGCGACATCTGCTGGTTAAATACTGGAATTTACACAAATCAACAAATTCAAGATAGCCTTTCCCTACTTTTTTTCTTCTTTTTTTTTTTGCATTTAATGTATGAACCAACAATTACCAAATAAATAAAAAACAACCACCAAACTCAGGGTGCAGTTTTTCCAAAACGTTTCTTGGGGATTAGAATTACAATCGTTTCTAATCTTCTCTCTGATGATCCAGGCTCAGAGAGATTTTAATAATTCTTTTTTTAACTTGTCAAGATCATATTATTAACATAATATGAGGAATTATCGTCTATAAATAGACCTCAATCCCAACATGTTGTCAAGCCAAAAGACATAAATGAATAAAGAGTAATAAATAGTTGTTATTAGATTTATCCGAGTCAATGAATAGACATTTAAAATGTACTAAAAAACATACTGGTTTCAAACTTCTGCTCTGATTATCTCACTTTTAGCATCAAAGTCGGTTCCTTGAAAGGCGCTGTTGTTGTTGTTTACATAACTAGTAGGTTAAACTGTGATATGTAGTCCAATTCAGAGCACCTGATTTCTAAATCTGGATCAATATGATCCAGATTAAACTCACTGAAAAACTGGTATTTGAGGATATGACTTTCAGCTCATAAAAAATAAACTTTTCAGGATGGAAATTTTTAAAAGAACAAGTTTGAAAAAGGTTGTTTTTGAGACACAATACACAGTTTTATCTACCGGCCCAGGAGACAATCCTTTGGAGGATAGTAGTTTTTGTAATGCAAATCGAAAAGTTCATTCAAGGGGGAACTTTTCTAACAACTCCTTCTATCGTGTGTCCTTGTTTATGATGACATTCTGTCACTCAGGTATTCAGAGCAAAATTATTCACAAAGTCACTGCCAAACATGACAATGACAGCTTTCATTGGTCGTGGAGGGAAACACTAGTTCATCAGTATTAAAAATGCTGGGTTATCAGAATAAGTGTGTGCCATTATTAGCTCAGCAGGTCATTTGCAGAGTTCCAACCATACACCGTTTATTAATAGCTAACAGGGCAGATAAGAAGGGCATGTAAGTGTGAAAAAAAAACAGTGTTACACATTGTGTTCTACAGGTGTTCATACTATTGTATCCACACCAACACAGTTTCACATTTAATGACGTTTCCTTACGTGAGCTTTTACCAACTCCGGCCGACTGAAGGCTGTTTCACAGGATGGACATTTATGGGGTTTCTCTCCCGTGTGGGTCGTTTGGTGTCTCTTCAAACTACCCGCGCTTTTAAAACACCTGTCACACGTGACGCACGTGTACGGCTTCTCTCCCGTGTGCGTCCTCATGTGCGTGGTGAGGTAGCAAGACTGCACGAAGCCTTTGCCGCACTCCGGACACGTGAACGGCCTCTCCCCGGTGTGGTAGCGAGTGTGCACCTTCAGCTCCGACGCCGATCGGAAACTCTTGGCGCACTCGACGCACGAGTACGGCCTTTCCTCCGTGTGGGTCAGGTCGTGTCTCTTCAGCGAGTTTGCGCTGCGGAACTGTTTGCCGCAGCGGGAGCACGGGTACCGCACGCCCGCGTGCAGTTTTGCCACGTGGAGGTCCAAGCTGCGTTTGAGCGCGTAGGCTCGTCCGCAGCGGGAGCAGCAGAAGCGCTTCTCCTCGGCGCTGCTGTGACAACACAGCCTGTGGACTCGCAGGGCGGCGTTGGACTTGCAGCCTTTGCCGCAATCCCAGCAGAGGAACGGGGCCTCGGTCGCGTGAGTCCGGTCGTGCAGCGTCAGAGCGGAAGGGCTACCGAACGCTTTCGGACACTTGGAGCATTTGAAAGGCAGATCGTCCGAGTGGAACCTCTGGTGCCGGATCAGAGCCTTCAGATATTTGTATGTTCGGTCACACAAGCTGCAGGGAAAAGGTCCTCGGAAGTCATGTGCGTCGACATAATGCTGTTTGAGGTCTATGAATCCTTTGAAACTCAAGCCACACTTGGTGCAAGAACAAGGCTTAAGTCCCAGATTTTGAGACTTTGGTTTCTTGCCTTGATAAGGTTCCTGGCTCTGCTCCTTCATGCCTCCGAACTGGACTTTGCTGGATGGTTGGAGATCTTGCTGGGGTCCCTGTCCAGAAGGAGTCTCCACAGTCCTCACATCCGAAGCCAGAGCTGGGAGTTGGTCACAAGCATCCCCCGGCTCTGGTTTCCGAGAGTCTTTTCCCTCGTTCACCTCAGAGGACCGGTTCTCAAGCTGGACCCAACACACATTTGACTCGTGTCTCTTCAAGTCGGACTGGAAGTGAAAGCACTTCTTACAGCGTGAACAGTGGAAAGGCCGCTCGCCCGTGTGGGTTCTCTGATGTCGTCTCATATCCGACGCACGGCTGTACGTCTTGCCGCATGTGGGACAGGTCCTGCCGGTCGGCGGGACTCGAGGACCGCCCTTTGACTGCTGATTTTTGGGGGTTATTGAAATATTTTTCCCCTCGAGGCTTCGGGATTGTCTGACCGGTCTTTGGGTCTCTCTAACGTCCATCACCGAGTCTTCGACAGAGGGATTTTTCTCTCTGCTCTCCTCAACGAGAATTTCAACATAACCTACTTCCACAGCAGAGTCCAAAGACGCAACACGTTGAACAGAGTATGAGATCTCATCCTTCACTCCGTCTCCACTGTTAATGCAGGACCGACTCTGCAAACCTCTGCTCTCCGTCTCGCTCCTCTTCGCTTCATCGCTCCCCGTCTTGGTGTCTCTGGTCTCCACGGTCAGTAATTTGTTAAATGCGTCCATGTAATCGGTAAACACCTTCACTTCTGGTGGACTTTCTTCTTCTTTGGTCGTTGTCAAAGGTGGCAGACAGAGAGCTGAACAGATGCTGGCGCCGACTGTTTGATTATCTGCAATGTCATAAAATACACACAGTTAACACAGCCGAGTGCCTTCGCTGACATAATAGCCCTGCTGTGACACCATTGAGTCACTTTTTCCATCCAAACTGTATCGCCCGCTCACCATTTTCATTTAGTTGACGGAGATCTTTTTGATATTCCAGGAGAGATTTAAGTTCCTGAGATGGACAGAGAGACTTCACACATTCAGACAGAACTGACGGCACATCGCTGAGCATACCGGCAACCTGCTCATGAGAAAAATCATATCAATGAATTTGTTAAACATTTTGGGGGAAATGCTTACTTGCTTTCATTTCGAGTTCCAGTAGGTTGTATAGGTTGTGGTAGGTGCATTTCTGAACTTTGGACCAGGCAGCAACCTCTGGTTCTGAAAAGTGGAATTGCCTTAACTTCACTCCCTCTACTGGCCATCAGGGGGCGACTCCTCTGGTTGCAAAACAAGGTCTGATTGCATGGAAGTCTATGAAAAAAAATGACCCTACTTCTCACTTGATTTATTATTTCAGTAAAAATTGTAAATGATGGTCCATTTAGAGTCAAAGTGATCGACAGGTCGTTACCATGGCGTTGTCCTGTCTGGGAGTTGTTTACGCTAAGCTGGTAAAACCATGTTCTACCTCCAGCTTCATTATTAACGCTGCGGTTGATATAAATCTACTCATGTCACTCAGAAAGAAAGCAAATAATTGTATTTTCCCCCAATAATTAATTATTCTTTCATGTGTAATTGAGTTAAAATGTCTTCACTGCAAGTTACCTGTTTATAATTTGGTACAGTGAGTAACTTGTCAAGCTGCAAGAGGAATATCTCCACAAACATCTGGATATCTTCAGAGTACTTGTCTCCAAATCTCACTGGGAAAACATCCTGAAAGTGAGCAAGAGGTCTTGGTAAAAAAAAAAAATTAAAATTAAGAATCGGGATAAAAAAAGGTCTCAAAACGAGAGTCTACCTGGAAGAAGTGCTGCCTCTCCTCCTGGTCTTGAAGCAGGGTGTGAATCAGACCAAGCAGGTTTGATCCGGACCATCCGTCCCCTGAAACACTCATCTGTGATATGGGGCAAAAGTCACCATGACGATATACGAGATTATCCCAATAATATAAACTCACCAGGATCATTTTATTGTGTGTCTCATTGGGAACTGGGATAAAATCCTAAATCCACACTTAATAAAGATGCACGTACCTCTGTGTTCCAGATTGAAGTGATTATATCCAGGTGGGGCTGAATAGTCTCAACATCAATTGTGTCTTCTGCGCGACACAACTCCAGTGTCAGCTATAACCCGAGACATTTTGTGGCAAATGTAAAATATACATTTTCAGCGTCACATGTCTGAACTCAATATCACAACATATAAACGTCTCTCACACAGTACCTGAACCCGGAGGCCGAGGCTCAGCAAACACCTCTGTCTGTGACTAAGAAGCTCCGGGACGATGTTGGTGACTGCTGTCACAAAGTCATCTAGCAGTCCGTAATTGGCCACGACTTTCTGCTGAACAATTCCCCAGATGGCTGCAGAGACCAGCTGAAGTGGTGGGACCAGCAGGCGCAGACAGGACATAGGTAGAGGCGGATCTACATAGTGAGAGATTCATTACCGAGTTGTTTAAATAGTAGTTATTCAGGTAATGCAGGGGGAAATAATCATCAATATCAAGAGAGAAAGTTAGATCTTTGGTTATTCTGAGACCAATTTCCCATATGCAGATAAAGTGATGCCGAATTAATTAAATAATTTCCCAGTTTGGGATTAATAAACTATTTATCTCTCTCTGTTAGACATTAAAGTGCAGATGAAACATCATTTCCAGAGTCTCTACTGTATGGTGACATATATCCAGTGAAACAGGATAGGAGGCGGGACATAATGTTGGGAGGAATTTGATTTGATTGTAGAAAAGTTTAGCTCACCACCTTAGCTCTGCTTGCTTAATTGATGTCATGATATTATTGGTTGAAAATGGCTGGTACTTGCTGACGTCATCACACTTCATATTTTGTTTTCCAGGAAGAACAAAGTATTGGATTCGGATTTTCAAACAAAAGGGACATTTTTTATTTATTTATTCTTATATTTTTCGGGATTCATTGTTAAATAGTCGAACAATTTAACCAGGGACATGTTTTATAAAGGGTGGACATGTATCTATTTATTTCAGCTCGACTTCAATGGAAGTATATGATATAAATGACAAGCCAACCAAATACAAATACAACATTTTTTCCGACATATGTCTTGTTCATCGCATTGTTTGCAAGCCGAACAGTAGAGTTGTTTCAGACAGTGCTTGGGATTTATTTCCAGCTCTATGTATGTCTGGAAAAAGCAACGATGCCGTAATTCAACAGATACCGAACGGAGTTTGGCGCTTCACGTTTAAATCACCGGGCGACAAACCGTAATAACAACATACCCGCGCAACACAAAAACAAAACACATAGCAAGAATTAACTCATGCACTCAACATTGGAAGATAAAAACTGTAATATATTTCAGTGAATACGTGAAATGACTGACACGAAAGAAACAAACATTTCAAACTAAACCAGCGGGATGTTATAGACGCTATGGAAGGAGGCGACGGAGATGATGTCACACACGATTAAAAAAGGAATAAAAAAATTAGATTTCTACTGAATATTACTGATACCTGTCTTCTCAGAAACGTGAAGCATTTCGGCTTGGTCGGTTATTCGCTCTTCTAAGCAGAAGAAACAAGCAACGAACGACGAAGTTAAAGCATTTCATTCATTTCAAACTGGGACTTTTCCTGATAAAATGAAAGTTGCCAAGGTTGTGCCACTGTTTAAGAACGGTGACACACACGAGTTTACAAATTACAGACCAATATCTATACTGCCACAATTGTCAAAAATCCTAGAGAAGCTATTCAACAATAGGCTCGACAACTTCATCAACAAACATAAACTGTTATATGACAGCCAGTATGGCTTCAGAAGGAACCATTCGACTGCTCAAGCTTTAGCAGAGTCTGTGGAAATCATCACTGACGCTATTGACCAAAAACAATATTCCATAGGAATTTTCATAGACCTGAAAAAAGCATTTGACACTGTTGACCATGATATTTTAATGGCTAAACTGGAGAGATATGGCCTTAGGGGTGTAACACTACAGTGGGTCAAGAGTTATCTACACAAGAGATCCCAATATGTTAAAATTGGAGATAACACATCAATGAACTTGGACATAGTCTGTGGGTCCCTCAGGGTTCAGTTCTGGGTCCAAAGCTGTTTATCTTATACATAAATGATATATGTAAAGTGTCAGATACTCTGAAATTAATAGTATTCGCGGACGACACAAATATTTTCTGCTCGGGAAGTGACTTGAACCAACTGGTGGGAACAGTAAATCAGGAAATGGCCAAACTTCAAGTGTGGTTTAATACAAATAAATTATCTCTAAATCTCGGTAAAACGAAATACATGCTATACGGTAAGAGAGGCAGCAATGACAATCCCAACATTCATGTAAACGGAGTTAACATTGAGAGGGTCCGTGAAAATAAAGTTCTGGGAGTGATTATCGATGACATGTTAAGTTGGAAGCCACACATAGCACAATTAAAAAGGAAGCTGGCTAGGAGTGTGTCTATACTTTGGAAAGTACAAAAAGTCCTAAATCAAAAGGCACTTCATCTGTTATACTGCACACTAGTCTCTCCGCACCTGCAATACTGTGCAGAGGTGTGGGGACACACATATAAAGGCTCCACACAGCCCTTGTTAATTCTCCAAAAAAGAGCCTTGAGAATCTTACACTATGCCAACTACAGGGCACACACCAACCACTTATTTATCGAATCAAAAATACTCAAACTATATGATTTAATAAACTATCGCACAGCACAAATGATGTACAAAGCTTATAACAGAACTCTCCCTCAAAACCTACAAAATCTCTTCATACACAGAGAGAGACACAATCTTAGAGGGAACATGATTTTCAGGCAAAGGAAGGTACGAACTACGTTAAAATCCTTTTCCTTATCGGTCACAGGGGTTAGACAATGGAATGTGTTAGAAGAAGAAGTCAAAAAAACATCAACACTAAGTGGCTTTAAGAAGAAGTATGTATATTCAACCGTTGACCGGTATAGATTACTGCATGAGAGTTGATAAGTGTCTGAGACACGAATCATTATATATAATAATAAATAAAAAGGGGGGGGGGCTCCCTCACCATCTCTCACCATCTCCAAAACTAGTACCTACACTGGACTTTATTTATTTATTTTTTTTTTTTTTTATCTTTATTTTTACTTTTCTATTTTTAAATTTTTACTTCTCTTTTTTCCTCGGACCTTGTCTACATGTTGAGACTGTTGCTCTATTGTGATGAACAATATGGACATGTGTGCAGACACACACGTAATCTGTATGCACTGGACTTCAGCTCTCTGTACCACCTACTGCTGTAACATGTTATGTCAAATGTCACTAGGAAAAGGAAAAGTTATGTCAAATGAAAGATGCAATGAAAAGAAAAGATTCGGATTCTGATTCTATCCTGTGTGTAATGGGGGCGGGACTGGATAAGCCTTGGCTTCTCCCGCTTTCCCTTTCGGCCATGTGTATTTTTCTTGTTACTATGTGAAAATGATGTGTGATGATGATTTAACTGACATGCCCGAAATAAACAAATAAACAAAAAAAAAAAAAAAAAAGCCAAACAGCAGAGAGCAGCATTTAGCTATTTCCGGGGGAGGGGGGCATATTTAGCGGTTACTCCGGAAGTGCAGGATATGCGGAAGGATGTCTTTTTTGTTGTCATAATGGGCAGAGACCACACAGGTCTGTCTCGGTACTTGTAAGGAATGATAAGACAATGGAATGACACGACTAAGATGGCGAGTAAATAGCAGCGGGGTTTCTTAAATCCACCCACCCCCAGGTTTGTGTGTTTGTTGGCTTGGAACTGGAGACATGCCCCGGCGTGTAGCTTTACAATTGGCTGCCATGACCTTCTTCTCTCTAACCATCTAATATTAAAGTACTCGTTGCTGTCCGCCCCGGCCGCCACTCTGTTCGCTTCCTTCGAGGCTGTAGTCGCCTCTCTACTCAGGGTTGTTGTCCCATTATGTGTCATCTACAGCTGAGGACGCTGGTTTTTGCGGCGTGGCTGCTGGGTTACGTCGCCTTCCTGCTCGCCGTCAGGAGGATGTGGACGGGGAAGTACGTCCGCAGTCCGCTCGCCCGCTCGCTGTTCATGAACGCGGTGAGCGAGAACGACGCGGCCGCGGTGGAGACACAAGAGGTAGGAGTTATTATTATTATTATTTTATTATTATTATTTTTTTATTATCACTCAAACAAACGTGCTACATCATCGTATCCCTCCGCCAGCCTGAACTATTACTGGATTAAAGGCAGGGTACAACATGTTAGATAGTTCCCTTGTTAACTCAAGGAACAGAATACACTATGAAACTACAGTTAATTAAAATATGTAACTTATTTCAGTAACCCTAAAAAGGTCATCTGTTAGCTAAATATTCACAAAATAAATCTCATCTTACATTCTTCCCTTTCTTCAGATGAAATGTCCCCATTTCAATAGATCTCATCTTACATTATTATTATTATTATTATTATTATTATCAATTATCAGTCCGGTGGAAGAACTTCACAAATTGATGCATGTTTGTCTGTTTGACTAATAGTCAATGTGTTTGTACTGTTGTTGTATTGATTTATATACACATAAACTACATGTTTATAGCCACAGATCCCAAATTCCCTGGGAAAACAAACACTTTAACAGGGAAAAATACTAAAATGCTTGTGCTTACCTGTTTTTAGATTCCCTCTCTAATCTCCAACTAGACGTGGGATGATATAAAAATGTAACAGTTAAACCGCCAAAATGATGATATTATCCTGATAATTATCAAATTGTGTTTCAAACGGTTGAAATAGCTGATCCAAGTCTCCAGTAAATGCTTCTTCAACTGTCTGTCTTAACATTCAAATTTGTCTTAAATACTTCTTTCTCTTTCCCCTTGTGACTCTAGTGGTACCGGTGCGGTCCAGACCTGCTCGGAGAATCGGTGCGACCCCTGTATGTCCAGAGCCACCTGGACTCGGGCACTAAGGATTTTCTCAAGCGGAGTGTGGACAAGTCTGGCTGGCTGTTCACTCAGCTGTATCACTCCTTCGTATCGACAATCCTCGGCCCGCTGGTCTCACGCACCTCTATTAATGGGTGAGTAGGACGTCCCTGTCTCCGATTCACATGTCGTGTGTCTCCCCTCTGACATGCCCCGTGTCTCCAGGTTTCTGGGTCGCGGCTCCATGTTCGTGTTTTCTCCGGAGCAGTTCCAGCAGCTGCTCCGGATCGGCCCAGACTGGAGGGCTGAGAGACTCCTGGACCTCGGCGCTGGGGACGGGGGTGTCACTGAAGTGATGGGAGCCCACTTCAGAGAGGTCTATGCAACTGAGGTCTCGGTACCCATGAAATGGCATCTTCAGAGGAAGAATTACAAGTGAGCAGCAAATCACAGGATGGTTTAATTTAGCGTGACGACCTCTATTAAAATACTGTTTTGTTTTTTTGTTCATGCATAGAGTACTTGGTATCGATGAGTGGCAGAACACTGGTTTCCAGTATGATTTGATCAGCTGTTTGAACCTGCTGGACCGCTGTGAAGATCCTCTGCATCTCCTGCGGGACATCAAACTATCGCTAGTTCCCAACACGGGGAGACTCATCCTGGCTGCAGTGCTTCCCTTCCAGCCCTATGTGGAAATCGGTCAGTCGGGAAACAACTTGCCTATTATGATTTTCTTTTTCTGTGATCCAAATTTTAAAAAAAAAGTTCTCTGTTTGTTCTTAGGTGGAAGATGGCAGCGTCCCAAAGAACATTTGAAAGTAAAAGGAAAAACATGGGAGGAGCAAGTGACCAACATGTCCAATGAGGTTTTCCGAAGGGCAGGGTTCGAGGTGGAGGCTGTGACCCGGTTGCCGTACCTCTGTGAAGGGGACATGTACAACGATTACTACGTTCTCGACGATGCAGTTTTTATTCTCAAGCCCTCAGAGGATGAGTCGGAGAATACCAAATGAACCGCCGGACTGTCGGAGGCTAATCTAACTATCTTGGTAGGTTGCTCCTGAATGGATTGTAGTGCAAATGTTCATATGCTTGACAGTATTTCCTCGACTCAGCTGTGAAGCTCAGGTACTGTAGTTCCTGCATTTACCAGCCATCTTGTTGACAGTGATACCTCTACCGTTTAAGCAAAAAGAAAAACAACTACTACATGTGACCATGCTGTTTGTGCTCGTTCTATAGAATATCTTCATTGTGGGAAGTGTTTATTGTCAGTGTTGCATCATTCTATAACGGGAGTGAATTTGAATTATTTTAGTCTCTAATGCATCAGTGTTAGTGTATGCACACACCTGATTTAACCATTCTGAATTGGGATTTTTTTACTTGAATGCAATTTCTTTTACCTGCTATTAGTAATGACAAAAATAATATTGTGACTTCTTAAAGCGCCTCTGGAACTTATGTTAAACCACAAGTTGCTATCATAATGTTTAAAGAGGACCCTTTTGTGCTCCTTTATGTGGTGTATACTTAACGTTTCTACTACATGCTTTAATACTAATACTACTATGTTTACATTTTAATTAATTTCTCCAATCAGGCTGTGCTGCAGCAGCTATATTCTCAGCCTCTATCTGAAATGATCCGTTAGACCTCTTGCTCCTCCTTCCCAAAATGCCAAGTCTGCTCTGATTGGTCAGCCTCTCCAACTAGCGACCACACTGATAATATGCAGATGTGTTACTCCCTTTGGATGTGGACTTTAGGCTCTGACACTTTAGAGACCTTTTACATGAACAAAACAACTAATACAACACATTTAACAGGGTAGGCAACCTTATTCATGTGTGCCAACATTGATCTGACACCTGCATTCAGTGAAGACCTGCCCTACTCAGCCTCTGATTGGATAGTACTAATGGCCTTCTTTGCAGATTTAAGTTTAAGGTGCAGCACTCTTAAAAATGTGCCACAATTAATATTTGTATTCAAAGAGCATAATATGTGTTCCATAATTTAAAAAAATAAACATGATTCTGCATTTCTCAGCTCTCATTTGTCCTTGTATCTGAGTGAATGTGATATAAAAATATCTTAACAATATTTTTTTTATCTTTTGCACATTCCTGTACAACTCTTCTGTCATTATTTATCAATCATCCCTCACTTTATGTCTGTTAGTTTATATTGTAAATATCATAATCACTGTTTCTTTATTGTCCACGATGTATAGTCACCAAGACAAATTCCTAGTTGGTGTAAAATCCTTCTTGGTAATAAATCTGTTTCTGATTCAGATTATAAGGTGTTGACATTTCTGAAATAAATCCTAAATCCATTTTTGTTCAAATTAATAATAACTTTAAAATTTGGATTTTACTCGTTCGTACGACGTCCAGTGTTTTCTCCACGTAGCTGGGATTCATTTCCTGGTGCATTTCCTTGTACATGGCAACCCTGAAATGACAGAGGAATCCCCGATATCCTGTATTTTCCACGGAGCATGAAGGCAGCGTCAATATCGCATAGATTATGTAAATGAGGCAGCTTCCTGTTCTGATTGGCTGCGCGCAGCAACGTTTCCCCGTCTTGCATTGGGTGCTGTTGTCTTGGCCACGTCCAGAAGCCACGTCGCGCTTCGCTCGCCATTTTCCCGTCTTCTGAAGCCAGAATCGGTCTGTTCTAGTGTCAGGGTGTCATTCAACACTGTCGTCTCATAAATTAATCGTTACCGGAGTCGAACTGAGCTCTTTCGAGAGGCTTAAATCGGGTTACCGCTGCTGGAGCTCCCCATAAAAGATGAACGTTTTTAGGCTAACCGGCGATCTCTCCCATCTAGCAGCCATCATCATCCTGCTGCTAAAAATATGGAAAACCAGGTCTTGTGCCGGTAAGTCATATCGGTAGTCGTGTTACCTTTTACTTACAGTTTGCAGGGACCTCTGACGTGCATGTGCATGTCGTGTCGTGTACGTATTAAGTCGATTAAAAACCTCTACTGTGAAACTTCTCTGAGGTTGGTTGGAGCTCATTACCCAGTTCTCGGCTAACGCTAGCCTTTTGGCTAGCAACGCTGGCGTTAGCTAACAGTGGTCATTCTGATACTCATTTTTTTTTACGAACATGACATGATGTGCGACGTGGAACTTAAATAAATCACGTCGGGATGAAGTAAGGTTAGCTGTGAAGTCTAGCTAGCAGTGGCTGTCTTGCTAGCTGACATTAGTATTGGCGTTGCTAGCCCAGCAATAACGTAGGGGTTACGTTAGGGGACGAGGGGACCAACGCATGTGTTAGTTTTGGGATGTCGGGCCTCCACCTGTCAGTTGTCGGCTGTTAACCACGCTGTTTTTTTACGCTTCACGCCAGCCTGCCGCCTCCTCCAGTCGCCTACGTCGTGTTAGCCTTGTCTGCCCTGTCTGACGTGGCAGCGCGGAGTAATCACTAGTTGACAGTTGGAGATGCAAAGTGACTTAAGATTAGGTTGAGTGCTGTGTTATCGTGGCGGAGCTTTGCTGTGTTTTTTCTTTTGCAATGGTCAAAGGTTAATGCATCACTCCCAGAGACACCCAGAGTTCTGTCATTACTGCTGTTTGCTTGAAAGCAGATAGCTTTACATAGATGGATCCGTTGGTTAGGGGAAGTGTCAGTTCCAGAATTTAACCAGCTTGTATGACTGTTACTACGCTTTGCTATCACTGACCCCCCCCCCCCCCCCTCCTACAGTGGGTGTGACTGAGGTAAACGTGTCAACACACCAGATACACAGCTTACCTTAAAACATGAGCAAGTCTCATCAAACAGCCCTAGAAAGATGGATGTATTGCCCTCTAGATATGAGTTTATTCTGCTACTTACAAATGCCAAGAAGTTGGATTATATGGAATCGCTGTGGCTCAGGCGGTAGAGCAGGTTTTCCTTTTACCCTCAAGGTTGCCGGTTTGATCCCAAGCTCCACATGCTGAGGAAGGGTTACATTTCTTTTAACTAATAAATAGCACTTCCATGTTCTTACATATAGCACTTTGATCATAGCACTGTTCTTCAGGTGTGTTTGCTGAACAGCTACTACTTTACTCAGACGAGGACCTAACACTGTTTTTTTTTAGCTCTTACTTTATTGGCAATGATATGTTGTGGTTTCTTTCTTTTGACAATTGTACTTATTGTAAGCCACTTTGGACAAAAGCGTCTGCTAAATGTAAATGTAAAAGTAAATGCATATTAATAAAACATGCTTAATACCCTCTGCTGTCTCCTCCCAGGCATTTCTGGAAAGAGTCAAGTCCTGTTTGCGTTGGTGTTCACCACTCGCTACCTGGACCTGCTCACCTCCTTCATCTCTCTCTACAACACCACCATGAAGGTGAAACTCTCACACGTTGCTCCTTAGTCTCATATCTGGTAGCATTGAACACACGGCGTTGACCTTTTACTAATATGACGCACCCGTGTTTGTTAAAGGATGGTTGATTCCAGCAAGATGTAATAGAGTACTTGTTGCTCCTTGATTGTATTCATGACACACTGGGACACACCGGGACAAGTGAATATCTGTGTTTCATGTTTTGTCTGTGTCTTTCAGATCATCTACATTGGCTGTGCGTACGCCACCGTGTACCTGATCTACATGAAGTTCAAGGCCACTTATGATGGGAACCATGACACGTTCAGAGTGGAGTTCCTGGTAGTCCCCGTTGGTGGCCTGGCTTTCCTGGTCAACCATGACTTCTCTCCCCTGGAGGTTAGTGAGCACACACTGGATCCCTCTTTCATTAGCAGACATGCTGTCACTCTGGTTGTCACTGTAAGCAGAGGCTCCAGTCAAACACAGATTTACAGCATTACCAGATAAAGTTATGTCTCACTCTACACTTCTTCTCTCTCTCTCTGTCAGTTTTTTTCCGGTTTTGCCGGTCAGGTCAGGTGTGTGAGCTTAAACCAGCTTGTTGATATGCATACCAGCTGACAGTGTTCTTATGATGCATTCTGGCTAATTAAAAAAAAGCCTGCATCAGGATCCCCTTTTTCCTACAGCAACCCAGAGGGATGCAATTAACAGGGACTGACACAAAATCTGTCACAGCAAGATGACCTCATTAACATAATATTATGTTGTTTATAAGACAGCCACAAGTGTCTGCCAGGCTGCAGAGCTGAGGCCTGAGGTGGGAGCATGTCGTCTTATCTGTTTACTAGAACATTCATGTGTATGTTTGAGTGAAGAGACACAGCATAGTTAGTCCCAAAGGAAACTAAAACTGCACCGATATGATGATCTTTTTGGATTTGAAGCCAATGATAAGAGATGAGGCTTGTAAACACTGCAGGAGTTAGTAAGCTCTCATTGGCAAGCGGCTGCTGAATGAAGTGCGAAGCCTTGTGGTTCATCTTGGTAGTCGAGTGTTTGACCTCAAACCGGTTTGGAGAATGTTTGCACCGGCCCATCCCAAATGTCTAGCTCGCCTACAGGTGTGTGCTTTTTGTTCATTTCTTCATCTACATGTATGTACAGTGTATGCCTGCTTCAACAGAATTTAATTGCTAAGCAACGACTATGACCCATGTTTACTTCCTGCCAGCTGCTTTTATTCACACGCTGCAACGGGAAATACACTGGGAGATAAAAGCACGTCTCAAGGACTAGTATTTAAATGTTTCGAATTCACTCAGTTCATATTAGGAATCTTTTTCTCCCAATTCTTTTCCACCAACACTCTGTCTGCCTCTTTTGTTCGGCTCCAGATTCTGTGGACGTTCTCTATCTACTTGGAGTCGGTGGCCATCCTGCCACAGCTTTTCATGATCAGCAAAACCGGTGAGGCGGAGACCATCACCACCCACTACCTGTTCTTCCTGGGACTCTACAGAGCCCTCTACCTCATCAACTGGATATGGAGGTTCTACTTCGAGGGATTCTTTGACATGATCGCCATCGTTGCTGGGGTGGTGCAGACCATCCTCTACTGCGACTTCTTCTATTTGTATGTCACAAAAGGTGAGTGCTGCTGCATTTTTGTTTCATTTAATTTATGAAAGTGTTTTTGTTTTGTGCTGGTGGTTGGTTTCTCTTTCAAAAAAATGCTGCTTTTTGCCGTTTTCCTGTCGTTATGAGTGTTGTTCTTGTGTTATTGGTCTGTGGTGAACATGAAGCCATCCTGTCTTGTTTCAGTACTGAAAGGAAAGAAGCTGAGTCTGCCAGCTTAAGTGCCAAAGAAGAGTGTTTTGGCAGACTCGTGGAGGGGGATCGGAGGGGGAGGAGGAATGGTAGTGGACACCTTTGACAACGCCCCGCCCACCCTCCACCACCGCTTCCTCCTCTTCCCCTCCCGCCAGTGTAAGCCTTGTCTGCCCTGTCTGACGTGGCAGCGCGGAGTAATCACTAGTTGACAGTTGGAGATGCAAAGTGACTTAAGATTAGGTTGAGTGCTGTGTTATCGTGGCGGAGCTTTGCTGTGTTTTTTCTTTTGCAATGGTCAAAGGTTAATGCATCACTCCCAGAGACACCCAGAGTTCTGTCATTACTGCTGTTTGCTTGAAAGCAGATAGCTTTACATAGATGGATCCGTTGGTTAGGGGAAGTGTCAGTTCCAGAATTTAACCAGCTTGTATGACTGTTACTACGCTTTGCTATCACTGACCCCCCCCCCCCCCCCTCCTACAGTGGGTGTGACTGAGGTAAACGTGTCAACACACCAGATACACAGCTTACCTTAAAACATGAGCAAGTCTCATCAAACAGCCCTAGAAAGATGGATGTATTGCCCTCTAGATATGAGTTTATTCTGCTACTTACAAATGCCAAGAAGTTGGATTATATGGAATCGCTGTGGCTCAGGCGGTAGAGCAGGTTTTCCTTTTACCCTCAAGGTTGCCGGTTTGATCCCAAGCTCCACATGCTGAGGAAGGGTTACATTTCTTTTAACTAATAAATAGCACTTCCATGTTCTTACATATAGCACTTTGATCATAGCACTGTTCTTCAGGTGTGTTTGCTGAACAGCTACTACTTTACTCAGACGAGGACCTAACACTGTTTTTTTTAGCTCTTACTTTATTGGCAATGATATGTTGTGGTTTCTTTCTTTTGACAATTGTACTTATTGTAAGCCACTTTGGACAAAAGCGTCTGCTAAATGTAAATGTAAAAGTAAATGCATATTAATAAAACATGCTTAATACCCTCTGCTGTCTCCTCCCAGGCATTTCTGGAAAGAGTCAAGTCCTGTTTGCGTTGGTGTTCACCACTCGCTACCTGGACCTGCTCACCTCCTTCATCTCTCTCTACAACACCACCATGAAGGTGAAACTCTCACACGTTGCTCCTTAGTCTCATATCTGGTAGCATTGAACACACGGCGTTGACCTTTTACTAATATGACGCACCCGTGTTTGTTAAAGGATGGTTGATTCCAGCAAGATGTAATAGAGTACTTGTTGCTCCTTGATTGTATTCATGACACACTGGGACACACCGGGACAAGTGAATATCTGTGTTTCATGTTTTGTCTGTGTCTTTCAGATCATCTACATTGGCTGTGCGTACGCCACCGTGTACCTGATCTACATGAAGTTCAAGGCCACTTATGATGGGAACCATGACACGTTCAGAGTGGAGTTCCTGGTAGTCCCCGTTGGTGGCCTGGCTTTCCTGGTCAACCATGACTTCTCTCCCCTGGAGGTTAGTGAGCACACACTGGATCCCTCTTTCATTAGCAGACATGCTGTCACTCTGGTTGTCACTGTAAGCAGAGGCTCCAGTCAAACACAGATTTACAGCATTACCAGATAAAGTTATGTCTCACTCTACACTTCTTCTCTCTCTCTCTGTCAGTTTTTTTCCGGTTTTGCCGGTCAGGTCAGGTGTGTGAGCTTAAACCAGCTTGTTGATATGCATACCAGCTGACAGTGTTCTTATGATGCATTCTGGCTAATTAAAAAAAAGCCTGCATCAGGATCCCCTTTTTCCTACAGCAACCCAGAGGGATGCAATTAACAGGGACTGACACAAAATCTGTCACAGCAAGATGACCTCATTAACATAATATTATGTTGTTTATAAGACAGCCACAAGTGTCTGCCAGGCTGCAGAGCTGAGGCCTGAGGTGGGAGCATGTCGTCTTATCTGTTTACTAGAACATTCATGTGTATGTTTGAGTGAAGAGACACAGCATAGTTAGTCCCAAAGGAAACTAAAACTGCACCGATATGATGATCTTTTTGGATTTGAAGCCAATGATAAGAGATGAGGCTTGTAAACACTGCAGGAGTTAGTAAGCTCTCATTGGCAAGCGGCTGCTGAATGAAGTGCGAAGCCTTGTGGTTCATCTTGGTAGTCGAGTGTTTGACCTCAAACCGGTTTGGAGAATGTTTGCACCGGCCCATCCCAAATGTCTAGCTCGCCTACAGGTGTGTGCTTTTTGTTCATTTCTTCATCTACATGTATGTACAGTGTATGCCTGCTTCAACAGAATTTAATTGCTAAGCAACGACTATGACCCATGTTTACTTCCTGCCAGCTGCTTTTATTCACACGCTGCAACGGGAAATACACTGGGAGATAAAAGCACGTCTCAAGGACTAGTATTTAAATGTTTCGAATTCACTCAGTTCATATTAGGAATCTTTTTCTCCCAATTCTTTTCCACCAACACTCTGTCTGCCTCTTTTGTTCGGCTCCAGATTCTGTGGACGTTCTCTATCTACTTGGAGTCGGTGGCCATCCTGCCACAGCTTTTCATGATCAGCAAAACCGGTGAGGCGGAGACCATCACCACCCACTACCTGTTCTTCCTGGGACTCTACAGAGCCCTCTACCTCATCAACTGGATATGGAGGTTCTACTTCGAGGGATTCTTTGACATGATCGCCATCGTTGCTGGGGTGGTGCAGACCATCCTCTACTGCGACTTCTTCTATTTGTATGTCACAAAAGGTGAGTGCTGCTGCATTTTTGTTTCATTTAATTTATGAAAGTGTTTTTGTTTTGTGCTGGTGGTTGGTTTCTCTTTCAAAAAAATGCTGCTTTTTGCCGTTTTCCTGTCGTTATGAGTGTTGTTCTTGTGTTATTGGTCTGTGGTGAACATGAAGCCATCCTGTCTTGTTTCAGTACTGAAAGGAAAGAAGCTGAGTCTGCCAGCTTAAGTGCCAAAGAAGAGTGTTTTGGCAGACTCGTGGAGGGGGATCGGAGGGGGAGGAGGAATGGTAGTGGACACCTTTGACAACGCCCCGCCCACCCTCCACCACCGCTTCCTCCTCTTCCCCTCCCGCCAGTGTAAGATGCCTGAGACAGAGAGCGAACGGGAGCCCGCTGGCTGCACCTTCTTCTGATCCAGAATCAGAGCACCTGCAGAGGCTGGTCCATAGCCTTCGGATTTCTGTTTGATGCATCTTGCCTTAACTTTTTTTATTACTCTGTATAAAGGAAGAAAAAAATGTGAGTTTTCTACAGAAAAAAAAAATGTGTACTTTGAAGATTTGACACATTTGCTGAATAAGAGCTGAAGATGTAAAATTGCCTTTGATTTGGCGTTGTATGATATTGAAGCGGACTTCTTGTGGTGGGATATTATTGACTCAAGCATTTGTTATTAGGATTTGAAAATCGGAATAAATGTGCATTGTTTTTCCTGAATCAATTTGGGGAGGAATCTGATAATCTTGGTGGTCAAATTATTCATGTTTTGCTCTTCTGTTTTTGACCACTATGCATTACCATGTATAAAGACAATAGTTTCCTGTGCCCTTGGTGGAATATAAATTCAGTGTAGATGCCATAATTTAACAATCTCTTTTCCAGAACATTTTTTTTTGTTGTTATTGTTAAAATGCCGATAAAATTTACCGGTATGAGTTGCTTTTATGTGAATGAAGAAAACGGGGTGAAAGGATGCCAGTGAACTCACATCACTGTAAATGACTTTCTTCATTTGATTACCTTTTTGTTACCCAGTGAAGACAGTATATCATTTGTAAGTATACACGTTGCCCAGCCCATTCCTCTCACATGGCTACTTCAAAGGTTTGAGAGAGTGCTGTGTGTGAATTATCACAACAGAAATCTCTAATTTTTCTTCTCAGTGCAGATGTTTTTGTTTGATCATTTTCCAGGTTCGCAGTTGTGCAAAATTTTAACGGTAGAATTAAACCTCCCTGTCTGAGATGAGCACGATTCTACGAACTCATATCTGCTTCCATTTTAATTTCTATGCATCATTCCAAGTTATCTTTTAATTTCTTACCAGAGCTTTTGCATGATGTTGCCACCACGAATAAAGACTTTATGGGAAACATTTGTCTCCATTCTGTGGTTACGATGCTGTTTAGAGATGACTTCATCAATTAAGCATGCAGCAATCTCCAACCAGAGATTTAGTTAATTAGCAGTAGAGCACTGTTGGCCGCTGTATAATATTAAAGATCAACTTATGAAAATTTAAAGACAATCACTGCTGCTAGAACGATTCAGAAAGTTTCTCTTTTCATAGTTGCGCTAAAATAAAAAGTGCACAGAAATTTGATGAGTAAAATATGAAGCTTCTTTCATGGTAGGAGACTCACCAAATGTATACTTACTTTATACTTCATTTATATAGTTATTTCTCTCTCTATTTATTTATTAAATATGCATTTCTGGGCTAAAACCCACCATCGGTCGGGCCGTTGTCTTTAAAAATCCTCATTTTTCTCCTTTTCATCTTTGACCTCATGACGTTTTCCCTGGAGGTTGAAGGAAAATTATTTTTTACTATTCGAACGCAGCCCTTACCTGGAACTCGTCGACTTGTGCAACACGGAACATAATCACCGTCGGACCAAATGTTTCTACAGCATCCACCACCACCGAAGAAGATCCATCCTGTTTATCTCCTCGTCGATGGTCGATAAGATAAGAAGCGTTAGACGGAGCGGAAGTGATGAGAATGGACTTTATATTTTATTTTATACTTTATTAAATGTCAAATACGCTGCTAACGCGGGACATGTCGGGTTAAACGGGATGGAAGACAACACTCAAAAGGACAGTTGTGAGTAAACTCTTCAGCCTGTTGGAAAAACAACTACTAGCTAACGTTAGCTCCACTTAGCTAACTGTTGAATGATAGTCATGAACGTTTAACCCAACGGTCTTGTTTTCCTGCTCATTTCAATATCGCTCTGTGCAAAACATAACCGGAACATTAATATTGGGGGTGTTTTTTACCTTTATATTTTTGCTGTTACATATATTATGATGAAGAAGCTTCATATCATATTAGAGTAACTCAAAAGTAACTATACTCAGCATAATTATGTTTAGGTCATGTGATCTGGAGTCTTAAGTTATAGCTGATATAAAACATGTCCGCTAAGTAAGATGAAGATGAAGGTGATGCTTGTATAGAGACATGACTCCCCTGCTGTTTACGTTCAGGTACCCCCCTCCCTCTCGCTGCCCTGCAACTCCTGGTCCCACCGATCCGACTGGTCTCAGCAGCCATCTGGCAGACGGTCCAGCAGAAGGTCGTGGCTGATTATGGGATGCTTGCGGAGTTTGTTTCCATGGTTACGGCCATTGTTCCGGAGCTGCTCACCACTCGCCAGAGGGCCCAACTTATTCTGGGCCTCAGAGCACGGGTGAGGAGGAGCAGGGGGTTCATAATTATTACCATGTAGGGATGTACTGTGACCAAATGACATTGGTACAATAAAATGTAGTAATGCAGACAAACTGCTGCACCTAAATGTTAAATTATATTTCTAAACAAAGTGCCGTCTCCCCCGGTTGCTTTGTGGTTTCAGCTGATTCTGGAGATCTGTCAGTTTGAAGCCACCGCTGACTTTGGTCTCGTTCAGCCTCACCTGGAAAGAGTGCAGCTGCTCACTGAGGCGTGGGTGATGGAGGTGAGTTTAAAGTCTTCTTCCTTTGAATTACTGTGGTTACGGTGTCTTTAACCCTTAAGATAACCACACACTTGACAATGCAAATTGTTTATTTTTTAATGATCATGTCATTTCATGCAGGCTGGTGCTGAACATATGGAAGCGCCACAATTTGTGGACTTAGTTAAGAAGTTGCTGAAAAATCCTGACGAAAGGAAACACTTCTTTCAGGTCAGTGTTAGTGTTGCAGCGCTTTCGTTCATCTTGTGTCTATTCTCCAACTTCTTGTGTTTCAGATTTTTTTTTTGTCATGTCATGTCTTTCAGAACGTTTTCCCAGAAGAGTTTGGTCCCACGTATGACGAGGCGCTTCACACCTTGATGTGGATGTTTTTGTCCAGACTTGAACAGTTTCTTCCTCTTCAAACGTTCCAACAGGTGCATAAAAGATAGACATCAAATGTTGGAAACACCAGGTCATGTTGCTGTCAGTGTCGGCTAGCTTTGACTTTTTCATTTTCATTCTCTCCAGGTTGCCTCCATGTTTGGTGGGGCGTCCTCCGTTCTGAAGGAATGCGTGGAGTCGGTGTCTCACTGCGAGGAGCTCAAAACCCTGCTGCATTATCAAAAACACCTCAGCCAACTGGATCACAATGGCAAGCCTTTATGCTTTTTACCATTCTAGTAGCGTAGCACTTCACATTACAGCTCAATAACAACATGGTAACAGTCATTGTTTGATAATAAAGAGGTAAAAATGTAATAATATAATTAATGGGACCTTATTTCTGTTAGAAATATTTAATCTAGTCACTGGCGTGAGACGATTTATTATTTTCATCTGTTTCAGATGCTTCCTTGGATGGCACCTGCATTATTTCAGCTCTCAAACTTGCCTCTGAAGAAAAAACAAAGACTGGTAAACCACAAGCCAACATCATGGAGAATGTGCCATCACGTACGTCTTATGTGGACAACGGATCTTTGACGTCGTCTCCTGACGCGACCCCAGAATGTCCGACGAGTGAGATTAAAGCTGATGAAAATGGAACAGAGGTGACTTCGGGAGGAAAAACAAGGCGGGAAGAAAACGCTCCTTTAAAACGATGCAGTGTTCAGCTACAAAGACTGGAAATGCCACTGTCTTTGGGGTCTCGACCTGTGAGAAGAAACAGAGGCATGAGGATGAAAAAGATTTTGTTGCAAGAGGAAAGAAGTCTTTGTTCTTCCAGAAAAGCCAAACCCTCCAAGAAGGCTCTTTTACACGTTCCTGACGACGAGGAGTCGAACAGCGCCAGCAAAGACGACGACACGTATTTGGCTCCTCTTGATGATTGCAGCGATGCCGACTCATGGTCTTACTACTCTGATGACTCTTCCCATAAGACTTCTAGTAGAAGTCATAGTATCGCTGATTCATGGTCCAACTACTCGGATGATGAGCCTCCCTTCACGACTCCTCTGAGTAGTTTTACCAAAGGTGATTTGTTGCCTAGCAGCTCAAATAAAGACCCTTCCTTCACGAAAAACCTATTGGCTGCCAGCAGAAAGCCTGTCATGTCCAACATCAAAGTTAGCGTTCCAAAGAAATCTCGGACAATCCAGTGTTTTATCTGCAACGAACCGGTGAACACGGGCCTGAGACGTCACATGAAAATCCACTTCCCCACCGACGATTACGCCTGCCCTCACTGCGACAGCAGGTTTAAACTCTACTCGTCGTTGAGGCTGCATTTGAACCGAACCTGCTTCCAGTTCAATCGCCAACGGGTAGATCCGGAGAAGCTGGCCAAAGCCAAAAAACTGTACAGTTGTGACGAATGTGACGAGGCGTTCAAGTACAAAGTTTCACTGGAGAGACACAAAATGACCCACAACGAGCTCTACTGCAACGTGTGTCGGAAGGTGTTGCGAGACGCGGCGGTGTTGGCCAGACACAAGGCTTCTCACACCTTGTTCCAGTGTAACCGCTGCGAGGAGACCTTCACTCTTTTCATGCCCTTGATCAAGCATTACAAGAACGTCCATAAGATCAGCAAGCCATTTAAATGCAACCACTGTCCCAGAGTCGTGTCCAGCCTGCCTATTTTAATCGCACACGAGTGGAAACACACGGGTCATCTGCCGTTCCAGTGCGCTCAGTGCAGCGCCAGATTCCGAAGCGACGCCGACCTCAGCTCCCACCAAAGAGTCCACACAAGAGAGAGACCCTACCTGTGCACCGAGTGCGGCAAGACTTTCTCCCACCGGTCCAACATGCTGCGGCACTTGACTTACGTCCACAGCGAGTCTCGAGACGAGAAGAAGTATTCGTGCAGCGCGTGTGAGAAATCCTTCAAAGAGAGGGGAACGCTGAAGAAGCACCAGAGGATAAAACACCTGAACGAGCTGTTCCGTCATCCGTGCCCCGACTGCGGGAAGATGCTCTCCGAATCGACAATCGCTCGACACAAATTAATCCATACGGGAGAGAAACCTTTCAAATGCACCGAGCCTGACTGCGACAAGTACTTTAGGTCCACTTCTGAAGTGAAGAACCATGGGCTGATACAGCACACGACAGAGAGACCTTTTAAATGTGATGTCTGTGGAAAGGGCTTTATAAAAATGTGTCATCTCAAAACACATGACAAAATACACTCGGGAGAGAAGCCATTTGTTTGTAATTTCTGCGGCAAGTCTTTCCCCAAACGCTACAGCATGCAAAGACACAAAACACTTGTGCATACATTTGTAAAGCATAAAAGCATAAACGTGAGCATAAAAGCATGAAAATGTTCTCCTTTTTTAAAATGATCAAAATCAATCCAGCAGAATTAGTGTTATCATCTATTCCACACATTCTTTTTTCTTTCTTTCTGATTCTGCTGCATCGATTTTGATAATTTAAGACAGAACAGTAGCTATCAGCTTTAGACTGTTCAAATCTAATCTTGTCACTAAAAAAATCTGTGGATCTCCTTTTTATTTCATTTATTGGAAAAGGAAAATATTCTGCATAACATTCAGACATGTTGGCCTTCAAACCTTCCTTCTTTAGAAACCGGGTCTTTGTTTTGTTATTTTAAATGGTTTGATTCACATTTCCTGAGGCATGAAAGTATTTTTTATCCGGTGATCTGTGTCTAAGAAAATCCACAATGTTGTAAAATATAATGGACATGATGAAAAGCCCAATTAGACATTGCATTAAACAGAAGAAGTAGTCTTAAAAGAAGAAAGAATGATGTGTATGTGTACAGTATATATGCAGGTCTACGTCTCCAACAAAGCCATCACCACTGCCACTCACTCCACCCTAACCTACAACATTTAATTGATTTTTTTAAACATGATTGGAATTAATAAATACAAATGTTATTAAATGATTATCACTGTCCACTCACATTTACACAACACAATTCCAATTATTATATGTCTGCATGAAAGTAATTGTTAAATGTTTAAATAGCCATGTTGTTGTTTTCATGAACGGCCGAGTTGTTGATTTAAATCGTTAAATTGTCCTTTCCTTTGGTAAAGGACGTTCCGGTGTTCCCTAGGCTAAAGGAGACATGAAAGGAAGCATCGAAGGACCTTTCCTTAACGTAGAGAATTCGAACGGCTCTTATCATGGCTGCCACTTAACTACATCCGGGTCATTTGTTCCGTTAGGAACCTTCCCTGAGCAAAAAAAAAAAAAGAAACTTCTCGACCGCAGCCTTTTAGCTTGCCCGTGCTGTGTAATTCCCAGTCTCTTGACCACACAACCGCCGTGAAAACATTTCGTTTGGCTTCAGTCGAGCGACGGACATCATATTTCTCTAACTGTAATGTAACTGCAGTGAAGACAAAAGATGGACGAAGATGTTTCTGGTGAGTGTAAACGCTCACACATACATTTGTTTGGCTAGGCCGCAACGCAGCCCGCGCGCGGGAATAGCATTGCTAGCTCCGCTACGATAACAACTTCTCTGTTAACAGTAACTCATACACTTTACGCACTTCATATACATTTTGACTTCTCACCGGTGGACACCGGTAGCTAGCGCAATGTCATTACGTACATTAAGTTTCTGTGTAAGTGCTACCCGTTAACGCTAGGATAATGCTAGGAGGCTATGCATCTGAGCTAACGCTAGCTAAATTAGCAGCAGATAACTCAGTATTTACTGATTGCTGGTTTCAAATTAACAACAACAACCACCAGTATACATATATATTCCTATGCTACGTGATTGTACATATATTCCCAATGTTTGTGTGTCACTGGTTATGCTGTATTTATTATATGACGCATACCGTCATGTCATATGAAGTCAATATTACGTTGGATCACGGAAATGACAAGAGGCCGCCTGGCACCTGTGTATTGCTGAGTTCCTGAAGGAAACGAAAGTACTTATTTTAATATTCACAACACCCGAGACAACAGGTTTGCCAACGGTGAGTTCGTGGGTTTCTGATGGGGAAATAATATCAGGAGTGAAAGTTATTAGTTGTGTATTGTATACTTGTTTCGTTTGGGTAAATTGATAATGTTTCTGAGCATCAACCGCTTTTTGCAATTGCTGTTACAGTGAGAGTTGAGGAAAGTGGATTTGTTGACTGTTTCCCTTGTGTGCCTCTGGTGTTATTGCATTACAGCATTGAGCTAGTTAGCAGTAGCCGTCAGTTTGTCTGTGGTGACGTTGATGACCTGGCAGTTTTAGGGGAAAACCCAGAAGATTCACCTAAACAACAATATTTTAAAAAGGAGATTTTTCTCACTTCTCACTGTGATTCTCTCGACATTATCAAAATTATTTTTGACAATCTACAGCATATCTGCCCAGAAATTGCATGAGGAGCTTATGCTGTCTTTTATAAAATAGTGCATTATCATTCGACAAAATGAGTCTAATAGTTATCATAGTGGTGCTATGTCATCTATTATACATTCAAATAGTTGTCCTCTGTTTGCAGGTCCCTCTCTTCCCCTCTCTGCTCTGCGTCTCCTCATCCCACCGATTCGGCTGGTCTCTGCAGCCATCTGGCAGACGGTGGAGCAAAAAATCGTGCTGGATTATGGGCTGCTTGAGGAGTTTGTATTCATAGTGACGGAGACGGTTCCTCAACTTCTCTCGACGAGGCAGCGAGCTGAACTCGTTCTGGGTCTCCGAGCACGGGTGAGGAAGACTTTGATGTCTTGATCTGTTTGGTGTTGTGGGGATTATGGGGTGTGGCCGGGTTTTTTTTTAAACTCAAAGACATTATTTAAAAATCTTAGATGAACATGTTTGTTATGTGAGTTGATCAGCTGCAGCTCATCTACAACAAGTGTCAGTCCTCTGACTAAAGCTTGTTTTGATATGATTGTATCTACTCAAGCAAAGATTGATGACAAGCCTCTGTTTTCTGTTTACATTGTAGCTCCATGATTCACCACATATTCATCTCGTTTTTGCAGCAATTGGCTTGACTTTTGGTACTGTAGCATCAGTCCATCACAGCGACGAGCAGCCTCGGCTTTTTTGCATGGACGTCTAGAACTCTAATATAATTCCGGCTTGTGTCTTCAGATGTCAGTCTGGAGGTTGTCACAGATCAACTCATTTCCTTTACTTTGAGGAAAGGCATTTCGTCAGGCATGTATATAGCTCAAGCACTCAGAGGTTGCATGGAAAATGTTTCCAGTCAGTGTGACAGATTAATTAATCAGAGAAATGCTGGTTATGCGTGCAGATGTGCAGCTCTGGACTGAATTTATTTCCCTCGGAAAGACTTGTTCATTATTTTCCTCTCATTGTAGCTTATCCTAGAGCTGTGTCGCTCTGAGGAGACTGCTGTACTCCATATTATTCAGCCACATCTCGACCGAATGCAGAACCTCAGATCTCTGTGGAATGTTGAGGTGAGTCGAAACCTGTCGTCGATATGAAATACAAAAATGCTTTTTTTGTGGTTGCGATTTCACATTGGTTTTCACTATAGTTTATGCAGCCATGATTTGTAGTCCTGAAGTGGATGCTTTTTAGTGTGGTGTTTCTTCTGCCTTTTTAAAGGATCTTTTATTACAGACTGATCATGCAGAACAAGAAGTATCCGACTCACAATTCATGGGCCTTGTCCAAAACCTGCTGAAAGATCCTGAGGAGAGGAGAAACTTCTTCCAAGTATGTGTTTGTTATATACAGGGCACCAGACTTTTCCCTAGCACATCATTTGTCCATGTTTGGTAGAGCAAAATTGTTTATAGGTCCAGACTAACTATAAAATGTAAACAATGTATGTATTCAATTACGCTGAAGCCATGCTATGTCTGTGTTTAGGTGATTAAGAGGAATAATATTTCATGAAGATATCCTGTTTTCCCTGAATTTGTGGTTTGTATGGACAGCACAGATATTTTAAATTTCTGAATTTGTATGTGTTTTAGGATGTTTTCCCAGGAGACTTTGGCCCCACCTATGACAAAGCAATCCAGACATTGATGTGGCTGTTTCTGTCCAGACTTGAAAAGCTTCTTCCCACCCGAACTCTTCAACAGGTAAATTTCAAAATTAATTTAAAAAAAAGATTCACTCACTGCGTATTCCCACCTCTGTGCTTTATATTTCTACACAAAAGACAGATTTTTGGCTTCACGGAGCAGTGTAATTAGGTTTTGTGCTTTTATATTTGCACCAGATTGTCACAAGTACTCATTGTTAGAGTCTGGTTCTGACAGTGCAAAATGTCAGATGGGTTATTTCTGCAGTGCTGTTGCCTCATATTGGTTTTCATTTTGTCTTTGACAGATTGCATCTCTGCTCAGCGACGCCTCCTCTGTTCTGACTGAATGCATGGAAACTTTCACTCAACCTCAGCAGCTCAAATCCTTACTGGACACTCAGAAAGACCTCAGTCAATTAGAGGACATTGGTAAGCATCTCACAGTTTCACCCAGCTTTGGTTGTTCCATTTAAAAAAAAAAATATTGCATAGCAACTCAAACCATCTATTTTGCATTCAGCAAAACTGATTCAGTAGCAACATTTGCGCGTAATATCATTCATTGGAATAGAAAACATTCTAAAGTACTGTGTTCTCCTCTTGTCAGAGTCTTACGTTGTTGACAGTGGCATCCTGTCGGCCTTGTGCCTCCCTCCTGTGGAACGGGTTGTGATCGTCAACGAACAAACGGAAACGGAGGCAGAGAGCGGACTCATGTACACAGTCTGCACGGAGATGGAGGTGGAATCTGAGAACAAAGAGGTGTACGTGGAGGGAGCCGGGAACTCTGAAGAGTGTGTGCAGACCCAGTGGTTCGGCGTCGGTGGCGGTGGCGAGGTGAAAGCAGAAATGGACAATGTGGTGGTTACAGATCCTGTCGAGGGCACTGAGGCCAGTGAGGCTGAAATGGCAGACGACCACGACGACGGCCAAGCTGGAACCCTGATGATCGGGGAGGACGGCCAGGTGACGGTGCTAGACGGCGTGGAGAAAAAGCCAAATAGGCGTGGGAGGAAAAAGAAATGTCCCCAAGATGAAGACTTTGAAGTGCAAAGCAGAACGAGGGGCAAACAAGAAGATCCAGATTATGAAGTCATGTGGGAAAGACCGGTGCGAAAGAACCGTGGACTTAAGATGAAACGCTACCTGTCGCAGTGGAGGAAATCGGGAAAGGCACAGAGCAGTACGGCGAACAGTGGCTCTAAAAGGTTTCCCAGATCTCAAGCTTCAGCAAAAATCAACGACTTGGACGAGAGAACGTGCAAAGTGTGCGGGAAGGTGGTGAGTCGTGCCAAGTTCTTGGAGCGCCACATGAATCGCCACTCGGAGGAGTTGCCCTTTTCTTGTCCAATGTGTAAAAGGTTTTATAAGAGCTTGCGTTACTTGCAGCAACACAGATGTCCAAATCAGACAAAAGCGAAACCTGGCAGGAAACCAAAGGAACAAGAGACTGCGGCAGATGAAGGTGAACAATCATCCAGTGGGAATCCTTGTGAGGCAACAAATGAAGGGCAGCCGTCGGACGACACGGCCCAGGACCCCGATTACACAGACTCAGCAGAGGGGATGTCTTCCAAAGAAACGGGACAGGCGAGCCCTGAAGGAAACAAAAGTTTGCTCGAAGGTCCGTTCTACTGTCCTCACTGCAGCGTCGAGTTTAAGTGCAAACAAACTTTTAGGTTTCATTTAAGAAACATTTGCTACAACGAGCAACAGGTGGATCCCGAGCAGCCCGAGGATGTGAAGCATTGTTTTAGGTGTGATGAATGTGACAAGGCGTTCAAGTACAAGTCGACGTTGGAATCCCACAAACAAACTCACAACCCGCTGTACTGCGAGGTGTGCATGAAGCTGGTCCGGGACCCCGAGGCTTTGGCGATGCACAAGGAATCGCACACGCCGTTTCAGTGTAACCAGTGTGAGGAGAACTTCCCCGTCTTCAAGGCCCTTCATAAGCATTACATCGACGTCCACAATCCCACCGAGCCTTTCACCTGCACCCACTGTCTGACAACCTTTGCTAGTCTGAAGCGTTTCATCCGACACGAGTGGAAACACACGGGCTATCAACCGTTTCAGTGTCCTCATTGCAGCAAAAGATTCCGATCCTACTCCGACCTCGTGGAGCACCAGAAGAAACACACTAAAGCGTATCCGTTCCTCTGCTGGGAATGTGGCAAGAAATTCCGGCACGGCGTCACATTGACGAGGCACGTGGAGCGCGTGCATCACTCTGGCGAACCGGTATCCGAGAAGCCGCTGCCGACCTTCACCTGCGCTCAGTGCGGGAAGACCTTCACTTCCAGGAGATGCCTTCTGAAACATGACAATTTCCATCACAAAGGGCTGCGTTTCCCATGCGAGTTCTGTGGGAAGGGATTCTTTGGCAAGGACGCGTTGGTGAGGCATACTTTGATCCACACGGGCGAGCGGCCTTTCAAGTGCGACGACTGCGACAAGTCCTTCCGATCCGCTGCAGAATTAAAGATTCACAGGCGGTACCACACCGGGGAACGGCCGTTTAAGTGCAACATCTGTGAAAAAGGTTTTGTCCAGTCCTGCTTTCTTACTTTGCACATGCGCACCCATACAGGAGAGAGACCATATGTGTGTGCCATATGCAACAAGGGCTTCTCAAGCTTGCATGGCTTAAAACGGCACAGGAGACTTGTTCATGCATAGTTAATGTTACATGATACAAATTCACGTAGGGACTTTCTGATTATCGTTGGCTCGAAGGAGGTCAGACCAGAATGTGAGCAACCGTTGAGGCTTTGACCCTTGCTCAAGGATACGTCAGCAACAGTGTTGATGTTGATTTAAAACCAGGTTTTTTTTTCAGTTGAAGTATGTTTTCCATAAAATGTTAGCCACATTGCTGTCTCTGTGGCTTGTATTGTTGGGAACTGTGTAATTGTATAGTGCATTGTAAAGAAAAAAAAATGTAACTGTATTTTTTACAGAAATGTTTGCTGTAGTTCTACATAAGATTTGTATGTATAAATGCTATAATCCTTGATTCCTTTGGGAATCGGCTACTTTTTCTTGAATAAATTCAACATGTAATTCCAAGCGTCATTTGATTAAATCACAAGTGAGGTCATTCATATGATGTTGAACGTTTGTTTCTTGTTGACAGAAATTCAAGCTGGATTTTATACAGGGCTTCAAAAGACGTTCCTGCAGACTGGTAACCACTAAATGGAAAGTATAATGATAGAATGATTATAATTTAAATGTGCAGCCATAAATTACATTACTTTGCCCCTCCCAAGGACATGTTGAAATGTCACAGGGAACACATTGATTGATGCCTGTTTCAATCTCTGTGTCCTGTTCACAGCTGACTGGGACGCTTTAGTAGAATTAAATAACCGTTAACGTTAGCACCACCTGTGCTATTCCTACTATAACAACGAAGACTGCTGGAGTAGAGCGTCTCAGCCACGGCAGGAACAGCATGGGCGTAATTACATTAGCAAAGGCTACGCTCCATTTATGCCGACACATCTCGCAGATTTATGTTTAACTGTTAGGTATGTGTACCAATTACTAACCTGATTGTGATCATATTCCTTGTTTTTGTGTGATAATTTGGTCAATAATTTTAATTTGTGAAACAAATCTTGGATGATATTGAATCTATGAAAACTAAATGAATCTCTGGTAAACAAAGGCACCTTGGTGGAATATGGAAAGAGAAAGCTCTTAAAGGAACCTGCGGTGTTGATTTTGATGCACTAGAGGAAAAAGTTGTTTAAAAACATTAAAAAATGTTATCAGTTTAATCATTTTCAAAGCAGATTTTTACATATACATTTCAACCAACCATATTGTAGATTTGTAAAGAACAATCAGTATATTTAAATATATATATATATGGCAGGCCTATATAGCATAGCAAATCAGCACCCTACAAGGGGCCTTCAAACTATACTATATATCAAATCACAATAAAAATATATATCAATAAATCACATTTTGTTTTTTCCAACTATGCTTGAATGATAATAGTACTAATTCACAGTAGGCATTTACAACGACATTTAGCAATTTTGTATAATTGAACAATTGAAAATCAACGTAACTGAGGAACCGCAAAAAGCGGGCCACCCCAGATGGGACTCGAACCCACAATCCCTGGCTTAGGAGGCCAGTGCCTTATCCATTAGGCCACTGGGGCTTCACGGCAAAGCTCATAGATATCTTTTGTTATATAGGACATTTCTGCCGAGTGCTTCTATGCAGAATATAGTGTAGGTTCGCGTGTATGACTCATGGTGATGTGCCACGCTACTAACCAGCCAAACCTCCATACATTCTTACTTTAAAAAAAAATGCTGGCAGATTCAAACTACTCAGATAACCAATTAACACCGACGTTATACTTACCAGGACATCTCTATTTAGCATAACGACTAACAGTGACCGCCAGGTAATCACATTATCGATAACACACCGACACAAAGTTCGCTGATTAAAACTCCTTCTTTGATCAGTGAGATACGTTAACTATTAGTTAAACCCATTAGTGACGTTCATTGTAAAAGTATTTCGGCGTTAAAGATCTACTCAAATGCGTTGACAAAGTTAACGGGAAAAAAACCTCCCTTCCATCTCAGCTGGTGACAGCGCTCTCCCCGAGCAGGAACCAGTCTCAGTTGTTGTTTTCCTTCCTTCTGTGCCCAGCAGACTCCGGAGGAATGGTGGCCTTAGCCGGTTAGGTCTTCGGGCATCAGCTGTGTAGGATTTACGTCGCTTGGCTTTCGGTTGTTCTGTTAAAAAAATAATGAATTTACTACCGTCGAATCCTCACGGGAACGGGCTCCTTTATGCTGGATTTAACCAGGATCATGGTAAGAAGCGTTGCTATCATCTTTTTTTCTTCTTCTTCTTCTTTCAAATGGGAAATTGGCCGCGTCGTTGATGCTAAGCTAACGTTGCTAACCGAGGCTCTTCCCATTAATATTCATTAACGTTAAGCACGGCATTTTTTTAAACAACAGCTTTACGTTTTATATGACTGATATATTATAGCGACAGTGCTGTTGTATGGAAGTCACTTCAGAAAACGGTAACTTAACCTAAAGTGAATGTTAGCTTTAGCCTGCTAGCTCCAGCTAGCCAGCTAACCTAGCGTTACCTCTTTTTTTTATTTTGTTGTTTTCAGCCAACACATACGTCAGCTAACGTTTGAACTAGATAACGTTAGGGCAACATGACAGTGGACATTGAGTAATTAATGGTTGTGTGGTTAAAGTTTATTAAACAGTTACTGATGAAGCTAGGTGGACTTAACTTCAAAGCTAACGCTACTGTTAGCTGTATTTGCACAACGGCGTAACTGCCACGGCAGCTAGCTAGGTATTGACAGTTTGACAGTTATTACCTTGTTATGTGTTTTTATTATGTTCGCTTTTTCCATATATTTTATTTGCTTGTCAGTTCTCAGGAGTTAAGATAATTGATATTGTTAAAAAAGCTGTTAATAAATAAATAAATAAATAAATCTCCACCCACACACATTTGCACAGGCCGAGTAAATGTGTAATACGTAGTCGTATTAGTGTAATTTAACAAATAAATTTAATTAACATCACTGGACGGTTCCAACTAGCTTTGTCAGCAGTGTTATAAAGGTAACGTTAACGTGACCTAAGACGTCTGTGACCCCCTGAATAACTAGCGTAAGCTCGTCATCACTACTGCGTCATATGTCAACATACCGGGTTGCCAGTTTTTACATGAATTCCAGCAGAGGTTAACCGTTTGTCAGATCTGTATTGTATTATCACTGTAGTACTATCGTTACTGTGTTGTCACTGTAAAGGCCTGATTCCATTTCATTCATTTGAAAGCTATTGGTCAAAAGCTCGTGGTAACAATTATTGATTATGGGTTTCTGATCGGCTGTCATCTCCTGTGTGTCTGCAGGATGCTTCGCCTGTGGAATGGAGAACGGATTCCGTGTGTACAACACAGATCCTCTTAAAGAGAAGGAGAAACAAGGTAACAAGCTCTGTGACATTCATGTTAATGATTGGTAGAAAATCTTCTTTTTTTTTCACGTTAGTCACACGTTTTGTCCGGACTTATACCCGCATACAAGGTCACTGAACATATTGATACTTTACTATCGTTCAAAGAGTAAACCTTTGACGAATGAAAATGTATGAATCGGCTGAATGTCTTGGTCACACCTCCATACAAGATCAATTCAATCTTGTGACGACACTTTTCCTACCAGAGGCGTGCGACTATGAATTAATTAATTGTAAAGATGTTTTTTTTTGTAATTACATTGATTGCATTGGCATCTTTAAGTAACTTTATTGTTACCTCACATTACTGACTTGCAGAATTAAGTAAATCAATAGAATTAATCTGGATAAAACTCCAGTTCCATGATTACATACTGTATGTAGCCTGGAGGTAATTTATTGTTGTTTGTCTGAAAAAGGTCTCTCTTTCTGTATATATAAAGGTTAAATAAATACGAAATAGTGCGGTACTTGAGTTTTTGAGTAAGTTGTTTTATTTCATTAGGTAGTGTACAGTTCAGGGTTTGTGTTAACAACCAAGTACTGTGACAGAATTGAAACTTCTTAAGTGGGATATAACGGGAAGTTTCTTCTCCACACAATGAAAAATGTGACTCATCACATGACCTGCTCCAGAGTTAGTTCTAACTGTTCGGATTGAGCTGATCAAGCACTCCTTCACGGGGACCAAGTGTAGTTTTTTCTGCTAATCCATGTGCAGTTCTTTGACGGCGGTCTTTACAGTTTCCTGCTGACGTGTGCTGCACATGGAGGGAGAGCATTGTCGTGGAGTGCCGAGCCATTAGAGATGAATAAGCAGTATTCAAGTAGGCGGTAGACGGATACAGGAGTTTATGGATGACTGCGATTACGAAACAATCACAATAAATTGATTGTTGTTAATCTTTATTATCGGGATAATTGTAAATATCGAGTGAATTGAAAAAGCTGTCATGAGAATTTCTTTAAGTTTTATTTATATATTTTGGTTATTTGCCCTTTTATGATCTACCCTAAATTACACTTGTAGTACAGTTTACAGTCAGTTGTGATGACAAGTGCTGCATTCTATTCAGAAAGGAATGTTGAACAGTAACAATGCTACTTTTATTATCGATGCTCATTACACAATGACGTTGACTTTCAGAGTTCCTGGAGGGCGGGGTCGGCCATGTGGAGATGCTGTTTCGGTGTAATTACTTAGCACTAGTGGGAGGAGGGAAGAAGCCAAAGTACCCAACCAACAAAGGTACGTTTTGTCTACGGAAATAAGCGATATTAATTTCTCTTGTGATCTTGAAAATGTTTGTCATTATGAGCTAACGGAAGGAACACCTTCAGGCACAATGGGGTTGTTGGGACTGGTCATAAAAAGTCATCATTAAAAAATGATTGTTACACGCTGATGAATTAAATACCACACATGGCGTATCTTATGTGTGACTGTTGGGTATTTGTTTCCGGGTGCTCTAGTGATGATCTGGGATGACCTGAAGAAGAAGACGGTTATTGAGATCGAGTTCTCAACAGAAGTCAAAGCAGTGAAGCTTCGGCGTGACAGGTAACAAAAAACTGTGTTGGTGAAATATATTTAATCATTTGTGACAGTTGTGTAATAATAAGTGAGTTGACAGGAGGTTCCTCTTCTCTGGTTTTCATAGTGTCAGATTAGTATGACTTGTTTTGCTGTTTGAGTCGACACTTTGACATTACGTTTCCATGTGTTGGTTCTCCTTTGTTCTCAGGATTGTGGTGGTCCTGGACTCTATGATCAAAGTCTTCACCTTCACCCACAACCCCCATCAGCTGCATGTGTTCGAGACCTGCTATAACCCCAAAGGTCAGTCCACTGTGTAAAGCTGAGCTGGAAGGAAAATGTCTTTTTTAATCATTTTTCAAATCTAACTCCCTGTTCCCTCTTTCTCCACACGTCCTCAGGTCTGTGCGTGCTGTGTCCAAACAGCAACAACTCCCTGTTGGCCTTCCCCGGGACTCATTCAGGTCATGTGCAGATAGTGGACCTGGCCAACACGGAGAAGCCCCCGGTTGATATCCCCGCCCATGAGGGTGCACTGTGCTGCATCGCCCTAAATCTGCAGGGCACAAGAATAGCTACCGCATCGGAGAAAGTAAGCCGTGCTCGGGCTCAAGCGGGTAGAATTTGTTTTACATTTGGTGTGGGGTTTGTCTCTATTTATGTTGCTGACTAATCCGTGTTGTGTGTCTGTAGGGGACTCTCATTAGAATTTTCGACACGTCTGCAGGTCAGCTCATACAGGAGCTAAGAAGAGGCTCGCAGGCAGCGAACATTTATTGGTGAGCATTGTGTGGTTTTAATTCTCAGCCCTAGTTGCACCCCATTGTTGCAGTGTTTCTAGAAGAAGTGTAGTTGAGTGGCTTCACCTGTCTCCTCACCACAGGAAGGTCCTGGGCTTTGAAGGAGCTTTCAGAGAAATTAGTCATTAGGAAACTTCCTAATCGATCGGCTACTTGTAATGTAACATTAAGCACCGGAGCGCTGCTTATTTACTTATCTTTCACAGCTAGTCTCAATGCAGTGGAGTGATGTTAACATCATCTTTTGGCACATGACTGGGCTCAAGAAAGCTTGTAGTTCTCTTGATCTCATTATTTCCATCTGCTCGGTCTCTCTTGAAGCATTAATTTCAACCAGGATGCATCGCTCATCTGTGTGTCCAGCGACCATGGCACGGTGCACATCTTCGCCGCCGAGGACCCCAAAAGGAACAAACAGTCCAGGTCCGTCTCTGCCGAAGTGATTTCAAATCTGTCTACTGCAGAATAACAAATCCAGATATTTAAATGTATCTTCCAGTCCTGTGATCCTGATTAATCGTGTGTCCTTCTCTCTGCAGTTTGGCCTCAGCCAGCTTTCTTCCCAAATACTTCAGCTCTAAGTGGAGCTTCTCCAAGTTCCAGGTCCCGTCGGGCTCTCCCTGTGTGTGTGCCTTCGGAACGGAGCCCAACGCCGTCATAGGTGAGCTCAGCGAAAGATGTGGACCGTTGTATTCTAATAAAACGAGAGCCGTGTCCGGCCTCTGGTTGCTGACTTTCTCTCCCTCCGCTTTGCAGCCATCTGTGCTGACGGCAGCTACTACAAGTTCCTGTTCAACCAGAAAGGGGAGTGTGCCAGAGATGTGTACGCCCAGTTCCTGGAGATGACTGATGATAAAATATGACCTTTGACCCCTCTGGAGTCTTGATACGACGCAGCCGGTTTTTTCTCTACTCTTTTCTTTTGCTTTTGGAGGAGAGGCCCCGCGCTGCACTTCTCCTGAACTTGACGGACTCTGTAAAAAAAAAAAAAAAAGAGCATCAGACGACGGGAGGACGAAGACAGGAGGCCAGACTCTAGAGGAGACCTTCACAGCAGAGTTGTTGGGATGGAAGCAGACTCGTCCGTCAGACTCCCCAGGATCGTCTCTGGACAGAGGGACACAGACTTGACTGCCAAACCAAACGCTAGAGAAAAGAGGGAACGTTTTTTGTTTTTTTTTAATGGACATCTTGCCGCTTTTTAAGACGTCTTCCGAGGAATTTACAACGGATGGTTATTTTTTAATCACATAGATGATTCTGCTAGTTAGACGGATTGAAAACATGGAGATTTTTGTCAACTAACACCACCTAACCCAACTATAGGGAGTGCCTCGAGACGGGAGAGAATCAGTATGTGTGCACATATTATACTTGTCATATATACATATGTGTGTTTGTGTATATACCAATGTATCACATCAGAGCAGAATCAGAATAATCCATCTCTGGTCCTGTATTGTGAAGCATCATCTTAGTATTACTAGACTTTCTTCTATTCACTGTATAAACACAACGCCAGACTGAACTTCTAATTACATAGAACTGTATAGAATACTAGCAGAAAAAATTTACATATTTTATTTTCCCTTGTCCTTTTTTCATACATTGTGCAATATGTTTTCCTTAATTGCTTTTTGTTGAGAGCTTGTGAAAAATGATTGTTTTGTTGTTTCTACCTGAAAGCTTAAAGAATTAGAGGCTTTGTCCCGCCCCTTCCTTGTCCCTTTTATATAGGACAAAATATGTACGGTTATCAATGACACACTATATGATGTTTGTCAATTAAAAGATGCTTTTACATGTCAAGTAAATCTTGACATGTAAAAGTCTTATTTTGTTGTTTCACACTAAACTAAATGATACGACAAACAGACTTGAAACATCTTTAAATTGAAAAACGTGGAATTAATTCAAACAGGATCAACTATTATATATTATAAAATCAAAATATTTGTCTTTCTCCATTGACTACTACATATTTTTTTCAGATATACGGTCCCAAACGTCCCAATCAGGGACACCAGAAGGTGTGGGACAAAGTCTCTCTGATAATAGTATAATTTATTGGGAAAAACAGTTATTTGCTATTTGCCCAGCTAGATGAGAAGAGCGTCTGCATGCTGAATATGAAGATAGAACCAGAAGCTGGTTATCTTAGCTTAGCATAAAACCAGGAAGCAGCTAGTCTGGCTCTGTCTGAAGGGAACAAAATATGATGAAAGCTGAATTATTAACATTATAACTTGTTTAATCCTTACAAAACCTCTACAGATTAAACAAAGCAGATGAATGTTGGCTGTCCAGAGCCAGTCTAACTATTTCCTGTTGTGTTTCCAGTCATTATGCTAAGCTAACCGGCTTCTAGCTTTCACCTCATATTTACAATCGAGTGGCATCGATCTTCTCATGTAAGTCTGCAAGCAAATAAGCTAATTCCCCAAAATGTCTTTGAGTTTGTGTTTAAGTTTAAGAGCCGAACACATTTTCCATCATTCAACCGCTCAAACTGTAAGAATCTGGATATTTTCAACTTGGTTCAAGGCCCAACTTCATGTTTAATGATAAAAGTCTCCTGAAGGATGAGTGCTTGCTCCCGGGTCACAGCTTGTCCGTCTTGTGTCCCTAAACGTTTCCAGCCCTTTACGACATCCAAACATCCAGCTTCTGCTAATCAGGGACTCTGAAGTGCTCTGTTGAAGCCTGTGGTCATAAACAATGCAACTCACTAGAAGGGGATTCACACAGTATGAAATAATCCTTTGTTGTTCGTTTGTCGAGATCATTTTTGTCCTATGATTTAGTGCAAAAACATTTCATCTATGTTGCTTTCTGCATCAGATTGTACATTTGCAGGTGTCGCTCTGTTGAACACACACACACACACACACACACACACACACACACACACACACACACACACACACACACACACACACACACACACACACACACACACACACACACACACACCACGTATTGTGGTTAACGGCCACAGTAGTGATGCTGCACAAACTGAAAAAGCCAACTTGTGTCTGACGCACTCAGAATGATTGTAAAACCTGCATTTGAATTTGTGAATAAAATTTAACATCTGCTTTTTACAGTTAAACCTAATGGGCTGCTGCGTTCTGTGGAAAACAAGCATCTCTCGGTTTGAAACTGGATTTCAATTCCAAAACACATTTAGAGGCTCTGAAGGTCGTTTTTTTTGCTAGACGGAAGCAACAAGACCTAGCAAAAAGAATAATTCTTCACACAGACAGATAATGAGTTTGCATTTGGCAGGCAGAGTAGGATTTTTACTCAAAAGAAATACAAACTAAGGTTATGTGTTTTAAATAAATTTATAAAAAAACAAACAAAAAAAAAAGCATTTACCCACTGAAGCAGAACGATCACTTGTTTTTCCTCGTGTAACATAGAATACAATCTGAAAAGACTGGTTTAGAAGCCTGAACAGAATAAAATAATCAAGCTAAGAGTTGCCAATTTCAACACAAAAGGGAACGAACACAGCCCATGATGACGGGGGGAAACAGAGCAAATGAAAGTACAAAAAGGAAGGGAGGGGGGGGAACAACTAAGAGGGTTAAGTGCAGCACTGGTCAGAATCATATAGCGTAGATTCAGTCTAAATTTTCTTCAGTTCCATATTCAGATAATCTGCTCAAGTACATTGTCTCTAGATCCGTTACATGCAAGCTCAATGAAGCATATGGTCAAATACGCATGGGAATATACGTTTTTTTTTTTTTTTTTATCTCATAGGATATTTGTAAAATCTGAAAAAAGAAATATGTAGATGTACAGTGATAAAGAAATTGCATGAATGAGCTGAAAAAAAAAAGGAACATCCACTCCATAGATAGTGTTTTCTTTTACTACATTCATTTCACTGAACAAAGTCCACATACAAAAGAAAAGAAAAAGAAAAACGGATTCTCAAAATATCATGTTGTGAATGTTTAAATGTTCTTAAAGACCCCACTTATAGCTTTTTAGTTAATTATTACTAGATAGTATCTGTGCCTTGGTAAACGGAGAAACACTCAAAGAAGATCCAAAGATACACTTGTACAACGGAATACTGCATATCTACTCACGACTGGGTTAGGTAGGTTGACATGGAGGCTAGCTGCCGAAGATGGGAATGTCCAAACGTACGTTACACACGCTTCCCTTTGCGGAATACACTACTGGTGATTTCACTTGGTTTCTCCCTCCGTCCGACACACAGTAAAGCGCTTGTCTGTAATGCTACCAGGATGAGGCTCCTGTCCGTCTTTGGAGAGTTTCAGGACTCCTCGCTTATCCAATAATAAAAGTCACTTTTGATCTGGAAATCTGGATTTTCTGATTCTTTTCTTCTTCCTGTGCTTCTTCTTGCCATCTGGGTCTCAAGCGTCAGGGATCTCACAGTCATCAGCAACTCTTTGATTTTCTCAATTTGGTCTTTAGTTTTTGCATCGTATTTTCGTGGTCTTAAATATATGGAAGAGGGTGGGGGTGGGGTGGGGTCGGGTGGGGTTGAGGAGGAGGTTTCAAACATTCTGTAGCCCTGTAGGTGTTTTCCGAGTCTCTTCTGTTTTTTTGGCACCTTGGAGTAGATGGTGGGAGGATGGAGGGGTGGATCGAAGGTGTGAGAGCGAGGGGTCAGGATGCAGACGGGGCTACTCGTCACCCATCTGTTCACTGAGCCCTCCTTCCCCGGCTCTGTCCGTGGTGCCGTTGTTGTTGGTGGTGGTGGTGGCGTTGGCTGCCCCCTCCTGCTCCGTTTTCACCCTCTTCAATGGGGGTTGCTCTTGCAGTTCTCCGTTCTGCCTCTTGGTGGGGAGGGAGGCCGAGGCTGAGGCGTGGGCCGCCAGGAGGTGGAGAGGGTTTGCAACAGCTGGTAGAAAGAAGAAAACTTTTAATAATCTAATTTGGCAGAGACACATTATAACACACCCATAAGAAATTATTCTTATAGCCGCGTTCATGTATATTATCTCTGACTTGTTGTTTTAACACTTTGCCTTTTCTGTGATGCAAACTGTAGACGAGGAAGGAGACGATCTAAGATTTGATCACAGATCACAATAGAAAAAATAAAAATAAAACACTCACGTCATCAGGATAAGTGACTTTTAAAAAGCTGTCTAGCTCACTTTCATGGTAGAGAAGCCAGATTTACAAAAATACAGAAAACAATACGTGTAATCTATTTATTTATCCTATATCTTCCAGGGAGACCCTATAATTTATGATCACTATATGTTTTTTTTTATGCATATTTGAATGGTTGTCGGGATTATATGCATAGAGGGATGTGTGTGTGTGTGTGTGTGTGTGTGTGTGTCACCTGTGCTGGCAGCAGTACTGATGGGGACCAGATGGGTCCCGTTCTGTGTGATGGCCTTTATAGGCAGCTGGTGCTGACCGAGCGGGGCTTGTTGCACGATGGTGACAGTCGTCAGAGGAGCAGCCTGGGAGCTCTGGATGATGCGGCTGACTCCACCTATCGACGAGGCCGTGATGGTCGGGACTAGAGGCGGGGGGGAGGAAACGTCAAACCGGGTCCAACAGAACACGTCATGATTACAGGTCAGCTGAACAACAGGAAGTCGTGGTCTCACGTTTGATCTCTTGGTGCTCTCCGCCTCCGTTCTCCTGAGGTTCCTGGCTCACCGTGGCGGTGGGCTGCCCGCCAACGGTCGCCATGGTGACGGCCGGGATCTGGTGGACGACGTGCACCGTCTGCATGACCGGGGCGGAGCTGACGGACGTTGTTACGATGGCTGGCGACGCCATGGCGTAGGTCACAGACTTCATGGTCGTTTGAGGCATCTGGCGCTGCACGGCGATCAGTACGGGCTGGTTGTTGAGGGCGGAGCCTATCAGAGGGCGGGGCCACAGGTTAGTTTTTGGCATTTTAACCTCAGTTAAACACAGAGAACGTCCATTAGTTTTCTTTACCGGCGGAGTTCTGTGCAAAGCGGGCCTCTTGGATGACGGCGAGTTTGGGCTGGACTGTAGTGGTATGGGTGGGGGCTGGAGGTGGTGTTGGTTCTGGCTCCATGGGGACGGGGGACCCCTCTCTGGACAGGCTGTCTGGAGTCTGGACGCCACTGGAGTGGGCAGACAGCGCCCCTGTGTGGCTGGGAGAAGCTGGAGCACTCCTGGGACAGGAGAGGAAATAAGGTTAATTATTGACAAACAGCTCTCTAAAACATTTAGAGAAAACTATCACTTTCTCTAGTTTTATTATTTATAGGATAGTCTTCAAGTATGTTTGCTTTATTCTATAAACTACTGTCAACAATTCTTCTTCTTCTTCCAAAATCCAATTAAAATATTCACATTTACAGCATTTAGTTTCATAAAATGACAATTTGAAAAGATTTTCTTGCAAACCAATCAGAGAAGACTTGGCTTTTTGGGGGGGAGGGGGGCTTAACGAGACAGTTAGAGGTGTATATCCAGGTATATTCAGTACAAGGAAATAAGGTGTGTTTTTAGAACATGAATGCATGCAAACATGCTCTACATCTGAAGGAGAAATCCAAAGTTTAAGTATGAACTGGAAAATAAGCATCATTTTATTCCCTTACCTGGAGGAGAGAGGTCCGACCGGAGTCCTGAAGCAAGGCACTCCCCTCGGTCTGCGCTTCCTGAAGGCTTGTTCTATCAGCTTGCCCTCCGAGGTGGGGTCGATCCTCCAGAAGGAGCCTTTGCCGGGTTCCTCCTGAGAGCGGGCCACCTTGATGAAGTACCGGTTCAGGGACAGGTTGTGGCGGATCGAGTTCTAAAAACAAGAAAAAGGAGCGTTACTGAAACCTGTGCAATTCCAGCTGAAATAGCATTCCCTGACGATCCGTCTTCTGTACTGTGATGTATTTCTGAGTGAAACAGGACAGACAGGAGGGACATTCATTTGGGAGGAATTTGATTTGATTTGATCAATCAATCGTCAGCTCATGACCTTCTTCCTTTCTCAGATTGATGGATGTCATGATGTTTATGGTTAGAAATTGGTCGGTACAAGCCTTTTTTAAGGCATACATTGTTAAAAAGATAGCACAATGTCACCGGAGAACTGATCTAAAAAAGGGGTTGAAAAGACATTTTTCATTTCAGCTCGACTTTAAGGACCCGAGTCGTTATCCAGGTTTTATCCGGCTGACTCTGAACATTCACGTCTGCCCAAATCTTTAGTAAACACTCGACCTCTGCGTCGGACCAAGGTGAACCCTTCGTTTAGAATGATTGTCGAGAGGACCGTGCCGAAGCACACCTCTTCCAACTCTACCTGAAGATCACACCGTTTAAGAATACCGAAATAACACACAAGCCTAGCGTGTTACAGCATTCCGTTATGTAGTTTTAAAATAGTCTCAATTCCCTGAAGCTCACGGTGACATCATCAAATTCATCCAAAAACCTGCAGGTGATCGGCGGGCCGGATTCGAACATCCCTGCTGTTTGAATTACTGTCCGACCACAGACGTGCCGGAGGCGTAAACACGGCGAAGACTCTGACCTGCCAGCCTTTATCAGCTGTTCTGTAGTAGGGGTAGTTCTTGGTGATGTGGGTGTATATTCCGTTCAGCGTCAGCTGCTTATCCGGGGCCATGGTGATCGCTTGGACTATTAGTTGTGCATAAGAATACGGAGGTTTGGAGTCGTCCTGTGGAGAGAAAAAGAAAAGAGCTGATTCATCTCCATAGCGAGCACATACAACACACAGAATCGGGAGTTAGTTCACCCAGGTTCTGTGCTCCAAAGTCTATGTTGTTGTGAGCATTGGGCAATTTTTTACACTTCAATGAGTAACCCGGGATGTTGTTCACGGCGGCAACGGAACCCAGTGAGATTCTCTGAAGTCCACTGCTTCTGTCATCCCCCTCTTGTTTGGAATATCCTCTAAACAGATATTCTAAGACCGCCCTCACCTTTGGGCTGTCTTCACCTGAGGCCTCTTTGTCGTTTTCCGATTGGGAGTTGTCTCCTATTAGGTCAGAGGCCAGAACACGACCCGTCCTGTAGCTGGAGAGTCCCGCGCCCCGCGGACTCGACGGACAGGAGTTCGCCGCACTGAGGAATCGATTTTAAATTAAAAAAAAGATGTATAATTCTGAAATCATGTCTGGAATCAAACACAAATACACATCTCCACCGTCCCTCTCACCTGATGGTGCCGGTCGGTGAAGGCAGCGGGCTCATGAGGTGGGCAATGTTGTCAGGAATGTTGATGGTCAGCGGGGAGATCTGGGGTTGGACGGGCTTCACCGGTGATTCCGGCACGTTCCTTGGCTCCTTCTTGTCGTTGGACAGGGCTGTGAACGTGATCTTTATACTTGTGCTGGGGAACCGGAAACAACACCTGGCAACGAAAGGCGACGCTTATTACAAACGCCATCGAACAGAAGGACAAGCTTCCTGCCCGACAACAAGCAGACCGAGGAGGTCTAACCGAGTCCAAGAGAGGAGTTTCAGCCTCACAGTTTAAATATGGATGCGACCATTACGTCCAACATGTCTCATTCATTATTAATAGGGTAGATTTGTACCAGTTGCTGACACTTTTCAATGAAATACTATTACGGCATAGGGACATATCCAGCCTAAATATGCATGAAGAAAAAAATAATGTATGTTACCATAACAACACTTCAAAGTAAAGTAGTATTTACAAGTGAAAGAGGAGATGGGCAAACAAGCGGAGCAGTGTAAACAGGGCACATGAGGCCAAGTTGACATTGAGCCAGATCAAATCAAGTCCTCAGCAACACTTTTAATGTTTTGTACTCCAGAGGTAGAAGAATATATCATCAATATTATAGATTTCTGGAGAGTTGGATAGCATGCATCCTGTGTGTTTGCAGCATAGAAACATAGCAAAGTTAGCAACTGTTAGCATGTGTTGAACGAGAGCTACGAATGCTGTTGTTTTGGTATCAGTAAACACAAGGGAACGTGTGTGCAAAGACAGTTCTGCGATTCGGCATGCATGAAATATCAGGCGGGTAAAAATAAATACAACTAACGCGTCATGTTCTTAAAAAGCTTCCGTATGACGTAAATGGTGGGCCACACTGTCTGCGTGTCGACTCAACGATGAGCTCAAGAAATCAAGTTAAAAAAAATAAATAAAAGGTGTTTTTTGTGTTGCTCGTGCACATTTCGCTGTGACGTCCTCGTTCATACAAAACCCGAGCCGCACGCACGCGTCCACACTTTGTGTTTGCCCTGACACCGACACGTGCAACGTCGCCGCGGGGCAACAAAACAATAACAACACACGTAAACTACACGTTTAGCAAAAATATGTGTTATAAGTTTTTTTTTTAAACCGGGTCATATGACTCTTACATTCGTGGAAGTTGGAGCGGCGGCGCTCCTCTTCTCTGGAACACCCCGTCAACAAACACCCCGTTTTTCCCGAGGCAGCGGAGGTAGAACTCGCCGGTGCCGGTGCCGTCCTCTCCCGCGGTGAAGATTTCGAGGTGCCGCCGGGAGATGAAGCTCGAGTGTCCCATGCTGACGTCCACCGAGCCCTGCGAGGAGTTCCGGCCGATGGTCACCGACCTTTTCTTCATCAGATACTCGAATTCTCGGCCCTCCAGCCGGGCTACAGCCGACCCCGACATCCCGCTTACCACCGCCATCTTCAGAGGTGTCTGGCGAGCGTGTTGGAGGTGTGTGTTCGGAGGAGACGTGGACGTGGTGGCGGGGGGATCGGAGGGGGGGTATTTTTGGTTCTTTGAAAAGGGGGGAATCGAATTTTACACCGTGGAGAATTTGGCTAGGAACGTGCCAGACCGGGGACACAGCGGCTCCGACCCACCGCCGCGAAGAAGAGGAAAAGGAGAGGGGCGTCGGCCAATCAAAACAGGCCGAACGGCCGGAAGTGCAGCGACAGACAAGCCGCTCAGCCAATGGGAAGGCGAGTAGAGGAGACAGATGTGTGGTGTTTACCAATGACAACAATAATATAAATAGCCGTAGAAAACAGCGCTCGGTTGCACTGCAGGCTGACACGCAGATGGTGGAGGGATGGAAAAGGTGGCGCAGTGATTTAGTGGAGGAGATTGTGATGAACGCAAAAAGATTATTTAGGAACTTTTTTATTTAGTAATCCAAGTATATTATTGTTAAAAAAAATCTTATATTGAAGCCCCGAAAATCCTGAAAAATAAAAAATGCAGTGCAATTATCTAGCATTTTAGAATGTTTTTTTTAATAAGCCATGTCATTTTATTTATTTATATTTAATTTTACTTATTATTTGAAAATATTTATTTTTCATACCCATTTAGAATTTAATATGTCTTTTCTGCCTGTTTTTATGCACCTGTTCTTTGTTGCAATGCAAATATATTGATGCTTATTATTTCTAAAACTGTTGAATAAAAACTATTACTTTGCCCATTTCTCATTAACAAAACTCATTATTTTGAGATCATTATGCTGGAAGATGGAGAGAGTTAAAGCTTGAAATAAAGCCATGATGATCCGGTTCTAATATTGGCTCCACGGATCCGGCAGCCAGGGTTTCCGGGCAGCGGCTGAGTTTACTCGCTGTAGTACAGCAGCCACCACGCTGAGCGCACTGTGTGTGTCGGCTCGATCACTGCATGGAGGTCGTGTCAAATAATGGATCCCTGATCCCCGGGAGGTGTTGATACCACCACACGGAGGCGGACTCCGGTGCCCACAGAGTCCCGGAGCCAGTCTTCAGACTGCAGCAATATTCACCAAAACGTGCTGCACTTATATATATAAAAAATAAAAAAAAAAACATGCGGCCATGGCACACGTGTTCTCTGACAATGACGTAATCACAGCTAACTGGGCTGCATTCAGGACAAATACAGTTTCATGTTTAGTCCTGTACACTTTTGATGACGTGAAACAATCAACTACTAATCTAATTAGCTGCTACTAATCATGTGTATGTTTTAACTTTAAAATGCTTGCAAAAGAAACTTGCGTTCTCTCTGCTGGCCACCAGGGGGCGACTCCTGGGTGCAAAAATAAGTGATTGCATGGAAGTCTAGGAGGAAATTGGTGTTTTTTATTATATGTAGACACATGATTGACCTTCAGGTCAAAATCAATCAACTTCTATATCTTCTATCATACAGGATCTACAAACCCCAGCCCTCTGCTGCAAAGCAGAGGGCTGGGGTTTGTAGATCAGAGGTCTACAAACCCCAGTGCAGAGGTCCATGTTTTCCTGCACTGGGGTCTACAAACCCCAGTGCAGAGGTCCATGTTTTCCTGCACTGGGGTCTACAAACCCCAGTGCAGAGGTCCATGTTTTCCTGCACTGCTATTTTTCTGAACATTCTTAACAAATTCTACTTTTAAAAAGTGGTGGGGACATGTCCCAAGGGTAAATGACACCTATGATTTACGTAAAACAGACATGTCTTACAGTGGAGAACAGTGGCAGTGCTGGATAAGCTGCAGTGAAACATCAGTCCTGTGCTGCCACCTGCTGTTATTTTTTATTATCATGAAAAGGCATTCATTCAGGTGTGAATGCGGCCAAAATCCAAGATGGCATTTCACTTTTCAGAACCCAACACAGGAGAACAAGCAAACTGCACACAGAAGGAACCCAAACCTTATTTGGCCCCTCTTCTGTAAGGCGACAGTGCTAATAAAATAAAGAAATAAGTACATTTTCACATACTTTTACATTAGATGACAACTTTAAATGAAATAGTTTCATGTACCTACTGATACTCAACTCGTGTCATCTAGTGGAATTTTTAAAAGACAGGTTAAGCAGATTTCATGGAACAAGGTTGATAGTTACTGATATTTTAGATAGTTTTTAATTCAGTTTTGCTTTTCTTATTTCTTTGTGTTCTGTGTTGTGTCTGCCTTGTCTTTTATGTGTAACACCAAGGATCATGCTGGAAATAAGTGCTATACTTTTGCATGTTATCCTTTTGGTTTTCCGTTTTATGTGTTTTTGATCCAGAAATAAATCAATCAATCAAAAAAAAATTAGTATTGCAAGTTTTACTTTAAATTAAAAAAAAAAACAACATCTCAACACGTTTCCCATCACTGGACTGAAACGCCATCACATCAGATGCCAGCAGAGTGTTCCTGCAGTGTAAAGTGCTGGCAGGACGACCCAACATGACACTGAAAGGCCCGGGCAGAACTCAATCCCTGTCCCCCTTTGTAACCACTGAGTCCAACAGTGTCATGTTCAGGTGACCCAGGGCAGGTGCGGGGTTGTGTGTTTGTTGGTGTGTGTGTGTGTGTGTGTGTGTGTGTGTGTACTGTACTGCAGGCTGGCAACAGGGAATGGAAAGACACAATAGGTGTGAGGTGAAACCTGAATCTGGATTGTGACACCTTAACGACGGCTTAACGTTCTTCTCCTGGAAGTGTTGGAGACATTAGGCGGAGTTGTGAATTAGTAATACACGGCTGACACATTTCCAAATACTCGCCTTGTGCGAGGTAAATTACGGCGTGGGCCCATTCCTTGAAAACACTGCAGCTCTGTAATGGATTGTGCACATTAAGGCATATTTCAACATATAACTACATGTTGAAATAGTTGATTCAAACATGTCAAACAATTAAAAGTGGGTCTTTTTCACATTTGTTTTGTGTCTTTGTGTTGTTGAAGCTCTGTTATTGCAAACCTGAGGATTATTCTGGCGTGAAGATTAAATATCAGCCACAATGTAAATAGGGTGTCTACTTCAGAAACCAGTTTTTCCACATACTTGAGGTATAGATTTTACAACATTACAACTAAATCTGCATGAACAGCTTCCAAAAGTTAGATTCCACGTGATCTTTTATGTTTTTTATTGATTGTGACATTGACTGGAAGATATGTCCTCCCTTCCTTCTCACACCAACCCATGCTTGTAAAAGGATAGCGCTGTCTGTAGTTAATGGACCCAGTTGGACTGGTTTCTGTTGAATGGGTTGAGCGACCAACACTCAGATTTCACAACGGGAAAATCACCACAGAGACCAATCAGGAACAATGGCCGGAGAAGGAAATCAACAGAAAGAGAGTACAGTGTCAACAAGATGTCTAGAGTATCGAGAAAGTTGGCCAGTTAGTAGCCCGTCTAAAACTCGGAGTTGATTGGTGACATTATATATATAAAAAAGACATATACAATAAGGTTTCTGCAACTAAATAAACAATAAACAACCAATCTGGTAATTTAACCATCAAAGTATGTAATAATTATTTTTTTGTTTGTTTTGGAAGCTTCTCTCCGTCTCCGTGCTGCAGTACCACTCTCCACCTGGACTGATTAAAGGCTGTTTAATGTGATATCTGGTTCAAACTCACCTAAAATAACATAAACTTAAATATAGGGGACATCAGATTATTGCGTACCATAAATACATTAACTTGGATTAATAGGAAAAGACATTTTAAGCTATTTTTCTGACGTTTTTGATTCATTGGCGGGCTCTTGTACCAAAGTCCACATTCTGTACAGTTTCCTGTGGGTTTAAAATGTTTTCTGATTCAGATTCTGTGAAGTAGAGCCCTTCCCATCACACACACACACGGCAGCAACAAAACCAGGCGTGTCACTGTCAATAATTGATAAGATAAGAGATTATAATGCTGTTCCTTGTCAAATGTATCGGTCTCTCCAGTAAGGAGAAGTCACGTGACCTGGGAGAAACATATAAAACCACTTCTTTATTGCAGTCTGTGACACTAACAGAATAAAAGATTGTCATATAATCTACATTGTCATGTTTGTCATCTATACACTTCACAGTAATATTCATTTATTAGGTTAAAAATATATGATTACTAAGCTGCAGGACACACAATAAGTAACTCGAGTGTTCATTTGCTTCCTTCTATTTCCATAGAAAACTAGTTTTGATATGAAAATGTTTTCCCTGTGTTGCAGTCAGGACTCAGAACTGTGGGACACATACATCATAAATCTAACAATTATTTTACTATGATGAAAAGTAAGATTTTATAAGGAACAATTTAATTTGAAGTGATGTCATGTTGTAATTGATTTATCTGATTTTGTATATTGATAACACAGCTGTGGGACAGGAATAAAAGTGCTGCTTGGACCATAAAATGCTTCCAAAAATGAACACGAAGAGACTAAATATTGGTCAAAAAATAAAATAAATAAAAAACAAAGAGACGAACACGACTCCAAAATAGCAGGTATTTAAGTTAGATTGATTTATTGCACATAAATAATGGATGCGAGTCGTAACTGAGGTGTTTAAAGTTCCTCGTCTGTCCTTGAAGCAGATAAACAAACATCCACCAGTGAGAGTCGAAGCTACAGAGAAAGAACAGAGTTTATTAAATGATGCTGATTTATTAAACGTGAACATGTGCAGCTGCAGCTGTACCTTTGGTTTCATCTTCCTGCACCAAACTACCAGCAATCATTGTGCTGCACGTGAAGAAGCTCTGAATGTCCTCTGGGGAGAAACTCCTCCATGGGTACCTCCAGGTTCCCCAGGTACCACATGATCCAGAAGCCCAGGCTGAGGAACATAATGAGGGGTCCCGAGAAGACCAGGAAATCCCAGCAGCTGAGGGGGGCGAAGACCCCGATGAAGAAAATGATGAGGCCTCCTGCATCCAGGAAGACGGCGATGAAGAAAAACAGCAGGCAGCGACCGAAATAGCCGGTATAATCCATGACTTCGCTGACAGTTCCTGCAAAAACTCGCAGTTTATCTGCAAATGTTCGGAGAAATGCGTCTTCCCTTTTCCGTGCCGCCTGGGAGTCTGAGGTGAGGCTGATGGGGAGCAAGAGTTTAAACACTCGGGTCACATTCCTTCCTGTATCTCCATCGCACATCTTTTCATGACACTGAGAAATGCATTTCCTTAATGACGTCACGAGAAGTTGCAGCTCTATCATCGGATTTCATGAAACGTGACAAACCCAGCGTCTTCTTCTCGAGCCCACGGGTGGATTTGAAAAAAAAGTGAGAAATATTGGTGTATTTTTTGGCCATCATATGGTGCTGTTTACATTTGAAAATGTCACGATGAGAAAACTGGTTCCTGTCTGGTGAATGACGTGTTTTCAACAATAACAGGAGACGGGAGAAAGCATCACGAGGAAGGGAAGATAAAAACAACTGTTGCACAACGTGCAGGGCGGAACGGAGCTGTTATCTGGACCCAAACTGTACCAGGCACCTGTATGCACAAACATCCTCAACAGCTAGATCAGGTGTAAACTTTATTCCCAAGAAAAACACATGAACATATGTACAAAAAAATGAACACATTGAAATAGAAACTATGTACACGTTAAAGACCTTTTTCTTCCTGTGTGCACAGCCTCGCTGGATGCAGGAGGCTTTCCCCTGATTAAGAAAGTGTCTTATTTTAGAAAAAAAGTGCAGTTGGTGTATGAGCTTGGTGTGTTCGGTTTGTGGAGGAAGTCTTTCCTTCAGCATCCGGAGAGCCAGACGCTACCTGTGTGAGGAGGAGAGAGGTTTATTTAAATCAATAACATTCATTTAGAACAGTTTAAATGTGCAAGACTTGAAGTGAAATTCAAATATGACAATGGAAAAATCCTTCATCACCAAAGAAGTTTGATTTCAATTCAAACCAGATTTATTTTTAAGTTTAGAGGGTGTGATTTAAATATGAATTTGTGTTATTATCAATGTCAGAGTTTTGCTAAATTTTTGCAAAACAAACAAAATTACTTTCAAGAAATCTCAAGTCAAGAGGTAAAAATGAAATACGTATATGTATGATTTACATTTTTTCATGACTGTCATTTGCAAGCCTTCACCATTTCAAATGTTATTTGTAAAAAAAAAATAATATGAACAGGTTTGTTTTAAAGGCAGGCCGGGCTCGCTGGTTGAACATGCTCCTGTCAGCGGTATCTCCATATCGCTGTGAAGATAAGGTGAGAAACCTGAACCTAATCAAACTCCGTTTAACTGAACCATGCAGGCCACTCAAATCTGATTGATCAACATGTAGAAAGGCAGGCGGCTGCTACAATATCAATGTTGTCCTAAGGTAGAGGCCAGGAAATCATTAGACGACCTTAGACCTTCTGTGGATTGTAATATATTTGCTCTACAATAGAATTTGACCAAATGAAATACATGGAAACATTCGCTTCCATTGATTAATTACATGATGATCTCAAGTGTTTGAAAGCTTTTCCGGGATATATATTTCCTCACTGAGTGCTTCTTTGTCTCACATTCAACAGTTAAGTTCCAGTCAGGAATCCGCCTCATTGTTCAGCAATGTTTGTTCTGGTCATATCTCACAATCCCACATCTCCAAGACCATTAGCCAGGTCAGATAATATGGGGAATCAGGTCCAGGCCCATTAAAGTCAACTAAGTGGAACTAATAGATGGAGTGTGCAATGAAGGCGACTTATATATGATTATGATCCCTGTTTGGTGGCTTAATGTGGAGTCCTAGCCATCTACTCCATTCCATTGGATCAATAAGAAAAGGCTTTTCTCCCATTAAAAATGCAATTGCGCCCTTTAGCCCAAAGGGGGTCTGCTGGCTTTGCCACCCGGTTACAAGCAAACTGACAACTAATGTAATGCAGAACTGTGAAGGTGAGCAGACGCGGTCAGGCTCATTAATTAAAAGCTGCCACGGGCCACCGGAGATCTTTTCACAGCAGAGAGAAAAAAAAAAATATGACAGATATTCATGAGCAGACGGGATCCTGAGGGAAGGGAGTGTTTGTTCCTCAGGACCAGCTTCAGTGTGGATGATGACAATAATGGGAGACCTTTTCAGAATGAGGTGGAAGCAGAGGAGTGCAAGGATGCCAAAGCGTGATGATGAAAGAGTTACAGCCGTGGCTGGGAATGACTGAAGGCAGAGCAACGTGCTGAAGGGTTTGGGGTTTTAAGTGTTGGTTAGTTCCACAGGCCCAGACTTTCAGAAGATCATTATTAATTTAATTAACAGGTTAGTGTGAGATAGGGTTGGCAAACAAAATGATACTCATAGATACTAAAAATGGTCAAAAAATCGATACTCAAAAATAAAAAAATAATCGATACTATGTTACTGTTTTCCTTTTTTTGCACAATTGATGTTGTTTGTATTCTAATTTTCATTTTAAAAATTTGCCTCTTCATTTTTTTGTAATTTTCTCCCCTTAGTATCGAAAATGGTATCGAGAATGGAGTATTTTTCTGGGTATCGGCGACTTTCAAATTTCAGTATCGTGACAACCGTGACAACAACAGAAACTTACAATGACGCAAGACAGAGGGGCGTGGGGGGGTTAATGTTTTATGTAAAGCACTTTGAATTACCATCTTGTTGAAGGTGCTATACAACAAGGATATTCAGCAAAAAAGTCATGCAGTAAATATGTTTCTTATTTTTAAAAAAGTGATTCCAGTATATTTTATCACCATTTTTCGGGTTTTGAACATAATTAACGATCATCAGGATGTGAATCGCAATTGAAATATCGTGATCTAACATTGTCATATCGTCCCATGTGTCTGGGAGAAGGTGAAATACTCACCCCGGTCCTGTCAGAGAAGCCTCTCCACTTTGCCCTCCGCTGCCTGCAGAGCCACGTCGGAGCTCTTTAACACCCCCAACTCCGCCGAAGCCGCGCTCTCTGCCCATCCGTCAAACCCTGCGTTGTGGTGCCCCGAACCGCCGCCGCCGCCGCCGTCTTCCCAAGTGACCCGACACGGTGCGACAGCGTTCTCCTTCCCCATGCTCTTCTTCTTCACCTCCACGACTTCCAGGGGCTTCATGCCGCCTATGGAGAGCCTCTCGGACAGCTTCCTCGCCCAGTGCGTAAAGTTGAGGTCCAGGGAGCCGCTCCTGCCCTCCGCGTACGGCGGGACGTTCACCATGTACCAGAGAACCCACCATATCAAGCTGAGGAAAATAACGAGGGACCCCGTGTAGATGAGGAAATCCCCATAGAAGCGGCCGTCCAGGTTCAGGTTGCCGAAAATCCCGACCAGAAGAACGACCAGACCGGCCGCGTCAAAAACCATGGCGAGGAAGAATAACGGCGCGCACTTCCCCACGCAGCCGCGGGCCATACCGGCGGAGAGACGAGAGCCACCGGCGCACAACACCGCGCCTGGGCTTTCAGGACGCGCATTTCACCAACTTACACCTGTGCGATGTTCACCTGTGAACAGGCCCCGCCCCTCAGCGCGTCACTGTGTCCGGTGGACACCCAGGGGACTCATCAAAATGCAACATGTGGTAGTTTGTTTTTTCAAAAGTCAAAGAAAGGAAAATAAGTACTTGATAATAACTTTATTAATGTTGCAAATTTTAAGTGTAAAAAAAACAACCTTATTCTGTGTTTTAAGATTATAATTTAATTTCTGAATCCAATAACAAAAATACTTTGAAAAATGTATTTTCCTCTCTAAATACCTTTACATAACATAGAGTACCCCTGGCAGTGCTCTTGTTATCTGTATGTATACTTTAGTGTGACATTTTGTATACTTTGTATTGTCTTTTTTCAATAAATTCAAGTATTTTAAGTGTACAAATGTAGAAAAAAATAGAAAGTTGTCCACATCAAGGCAGAAACCTCTGGTTCTGAAAAGTGAAGCCAAAGCTAAAGTGCCTTAAACTTGGATTTCTGCTGCTGGCCTACCTTGTGATTGACCAATCAGTAACTTATAATGATGACTTTCACACTTATTAAGCTAACTTTGTTAACAGCCTCAAATTAAGGCAGATTGATCCAGATCCAGTTAGGGTGCTTGTGTTAATCAGATTTTCCCAACAGCCTCCTGCAGTGCCGCTCAGTGACCTCAACACCTTATTAAATCTGCAACTATGTTGAAAGATTTCATGATTTATACGCCCTGTGACTCCCTCACAGCCATAGAGACACCAATGATATCTAAGATTACTACAATTATAAAGCAAATCCAAAGCTAACCTGCTAAATAGGCCTTCTGTGTGTTGTAACAGTGACTTATAATGATAATATGGAGGGTAAATCTCCCAAACCCCACACAGTTTCTGTTAACATTCATTTGGCCGCTAGAGGGCGCCAGCCCTCTTTCAAACACACCCGATCCTGGCTGGACGTCTGCATTGGAAATTAGCTGCATTGCTCAACCAGCAAATATCAAAGTAAAGATCTGGAGAGGGAACATTTTTACTTCAACCTCGTTAAAACAGAACTAATGTTATTTGTCAATAAATTAGAATTCTCCAATTTGGTTAATCTACAAATAAATATTTAAGTGTTTCCACTCAATTATGTTGTTAACGAAGACACATTTGTGATTGGAAATCATTATTCAGCGTTGCCAAATCAGTCCCTCTGTTTTCTTTGACATCTTTCCTGTTTTCGTGAGGATGCAGATGAGGAAACAGTTGTTCCTTAACTACACTTGGATGCGACTTTTCATATTTTTAAGCACATAAACTCAGTGTGTTATATGATATTCCAAACCCCAGGGTAATTAAGAGATGCAAACAAGCCAAATAAAATTCTTCAGAAATTATGCCTAAGAGACAAACTTGTTTTTTTATCAACCCTTCCTGAAAACGCCTCTCTCCACTTTGGGATGTACCATTCTGATTGACAGGTAGAGATGCTGGTGCTCCAGGGTTGATACTGAGCTCAGGGTTCATGTTTAGGTTTTCAATAAAGTTTCATTACTGTTTCCTCTTTCTGCTGCAGGACATTCGGTGGTTTCATCACTTCTATCCATTTTTTCTTCTTATTGGGATGAAAAAATATCCTGTTTTTCATAAAGTGTTACATTCATCTTCACACAATTCTATATAAATACATCCCACGTTCACATACATACCTATACATGGAGAGAGCCACCACTGCTGAGTTCTGGGACATTGTCAGGATAACTTTGGGCTGAAGGTCGCTCGTTATTAACGAGTGAATTTGCTTTTAATGATGGAGTGGGAGACGAGCTGCAGAGACATCATGAACTGCAGAGGCAACTTCCAAAGCAACACCCCAGAGGTTGCATTATAGCGTCGAATCAATCAGAAAATAACATGAAACACAGAAACACTTTCTCCGTGCAGGAAAAGTTAAACCTTCTTCGCCTCCCCCATTCGAACAGCTCCTGGAAGTGAAGGAGATGGAACTGTATTTAATAATTGAGAGTCGGGATGTAATTGAGGACATAGATCAATAATATCTAGGGGGTTGCTCTCATTACAGAGACACTACCCGACAACTCCCAAAGTTGTAGCTCAATGATGATGAATCTGTAGAGAAAGACAGAGAGAAAGGAGGTGTAGAGCGATGAGATCTGAAAATTTAACAAATGAGACCCATTCCCCATCCCTGTCTGTCTCATCGCAGACTCATATCAGGTGGTTTGGCCGCCTCACATTTCAAAATGTCAGATCTACTGTGCTTAGAAATGGGGGATCTTTCCAGGGAGCCTGGCGGTTTCCCGAGCCCTGATTTCCCAGAGGATTGGCAGTCTCGACACGCATGGGCGTCTGTGAGCGTTTAAACAATCAACCACCCACCCATCCAGTCTCCCAAACGGCACCCGGCTACCCTATTACAGCCTCTCCCATCCTCTCACCCACTCCCTCTGCCATGTTTCTCTTCATCCGTCAACCACGCTTCGTTTCGGCGTCTATCACCTGTTTTTTTTTGTTTTTTTGCCATATAAAAAAGCATAAAAAAGGGGACTCGCTTTTAAGGAACTAGCAAGATTAAACAGGAGTGATTTCATTAAATGTTTACACTGCCTTAGCCACGAGTGAGGGATGTGGAGTCAATGAAGCCGTGGTTTCAAATTAGAGATAATATCTTTCACCCACCTGGGGTGGAAATACGAGGGCTGCATTTAAACTGATAGAGTGTATTTCTACCTGTTTATCCCTGAGGGGCTCAGACACACACACACACACACACACACACACACACACGTTTTACTACATGCACGAGGACATTCCTTCACTGGTTTCAAACCTCTGCCTTCGTCGCCACATTCTGATACATATCCATAAACTCATCATTCAATCACAAATCTGGACTTCAACCTAAACCCAAGTCCTGAACTCTTGTTAAACTAAAAGAAGATGCTCCATTTGAAGCTTGTAACATTCAGACTGGCTCTCACGAGGGGGAAAAAGCACTTAGCGGGATTAACTTGCCCTGGGACTTGAAGATTTTCATTTTAATGTCGGACGTGTAGCGACTACGCCGTGTGTTTGATAATGCATCAAAAAAAAGGAAGATTTTATTCAAACTTGAATTAAAAGATTTTCCGGAAACAACAAGCTGTAAATATTGATGCTGATCTTAATCCGACTCATTAGCATTTCAGCTGAAGTTGATAAATATATTTCACAAACAAAACGATGAATAAGAATAAAAAATGCTTTTGTATTCTCCGTCTGAACATTCTTATGACTACATGCCTAAAGTCATGTATCTGACCAGAGTACCTGTCTTCCTGTCTTTGAGGTCAAAGGTCATCTCCCAGAGAGATCTGCCCTCCGACATGGCAGGAAACTGAATATGGTGATGCCAATGAAAAGCCTCCCAAGCTCCTTTCTATACATCCGAGTGGTGAAAGCAGAGGAGAATTAAAGGAAGTAGAGGGAGGAAGATGGACGGGAGGAGAAAAAAACAGGTCTTCTGACCAAACTGTCACCCTCAGGTTGGTCACAGTGATTGGGTTGGTGTGAGGGGGTGACCTCGGGGAAATGAGAAAACACCCAGCCCAGTCGGGACCATATACCAGACTTCATTCTGCAGTCTTTCCTGTTTCTGACCACTTATGGAGCTTAAAAGAAATGTCAGCACACTCACGGTTAAATCACATCCCTATCATCCAGTGTTCATGTCTGTATGTGGACTACTTCATTGTGAGAGGAGGCGGGATCTGTGTGTGATGGATGTACAGACTGACTTCATCAGCGATGCTGGAGATGTTGCTGCTGAACTTTTCAACGTTGAGCTCCAAAAATGAAATGCCTTTGACCTTCACGTCGGGGCGGCGCGGCGGAAGAGCGGGTAGCACGGTCTCCGACATAAATCTTAGAGACATTTATCTCAAAACCTACACAAATAAAACATTTATATAGTCCATGATCTGTATTCTATAGCCCATTTATCGTGCTAACCGGGAAAACGCCAGCCCAAATTAATTAATTGAAATTCAGTTCTTTTTTGTTTTTCGGGTAAAACTTCTTCGCCTCCACTAACAAAGTCTGGTTTGCAACATTTAACAAAAGCAATAGTTCCTATTGATGCACAAATCACTTCCCAGCGAGCCTTCTTATTAATCTTCATAGTTGGTTTTATTAAGGAGATAAATATTTGCACCCTAGATTCCTGTCTGGAAACCAATGGGAGAGCAGCGTTTCATACGTCTGCAACACAGTCAGGAATCAGAGTTCTGTTGGGAGGAGCAACTGCAGAGAACTTTCTGGAAGGAAGAGGGTGAAGGGGAGGAATGAGATGGAAAAGAGTGAAGGAGAGGAAGGAGAAGGAAGAGGGTGAAGGAGAGGAAGGAGAAGGAAGAGGGTGAAGGAGAGGAAGGAGAAGGAAGAGGGTGAAGGAGAGGAAGGAGAAGGAAGATGGTGAAGGAGAGGAAGGAGAAGGAAGAGGGTGAAGGAGAGGAAGGAGAAGGAAGAGGGTGAAGGAGAGGAAGGAGAAGGAAGAGGGTGAAGGAGAGGAAAGAGATGGAAAAGAGTGAAGGAGAGGAAGGAGAAGGAAGAGTGTGAAGGAGAAGAAGGAGAATGAGAGGAAGGAGAAGGAAGAGTGTGAAGGAGAAGAAGGAGAATGAGAGGAAGGAGAAGGAAGAAAGAAGAGAAATGGATGCCACTGGCAGGTTTGTGAGAAGGGGGAGGATGAGGAGGGGGATGAGATTCCACCTTATCTTTCATGACAGTTTGTGGATTTTTATCTCTGCTGTCGTAGAAGCATCTGGTTTTTTAACTGATTATCTATTTGTCAACGTTTCTCAACATTTCGAAGCCCCCCGGGGGAGATCCGGGATATTGACTTCTATTCCTAATGAATGGAAAGTTGGATTCCAAATTGAGAGTAGATCCTCCTCTCGTGATACTGTTTACCAAGACCAGTAGTGTGTCAACGACAGGACATCTAACCTACTGGGATCAGAAGCAGAGAAGCTGATTTTCCATTGGTTGGTTATTAGCCAAAGTGTCATTCCTCCGTCCTCCCAGAGACCAGCGATTCTGGCTGATTTGAAACAAACAATTGACCGAGTTGAAAGGCTTAATATGATTAAAAAGCGATCAGTGACATCGGTGGCAGGAGCCAGGGTGCGTAATTGGATTACTAATGGAGGGGAACACAAATGAATATCGGTGGGGAGAACAGAGCTCCCGGACAGACGAGGATGAAGTGTGATTTTTCTATTCTGATGCCGTGAAGCGTATTGTGGCGAAGAAAAATAAGCACGATAAATCATGTCACCGTCCCAGATGTAAAGAGTCATTACATTTTTCAAAAGAGTGAATTCCAGATAACCTCGTCCCTTTGGAAAGGAATTCCAGGACAATAAGGTCTCATTAATGAGATGAAATGAACTATTTTCCACCGGAGACGGCCCTTTGTTAATGGTCAGTTCACATAAATTAAAATAAAAAAGCATATTTATCTCTGATAACAGTGAATGGAATTAAAAAAATAAAAATCAGAACCAGTTTCCCCGTTGATCCGGAGTGCTTGAATTGGAATAAAAAAGGTGCCAGTACCCCGAGCAAGCAAGCAAGCAGCCTGCCCAGCATGCACAAGCACCAATTGCCTGTTAGAATAATTGATTTGACGCTTCATATTAATAATTCATTACACAAAACACTAACTGTAATTAATGTCAGCAAATAATCAGTCAGGCTCTGACCCTTCATGGACAGTTTGGAGGCACCAGCCTAAAACACAGCAGCAGCAGCAGCAGCAGCCTCTTCTCCGGCAGCGTTCTGTCTGCAGCAGACCAAATATTTTGCCCTTCACAGACTGTTTGTACAAGAAAAAGGTCTTTGGCTGGCACTTAAAAAAGAACCAAAGCCTGCAAGCAAGCTTTGTTCTGGCAGTCAACTTCAGTCCGCCATTACCTTCACACAGTCTTCCCTTTGTAACATCAAATGCACTCTTTTCATTCTTGAGCCATCGATGTTGTCATGGCGGATATGGATGAGGTCAGAAACTGGTGGTAGATCCAACCATCACTTCTGAAAAAGCACTCTGATTGCTTGGAAGTCGACGAGAAAGTGTTGCTTCTGTAACTATGAATGCAATTATTACTTTACTTTGCTGTAAAGTTGACCTTGAAATGATGAAGCTAACTTTGTTAGCAGCTTCAGCATCCAAATGGATCCAGATCCAGCAAGGGTGCTTGTGTGTTGATCAGATCCACCCGTCGCTCCTCCACAGTCCAAATATGGTCACTTCCTTTGCAGCTGGAAATTCTTGAAAATTCTACTCTGGAATTCAAAAGTGAAATGTGTGTGTGTTTATGCTCATCTCAACTAGGCGATGTCTGCTGTTGTTTCAATTTTTTTTCTCTCCAGAAAGTGGAGAACTGTCTCCGCTCCCTCTGATTGGTCGGTGCCCGCAGGCTCTTATAAATTACAGGCGTGTTTCTTAGGCTCGGGCTCGGCGTTCGCTGCCCCCTCTCTGCGACGCAGGCCACATCATTATCCTCACAAGCAACAAAATGCCTCTGCAATCTCGGTGTTGGGAGGAATTTCTCCGTCCGCCTTCTGTCAGCCGGCTCTATCAGGCATCTCTGCGGTCGAGTCGGGGACTTACACCGAATGCACAAAAATCCACAAAGAAAATCCCCACTGTTGTATTGTTTTTTTTTTTTTTGGTTCCCTGTGATGAGGCGGCGAGGACGAGAACATGTGCAGATGCACCGGGGAGCTGCCTGACACCACAAAGTGTTTGTGGTGGGAGATCCTGTCATCCAATAAGAAAATGCAGCCTAGTATAGGACGCCTGTTAATTAGTAGAGTGACACAGGTAGTGAGTGCAGACTACAGTGAGGATACAAGTGTCTCTGGCTGCGGTCCCAGAAAGCTATTGATCCTGGATGTTCTGAGTGTGACTGCTTGCTGGATCTCTCGTGTGCATGTGTTTGTCTGGAAGTGGTCCAGATGGGGAAACGGAGATGACGGCGTAGCGTACGGCGAGGCGGTCTGAAGGCGTTTTTCTATCTCTGGGTCTTTGCGGCAGCTTCTGATTGCTCATCTGCAGGCATCAGCCTCAAGCAACACTAGATGGCGGTGTGCATTTCTATTAAGGAGCCTACCTTCATGTACATTAATACTGGGGGGAAAAAATGTACTACTTTTAAAGTCACATACTGATATCAGTATGCAATAATACACCCACACACTGATAAATGCTCCTGTTTAAAATGTTGGTGTTTCAGCAGCACATTCTTCTGTAGTCTGTCGGGATAAGCTTGCCAGCTTTTTTCAGTTCTTGCTCACATCAGGCAGCATTCGAGTGCATTTCCTCAGGATAGCGTTCTCGTTGAGGCTCCGGACAATCAACAGAACCTTTTGGCGAGGGCGTGACGGAGCATCTTCGGCTGCTATTACACAGACAGAGGAATGCAGACGAGAGAGTTCGCCGTGCCAAGGTAAGGGAACCATCGATATGCTATTGCCTGGCAACAATGGAATGTGAGAATTGGATTGCAGGACCAGTGATGAGAGCCTCTCTGTGTGTTTTAATGCGCTCGGCATCGCCGTGCTTGTTGGAACGAATACAAATACATACACATTCTGCTTAGTAACAGGCTAATTTATGCCCAAGGTGGCGGAGGGGTTAGTCGGGTAGGATGGGGCAAGCTTGTCAAAAAATCATGGGTAGGAACGACATACAAAGCACGGGCCTCTATTGGTAGCCGCTCGACCCCTTCACCGATGCATTGGATCACTTTCCACGTGTCAATCAAAGTAAATGCACCGGCTTGAGTGGAAGACAGCGGCCAGGCTTAATGTGATTGTAATATGTGTGTGTGTGTGTGTGTGTGTGTGTGTGACAGGCAGGTCGACATGGTCCCATAGGAGTCCTGATTACATCCGACCTCTGTCCCCATCTCGCCTCGGAAACCATGTTGACGATGCTGTCACATCTACTGCAAACACACACACACACACACACACACACACACACTTTGAGAGACTGTTCCCATTTGAGAGATTGGAGAACGTCATCAATGTGGAACCACTCTAAATGTTATTCTCGGCATCTCAAGTAGTTGAGAAATTCGATAAAACCAACGGTAGATAAAAAAAAAAGGGGGAGGACCCTTTTTTTCTGTCAGAAAAGCGTCCGCAGGGTGCCGGGGAGTGCTTCATCCCAGCCCTTTTCTTTAAATGTCTCTACGACAACAATGTATCACCACTCTGATGCCCTTTACTTTTATTATCTATTTGGGCTAATGTCTATTTGTTTGACGTTTTATTTCCTCCATGAGCACTAGAGGGTGCTGCTTCACACTTGTCGCCGCTCAATCTGATGGCCGATCTGTCGGAGATAACACGTAAAGCGATACCACAAGCTTTTCTGTCTTTGTTACGATGGTTTCTGTCTGACGGACGCAGCCAAAACAAGCTTCAGTTTCTACGCTGACGTCAGAGCTTTAACATCTAAAGAGGCAGCTAGTTTTCTCTGGTGGAGACCAAATCAGAGCTAGAAGACAGCTGGGTGTGACATTTGAACTGTTTGCTAACATTTTGCCATATTAACTCAGAAGTGAATGTTCAAAACTTGTTTCTGCTGTGCCCAAGTTGCCAAAATTAACTACAAATACTCTAGATTTAGTGAACCAGAGTGTAATATCTGTAAGACGTTTGCAGATAGAGACGTACACCTTCATTGGCAGAAGAGCATTCAACAAGTGGAGCATCAAGTCTGAAATTATAAACATAATATACAGCGATGCCTCAAACCACTGAAATAATAGAGCCTAGATATGCCTGTATATGATAGATATTCCTTGCCTGCGACTGCCAGCAGTTATACGTTAAGGCCAGTGGACCTGAAGTATACTTACATTTTATCATAATACAAAACGAGGAGTGTACGCTGAAGAAATTTGAGCATTGTGATCCTTCCAGATCAAAGATAGTGAACTTACTTCAAGATGAAAGTCTTTCTTATTTAATTATTCACAGTGAAAATCTGAGAAGAGAGAATCTCAAGGATGGGATCCTTTAGAAAATGATAAGAAAAGCTTCAACACAATTGGGACCAAAAAAGAAGAACGGCTTCAACACAGGATGCAGTAAACAAACACACAGGCAGTGATGAAGACAGTGATGTGGCCACACATTTCACCTCTGCCATGTGTTATAGGCAGAGCGACGCGGCCACGCCATCTCATTCCACCGCGGCCGACCTCGTGTCACCTCCGCCGAGGTGGGTGTCACCTCATTCAGAAATGAGGCAGATCGCTGGCTGTGTTCGGCGACAGCCGGGAGCTAACCGGAGGCAGAGGGACGCGAGTGATAAATCCGAAGAGACGTTTTTTGAAACGAGAGGAGGAGGGAGGGGAAGACAGACAGATGGTGGAAGGAATGGAGAAGGAGTGAGAGGGGAGGGATGGTGTGAGAGGAAGAGGGAGGGAGGAAGGGTGCAGAGGTGAAGTAGCGCATCGACGCCCTCTGTCTCATCTCACCACGACTGCAGCCTTGTTCAACCTCAGCACGACGGCAGAAAAGAGGCCCCAGTCATTTATCTGTGCGCCGAAGCTGGGGAGACCAGATGAGCAAACCCCGTAAACCCTGGTCCCGGGTCAGCTTTCACTCTGAATAGATGAGTTCAGGGGTGGGAGATTGGAAAGGCGGGTCGTCAATCCACAGCCTGTCATTCTGCTTCAACAAACAATCGAGATCGTTGAGTCACGGGGTTTCTGAATCAGGGGCGTTTTCAGGACCTGAGGCATTGGGGGCTCAGAGCAGACCTCCTTGAGGGTCTGGGGGGAAGAGAATATGATAAACAAACTCTATTTTGGTGCTTTTTTATGCACAATGTCACCTTATTTACAATAAAAGTACATGTGCTAATATGTGTACGACAAAAACTGTTGAATTATGAATTGTGATGTTAAAAATATTAGTATCTAATAGGTCAGTCATTATTATTATTTCATAAAAACAACTTCCAAATGTATTTATGTTCATTACTGTCGTTAAGTACAATAATCACACACATTCTCAATGACCTCTTGGTTCTTCTTATTATTATTAAGTCGCAGATTTGCTACTTTATTACGATGCTAACAACCAGCATTTATGCTAGCTAATGTCTAATTAATACATCACACCTCGTTAAGGTCCTTAGGGTGACGGCTGGTGATGGTTATTGTTGGTTTCATTTATATGAGGCCAAAGTTTCATCTATTGGTGTTTATGTTTATGGGTCTAACGGTAGCTTTCACTTGTTGTCATAGCAACGTTCTTATTTCCTTTATGACCTCTATAATGAACAAGCACATTTGTGACTCTTTTTTTCCTCCTTTTTATCTCTCGGCTCAGTTTTTTTTTTTTTGTTACATTTCTATATTTGTCATTGCTAATGATTTCTGTGCTGTGTGCGGTTTACTGATCACATTCACATCATGTAGGACGTGTAGATAAACTGGCTGAGACAGCTGGGTCACTTTGGAAATCCATGGCAACAACCTTGCATTTCATCACGTAAGTAGGACATTTTCTTGAGTGGCTTTAAAAAAGCGCATTTAAACAAAAATACCAGCATTTAAAGCGATTTCAATCATTTAAAGTGTATTTTAGAGTAATTTCCCTAGAGCTGTAGATACAAACAATTCTATTTCAAGTTATATAAAATATATATGTTTATATTATTTAGATATGTTTCTGTCTCTAAGTTGATTTTCCATGATTGCATGCAAAAAAAAAAAAACTTTCAAATTATTGGAGTAAGAATGAGCTGTTTAAGTTCTCCCACACACTCTCAACACATTCCTAATAGTTTCCATCCTTTCATAAGCAACAATAAGGACAACAACGTGTCGACTATGTTTATGAGAAGTTAGCGACGGGAGAGCGGGAGCATGGGAGAGGCAGGGAAACATACCAATTACAGGCATTGATTTACTTCCAGGCTTCCTTATGGGTGGCTTAGCTTGCCGGTCAGGTTCCAGGTAATTCAGGGGATTGCATACAATGCCATGTACCTCAGTTATCGCTGCAATCCCATCTCAGCCTCCATGAAAGCATGCAGTGAGACAGGAATATTAATAAGCAGCAGTGCTGTTCAAAGTCGGGGCCCCGTAGAATCGTACATGATCCACAGTGACACCTCCTCCCTCTTTCTCCTCCTCTTTATTCTCCCAGTGTGTGTGGCGAGGTGAATACCAATAGAAGCATGTTTCTTTTGTACCCCAGGTCTTAGATGCTTCCAGATTAAATGCTCATAAACCCTCCATACATGATGGATTCAGTGGCTCACTCTCTAATCATGGTGAAGGACTTTTTCCTCGTCGGACATCTCAAGAAGAAGAAGAGCCCCTCATTCTGTTTGATGGCTCCTGTTTGGAGCACTATTATACAGTTCTTTTGTTTCAGATGCTGAAAGAAAATCTGAAGGACAAGAGACAAGAGAGAGACTTCCATTATGACCCCCTCCTCCTTAAAAGCGATCAAATGCTCCGGCTTTCTCATTTCATCCATCCACGCTTTCACATCTTCATCTTTCAAAATCGTCCTCTCACCTCTTGACTTTCTCCTCTTTTTCCGTCCGTCACCTCCTCCTCCTCCTCCCCCTCCTCCTCCGACACTTCAATCACAAGCGTTTGGCTGCCACTGGGATCAAGACACAGCCAGATGTATGAGCAGAGGGGGGGTGAACAAAAAAAAAAAAAAACGGATGGCTAATTCAATCAAGTCTATTATTCCTGAGGCTGTTATCAGCGGCACTGCAAAGGCATTTTGATGCATTGCCTTCATGCTCAGCACCCCCCCCCCCCCCCACTCCCACAGATATCAAAGTTGTTGTGGTCCAGACGGGGGGGGGAGGGAGGGAGGGAGACAAGCTTCACAGACTCATCAGAGACCAGAGAGGGCTTGTTTCAGCAGGACGACACACAGCAGCGATGCCGCTCGCTTTCACCGCCAGGAAGCTGCTGTCAGGAGCCGAGTGTCAGGTGTCAACTTGGTGCAAACAAGGAGTGAATCACATCAGTCTGTGTTCAGCAGGCAGCGTCGGACTGATGTAACAGCCTTTTAACGGCACACATAAACATCCCCATGTCTGTCTTTTCTATTGTCACTGACTGAACTCTGAGAATACCTGATGTTTTGCATCATATCTGAAACTCCGAGACGATGCTAAGCTAGGCTAACCCCAGCTCTGCACAGAACAATCTTACATTGCCAGTTTGAAATTGATTTTCTCATCTCACTCTCAGGAAGAAGGTAATAAAATATAATGGCAACCATTCCTTTCAATGAAGTGATTAAAACACACATAAACATGTATTCTAATTGATTTTTTGTGTGCAGAGTGGAATAGAATTAAGCTCAGGGGACCCAGACAACAATAAGTACAAACAACAAGCCACATTCTGTAAGATAACAGCATGTAAACGACAGCAGTTGGGAATACATCGACGGCTGAGTAATGTGAAGGAAGAGGCCGTAGGAGTAAATGTGTTTGGACGGGCTGGAGACAGATACAACGAGTGAAACGTAGACCGACGGCTGAGGGAAAATCAAAAGAAGAACAAGACAGAGATGGGATGTGTGAACGGGAGGCAACGCGCAAGTTCATGAATGATTTGGGAAAAAGAGAATGATGAAAGAGACGGAGAGAGAGAGAGAGACAGTAGATAGAATCTCGACAAAATCATTTTCCCTCACATCCAAACTGGGTTTCATTTAGGCCATTAATCACAGCTAATGGAGAGCTGATCCAGTTAGCCACTTGGAAGGATGTATGATTGAAAGTAAAGTAGATTTTCTTCCATGTAAGACGTTGGGATTGAAGAACAACACTCATCTATCAGAGCAGGAACATACAATTCAATTCTTCCTTTTGGAAATTACAATCTTGAAGTATAAACAAGACAAAACAAACTCCAAGGATAGATAATAAACACATTTTCATTTCAGTTTGGAGTCATATTTTATTAAAAAAAAAAAAATTAATTTAATTTGTCCCTGAAGAAAACTTCTGTTTGACCTTCTGATTATGTCACTTCCTCCTCAGGACTCCTCCATCAACAAGGTCAGGAGGTGCTCAACGTGGGACTCCAGCACTTCTAATAACGGTCACTTTTTTAGGGAAGCGGGCCTTTCGCATGACCCTGGAGGCCAGGTGGAAAAACACACTAAATTATTCATCAACCCGCCACTGATCCCACTCAAAACAAAAATAAATATGCAATGAGTCCCATGCAAATGATGACAGGAGTCTTTGCCTGGTCAGGGTCTGGATTCTGCAGAGGCCATGGTGAACAAATCAAAGAATGTGAGCACGCCCACCACCTCAGGAGCTCCTTTATACAGAATCAAAGCAGAAAGGCTGTAATTTTTGCTCTTTCATCACTCCAGCCCACCTTATGTTATTCTGTATAAGAGCTGCAAGAAGACAACCTCTCTGTGATATTATCTCTGTGCCAAAAGGTGTGGGCGATCTCCGTGTTGTGAGACACAATGGAGTAGACAATATATACATATAGAATAGATGTCATATGTACTGGAGCACCTATAATACAGACTGTGACAAAGATTTTGTTTGTTGGCTTTGCCTTTCTCCTGTCCGGCGTACGTTGCATTAATAATTCAGCAATTTTCTGTATTTGAGTGCCCTTTATATATTTAAACTGAGGGTATGCCAGCATGTTGTTTGGGAGTGAAAAGTTTGCAGCCCATTTTTTTTTTTTTTTTGTGCTGCAATAAGGCTTTTACCATCCTGGAAACGTGACGGTTTGACAGTTTGCTCTGAACGGGGCTTTTGTTGGGATCCATTAGCGTGTTTTGTACCCTGCAGCTTTTACAGCGAAAAGCCCTCTGCAGGCCCCCGCTATGATGCATATCCTACATGCATGCACAGACGTAGGCATATATTCAACACAACATACCCAGCTCATCCCCCACAGCACACGGGCCCAGTCAGTAGGGGGGGAAGAGGTTCGAATGGGTAGTTACTATGGTAGCCAGTCTGGGCCACAGCCTAACTGTCTGTTAGTACATTTCTCCATCAGAACACCTTTTACCAGAAGGTGTCAGCAGCCTGTCAGATGCACACAAACTAACACTGACTGATCAAACGTGTTGCACAGAACTCAAAACGCCGTGCAGCCTACACAGTGTCAGCAGACTGCAGAGTTGTTATTCCTGTCTTGGTGAAGCCATCTGGTAAGCAATGAGATACGGACCAGGTCATGCAGTGATTAGTGCACATTACGCACTGCTCGTCTGATCATTTACATGGGATTCTTTGTCATATTTCATCTACGAGCTGGTTGGAACGCCCCCCCCCCCCACTCAAATGACATCATAGACGTCGTCTGTCGATGCAGATACTTGTTCTACCTCGCCAGATTTTTAAAGTATTTGAAAGAAATCTCCATCATAAAAAAAAATCCATCATAAAAAACATTACAGGATTACAGGTTATGAATTCATAACCACAATTCTCTTGTAAAAGCAGAAATCTACACAAATTTAAAAAATACAACTAAACGTTTCTCCTGTTTAAAGACCAAAAGAAAACCAACTTCAGGCTTCATCGCACCTTAACATTCTTCTTCTTGGAATTTCTGTCAACTCTCCTGCAAAGTTTCTACTTATCCCTCTTCACAAGACACCATTTGACATTTTGTAAGAACAAAAGTATATTTCTTGGAGACCAGTACTTTAACCGAGGCAGTTATCTGTATGCTTTGTTCCAGGTTGGAATGACTCACAAACGACCACAAAGGCCCCAGAGATGCGCTGCAAACTCACACCAACAAAGAGAGGCTCTTTAAAGTGGCTGTGCTGCACTTCCACCCTGCTCTAAGCTGTTAAAGGCTTCCCTATGAGTCACCTGAGCACTTCTATTTATCACTGTCTCGCTGTTCCAGCAGAGCCATTCCTCAGCTGGGACAGGAGGATATGTGCAAAATGTTTTTGAGGCTTGGGAAAGCAGTGTGCTGCTGTTTAACCTCAGCTTGTCCATGTGATGTTTCTGAGCGGGGAACTTCCCAGCAGGTCAGGCTGCGTTGCTCGACTCTCTTTTAGTCCCAACACGCCACTCATCCGCACACGATGTAAGCAGCAAGATGAGATGCAGGCAGCTTTCATGGCACGATGTAGCAACACTAGCGCTAACACCAGTGGTGTGACTCTAAGGATGGCAATGTGGTCCGCTGTATAATATTTTGGTGGAAGTATGTTTTTCCATAACATTAAAAGTGACAGAATTCTGTGAAAATATCAATCAATGAACAGCTACTAAATAAAAGTTCATATCAAATGGAAAAACGAAGCAATTAAAAAGATAATAGTTTTATTTATTGCCATTAAATTCCTTTTTATTCACTATTTTTTTATTATTTCCTCTAAATCTAAAAAAAAAAATGTATTTAATTTGTATTTACGCTTTTTACACTAAACAATGTATTAAAAGAAACAGAATAAAATGTCAACATGCGATTAGTAAAATAATGTTTTGTATCATGCTTTCTGTAACCAGACTCAGAGGGATTTTCAATCTAAACTACGACATATATGGGAACAGATTAAACAACATACACGTAGATGAAGAAAGATGGAGGTTAAAAACACTGCAGTCAAGTTTATAGAGAGTTTTTTATAGAAACTCTTTATCTTCAAAAGTTGAGAAGGTAGAAATGGGAATATATCACTCCTGGAAGGCGACAGCACAATCAAAGAATAACACCCAAGCCTCTCTCCGCTTACCTGTGAGCGAAACAGGAAGTGCACGTGAAAACTGCAAACACCAATGAGAGGATCAGGATCCAGATGAAAAGGATTCATCCAGTTATCGAGCCGCTGCAGACAATCTCTGCTCAGTGATAGGAACGTTCAAAGGAGGAGGACTCCACCAGCATCCCCATCCCGAACCCTGCAGTCTGCCGTCCGCTGCCTCTCCGTCTGCGAGTTGTATTCGGGCTCGACAACCGTAACAATAGATTTAATTAAAGTGGGGAGAGGATTACTGATGAAACGCTGCAGTTTAGCAGTGACCGTGTGTATAGGCTTACTCTGTTTCACTTTGGAAAAATGTGATAGCTTTCAGTGTGGACTCTGCTTACTGCGATGTGGGCAGCCAAGACACTCTTCCCTGTACTGGATGGAATTTGAGAATGTAATTGTGTGAAGAAAAAAAAGATTGGGTTGGGTTGGGATTCTCCAAATCCATGATTCAAAGTTTTTAGACCTTTAGACTAAGATGAAGACAAGGTGCTAAGCTTTTAGCACCTTGAGGGGCAGCCTGACGTCCCTAAAGGTGTGATCACACAGTCTCTAGTTCATACACGTCCATTTCTACACATAGTTTGGTCTCTGTACTAATAGGATGTAAAATTGTCGAGATATTTAAACTGGAACACAACAATTTGCATTCAGAGACAGCTCGGATTTAAATTCTTATTTGAAAATAAACTCTATTTCCTTCAAATCCGACCATTTCCAGTGACGTCTTTTGAACGTTTTGGGCCCTGACCAAGACTCCCTCCAACAATGATGTGGTCCTTAACCTTGTCCCTCCACAGGATTGTGCTGGACCAAGTAGTGGAGGAAAAACTGTCTTTCTGTTATAGGTGCTGAGAGCTGAAGTGATGGGTGCCAAAGAGATAAAAGGACAGTCTGAGCAGACAGAAATGATTATTTCTTTGACACGGTGGGTCGGGCCAGAGCTTGGAAAGAGCTCAGATGTGCCACACTGACAAGACTATTCTGAAGCTTGGATCAGGGCTTTGAATGCAGTCCTACCTCCATCTCTTTCCCCTTCTGCATGCTGGCTTTTTTCTACATGCCCCCACGTCACAGGGAGTCCTTGGCAACCAAATCACCCCCCCTTCCTCCCTCTCTCTCTCTCTCTGGTTCATTCATATTTTTCGGTGACCCAGTTTTCCTTGGTTTAGGCAGCATAAAAAGATGAGGGACAAAGGCAATTTTCACAGGGCTTAAGGCCTTTTCATATGAAACAAATTGTGCAAACGGTAAAGGGTCACAAAATTGCTGTAATGTAATCACCGGTGCCTTGTGAATTAAGCCACAGAATATTGTAAGGGCCGATTATGGTAAGCCTGTATTTCTCAGGTATCCCAGCTTACTGTACGCACAGTCACGTTAAAGGTGCATAATACGAGATTTGGAGGGTTTTTATTGGCTCTCAACATGCCTTCGGCTGAGTTTGCAGCTCGTAGCTAATGATGCTACAAACTACGGAAAACGAGCTGACTGAGCGGACGGTGGGAGCCGGAGGGCGGTGCTATACGTGTGCGATGACGCCGTTGCTCAGTCGTGCAGAGGCGTGCGTGTCGGCGTTATCATTTTTTTATGAGTGTGCTAGTGGGGCACATTCACAAACATGTAATAAAAGCAGTTGCAAATTGCAAGCAGTTGCAATAAGTTCATTCACTTCATCCTCTGCTCAGTTAGACATTACATTACACTATATCTGTACATAGAAAATAGCTGTTAGCCGATATATTAAGCCTCTGAATGTCATATATTGCCTCCCTGTGGAAAAACAAGGGATCTGCAGTTATTTACTAACTGCTGTAAGGATAAAGTTTACAAATGATTTCAATATCAAAAACCGACATCAATGCATGCACCGCAAGGACTCTTGGAAAGGAAACCTAGAGGGCCACATGAACACATAATGTACACTCATACTGATCCAAATGCAGTTTTAAAAACTTTGCAAAGCAGATGGGCCGATTTCAGAATTCCGTCACGCCGATCGTAGATTCACTTGAAGTCACTCCTGAGACCTTGCTTAATGATCTGTGTACCTATTGAAATCAGCGTGGACGATATTGATGCCGGCCTCTGATAAACTGAGGAGAGCTTGACTTCCAAGTGCAGCGTTTTGGACCCGGTCCAGGTTGAGCTTACTTCACTGGTGACTTTAGAATGAGGCCCATCTCTCTCTTTTTTCGTTGGCATGGCCCTGAAACAAAGTGATTATGCCACACATTTCAGCAAATGATTTTGGCACATCAGCAGATCCCACTGTCTAGCACATATCAATTAGCCGGGGACTGCATGAATGCCTGAAACACTTATGTGGGGAGAGTGCTGACACCAGCGATGTGGCCGAGTCATCCTCGCTTGACTCTTAAGTTATGAAAACTGCAGATTCCAACGCAAAGTCAAAAAGGTCCCGATTTAGAGGTCAAATGATTACTAGTTCAAACGTCCAATGTATTTATTATTAAGAAGAGTAGAGTGTTGTATTGCTCATAACTCAATAATACATTAAATAAGCAAAGAAAGGAGGGAAGAAAATGGAAACAGTAGGACTTAAACTGACATCTAACTGACATTAAAACCCAACAGCCTTTTTATCCTAACATATCCTTAGCAAAAGGAGCCCTCTCTACATAAAGGGCAAAACAGTTCCTCTCACTGGACTGGACATTGACATCCAACTGGCATTTAAATAGTGAGCTGGATAATCCTCCAATAAGGCTGTAATACTCAGAAATGCTTGGCTGTGCTCGTTCACACTATTGACCTGCCATTTTACTATTTTTGACAACAGCCTAGAGGTGACCAGCTGTTGGGAGCGCCAGCAGTCCAAAGCACTTTCCTCTTTGGACACCTAAATATGTCTTGGGATGATACTTGACATCGGCTGGCTGGGCTGGAGGAGGGAGGGTGCACACGGGTGAAAGAGAGTGCTAGTGACAGCAAGAAGAGGGAGGGAAAGTGAAATGAAAACGAAGACAAAAAGAGGTCAGCGGAGAACACAGAGAGCCAGAAGAAGTGATGCTTATACGTGGATCGTCTGGACAGAAGCAGGACTGTTGGATTGGTAGTTTCATCCTTGAGTCAGAGGCTGATGAAAACAAGCAGCTTGGAAACAAAACACAGGTAGCCCACTTTGTTCCTCAGACACTAACATGTTGTTTCAGCCCCTCTTTGCGCCATCGAGGTTGCGAGCCTGCACTACAAATCGAGAGTTATGAGAGCCTGAAATTGGTCAGAAATCTCCGAGGCATCGTTGCGCCGGCCATCAGAGTAATAGACTGTCTGGATGCATTATCTGGTTGCATTATCTCTCTCTCTCTCTCTCTCTCTGGCTGTGCCTGGGGCTTGGACCGGATCCCAGAGCAAAGTGATTGAAAACCGAGAGGAATCCAGCAAGAGGCAAGTGAGCTTAACCGGTAATATATGACCAAATACACCAGTTTAGAGGAGAGCAGCACAAAGTATTCTCTGTAAGGAGCCCGTGTGCAGGAAGTGGAAGGACTGAGAGGGAAAGTTAAAAAATGATTTAGGGATGAAATGAGGATGAAAAAAAAACGGAGCCAAGAGAGGTAGGCAATATTCGGAGAAAAAGTCGCAAATTTGTGACATTATTACAATGCTAACTACCGGCATTTATGCTAGCTAACATCCCATGAATTTATTTTTCTAATTAATACATCACAACGTTTGACAACGCCTCGTTAAGGTCCTTAGGGTGATGATGGTGTTCAAGGTTTTTTTTTTTTTTTATGAGGCAAAATTGTCATCTTATGTGTGTTTATTGATCGGGCGGTTGGGCTAAGATGCTAGCAGTAGCTTTCACTTGTCATAGATGACATAAACAAGTTGCTTGACTGGATGTTTGTCGTTGCCATGACAACAGGTTTTGTAAACTTTATAAAGTTGCAGATTCGCGACTTTATTACGATGCTAACAACAGGCATTTATGCTAGCTAACTTCCCATGAATGTACGCATTTATTTTTCCAATTAATACATCACAACGTTTGACAATGCCTTGTTAAGGTCCTAAGGGTGACGATGGTGTTGAAATTTATTGTTTTTTTTTTTTTTATATGGGCCAAATTGTCATCTTATGTGTGTTTATTGATCGGACGGTTGGGCTAAGATGCTAGCGGAAGCTTTCACTTGCTACTTTATGAAATTGCAAATTTGCGACTTTATTTGTTGGAATATTGCTCACCTCTCTGGGCTAAAACACCGTCGTAGATTTACATGGCAGAGTGGTACCTCACTCAATATTAACACATCCCACGCATGTATTGACACACAGGACCTCGGTCACACTCCTTGACAAACTTTTCAAATTATCAAACTAGGAAGCCACTCCCCGACGCCCAGCCCTGTTGTAAATAAGTTGCAGAGCTTTATAATAACCCGCGTCTGCAACAGTGGAAGTAATAGGGCCGAGCCTATGGACTGAAACAAGCAGCCATTTTATAATGAGGGATGGACTCGCTCAGCCGTTACAGCACCAGTCTTCCTGTTAGAATCCTTAAATTAAAGAAGCAAACGATGCGTGCAGCAAATTCTCGCCCCTGAATCTCCAGGGCTACCTTTCCCTGAGTGGAATCTAACTCCACTTTCTACCAGCTCAACTCTCGTCTGCTCCACTGAATCAGCCCGCCTTCTCCGGGAAAAAAAAAAGGCTGTCTTTGGTGTATCATTGAATTGGAACTGTATTTATCTACAGACCATTTTCATCAGTGTGGGGGAGCGGTTACTTGTGCATTTCATCACTCTGAAATCTGGCACTTAAAGCGGTGTTTCTTCAAACTCTGGAGTGTTTTACCCCCTTTTTACTTTAGATTGTTATTGAGGACGCGGCAATTCAATTTCAGATGCCACCCGAAAAATGAAAGTAAGACCGTGACCACCTTTCAAGTGAGCTGAAGTGCCGATGATTTCTGAGAGAGGAGGGACACGAACCAATTAGTTCTCATCTTAGAATGAGATCAGTGAGCGACTTAATAGAGCAACAATTCTAATTCATCAACATACTTGCAATTTCATGCGAGTACAGAATCTTCAGAACTGAAAAATCCCATGAAAACGTGAAATCATTCTGTGGTGCTTTTAGCCCATTTCCTCATGCCTTCATGTCCATGGTAGTATCTTTTCTCATACTTCCACTAGGAGTTACTAAAGTCAGAACATTTTAAATTCTTCTTATAGTGTGGGTCTTTAAAGGATTCCCATTTAAGAGCATATTGGGTCACATTTTCTTAGGTTTGGACATCGTTTCAATTGGTTTCTTCATTGAAAAAATAAGAAAATTCAGGAAATTCATGCCTGCTTCTGCTCATCCCAGTATTGAGGTAAACATGTATTTAAAGTAGGATTGCATTGGCTGTTTGATTCCTCCAGTTCTGTGGGAAAACTCAGCCTCAGCCTCAAACCCGGCCTCATTCAGCTGCATTAGCCTATAGAACAGAATCATGTTTAACTGGTATGGACACTTGAGGAAGTTAGCAATAAAGGTTTTATATATTGAACCCAAGGCAACAACAAAAGTTGCTGTTTTCCACTTTGATTCCGGGAATCTTTTCTCCATCCCTTTCACCAACAGCCTCAGCTCCAACGTGAGCAGGGGAAATCTACAGGCTTAATAGAAAATCTCCCAGCTCTGCATCATAAACTTTGAAGACTCAAACTGGGGAGAAAGAAGGGAGAACGTGAAAATAAATGAGGTATAAACACACGCTGGATGAATGTGTGCTACTGAATCAGAGTAAACACTAGTTATTCATTATCAAATGGGCACTTTAATTGGTGGCAGAATATATGCCGGCAGCCCAGCCGCTATGAAACATCCTGTGACAGCTTTGACAGAGGTTCCACTCCTCTGCGATTTCTTTTGAGAAATGAGTCCCCGCTTTTATGATTACACTTATAAACCAGGAGTCAAACTGTCAGCGGGAGCTTGCAAAGAGGCCGGCGTACGTATGGATTAAGTGCAATTTTCATCTGTTCATCAGGCTTGTCGGACATGACATAAATAACAATTGGCGATTGCCATGGTTGAAAGTAATTATCCACATTCTTGACTAAGCAATGGTCGGTAATCCCTCTAACAATTCTCTGCAGTGGCATCTTTCCAACACTCGCGGGAAAGAAATGGTTTTGCATGTATATTTAATCAAATCCTTGTTGGCTTAGTCAGATACTCTACTCTGTCTACTGTATATGTGTGGTGTAACGTCCAATATGGGCCTTGGAGAGATTTCCTGCACGTAGATCAAATTACCCCCCTTGTAATTATTATATATCATATTTTATTGATTTACAACATTGATTCAAAATATTGATTTAAGTACATTTGTATTTATTTTCTTTTTTTATTTATTTTTAAAATGGTATGCGTTAACTTTAATAATAATAATTATTATTATTAAATTTATTATTATTATTATTGCTGTGTAAAATGCTATGCATTTACTCTAATAATAATAATAATAATCATTATTAATTTTATTATTATTGCTGTTATTATTAGAACACAGTGTTTTTTGTCTTTTAATCCTGCAATAAAAGTAAATTAAAAAAAGGATGCATCCTCTGGGAAACGTGTTCTTTACCAGATTTCATGGCAGTAGTCCAATCATTGTTGAGGTCTATAATTCTGGACCTAAAGCCTGTCCATCACTCACATCACATCTGCTGGAAGAAGATTTGGTTGGATGAAACCAAACGTCTGATGTTTTCAGGGCATCAGACTAAAAGTGAGCGTAGCAACAGCGTGAAGCGTCGTGGTGATATGAGATGCTCCTCTGCAGCCGACCCCGGGGGACCAGGGAGGAGAAATCCTGGTAGAACAAATGCAGTCTGTATGAAACCTGCTGCCTGACAGCACATTTGTTTTCAACCTCATGCCAGAAACACTCATACGAACAGATTCCTTCTTAAGTGGATTTTAAGAGTATTTAGGAGAATTTGCCACATTCACTAATTTGAAATTTATGAGGTATGAACAGGCGTGTGCAGTTAGTCTGCTGTTATTCAAACCTCATTTTTCCTCACTGATGGATTGTATGACGTCGGAGGCAAAAAGAATGTGGCTCCTGGAGTCCAGGGATCCTGGAGTCCAGGGGTCCTGCAGATATAATTTCCTGTATTGTGATGTAATTTAACATTAACTTTTATCTGGCGCATGACAAAGAAATATAGCTACATTTGGTCGTTCTATCCAGAGAAAGTGGTTGGTCTACTGTCAGATTGCATATTTGAAAATATTAAAAAAGCTAAAAGTACAGGGGGTCCAAAGTAATGATTTAACAAAAGTATCATACAATGGGTCCCATGATGGATTGTAAATTTCATTACTTTGAAGAAATCTTCCGCTAGAACTTCATTCATAAATTACACTTCATAATGATCTTAACATGAACCTGTTTGACTCGATTATAATCCAAAATGTATTCATACATCACAATTAATCAACGTATTGATGCTATTGACAATTCTGGAATATCAATATGAACATCTCAAGCTGCAAAGCAACTTAAATGATGCAATAATGAAGTCTTAATTTGTCTCTGTATATAAAAAGGTCAACGAGAAGTGGAACCTTAATGACGCTCGTTATTTCATCCTTTTCTTCAGCGGGATTTTAATATCCAAAGTTCTTCTTCTTTAGTGAAATTTCATGAACACTTCCTGACAGAAGCGTGGCCTCAGAAGGAATTATTGGGGCATTAATTATGCTAATTCCCATGAACATCATTGCTCATTTACACACAGTTGATTTTGTTTATATGGGTCATTTTCATTGTTAGCTGGAGTTGGGAACCTTGTACTCGTCACTGTGCCCAAAAAATAAAGGAAGTCAAACGTGTTAAGAATCCTCTCGCCTGAAGCCCAATGAGTTTCAATCCAAAGCACATGATTGGCTAAAAAACCACTCCGGGACATTAACATTGTTGATGTTAATGTCCCGGAGTGGTCAAGAGTCCAGATCCTCATACAACCTGACAGTTTATTTTACCATTAGAGGGTCTTTTTCTCTGGATCACCGTCACCATGAAGGGACCCCTGCTGACGTCAGGGACCCCTTCCACACTGGCCCCGGCATACATAATTTAGGTCAATTTATTACACCGCCACTCGGCAGCTGATGAGCTGTCAAGAAATGCCACGACAAAAAAACGGGCCTCTAAGGGCAATAAACAACCCGAGCTAACAAGCCTCCTCTGGCACAAATAAACACAACAGTGTTGGCAGATCAAATGAAAGCAGACAAACAGAAAAAGTTTCATGCGAGGGAGGTTGTTAGCGGGACACGAAAATCATATGCACACACACACACACACACACACATCGTGGGAACTTAAATGTGCTTTTGACGATTGGAGTGCTGCATGACAGCTTGAGTCAATGAGACTTATTGGAGTAGGCATGCACACAATTATATAATCAACACCATATTCTCTTGCACTCGTGAGTCATTTTTTTTTTTTTTTTTGAGATTTGGGTGCTCTCTGTTGCTGACTGCCATCCATATGGTGTCTGTGCACTGCATCTCATGGTGGCGCCGAGCCTTCGAAGGCATTCACGGTTTAATCAATTAAACGCTGTCAAGTCGCTGGCTGGCTAACAAGCAGGAGAAGGAGGGGGGGGGGGGTTAGGCCTTCCCTTCTTCAAAAGGCTTGATTTGCTGTGATTTAAGCACGCAAACGTATTCAGGCATGACTTAGGGTGCCTTTTTGTCAGATTTGTGGGGGAAATCTGAGGTTTCTTGTTTTGCAAAAATGAGAAGGAAAACATGAAAAAAAAAAAAACACATCCTGTCTCCTGAAGTGCTGAACAGAGAGCCATCTCGTTGAAAATTGTCCCACGCGTCAGTCATCGTGACCCACGAGTATCCCATTTGCATAATTACAGTTGCAACCACAGGGGAAAGTCTATTTCTTGATGCAGAGGGTTTTCTATGTGGTTTTCGTTGCCAGGGGAAATACTTGCGTCCTCACGTGGATTGATACTGTACAAGGTTGAGATTTGAAGATCTTGTAACTAAACAGCAGGCGTACATTCGATCATGCAGAATCTCCCACTCACTCCCCGGTTGATTCTTTAGGAGGGTCTCTCGCTGCAGCTCCCACTTCTATCACACCTCGTCTATTCAACCATCTGTTACCCGGAGGTGTTTCGTGCATACCGGTGCGCCACATCCTGCAGTAATCTTAAGTGAAACGAGGTTAACATTGAGGTTTTCAAGGCCACGTGAGTGATGGATGGCGAGGAGCCACTTCTCCCGATGCCAGCCAAGGGAAAAGGTTGCCTGAGTTGCTTTGATACACTGTTCTACTACCTCCACCATCAAATGGGAACAGATGGTGGATTTTGGCAGCGTTTAGTTGGCTGGAAAACACCCTTTGATTGAGATGCCTATTCTTTTACATGTCTAAAAAATGTTGTGTACAGAGCAAACGGTGAAAAAGAAAAAAACAACTCAAGCAGAGCCAAATTATTTCTTGCTATGTAAGCAATATCTTATAGACCATCTGGATAGTTCATTATGTCGTTCAGATGTGTCTGCATCTCAAAGAAATACCTTTAACAGTCAGATTCCTGAGTTTATTGTAGCGGTAGTTTGAGAGGTACATCTGAATATAGAATAAAGACTTTTATTTGCCTGCTGTTCCACATTTACTGCAGTAATCAGCTAATGGCCAACTTTGGACACAACCGACAGGGCTCTTGAAGGCTGTGTTACAGTCACCATTAGCCTGATATTGGTAGTGACAGTGTGTGCACACCCGGGTTTCTAAGTGACTCCTTGTAGTGTGCCTTCTAATCCAGTAATTGGTAAAAAGAACCAGCGAGATAAAGAGAGAGGGAGAACACACAGGGAGGATTGACACTTTTCTCTCTTTCACTAATTAGCAGTATTAGACAAAGAGCCCTGGGAGAAGACGGATTGCATCACATCGCGACTGTGAGATCACTTATGTTGGAGTGGCCCCTCTGAGCAAACTCAACGCTGGAGCATCTGAAACAGCCAGAAAGACAACACACCTCCCGTGACTCCGAACCTCTGGAGACCCTTCGACATCACTGGGAGGGATGGAAATAAAAACAGTATATATATATATTTATATATAGTTTCATCTGGAACATTTGTCTGCTGTTTTCATGAGTTATAGATATGACAGATATGGAATGAAATCGTTTATTTAAAGGAAGAGTAGGTCATTTGGAAAAATACACAGAGACTTTGAATGCATCTGGATTGCAAAAGTCCCGCCCCCTTCTTTCAAACCTGTTCAAAGTAAGCGTTGACAGACAGGCAGGCCGTCCAATTACTTTCTCCAGCCTGACTTTTTGATTGGACGGGGTTTTTACAGTCCTGACACCCACAGATGACATTTCTTTATATCTTTTTTCATTTCAGAGCATTTAATTAATTCAGTGCTATTGGTAATGTTCAAGGATTTCAAGTAATATAACAGAAAACAATAATAATTCAACCTTTAAGAAAGTTATTTAAAAGCATTATCAAGATATATCTTGATATCAAAATGCTGTATTTATACAGTGAACTCCAGTGGCGTCGATCAGTTTATATTTTCATTCTCCATGACTGTTCCATAAAAGTAGTGACTTCAAAGTGCGTTGCGGTGACATGAGCCCGGCCAGTTATTTCATGAACGCTTCTGACAATATGACTCGGAAGATGAAAGATTCGTCAAAGAAGAAAATAAACTCTGTCGACGCTGCGGGATGAGGGAGAGTTAAGAGTTCCACCTCGGGAACTGCAAGATTGGTCCCAAAAGCAACTGAGGAGGCAGCAGGAAGAGTTCAATGATTTATTAACAAGAATGTTTTACAAGATGGAGTGAAAGAAAAACAAGTCCAGGAATGCCAAGCACTTGATACAAGAACGGAGAACAATGATGAGCTGACACAATGAGAAGGAGGCGCAGGAGGAGGAGGAACTGAGCCTAAAAGTGCACACTCAACGACTTGGAGGCACATAACTATAACGTGTGGGAGGCTTCAGGGCTGTCCCTCTCTCTCTTTTGCTCGCAGATATTTGAGCTATTTATGCCCACTTTCCATAAGTCTGCAATTCTGAGGGAATTACCCACAATCCATAGCTTTTGTCGTGTTAAACTAATCTTTTCAACCATCGAATCGAATTCAAATCAAGTGACGTTTGAGCTCCACTTAAAGGAGGATGGTTTCTTTGGAGCCAAATCTCAAAGTGATGGTGCTTTAACGGCGAGTGTCGTCACAGCAGAGGAAGCAGAGGGGGCTCTTGTTAAAAACTGATTTCCAAAACTTTGTTTGCCCTGCCAAAATGACAGGCATTTTGCAAAAGTCAGTCTTGTTAGGAATACCATGAACAATGGAGTGGATGAGCTACCTGCCGATTTGCAATCACCGCTCAAAGATAAAGAGAAAATGATTTGTCACCTACTCAATACCTGTGGATAAAGATAAAGATACCTTTTTTTTCTCTCTCTTGTGGAATGTATTAATTTCCCTATTGGTAAAAAATGTCAGATTTGGGAGTTTTCCATTTTCTAGTTTTAAAAAGGAAAATCATGAAGCTTTTAATTCCTGACTTTGGAGCACAAGTTAACTGGATGCTCTTTCTACACACATCTTACATCAGGTAACTCAACAAACAGGTTACACATCACACCCAGTAACAATAAAACAGGTCCTATGTGCTCAGATGATGGTGAATTTGCTGTGTTTCTTCTCTACCTAATTAAGCAAGGGACTTTATCACTTGAGTGAGAAACAAAAGATGTCATGTAACTAGCGCGGTGCCTCCACTGAAAACAGTATAAAATGATGTAAGCCCTCAGAAATCAAGTAAAGTACTCTGAAAAAATGTTAAACAATATGTAAAGGTAAGACACAAACATGTATTTGGCTTTAAACCTTTTTAGATCCTTGGAATAAAACCTGGAGGAAAGCTAGTATATAGAAAACAAACAACAACACTTCCTGTACCAAAGTATCTTCACAGTTCACATAGGAATAGAAAAGAAGTGATAATGCTACCACTGAAAAGCTAACCCAAGCTTGGATAATTTCTCCTAACCGTTGGGGCCCATTCATAGCGTTGGTGCACATGAAGTTTTATCCGGTCACAAGACGTTAAACTTGGAAACCAAGGACAGTTCACACAGTCGACGGAGATATGTGAAGAGTCCTCTGACCGGTTAAGTCTCTCTGGGCAGTGCAATATCTGGGCCAACATTAAGTTTGAGTCTCCACACATTGACTTCTGTCTCTGCCGAGGAAAAACAGCCGCTCTTCTCTGTCCCAGAAATAAACAATCGTTTTATTAAAACAGGAAAAACTAAACCTCAACCACTTTTAAAGACCATAGTATGATTTTAAAACAATATAATACATGAATTACAGAATTAATACAGTATTAATTTAAACAAAACTACTGCAAAACGGGAAACAGAGGATTCTGGGAAATGAAGTCCTACTCTACTCCGTGTTCGAAAAACAGTATAAAGGGATAGACTGCATGTTTTTACCATCACTTAGATTATAAAATAAAAATGAATGTTTAACACATTTTTTAAGAAACCCACAAATGACAATAAAATACAGAAAATCACATTAATTACTATTTCACATTAAAATCCAGCTGAACCAAACCGATTCAAATTTGTTTTACTTCGTTCTGCTCGTGTGTAGCCCCAAAGTGGAACCTTTTACCGGGATGATTTTGGACTGAAGATACAGTTTAATCGAAGGACAAACTCTGCCAAAGTGCAACAGCCTTATCTATCACATGAATACATCCAAAACCAAACCCTCTGATTATCTTGACAAACAACATTAATCCGAGCTTGGGCTGGATAACATAGTGATGAGGTAAGATAAAATCACTATTTAAAAAAGCATGGAGATTGTACTTTTTCTTTCTAAAGACTCCATAATGAAAAGTGCTGAAGATGATGCCTGGAGGCTTAGAGAGCGGGATGGGCGGGAGGGGGGCAGCCCATACATACCAATGACATTGATCCCTGAGCAAGGCCTGTAAGACTGCTGAGACGGCCATTTGCACATTTTTTTATTCTGGTGAAAAAAAAAGTGTGCTACGTTCCAACATCAAGTCGTCTCAGGGCTGTTTTGATGAGCTGGGCGGTATTACGGATGAATGGGCCATTTCTGTGTCCTTCAGTTTTAAAACAGCAGCACAGCAGACTGGGGACCAGAGAAAAGCCTTTATTGTGTTATATAGCAGTGATTTGAAAAAGCACCCTTCACCCCCCCTCCCCAAGGACCCCTGGGTGCAATGTTCTACCATGCATGAATCAAACTCCAAATACACACAAATGTGCAGCCTTACATGTGTGTGAGGAGTATTAATATTTCACTGCATTATATTACCCATTTTCTACCTGATGCAATATTCAATACACGGCATAACCGGTGTTTAATACGGTTCAGTTCCATTTTATTTTATTTATAGTGTCGAACCACAACAAAAAGTGATCTCAGGACACTTTTTCCACAGCGCAGGACGAGAACACGCTTTGGATTTTCAAAGTAACCCGAGAGCAAGCGTTGCAGCGCGACAGTGGGCGAGAAAAAAACTGCCTTAGATGATTTAACTTTTGGCAGAAAGCTGGACCAGACCAGGCTTTTGGGTTCCATCTGCATTTGTCCAACCACATTCATCACTGCAAAATGGTGCCAGACCACGCCAGATAGGAGTTTATATTTACACAGTATATATAGAACTCAGAGTCAGACAGTTGCTTTTATACACTGGCAAAATTAGCCACATCTCGCATTCTTACTTTGAATAAAACTGTATTTCAAAACAACCTAGCTTAAGAGGTCATATTTCATGTGATGGATGTGGCATTTATCCCTGTATGTACACCCTGCACCCTGGGGTGGGATAACTGCAGTGTAAAGACTCTATTGGTTGCCACAACTCAACCCTGTCACTTCATTGTTTCCCCACAAGGGGCAGCGACAGCGCAGCAGACGCTCCTCTTTACATGGACTCATGATGAAGGTCAATCTGTGACGGTCATCGTCTCAACGGGGAGTTGATGTGGGTCCCTGACACGTCACACACACATAAAAAACCCCCACAAATCTACCGCACATTACACACAATACACACAACGCATACAAAAGGAATACAATGCAATACCATGCCATAGAAAGAGTCATACATGCCTGTATCACATACACACTCCCAGCGACACAAAGCCAGCTCAGCACAGCTGTGGCTTTGTGTGATGTGAGCGTGGCCATCCAGGCAGAAGAGGTCGTTTCCCAGCATCACTCATGGCTACAACCTTTGATCTCACTGTCTCTCTCTCTTTCTGTCTCTTTACCCTGCCTCTCTTTCTCTTTCTGCCTTTTTCCTGGAGCTCCTGCATGTGCGTCAGGATCCTGTAATGGCAGTGTTGAAAACCTGAAAGCCAAACCAAGCCCAACTAAAATCAGACAAATTGAGCTGACAGATGTATTTTTGTGTTTTGAGTGATTGAAAGAAGGGATTAAAAGGTCTTTGGATATGAGAAAAATGTGTTTGATTGACACTTAGCCAGCAGGTAGATCGAGACGCAGTGTACTAAAGCTGGTACTCGTACCTGTAGCTAATGCTGCACACCAGCAATTAAACCATCCATTACTCTGAATTCTGAGTGCTCGAGTATTATATCAAGATGTTCAGCCTCACTGTTGGACTTTGGTCAGGGTATTTAAAAAATGTGGTTTCATCCTCTTCTATCAAATGTCTTTATTAGTTTGTATCATATTTAACCTCATCCTGAAATAACGCATTAAATATGTATGTCGTTTTAGTGAGTGAAAACAGTATTAGTCATCAATGAATTAATGAACTGAACAGGGGCCAGTTAAGAGTAGTGAGTGAGGAATGGGTGCGTTTGATGTCGGTATAGAACAGGAGGTGTGAGTCACTGCAACAACAAGATCAGCCATGGACAGACACAGAGAAGCACACTCATAAAAACACACACAACTGATCGCATCATCCTCCTAATGGAGATAAAGGTCAACAAAAGTCACCAAATCTAAATGTCACATTGTGTCATCAGCCGCCAATGACACACTCACTACTGTGTATATAATACACTCAATTGTTGTTGTCGTGAGTGAATGAGGAAACTTATGAATTATAGTCATTTGGGTTGGTTCGGGTTAGGGTTGGGGGTCAGGGTAAGTCAAAATTAAAGTAAAAATTATACACATCTGGAGAATCAGCATTATGTCAACTCGTAGATGCACAGCCTGGTGGAAATAATATCATATTTAAGACATTTTTCTACCCTTTTGAAAGGAATTTTATTTGAAAGAAAGAATAATTTCATTTATTCTTATTTACAGATCGCCATGCTGTTAAAAAAAAAATGCAATTTGAATTCAGATGGACCATGTCTTATCATCGGTTTGAATAACGAGCTAAGATTGAGGCTCAGGGGAGGAAAAAAAATAAAAATGAAAATATGTTTGGAGCAGAGTGAAAGACTAGCATTTGAATAACTTTATTTTTTTCAGGCAGCCCATAAGCAGCTTTCAAAACCCCACAGCAGTCATACAGAAGCAGCTGTTGGGAAATACAGTAGCTGAGGCAGTTTACATATGAATATGGCCCTGGACATATGGATGATGCACAAAACGAGAGCCCGTGGCGCTCGTTAATACTCGAAAAAACCCATCACACAGAAAATCATTTTTTGCTTTCACCCTCAGCTCCTGTTTGTTTTGCCTTTGTTCAACTGTCAATGTATGCGATGTTTCTAAATGTGCTGTTCGGCTCTACGGCTGGAGAGATTCTCTAATACAAGTGAAAACATGTCTTTGGAGAATTCTGGGTAATGACATGGAAAAGTGCGTTGATAGTGTTTACAGCCACTCGGCAGAGCGGCGAATGTGTCAGGCCTCGATAAATAATGTGGTCATGTGACCTCAGTTTTGTGGAGGCTCTCCTTGCTGACCCTCCGTTTAATCATGTCAACCCTTTTGTGAGAGAGAGAGGGAGAGGAAACTCACACAATGGCTTTTTAATGGTTGTGTTGTATAAAAACGTGAAACAATCACCTTTAACCAACTAAAAAAAAAAAAAGCATTATTGGAGGTTCACGTTTTGCCAACCACTCCTAATAATGTCTTCGAAATGCAGACAGAAAATGTCTACTTCTAGAATAAACCTTTTTATAAGCAGAAGCAAACAAATATTCACACAACGTTCTCGGGCCCAAACATTCGACGCAGAAATTGAAAAATGTCTCTAAAATGGATTTTCCTTAACAACAGAGATAAGGGCCAACCTGGGGAAACGAGCTTTCTGCTCGGGGTTTGGGAGACAGAGCAGATATGAAAGAGAAATGGAGGGGAGAATTGAAAGGCCCGTGAAAGATAGAGGGAAGGATGCGCATCAGTGTGACAGCATATTTGGAATAAATGTACGCTCTAACATTGTCCATGTTCCTCTCACATCCATGGGAAGGAGCATGCGGTGAGGAGGAAGGCTGGATAAGGGCGAGGGGAGGACAAGGTTGATGCACTCCTTTCATTTCTCGAGGAAAGCCCACACTGCTTTGAGAAAATGGTCTTATATTGGCAGCTGTGACCCACTTTTATGCATTCATACTTGAGCTATGATATGTGCACTCGCTCGCACACGGACGCACGCCCACGCACGCTGTAACGCATCAGTGAAGAGGAAAACAGAAGCATCTGGAAAAGTCGTCCTTTGGGAGGCATTGACATGATTTGCAGGGGCTCACTGCGTTTCTCATAACTTTGGTAGTGCGGTGCTCTGCGAGGTGACTTCCCAGTGCAGCTGATGGCTGCACGAGTAATTGTGGTGGAGCACAAAAGGAGGCCCGCTCATCGGAAGTAAGGAATGTACCATAGCATACTGCGAGGAGGCATGAGAGGCCACACAATGTATAAATACATCCACATTAATTTTTAACTCAAGTTTAAGTGACTCCTCAGGAGCGAGTTGGAGAGCATTTAAGTTCTCGAGGCTCAAACATCATAAAATCGTGGTTTTTAAAATGTGTCGGATTGGCAAATATGTGAGTCTAGCGCCCCCAATGGTATCAAAGATGGAGAAAAGGTGATATTAATCTGATTAAAACACCAGCTGTAAACCATTTGTCAAAGAAAGAGGTTTCCTTTTTACACAAAGACACTTTTTTCTTCTTCATCTGTGTAGCTTGATAATGGGAATAAATGATCCACTTAAAAGTGTGCTTGCTTCGTGTTGATGAGCAGAGTTTACACAATACTGAAAAACGTGATTTTCAGTTCCTAATGTGGAGTCAGTGAACTACACGCTGCGACGTGATGATGCATCCTCGTTGGTCTGTGATGCTTTTTTTTAATCAAAGGGTGCAAAGTGACAGGAGAGGGTGACCCCTCACGTTTAGATGAATGGAGGCGCCATCTAGTGTTTGTATGGGACGCACCACACCTTCAACTAACTCCAACCATGCAGCAACCTCGGCTTCAACATGAAGCCCACGATGAAGCAGCTGCTGGCCACCAGGGGGCGACTCCTCTCTGATTGTATAGAAGTCTATGAGACAATGACTTCTTGATGTTTATCTCATGAACATTGTAAGTCTTCTTCAATCCATGATGTTAGTAAGTTATGGTTCATTTAGAGTCAAGTAGACCATAAAGCAGGGGATGCTTTAGGGGCGGGGCTACCTGGTGATTGACAGGTCTCTACCATGGCATCACTATCACGCTGCCTAGCTACTATTATACTATTATGTTGAGCTTGAATTATGAAGCTAACTTTGTCAGCAGATCCAAATCCAGTAAGGTTGCTGCTGCTCGTGTTCATCAGACCCACCCGTCGCTCCCTCCACAAGTCCAAATATGGTCACTTCCTTTACTCGTTGGTCTCTCCCAACTCCTGTGGCAAACATCTGTCCCTTTAGCTGCTTAATGTTCCACCGTGATCAACAGCCCGTCTCCACAGCGGGTTTATCAGAGATGTCGGGCTGAAAACAGCTGCTTGCTGCTTCGGGATTTTAATGGTTGAAAATGGGAGTCGAAGCCACAAAAACCACAACAACGAGCTCACCTGAAAGACACTAAGACGTTCTGTAGAGCTGAGGGAACAGCAGAGTCGGCTGATAAAAATTGTGTTTATTATGTGGCTCAAAATGTTGTTTTTTTGGAATTCCCCAACATGACAATCATAGCAGATTATATCATAATCCGTAACTGATCACAGTTTGAATGGAAGCGCTTAATTCTGTTATGAAGACACCGCCTCCCTCTAGGCACAAATACTACACCCATCAACTCCCATTCATTATGTTCTCAAAAGCAGCACTACAGTAATAATCATTCATAACTCCGAAGCTCTGTGGATATACAGCCCGGCTCCGAAGCCAACAGTGAACATCAAACAGGCTCATTCGGTTGTAAGTCTGGCTGTAAATTAGTGAGGGAATGATTGTGTGCCAGCGTTGGTGCCAGGGACAGGAGCAGGGACGGGATTTTTAGACTAACAAGACAGTTATGGGAAGTGATGACAGCATACTGGCAAGTGTCATTACTCCAGAGGTGACACATGATTTATTCCGAGGAGGCAGCTGGCAAACGACTAAGAGCTAACAGGAATATCGACAGGGTTCAAATGTTTTGGTACACGCGGACATTGATGGAATCCATTCACCATACAGAGAGGAGAATGTGTGTATTATTCACTTTTATTGACAGCATACATGCCTTTTAAGTCCTCTGTGTCTCCACATCCGATAAGCTGTCTGGGTTTTAATTCTCATGACCTGCTCGACACTCAAGCAGCTCAAAGCCTTTAGTTCAATCTTGTAGCCCGGTGGGCAAAAAAAAAAAAAAAAAAAAAAAACGAAGCATTATCAGGAATTCTTGACAAAGCACTTTCTGCAGTCGGTCTCAGCAGCACGCATAGTTAAACTCAAGGGGACAGTTTCTCTTAAAAGCTCTTGTACCAGCCTCGGCTCTTTCTGCAATTTGGGAAACACAGTTTTCAAAAGAAATTGGGTCATGGTAATGGCATGTATAAAGGATCGGCCCCTGGAGAGGGACCAAGTGGAGGCAAGAACAATGGTGGCCTGCTCAGAGGCTCCGTCGCTTTGTCAGTGGCGTAACAGCAAAGTCTTGCCCACTGAATAACCGGTCGTCCTCAGCCTGCCTCTCTGTCCGCCCCACGTTTAGGTAACGTGCATCATCTCAGGGCAGTAGGTGCAACACATCACTCATCCTGGGTCAGTTCATAAACTAATAAGAAGACGAAAGTGTTTATTAGCCTTCAAGATGAAAAAGGCTCTTTTGGTGGTCATGTGGAAAAAAAAAAAAAAAAAGAAATCCAAGGCAAATCGAAAATGTGTCTGAAGCCTTTATTCTGCATGGCTAGTCATAATTGCAAGCTTAAAATTACAGAGGGAAAACGGAGATCCAAGGCACTCAAGAAATCAGTTAAAAAGCCCTTTATTCTGCTCAGCTGCTTACGGAGAAGTTCTTAACTCGCAGTTATGAGTATAAAAACAGGAACGCGGCGCCTTGAATGCTTTAGTCTTTAAGTGGAAGTGCCTGACTGTATCGGGGCTAATCAAACAGAGTTGGAGTAGAGTATATATACTATTTATACACCCAACAAAAGCTCATATGTTATAGAACATGTTATCAGTTGACAGTTTGAACATGTTTATACAATTTGTTGGGCAAGTTACTCTTTACCACTTTAATGAATTACTAATAAAATAAAGTCGTTACACCACCTTACTAAATATTAAGCAGCATAATGTGTTACTGTGTTAATGCAATAAAACCACCATTACCAAAGCAAACATGGGTGTAGTAATAACACCAAACGCAGCCTCGTAAAGGACGAACCCTCAGTCATGTTTATTGCAAGAACAGAAATGGATCTGAAACATTAATGGAACATCATCCCAGACACAAACCGCAGCACACAGACGTAGGAGGACTCAGGCTAAGACATTAGCGTCTATCTATGCATTTTGGCTGCTTATACAGCAGCCTACAGGCCACGTATGTGTTTGGAGATACAGTAACATGAATAATAAAACCGTGGAAAATGTATTCCTGCTGTGAGTTTGTATATTTTACACCACTATGTGCTTTAACTTGATGCCCTTATCTATATGTCTCAGAGCGCATCTATATCTCATGTCGAAAGTCCCGGAGAATACTTCAGTAGTGAGGAGTTTAAATTTTTCATCACAACAAGTACCGTAAAAACGTGGTAACCAAGCAACTGCTCAGCCTCCCAATCAGCGGCGTTGTTGGTTTGAGATTCAGACACAAATATCATCACGCTCTCTTTTCCTTCCTCAGTGTGCAAAACCTTTATTTAACGGATCAATTTGATGCGTGGTAAATGAAAAACAAAGTGGTTTTTGATCAAAAAACGTCTTTCAATCCAACCTCCTGAAGGGAAAAAAAAAAAAAAATCTATTTCCTAAGTCAATTTATCAACTTCAGCCTGATGTGCTGAAGGTGTATAAGCCATTCAGAAGATTCTGTAAGTTTTATAGGAAAGGCTTAGACTTTAAATTAGGATCTTTTGGTACTCTAACCTGCTGCCAGTCACACCACTGGTGATAGTGAAAAAGATGCTTATGCAAAGCATTTCCCCCTACTGTTCCCGTCAGGGAGCTTTTGAAATCCCTTTTCTAATGAGAGCTGGCATTCCACCTTCCTTCAGTATTTCCTCCGGAGGGGAAGCAGGCAGGGTTAGGACGACGGCAGGGAAAGTGCCACAGTCAGGAAAAGTCTAATTCTGCTTTCAGCTTATAGGCGAGCCGTACTTTGTGTGTGTTTTTTTTTAATATAAAAACAATGTGATATGATTGCAAGGTGGCGGCCAGCTGTGCGACCTCCTCTGCAGCAGCGATATCTGATCTGGCACCGCTTGCTGTTCCTGCAAAGCTTTGACAGGCGCTGCTGATGGAGGTGGATTCAGGCAACTTTTTGAAGCTTTTGCATGTGGTCTAAAGGGGGGCTCAAATATAGAGTTTCTCATTAAAACAGCATTTTTTGATAAGCATTTTCATCTGCTGATTCATCCATATTTGGTGCTCTAGTGAGTGTTTCTGTGTATGTGGGATCTAAATAGACTCCAGTGTGTGTTCGTGTAAGAACAACAATGTGGCTCACTGATGTGTGTTTAAAAGTCTTGAGCTCTGAGGCACACAGGAAGAAGACACAACAGGCTTTCACACTCACACAATAAAATATAATAATGTCAGCCCCTGATTGGTTGATGCTAACTCACTCCTCAAAGCCGCCTTACTGCAAAGATCCTCAGGAACTGTTCATGTGGAGCAGATCATGTCCAACCAAGCAATGATTTCGACCAGAGTGCTGGTGAATTTTCAAAGGCCGTAACTGAATTTACATCAGATGAGTGTTGGGAGTCTCAGGTTTGTCTCAAACCTTGAGACTCGCCCAACACCCTTCATCCTAAATCACATGACTGACACCATCTTGGTTTATTTCAAAGAGGTTATTTGAGCTGGCTGGAAGTCGACACCCACAGCCGCCATTTAAAAAAGAAGAATACTGAAAATGCAATAGGTTTGAATTGACATTTTAACAACACCTACAATAAACACACGGTCACTTCTTTGGGGATAAGGATTTTTCCTTCTGATATATGTTTTTCCTCCAGGTTATTCACCTAAAACCACACATAACAATGTGCTGTATGGTCCTCATGTCGCATGCCAACCAAAGCAGATCATTCTTTACATCCCGCCCTCACCCTGCAGCTTCCACACCTCTCTGCAGCTGCTGACGTCAGGACAGCCTTGGTAATCTGCAATCGGACAGCGTCGGCCTCGTATACTGAGAGTTTGTCTTGCAAAACCAGGTCCAACACTGGCGAGGTCCTCCCATCTAACCGTGTTCATTAGTTTACCTGGAAATAATGACTCATAAATATACATTGGTTTTCAAGTAGCGACAGAAGAAGAGCATTAGAGCTGTGTGTAGGAGTGTGCTACACGTGGCCGTGTTGAAACACACCTGACTGGACGTTTGGCTCCACTGGTTCTCCACAATCCCCCCCAGGTGCTGCTGTGGCTTGGCTACGAACCAACATGGACTACTTTATGTGGAATAATGAGTGTATTAACCGAGGAAGCTCAGCCAAACGACCGTTTCCTTCTGAAAACGATGCTTTATGGGCATGTAAAGTGCATCAATGATGAAAAGCCAGCTTGATAAAAAGGTCCAGCAAATTGTGAACGTGAATAAACATGCAGTTAATAAGACGGACAGGTTTCATGTAGATGTGTCTGCTTTCTTAGGTCTTGTTTGTTTCTGTATTTATGTATTTTTGGGGGGAGGGGGGGTGCAATTTACCTTTACTTGACTGAGTACTGACGCCAGCACTGAAATGATGTAAGAGATGGTGGGAGGGAGCATACCGAGAAGGGGGAGAAAAGAAGTAGAGAGAGAGAGAGAGAGAGCAAATGGGGGAGGAGGGGGAGAGAGGGGTGTTCACAGCTCAGATATTCTCCTCACTTGCGGAGACCCAGACAGAGAGCAACTCCCCAGCGGGTATCCGAACCGAGGTAGGCATGGCGTTTTCACACTCCCACTCTTTGAATATGGCGAGAGAAAAAAAAAAAAAACACAAAAATAATAATCTCTGCGAATTAGATTTGAAATCATTAACGAGGTCTGAATGCTCCGCATGGAGAGAACACGCCACGTTCATGTGGTAGATATGAGCGCCGTGTGGGTGTCGCGTCACCAAGTTGAACGCGTCGAGCAACAAAAAAAAAAAAAAAAAAAAAAAAAAAATTGCGAGAATAACTTCGAAATCTGTTCCTAAGCAGCCTGCTGATGAGTTAATGACGTGTCTCTGACGTGAGGATAATACCTAATGAGCCCATCATTTGTTCCCCTTTCCAGCCCAACTTCGATTTCCGCAGAAGCAGAACTGACTGGACTCGGGCTCCAGGATTCAGCACCTTGGACAGCGACGCAGCGCGGCTCTCTACGCGCCGCTCAGCCGAGGGGAGAGCGCGCAGAGCCCGGGCAGTGCCAGCTCCTCTCTCGGTTCGGGTTATGGTGCTCTCCTGCCACGGCTCCCCGGTGGGTCGCGATGGGCTTTAGTGCGTCCACTGCATCATAAGAAGAAGAAGAAGAAGAAGAAGAAGAAGAAGAAGAAGAAGAAGAAGAAGAAGAAGAAGAAGAAGAAGAAGAAGCGAGAAATGCTCCTTGACAACCGTCTCCACAGAGTTGCGTTCAGCATGACGGCGGCACCGGGGAACGAGCGCGTCGGGGAAGACTCGGTGGCGAAACTTGCGCAAGACTAAAAAAAAAAAAAAAACCTTCCATGTTCAACCAGAGTTGAAGTGTCTTTACCACAAAAAAAACAACCCCGTAAGACTTGAGTTCTTCACACTACCATGGGGATACGGCACCTTTTGTTGCTGCTGATATACATGGACCCGCTGTACGTGCTGAGCGCCGCGACGGGCGGCAAAAAGAACAAGCAGCTGCCCAGGAAGCCTCCCAAAGCCACCGCGGTCCCCACGGTCGCCCCGCAGCCGGCGCCCGCCAGCAACCACGACACATGCCTGGGCTACTACGACGTGAGCGGGCAGTACGACAAGCTGTTCGAGTGCAACAACACGAACCACCGCTACTGCTGCGGGACGTGCTACCTGCGCTTCTGCTGCGAGTACAAGAAGGATCGCCTCGACCAGAAAGCATGCAAGAACTACCAGACGCCGGTGTGGGTGCAGACGGCCACCCCGTCGCCCATCCCGACCGGCGAGACGTACGACCCGAGCATGGATCAGACCAACACGGCGGTCTATATCACCTGTGGGATCATCGCCTTCATCATAGTGTTGGGAGTGTCGGTGAAAGTTGCCTATGACAAAGCTACGGAGCCGCCTCAGGAAATGAATATTCACAGGTGAGTAAAGCAGAGATATATTATGTGATAATTAAGTGTGCAAATATGTATGAAATTCATTCTTAGAAATATAGTCAAAGAAGTGTCATATCTGATGAGAGCTCATCATTCGCTGATGGAGATATACCTCTCTGCTAGGCAAGGGTCAAAGGTCAAGACTCATCCAGTCATGTTAAATGCAGTCGTTTCCAGTGTATCATCATACATGACTGTGACAGACCTGATGGGAACTTTTCAGATCATATTCTATAAGATGTGGAAGATATTTATCGTGATTGTGGTGGCCTGGTGAGAGAGAGAGAGAGAGAGAGAGAGAGAGAGAGAGAGAGAGAGAGAGAGCATCTGTTATGTGTGGGAGTAAAAAGGAGTGATGGCCAACAGTTATCCTGGATGTTTGTTATGGCAGAGAAACATTCTTTTTCCCCCCATCAAGCTGAGATTAAAATGGCGTCTCGCATCGTTTGAATCATCTCAGATATTTGGCTCGTGTGGCAATCAAGTGACTCCCCCCCTCCTCCTTGCATATCAGCACATCAGCTGTCCGGTGTGATCGGCTGGAGATTTGACAAGAATCTTTAGCGGAGATGGGAGATACCATTGTGAATAATTGCATCTCCCCCCCCCCCCCCTCGGTTGCCTCCTGTTTCCTCCTGGGGCTTCAGCGTATGAGAATCATCACACAAGAGCAGACCTCATGTTCTAAACCCGGACCTTACATCACAGAACAAATGCTGACACACATTATTTCCTCAAGATTGAATAGCTTTTTTTTTTTTTTTTTTTATTGGATGCATTATTCAACACTTGAGCAATCTTAAGAGTGTGAATAATGGATAGTGTTAACGTTAGGCTGTATCAAGGTCGTGTGACATGCATGCACCGCTGCACATTCAATAAGGACCAGGAAGGAGAGGGAGGAAGGTAAAATATTAATTTAAAAGCAAAGGTTACGGTCGATGATGCATTTGTCGTATATAAAAAAAAGCTTTGAGCTGCTGCAGTGCTCGCGAAAGTAATTTGATTTCCTTTTTTTTTTTTTTTTCAAAAGCAATGGCGGAAAAAAAAAAAGCAAACAAACACTTTTTGAACTTTCTTTCATCATGATTGCTTCTCCCTCTCTTCCACTCTCCTCCCCGGAGGGCTCCATCCTTCCATACGCACCTGGTGCCGTCTGAAAAACATTCAAATTCAACCCAATTAGACAAGATGCTCACACATCCAACGTTGTTTCCCCTCGCAAATGAACATTCGTCATGTTCCCAGATATAAAAACAAAGAAAAATAGAGCAGCCGTGAATTACCCCGTAATAGCACAACACTGTCTTAACAATTAGCAGCCATTTGGCTTGCTGAACCAGACATGCTGTTAGCTCAGCTGCACTGGGAGAGAGAAAAAAGCTGTATATGAAGAGAAACATGGTGCCATATTCACAGTCATATCTTGTTTTTTTCTTTCAGGGCCCTTGCAGACATCCTGAGGCAGCAGGGGCCCATCCCCATATCGCAATACGACTGTGAGAATTTTGCTGCCATGAACGGATCACCCAAAGACAACACGCCGGTCAGGACCTCATCCAAGAACCACTACACCCCTGTTCACGCCTCCAAATCCAACCATGGTAAGTCATCTCCTCTCCCCCACTAGTTAGTCGACCCATCGCCACAATCACTCTCGGTGTGTCGATGTAAAGCATTCGCATTGATTATTTGTGTGCAAAAATATTCTGCGCTCACTGCGCTAACCCTTTCAGCAGCGTAATCTCCGATGTTCACATCCAGTAATCATCGGATTTGAGCGAGGGAGAGTGCGACAGGGATAATTAGAGGCTGGCGAAGGTAGCGCGGTCATACGAGGCTGGGAGTGATGGCCTCGCCGTCACTCAACTGGGTGAATCACACGCCGTGATTTAACCCCCTCAATTTACAGGCGGGGAGCGGCGACTGCTAATACGGGCCGGAAACGGGAGAAAACGTGGGGAGTCCAGGGGAGGAGAGTCAGAGCCAGCAGGGTTTCCTCAGCAAAGCAGGTGTGATCGGATGGAAGGAGCCTCAGGGAGACAGATGGGAAATAATGAGATATTAGGAACACAAAGGAGTCGTCGAGATAGAAAGAAAAGCAGAAACAAAAGTGGAGGATGAATCAGGAAAGAGTCCACCTGCTACCTGGCTCACTTTAATGAAGACTTATGAACAGATTTACATACAACTGATTGGTCCAAAGGTCCAAGGGAAAACACGTATCTCCAAATCTGCCCATTTTGGGCTTTTTTTTCCTTTATGGGTTGAGAAATCCTCCTTCAGTTTTAGACTATCTGAGACATTTTGGAGATACATAGTTTCGTACATTGGTTTACATTTTCATCCCTGGTTTCTCATGTTTTTTAAGAAGAAGACAGAATATTTCTCTGCTGTTCCTTACTTCCATTCTGCTCACAGGATTTCCTGTTTATAGGAATGTCACATAAAACATTGCACCCTCTTCAGCTCCTCGTTTGATCCATCAGATATTTAGATGTTTATGAATGGCTTTCTGTTGTCTCGGGCAGCGGTGTACTACGGGGTTAACAGCCATAACAGTATGTAAAATAGCATTATTATTGAAATCCAAACATCACAGCTCCCGCTGCTGTGTGGTTGTCACGGTTGAACGGAGCGACAGGACAGCAGAAATATTCCGGCGTGGTGTAAATAATAGATTTTACATACTTTGTTGTTTGCAGACGCCTTTGTTTCATGGAAAGTTGGACGCTTTTCTATCAAAAACTTCTGTCTCCTCCGTCTTTATCCATTCAATTAGTGCCTCCCTCATTCATCATGCTACATTGGTCTATTCCTAACGGCCACTAACCGGCCATGCAGGGGTTTAAACACGGCCTTCGGTACGACCTTGCTTGCATTTATGTTCAGCAAAGGTCGGCCATCAGCTTATCTGTCTTTATTAGTCTCTGCGTGGCCGGGACTATTTCGCCTGCTTTCTCACAATGACAGCAAAAACAGGAACGCGACTACTGGATGGGGGTTAAACTGTGGTCCTGATGGGGGCGGACATGAAAGGTCGTGGAAGCCGGGGTGAAGGCATGGTTAATGTGTGAGTGTAAACCTCCAAGGTGTCGTAGAAAATGCATATTCATGTCCACCTAAATGTCCATTTGGCACAGAGCTGGGAGGCAGGCCTCTTGAGGAGAGGGTCCTTGGCTGGAGCCTTCACCGCTAAGAACGGCTCTTCACATCCAGAGGATGTTTCAGACCCTTTAAATCAGGTGGAGAGATCCGATCAACTAATGCCCAGAGTGGGAATAACATCCATTTCTTGCGATGATCCTCATCCTAAAAATACATGCTGATTTAATTCCTTCACATTATGTAGTGACACCCTTGGTGCACTGCAAAACTTCCCCTTTGCATTTTTAGAACAATACATTCCAACAAAAAAAAAGCAGAGCCTGAAGCAAAACAGTACAGACAGCATAATACGATACCAGCGCATGTGCCTGCTATTTTTATTCGTACCCACTCTGCATTGTCGCGGCGGCCTGGGATCCTCTTTTAGGTCGGGGGTGTAAACAGCGAGCGGCCCCACGGCCACAACAAGGAGCAGACCTTGAAAGGGGAGGAAGAGATACCTTTATAGGAGTTTGCCTTTGGTTAAAGTAAACAATAACCCTTCTCTGAGTAATGCAGTTTGGCCCACAGCTCTCTTCAGATGAAGTTGATTTATTTACCACGAGCCACAGGCGTAGATTTGCCCCTTTTTTTTTTTTTTTTTGCCTTTTGCTTGGTCTGACTTTCTTAATGCACAAAATGGTGAAATATACTCTTCAGGTGGTTTTGTTTCCTCCGTTTCTGTTACTCAACAGAAACCGCACGTCTTCAAAAAGAAGAAAAAAAGAACTATGAGTTCTGGGGTCTTTGTCGCCAAATAATAATCAGAATGGATTCTCAAAGAGAAGTGAGGGTGTTAGCGTGGATGCTCAGTCAGCCGGTCTGAGGTTGTTTTTTTTTACAGCATCGGACGGCTTTTGAGCAGTCGGCTCATTTTGTTTGAGATGAGCAGCCTCCTGTGTTTAAAGGTCAGCTGCTGTGGAAAATTACAGGTCGTGATGATAGAATAACATTTTCAGCTATTTAGCAGCTTTGACATGACCTTCAGATATTTTTCAAAGCACACAGCTTTGTGCGTGTGTGTGTGTGTGTGTGTGTGTGTGTGTGTGTGTAGTGAGTTACCCAAACAAGAAGTTTTGCCGAAATAACAAAACAGTGATTTAATTAATTATTCCCCGAAAGGCACTTTTATAATCATATTCTCTCTCTCTCTTGCTCTCTCTCTCACTCTCACACACACACACACACACACACACACACACCCCTCCCCCCGCTGTCTGCATCCTCCCAATTAATTGTTAAAGTGTGCAGCTACAACGTCTCCAGCGTGACCTCGCCGGCTCCCCATTGGCCAAATAATCATCACCCACATGTTAAAGCTGCGTTTCTATGCTGACTGCATCAACATGTTTAATAGAAGGCTTCCTCCCGGGTGCACCTGTGTTAAAGCTCAGCATCTGAGAGACCTCTCCTAATTGTCTCCCACCCCTAGATCTCATCATTGGCCCTTATTATACAGCTGGACCTTTGGCCCCCCTCCTGAGTCTACATGTGTGAGGGGGGTTCAGGTGTGGGAGGCCAGGACCCGTCAGCATCTCTTTCCAGAGGCAGGACCAGTTAATTATGGGCCAACGTGGATCAGGACTTTGCACTGAGACCATTAGCTTCACGAGAGGGCAGGAGCAGGGTTCAGGAAAGACGTGGCACGTCTTTGCCAAGATGGCATTTGGAAAAAGCTCTGGCACGTATCCCACATATACGATGAGTTCAATGACTTCACATCCGCTCCAGCCAATCACCATCTATATCTAATGCTATAAAATTAGTAAAGCATGTGAATTACCTCTGGCTGCCTTGTGTTAAAGCTTAATCGACCTTGGAGTGGGATAACCTCCCCGATGCAAGCCACGCGGTCCCACATCCAGCCCGGTTCATGATATAATTATCTTATTATTCACTTTTTCCCCCACTCTCAGAGGTAATTCAGAGGTGTAGGTGTCCGGCGAAGAAGTCTGATTAAAAAAGTATTACCATATGAATCCTCAGCGGCGCCCCGTTCATTTCCGATGCACGTCGTTGAGGTGAAAGTCACGATTTTCTTTGTATCAAGGACGATAAATTCATAATGCGTAGCGTTCCCCCTGCAGGCTCTTCATGCTCCCTCACCTTAATGAGCTGGGAACGGGAGCAAGAAAAAAAAAAAAGGAGGGGATTGCTTTTGAAGGGTCTCTCACTTTGTCGCAGTGGGGTTAGTGGAGTGGCTTCCCGATGACGGAGCCCCGACAAAGGAAGACAACAATGGCGTGCGTGTCGACGCGGCACCGCTGATTGAATGGGAAAACAAGCCCAGCGTGTACTCTATCTGCAGCATGACAGCGAGCAGGCAGAGGTGTGATTGAGTTCAAAGTGCACGGTATGTGGGCGGTTGAAACATATTGCTTTTTTCTTTTCCCTCACAAGGATCGTTGCACTACGGTTGCTTTCATGGAGAAAGAGAGGTTGACACCATGAAAAGAAACCTTCTTACGTCATTTTGAGCTTTTTCCTGATAAAAGCTGCCGATTATGTTCAGAGAAACTGTTGATATCGACGCTAAGCTTTTTCTCTCGATGTCGTTTGATATTATTTTAGTAGTTAAAGTAGAAAACGAGTTAATCCAAAGCCAGCCTGTTGTCTCCGAGCTCCGAGTCTTTGGAATCCTGATCTTTGTTCATGTGATGGTTTTAGAGCAGAGATCTTCACTAGGGGGTCCTGGACCCGGTCCGACTTACTGCAGGAGGTCTCCACAATGATTGAAGACCTCTGCTTTAGGGAGTCTGTAACCTGTTTCTTAATGCAGATCTTTATTTGACATATCCCATAATGCAATATGTTTTTGAGACCACAGGATTTCTAATATATCTGATGCCTTCTCCAGGGATATTTATCCAGAATTGATAAAGCTATATCTGTGTGTGTGTGTGTGTGTGTGTGTGTGTGTGTGTGTACAGGTCTCCACTATGGGAAGGAGAGTATCCGCAGCAGTGGCGGCGCTGACCTTCACAACTTCATCTCGTCTGGTTTCGTGACGTTGGGTCGGGGCCACCAGAAAGGTAAAGTACTTTCTTTTCTTCCCGCCACGACGGATTGAATTTAAGGCTTATCTGTCGGCGCGGCGTTGCAAAAAACCTGCTGAATGCGAACGCAACCTGCGTGGCGTTCCGCTCGCAGTATGTAGACGATAAACAAGACATTCATTCAACCCCCTCAAGCTATTCAACCTCTGCATTTTGCAAATAAACACGAAGCAAACACACAATTACTGCTACAGATGGGTGAAGGCAAGGTGACACACACACACACACACACACACACACACGAAGCCATTAGTCAGGGGGAAGTTTTCCCATGGGTAATACACTGATTAGTATGCAGCCATGTTGGCCGAGTTCTTGTGATTTATTCCCATCCATTTGGCTCCACAAATCAGTCTGTGTGTGTGTGTGTGTGTGTGTGTGTGTGTGTCAGCTCGGGGGGGTGCGAGGTGAACTTCTTTACCTGATAGTGCTTTCAAATGTTTAATTGAACATGTTTGTGCCAAATGGAGAATGCTTGTAATGTTTCATGGTGGCTGACTGCTTTAGTGAAAATCTGCATCATTTCCAATGTCGATCGGTTCCTCGGCTGCATAAAAGTGTGTTTCCACGCCTCCTCCTCCTCTCCTCCTCCTCCTCTTCCTCCGGATTCCCTGCTCATCAACCTAACGGCAGCAGCTGATGGCCGTCTTGGGTGCTTTAATAAATCGATGTTGGGTGTTGATCGGGTATATGTGTGGCGTCGCCAAACAGCAGAAACGAACCTGTTTAAGCATCCAAGTGAAGCTTCTCTCCACTTGGAACCATCGGATTTATCATTTACATGTTAACCAGGTTTTCATATTTCAGTGTAAAAAACATTAAGTTTTATGAATCTAAAGATCCCCCCCTCTGTTTAAAGATCATAACAGCATCACTCTGGCATCCCCACTATATACTTGTCACAACAACAGCATGGGGTGAGGTTTAGCGTTCAGCATCTGTGTGGTGGAATCTGTGTTTTCTTGCAGCGGGAAGCCTTTTGATTCCTCCGCTGCAAAAACAAATGAAACGCGACAGATTGAGATCTTGGAAAAGGCCTGCTGACACTAAGATTTCTTGCACAAAAAAGAAAGAAAGAGACTTCCTTAACAGTATCCTTCTCTCCACGTTTGATGTGCCCAGAGGCCGTTATTACAGAAGATAGACTCCTTAAAATCAATGAAAACGCTGTTCGGAAGTTTGCTATTGTTGGTTGGATCTCCAGCATTTCATACTGTTCCAATCACTCGAGGGCAATGGAAGGAAATGAACAGTTTAACCAAACCACCTCCCCCGCTCTCTCATCTCACAACCACTCCATGGATCCACAAAGCTCCATAAAACCGCTCTCCTCGCTTTGATTGATTGACGGATATAAATAGCTCCCACCTGCAGTACATTCAGCGTGTCTAACAACACACTGTTTGCTTTATGAACATAATCCCAAAAAATCTGCGGCAGTGGATTTCGACGTGGAGGTGAACGGCGAGTAAACAGTCCGGTTGAATTCAAATCACTGTGAGGTTCATTATGTGTTTTTTTTTTGAAGAGGTTTGCACAGCTTTGTTTGCTCTGGCAGTTACAACGCCGCAAATACACACTCACTGATCAGTCGGTGGGGAAAAAAAACTCTCTTTCCACATGAATCTGGAGACAGATGTTGTCTTCTGTCCAGTTGTTTGGTAGAAAAGGACAGAACGAGGTGCAGGAGTCAGGATGGAGTCCTCTGGCTGCGGAGGGCCTGTTTGCTTAATTATACAGGCGGAAAGTGTGTTTGGTTGTTAATTATATGGCGTGTTTTGTGTGTGTGTGTGTGTGTGTGTGTGTGTGTTGCAGCGTGGCCCTTGGGGAGGACAGGTGAGGTCAGAGTGTTGCTGAAGCTCTAAATGAGATGTGCCATGTGTGTGTGTGAGAGTTTGTTTTAATTAATGGAACTTTTTTTTTTTGGGTGAAGTAACCTCCCCCTCAGCTAACCCCCGCCTGAGTCTACTTTAGTTAGCGGTGTCCTACATTTCCCAAAATGCCTTTCAGCAACCTTAAAAAAAAAAAAAAGAGTCATGAACTTGTTGAGGTCGTCTATAGTTGTCTTTTCATAGGAATGGAATTAAATTATTAGTTAGGGTCCTAAAGGTAGGCTTTGTTTCAGTTTCATTTTTCACAGTGTCATTTTAAGCCAAAGCATATTTTTTTATTACTAAAAGCCATGTTTTGTAGCCTAAACATAACTATGTAGTTATGTTTTCATATATTTAAAACGGTCACCGTCCCTGGAAAGTGGAGTGCAGTTGTATGAAAACATAATTTTGTATCTGTCACTAAGAGTAATGGAGCAGTCTAATCTACAGAATAGTGGGAAGAAATATAGTTTTCCTATTTGCTCGTTTACATCCTCAGAGGGGCTCCATTTCACAACGCTGTTCATGTGCACACACCCCCAAACAATCATCAACATTCTGTTTCATTCTGGTTTTTATTTGGGAGGGAGATGATGATGAAGATGCCTCCGCCCAATGACAGCTGGGATCGGCTCCAGCCCCCCCGCGACCCTCAATACAGGATAAGCGGTAGAAAATGGATGGATGGATGGATGGATGATGATGAAGATGAAGGATGGAAATGTTGCTCTCCAGCTAGATGATTATGGATTATTGACAGTGATTTATTTTATCTACTCTATTTGTTCACATAAAGGAAATCCGATTGGATATTTGTGTTTAGTAAATTCACATGTGTTTATTTTCATGGCATGTGTGAAATAAACACATTTCAGATGTTAAACATGTGAGGAAACCAACACAATACGGGACAGATAACATGTAAAATGTAATAAGGAGAAAACTTCACAAGTGCTTTTTTTTAAAAAGCAACTCAAGAAGAAGACAGCATCAGTAAAAATCTTTTGTAAGATTCTGAATGATCACACTTCATAGTCTTCTCTCAGATGGTAGACAAGCTTTTGTGGAATTTGTTCTTTTTCTCCCTTTTGGGGAAGATTTGAATGAGATCACGTTGGTTTGTTACTTGTGTTTTTCAAAAATTCCTCCAAACTCCAGCCTCGGCTTTTTTCCCCCCAGAGTGACAAAATATTTTAATAATGCTAAACTGGATTTAGCATGCGCAGCTGCTTACTTTCTTCCACCTGTCCACATCAACACATGCCTCTGCTCGGGTGTGACCTGTTGACCTCTTCCAAAATTAGGAGGCAGCGAGGTTGAGCTTTCTGTCAAACTGAGCCAAGCTAATGAAGACTCACATTAAGTGTGTGTGTGTGTATTTAGTATACTTTAGTATAAAAACAGCGTGATTTTGAAGCTTCAGAGTGACAGATAAGAGGAACCAGAGTGACTTTGCTTCCCCTTGTTGTAGACGTAGACCGAATCCCAATCGCAGCCTTATATTAATTATTCCCGTCACAGAAGAACTGCTGCGTATTTTCTCTATTTACTCCCTGTCACAGAGTGAAACCCTGCCCAGTAAATCACTGTCACGTCGTCACACACATTTGAAGACGGGGTTTGGATTGAGAATCTCTGCCTTCTTATGCTGCTGGATTAAACCCTGATTGATCGGAAGGTTCCACCTGAGACGGCACGCATCGCAAATGTAATACCGCATTAAAAAAACCCCTGCTTTCCAGCTGTTATTGGCTGAATGTGTCCATCTGAATTATTTCCCCATATGTCGGTCTTGTTGACATGAAATCCGCAGAATCCCGAAGAAGTGATTACTTCAGACACAGGCTCCATCCTTGACTTAGCGTGTGTCATACTTCATTACCTCGCCAAGCACAACTTTTTAATTCGGCCCTGTGTAGGAAGTCAAATTGGTTTTTCCGTGGCAGGCAATTATTGTTTTTTATGAATATGATGTGTCTGGGATGGTGGATAGGGCGATGTAGCAGCAGAATTAGCGGGGGACGTTATCGCACAACTTTTTCGATTTACTGTCCAATTTCAGCACATTAACGAGCGCTCGAGCCACTAATTGGCGAGCGTGTTGTACTGTACAACGGCGGCGCTAAGACGCCGTAGGGACCATCGAGGGACGGGATCCAACCGAGCAAACACCAATCACTCTTTCTGCTGGAGCCTCCGAACAGCTGTTTGCCTCTCATTTGTCCCTTTTTTGTTTACCTTTGGTGAAGAACTAAAAAAAGGCCCCTCTCTGCGTCTCAGCACTTCCCTCTGATTATAAAACAGTCGTCTTCCCGTTTCCTCTGAAGGAATCGGATGCCGCTGAACAACAAGCCCATCGGCGGGATCATCATTTGCAGGCCGCGTAATCAACACTCCGGGTGGAAGATGAAAACATCTGCGTGTGAAGGAACCTCAGTGTTGTTTAAGGTACGAGGAGGAACCAGACAGGAACCGGATTCCTGTGACGATAAACAGCTCCGGGTCTCATCCAACCAGAGACGGAATATTAAATCTCTCATGCAAAACTCACATTTTATAGCAAATTTTGTTTTCCCCTCGTGAGCGTTTGACCGCAGGATCATTTCAACGTTTACTGTTGGTCTACGCTTCAACACATGTCGTTAGTTTGAAGCCTCAGCTCCACAAACCAGCTTTCAGTTCACGCTCCTGTTTCTCATCATATTCAACTCATTTATACGGAGAGTGAAAGCAGGGATGTTTATGATGTTTAAGGAAAGTTCGGAACTGCTTCCGACACAAACTTTAGCACAACCTCCATCCTAAGTTTAGGATTATAAATGGAGAAATGTGCAATCCCTGCATTATGTATTCTAATCATTGCAAATGCATCATTTATAGAAACACTGGCTAGGAAACATACACCCGGTATTTTAAGCCAGAAGGAAGGATTCAATTGCTTTTTTCATTCCAAAAGCAATTTAGTAATTTAGTCAAAGTACTTTATATATGCTATTTAAGTGATATTCCCCCCTTTTTTTATTTTGGAGGAAAAGAGGTCAGGACCCAAAAGTAAATATGAACTAAAGTTTTATTAAATACAAGCTTGCAAAAAAAGAACTAAAAAAGGAACGAGAATAATCAAAACAGGAAAATGTACAGCTGGTGTGAATAACCCAACATCAAAGGGAACACACAGGAGACACACACACACACAACACACACACACACACTGATACACAGAAAAAAGGAGGGAAAACTGAAACAACAGGAAGTAAAGCATTATGACAGAAGGACTACAAACTTAAACAGGAAACGCAAGAGACAGAAGCTCAAAAACAAACTAACAAAAAAAATCATGACAGTTTCCAGATGAAAACCTTGATGATGCAACATTTGTAAATGAATACTTAGGTTTGTATTAAATTATTAAAGATTAGGGTCATTGATTTGATGTAAAACAACAGGAAAACAAACATATTTTCTGTCTAATTTGAGAATTGATTACTTTCTAAACAGCTAATCTTGATCACATCAGACATCCCAAACGTCTCTTTAATAAAGATTTGTCTGCGCTGATAAGAGCTGACTGCTGCTTGCTCTCAATCATTTCTTTTCTTCCCTCACTAAATAAAAAAAAAGTCCTCTTTAAGACCAACTGCAGGGAACAATCTGTGCCCCCAAATCAGTTTGAGTGGCTGAAAAATGCAGCCCGGCTGCTTCACGTCTGTTTCTGACTGACAGCTCCAAACGAACTGATGGCCAGGTTCAGGGGAGGAGGCACGGCCGACCTGCTGGCTCAGCACTCTGCAGAATCACCTATAAGGCGGCGTTAATGCGGTCCCAGAGAGCGCCGGGCCGGGTGGCCACGCCACTCATTAGCAGGAAGACACGTCTCCATCCCCTGCCCTGTCGCTGGAGCGCCCTCTACTGAACGGAGGCGATGCCAGGACGACACATCCAGAGTTCGATTAACGCACCTTGTTTTATCATTCACCGAGCAGGCAGCAGAGCCTTTTGTTAACGACTTGCTGACACTTTTCTTCCCCCTTCATTCGCACAGCTCAGCAGCGGTCCTCGGCGTCCTCTAGTCGAGAACCGAGTTAATGACTTTCTCCGGGTATGAACACATGAGACAAACGCCTCGTAGCACTTTAGGAAAACACGCCGCCACAACTCAAATACGTCGAGGTCAGTGAATGACAAGCCAGCCCTTCCAGTTCGTGACAAGACTCCCGAGGAACAGTGGCACCTCCAGATGCACTGCAGTCAATTACAGTGATGTGAGATGTGTGGGGCAGACAGAGGAAATGACAGTTGGGGAGACAGCTCTCTTATCATTGTCCTTCTGTTGTGGCCACTTTGAAACAAGTGGAGCTATTTGTCTGGCAGCGAGGTAACGCTGGGGGGGGGAAGAGAGAGACGGCTTTCTATCTGAGGCGGCAGAGGAATGTAGCTCACACGGAATATCTGAGTGAGTTAAACAAGAAAGGGGGTTTTGAGAGCAGGAGTTTGGCAGGTGAAAAGAGACGGAGAGTCCTTGCAGGCAGGTAGTCGGGGACGACGGGGCTGCTGCGATGTTTGCTTTGGGCAGGGAGGCATAATCTTAATGTGCGGCATCAATCAAGACGCTGCCCGCTGCACAGCGTGGCAACTTTTATCGGCGCTCATTAAAGTAAGTGCAGATATCTTATGCATCAGTTGGGAATGCAAGGACTTTTTCATGCTAATTCCCCGCCCCCCCCTTTAGATTTGTTATTCATCATCATCAGCGGGGTCCTGAACACAAATAAAAGTGGAGTGGAGTCCGCCTGATGAATCTGAAACGTTTAAATATGTTTAATGGAACTGTTTAATACATGAAAACCCCTCCTCCGGTTGGGCATCAAGGCGTTTCTTTAAAGTCAAATTAAGTGTTTTATTATGAAGGGAGTATTTATCATCCTTTAAAGCGAAGAACAAACAGCGTGTGGAAATCAAAGTTTCTGTCCCTCGGGAGCATTTGCCTGACGGAGAGAACATTTTAAATCCACACCGTTCTCCCCCCCCCCACCTTCTGCTGCAGGTCCACCCGATACTGATAAACCTGAAGTGCCACGGCCTGCTCTGAAAATCAAATTAACTTGTGAAATTTGCCCCAAATATCCATACTGGTGCACCATTTTGCCTCCCTCGTGAGCGTGTTAGCAGATGAAAGGAGGCTGGCATGAGCAGCTGGATTGTGTTCAGATTCTGATCTCCGTGTTTGAATTGCATTGGGATTTTCCCCCTTCTTCTTCGTCTTCTTCTTCTTCTTCGATTTTTCATGACCGAACGTGAGCATCGAACACAATTCTCTGATTAGAGTCACGGGCGCAGATCTGAGAGCTGTTAACCCACTGCTAAAAGCAATATGCTGAGGCTTTTAACCTTTCCTATTTAACATGCCTGTCAGTCTGGACTGCCTTTTATTAAATTACACGCTGGCAGTTATTTGGATTTCTGTTTCCTCTGAGTCCCTCTAACCTGGTAATCGGCCTTTGTTGAGGCTGAGGATCCCACGTAAGCAGAATCCAGGGATGAAATGTGCTCCGCAGCCTTGTTTACCAAATATCTAGCAAGAGAGAGCATCTGTTTATGATACTGAAAAGCATGACATTGTGCATTGAACGGCCACGTCCTTCACAGAGTGGCTTCGAGTGCTGAAAGAGCCGTTGTGAATCGCGATGCTGACGGCGAAACCGAGTCCTGGTCCGCAGACTGGTGTTGGCTTCGCTGCACTGACCTCAAGCAGCTGTACCCACCTCCCTGCAAGGCAAACTCATCTCTAATCTATTATTCATAACGGAGAGGCAGAGAGGAAGACTGGGAAAGGCAGATAACTTGGTCGTCTTTTCCTCCATACACCCCCCTTTCCCCGTATTACTATTATCCAGAGGCCATTGTGTGGGAAAACAAATGGAATGATTGCCTTTTGTTGTATAGGAGGGATGAAAATGTTGTATTCTGTGCAGAATTTGAATGTAGACATGCTATTCAGAGCACAGGAGCGATGACTGCCAGTTGCATTGTGCAAATAATGATGCATGGGATCAAATTAAAATGTATCTGCTGTGGGTTCGGATCCATTTCCAAATCTATTTCCAGCTAGATGAAAAATCGAAAAAAAAAAAAAAAAAAAGGCTAAGGGTTTCGGGTTTGGTATTCATTTCCCCCTTCAGTCCTTCTCCTGTTTTGATTGATTTTGGCCAAATGTTTGTGGCAGAGGTCATATTTTTAAGTAGATTCTGCCTCTTTAGTTAAGAAATGCACATTTTAAATGCTCTATATCGGAGGTCTGATGTAACCCAGTGGAGGGACCCCCTATTACATATCTTTTACAGTTATGTTGCTTATTAAACCAGACCAATAATAATAATAATAATAATAATAATATGTAGTGCAGCTTATAGTATGGCGTATTGTGTATAGTACTTTGTAATGATGTATATATACAGTGCTAAACCATAAAAAAAATAATTGTTGACAGATTCAAACAGTTCATTTCTTCATCACAATTTCCCATTGACACAACAATTAACATTTATATTTGCTTATTAGACGTTGAATGTGTATTTGTGTACATATTTTACATTTTGGAAGAAAAAAAGTTTAGGATAAAATCAACCATCACCAGGCTTTAACCCTGCTGTTCTAAATACAAATACACCGCCTCCAAATAACCAGGTTTTATTGTCGAGGCTGAGAAATGTCTCATTCGTGATACGATTGTTTACGAAGCACCCAAACACGTTGCTAATTTCTCATCCACAGGCGGCGAACCGTTATACGACATGTTGCTTTCAGTAAATTCAATTTGCCGAACTGGGACGACCAAAGCTTTTAACGTACCCTTTTTTTTTAATTATCTCTGCGATATATTTAACAACAAGCCGCCGACGCGTCTCTGTGCCTCTTCATAAAGCAGGTGGTGTTTTGCATCCATTTCACACTGTTGAGGGACAAGGGACTGAAAACCTCGTGAGGCTCGGCATTTCACTCCACTTTAAAAATCACACGAGATGTGAGAGTCATGCTGAGAGGAGCTCTGCTCCATGATGTCCACACGTCTACCTCTCTCTCTGTGACTGCATTCACTTCCCATCCTCTCGGACCAAGAGAGCCAAATTGCCTCCACATTGTCACGCTGCAGGTTGGGTGAACTTTTCACATGGCGGAGCACTTGAATTATCGCTGATAGCAGCTACAAGTATTCAATCTCCACGCCCAGACTGCAGGGTAATAGACAGGGGGGGGCTGAGCTATTGTAATTGAAAGGCCCCTTCAATAGCGATAAATAATGACGTTTCCCTCGGGGCCATTAGGGGTTGGGGGAAAGGAAAGGGTCGGATGGAGGGAGGCGGTCTCAAATATATCGAGCCAGCCTGTTAACCCCTCGCTGAGGGAGGCATGGAGGGATGATACAGGTGTGAAAACACAGGAGGGGAGTCACTCACACTGCTTCATTACCGATCAAGAACTGTAGGATTTCTGTTCATTGAGTTTTATAATCCCAATGACCAGTATTGTATGGAATCTTTGCATAATTTGAAGTTAAAGTGGAGCTGAAACATCATTTCTAGTTGTCTCTTTTTTCCAAATAGGAGGTAGGAGATACCTTTGGGAGAATTTTATTCAATAATTTAAAAGATTCGCTCAGCACCTTCTCTAGCTCTGAATGATTGATGAATGGGTGTCATGATATTATTGGTGGAAATTGGTTGGCACTAGCTGATGTAAGCACACTTCATATTTTGATTTACAGGCAGAAAGGATATTGGATTGTAATATGCATTTTCTTTCAGTGATCTAAAAGAGTTAAAAAGAGATTTTTCAAACTTCGAGTGTCTACCGAGGCAACCCAAGTGAGTGCTGTGTCCGTAAACATGTTGCCGGCGGGTGTTTGCCTCCGTCCGGGTCGCCCCTTGTCACGATCCTTGTTTGTGATGGTCATGGACAGGATTTCAAGGCGCAGCCAGGGGGAGGAGAGTGTCTGGTTCGGGAACCTCAGAATTGCGTCTCGATGTGATTCTGTTTTCTCCTTCAGAACGTGACCTGCAGCACCTATTGGGGCAGTTTGCAGTGTGAAGCAGTTGAGATTAGGTGGTTTGGGCATCTAATCAGGATCCTCCTAGTTCGCCCTTTTAGAGGTGTTCCAGGCAACCCAGACCCTCCCCTGAAGGGATTATATAGCCGATCTAGCCTGGGAACGCCTTGAGGTCCACCAAAAGGAGCTGGAATACGTTGTTGGAGAAAGGGACGCCTGGAATTCCCACTGAAGCCTGTTGCCATGGTGACCTGGCCCTGGATAAGAGGACAATGGATGGATGGATAGATGGTTGGATGCATGGATGGTTGGATGGACACTATATAGGCCTTTATAATATCCTTTTTCAACTTTCCCTTAACTAGATTTCATGGTAATAGTGTAGGAATCCCTCTAGTTTATCATGTATCACCAAAACCATCGACACGCACACATAAGAAACTCTATTCAGGGGCAAGCAGGCAAATAAATCAGTGACCCTATCTAGTCTCTGTTAAGGATGTCTGTGGGACGATGCATTGAAATTAACCGTTTTTATGGAACTGTCAGGAAGAGACATTAATCTTATCTGATGAGGGCAACATAACGGCTCATATCTTTAAAAAAAAATACATAAACATCATGACTGGCTGCTATCTGATGTTTAATCAAAATGTAAATGTGGGATTTGCACCGGTAGTTCAGAGCTTTGTGGCAGCGGAGGAACAGAGATGCAAACCAACTTTCCTTTCCCCCGACACATTGCACATTCCTGTCATGCGAGTCGCACGCTGCTGCCTACAGAATAGTAATTGGCACACTTGAAGCACTTTCAAATGAGGCAAAATTAGCAGCACGCTGTCGCTTTTGACATATATGAGCTTTTCAATCCTCTCCCCAACTGAGTGGAGGAGGTTTTCTGTGTCTTAATTACCTCACATTTTTGGTACGGTGCCCTACCGAGCTATAGCGAGAGCTGCGGGGAGTTGGGAACTCAGCTGAGACGCCCAGACAGCGGTTGGTGACAGAAGCCAGGGGAGGATCCGGTGGAGAAAAGGCTCCCAGCTAACATGCCTGGGTTGACAGGGAGCGTTGATGGAAGGGGGCCGGAGTTCCCCCCGAGGAGAAGCACAAGAAAGAGGAAGCGCTAGCTCAAGGGAGAATTCCCCTCAGGCACATATGGCAGAATTGAAACATCCATACGCTACGCTACGGTAAAACACAAGATATTCAGTGTGTCGATACTCTCGGTCTCCCGCTTCCTTTTCCTTTGGAGATATTCTGTACTGGCTGGTCTGTTTTATTCTGCACACAGCTTCTACCCCCCCCTCAGGGATGCTGACAGTAGTGGAGGCAAAACAGCTTCAGAACTGGATGCTGGGACTACAATATGTTGGTCAGGGTGTGGATGGAGCTATACAATATACAAGTATTTTTATATCAAAGCTTTATCAAAGAATTGCTAAAACAAATCTCCCCTCTCTCTATAGACACACACACACACACATACACACACACACACACACACACACACACACACAACACATATATATACCAAATCATACCAGTGGCTCGAGAAGGCCGGTCTGAAGGAGCACAGTGGCACTGATCAGGTCGGGGTCTACCATACAAGACAGGACCCCAGGTGCAGGTCGGGGTCTACCATACAAGACAGGACCCCAGGTGCAGGTCGGGGTCTACCATACAAGACAGGACCCCAGGTGCAGGTCGGGGTCTACAAGACAGGACACCAGGTGCAGGTCGGGGTCTACCATACAAGACAGGACACCAGGTGCAGGCCGGGGTCTACCATACAAGACAGGACACCAGGTGCAGGTCGGGGTCTACCATACAAGACAGGACACCAGGTGCAGGTCGGGGTCTACCATACAAGACAGGACCCCAGGTTTTATTATTGTCAGCCTTCAGCCTACACATGTGGTTGCTGTATGTGGTATGCACACTATCATGGCTTATATTTTCTAAGACCTTTTTCTAACTCGGTTTTACACGATGGCATCCATTGTCACCCAAAATGCCAATCAGATGCCAGGATGGAACCAAATCCATTCAACTTGTGTGAAGACACCGCGGGGCTGCAATCACTTTAGGGCACTTTGGTGCTCCATTAAATGTAATAACTCCAGTGAGGTAGAAAGTTGAAATAAAAGATTAATGTAATGTAGCAATTTCCAGTGTTTTCTAACTTGATAGTGGGAAAAAAAAAAAAAAACCCTGCACAGAAAAATGGACTCCTGCCAGGCGCGAGCAATGAACCGTCAAAGGCCGACGGCGAAGAAGGCGAGGTTTTTAGTGTAAGAGCCGTTCCTGCGTCCATGTCCGTCTTTGACTGGCAACCATTAGATGGTAAACCATGCAGACAACACAATGACACACTGAGAGGTTGTGATGCTGCAGACATAGTTGTTCACATGGAAAACTGGACCGGTGGTGGATGTCAAGAAGCCTGCTCCCGTGTCCTTATCATACAGTCTTCTGAGGCTTCATGTTGTGTAGCGTCTATCTATTCGAAACCACACAATGTAGCTCTGCCTCCAGTTCAATTGTGCTCCCTTCACTAAACTGCCTCGGCTCCCTTGATGTGGCATTGATCTGTCTGCCCGGAGTATTGTCTGTGCCGGCGTGGCCGGCACCATCAATATTGCATGAGGGCTCAGTCTAAACAGCTCAGAACTCTTTTGCAGTCCATCCAGCGAGGGGTAATAAAATCATACCCGTCTCCGTTCGCTCGGCGGGGAGAGTCACATGACGGCTCATCTCACCCCCGTCGCTCTGTTTTGGAGGACAGAAGAACTCGCATGCATTCCTTCTGTGCCAAGAGGTGAGATGAGGGAAATAATGTGAAACAAAAAGGAGTGACTTTTACATTATTAATTGCCTCAAACATTAATTAGCATTCCTCTGTAATTAGTGTTGGTCCTCTTCATCACCCCGACTCAGCTGTTCTGAGGAAATTAAATGTTTACAAGAGAATGAGTCAATGTTTGCTCGCTGGAAGTTAAATTGAATTATCTCAAGAATTCCTTTCCGAGCGCTCGAACCCACCTGAGCCAGCGTGGGGGGGTGATGAGGTCCGGCTCTGTCGTCTGGAACACAGTTGGACCACGTTTTGGCCCGAGCTCCACCTGACTTTTTCATTGTTCCCTCCTCCATCTCCCCTTAATCATGCTGGTTTATCTGGCAGACGATCTAGGGAAGCATGACGATATTAAATTAAACGAGGAGGAATCAGCCGTACAGCTGCCACAATGCCCTCTGGGAAATATCGTAAAAAAAAAAAAAAAAAAATGGAAAGGGTTTTCAGAGGGATGATAACAGTGCTGGCAGCTCATTGACTTCAAGCCTTTTGGCTAGCTCATTAGCCTTTTAGCTATAGTGATTCTGCAGACCCTGGCTCCATAGTTGTGCTGATGTTAAACTATCTGGCTTTTAATGAACGGCCTGAAGATAAACTCAAAACCCACAGTGTGTATTGTTGTGACACATAATGGAGTCTGAGAGTGATTAATGTACATGTTGGGGGTCACGTGACAGACTTCATGTCTAACTTGGTGGTTTCAGATAAGCCACCAGAACAAAGCGGCCTAACAAGGTCACGGCCTATTTGTGAAAACGTTAGCGAGCTCGACTCTAATTGAGGAAATGTCATTTCCCCATTAACTCATGAGAGAGTAAATCTTACCCATTTGATAGGCTACACATTTGCATGGCAAAAAAAGATCTAAAGCATATATTAGAGAAAAAAAAAAACAGGTCTTATGTAAGAGTTCTTTGAAGTAACTCCCCCTCATCATTTAATAGGGCATCACTAATGTACTCTAATTTGTTCTAATTGAATTTGACTATGCAGTTTGACTGGTGCAGATGTGCAAAGAAAACCACTGCTCTTCAATCAAACGCCCTCCGACATTATGACACACAAAGAAATGAAATTTAAAGTCACTTTCATTTATATTTTTTTATTTTTTCCCCCCTTGTTTTTGTCATTTTCTTTTTATTTTGTTTGTTTTTGTTTGTTTTGTGTGCTGATGGTTTAGTCATCCATTCTTTTCCTGTCTTTTGTTGTTGTTTTTAATCTGTTGTCTTGTATGTTGAATTCTTGTCTTGTAATACGTTGTGTGTGGACCCCAGGAAGAGTAGATGTTGTTTTCAGCATCAGCTAATCCAAATGAAATCCATAAATCCATAAATTCTGCACATTTAGAAGAGTTTGACATGCATTTTTTTTTGCTTGTTTTAAACTAAAACATCAGCAAATCTATGTGATCAGGGCCTGTATGGGTGTGAATGTCAGATAGACCAAACTACCCATGGTGCACCAGTGCATGTGACATCTTCCCAACTGAGCCACAACAGACAAAATGAGGGGGAAAGTGTGGAAGCATTTTAGATAAAAAATCGGAATAAAGGCAAAGCTGTCTGTACTTTATTATACCATATAGATACATAATAATTACCGTTAATTAACCCTGTTACTCAGGGAGGCAGTGAAGGCACCAACCAAAGGTTGCATCCAAATGAATGAATGGTGTTAAATGTCATTGGCTCGAACCCCAGTAGCCTACAACTGTCACGGTGATGGGTGTCAGTGGATGTTACCTCAGTTAAAGGGTGAAGCCAGCAGTTTCTCTCTCTCTCTTTCTATCTATATCTCTCTCTCTCTCCGTGCTGAGGCCAGACAAGGTCAGCACATATTCCTCCCGAAATGCCTTTGACAGGTAACACAATGACATCCAGGCGGACCGAATATGAGCGATATTCCTAAAAGTCTTCGGCCGCCATCTGTCCTTCATGCATTCCTTCCCCCCTGGCGTCGCTGATAGATAGCGCCGCACATAATCCATTACTTTTGGCCCATTGATTGAGCCCAGCAAATCAGGGATCAGCGTTGTGCGGATGTAACCGGACCCTCCTATGAGCCGGCTCTCCGCCGCGAGCAAAGGTGTCAGCCGCCGGCCTACTAATCACCCTCGGCCGTGAGTAATAGCTATGGAAGCAATCACAGGGGAAATGCATCATCTCCACAGACCCGCCATCTATCAACCTGACTCGCTCTCATTTGACTGAAACGCACGCCGACGTGAAATATGACACTTTGTCAAAGGCAGGGAGGAGGCACGTTGGCTCCCGGAGCCTCCGAATGTAATAATTAAACAACACCCATAAAGGCCCATTGTATTTCATCCATTGACACGTACGCGTTGCGCATTTCTGAAGCCCGTTTCCCCGGGTAAACATGTCATGCTCGACTCCAGTGCATAATTACAATGCTTCACCAGTTTATACAGAATTACAATATAGGCGCACTAACAGTCATTTTCCACTTCAGTCATCTTTCAATTTGTTTCTCCACCAAATCGACAGCGTAATGGCGGGGAAGGAGGGACTATTTGTCAGAGAGTTTGACGTGTTTGGCCCCAAACAGAAGCCACCAGCAGGCGTCCTCGGCTCACCCGGTCACATGACCGTGTGATTCGAAGGGGAGAGAGGGAGAGAGAGGTTCTCGGTTTGCTTTACGATCTGTCAGATTTGAAGTTGTGAATGCTGCAGTTTCGGGAGTGCACGTGTTATTTCGCACAGCGGGGAGCATTTCCTCTCCAATCACTCACCTTGCAATCTGCAGATTGGCCCCTTCCTGCCTTTATGCTCCACTGTTAACCCCAACAGGTGCTAACATGCGGAAGGCGTACCTGGATCAGGATTAAACTGAACATTAAGGCAGAGGTGGAATAAAAAGCGTAGAGGACGCTTCCTTTCAACAAGTGCTAATGTGCCAATTTAGCAAAGCGGAATGACCAGCAAGGTCAAATGAGGTCCTTACAAATTCAAACAATGATTTATGTTTTTTAGACAGCTAACGAACGCAATATTTGTCATTTCGGAACAAATTGCCGACATCTCCGGAAATGAATTCTATAGATTTTTCCTCTCCGTTCATTGTGGCTTTTCTCTCAGCGAGGTTATTACTTAATTAGATTGGAGGGAGGGCTCCGTCAGATATTGTATCTCCCTCCGACTGAGACTCACCTTACCTCCGTCGTTCACCTAGAATACTGATCGCTTGGCGGGCGCTTTAGCCAATTACCTGACATCAAATCTGAAAAAATACATCAATATATTTCCGCGAAGCCTCTTTTCCCCTCTTGTTGCTGTGGGATGAGCCGCTCGTTTTCAAGGTTAGATGGAAATGACGTTGAGCTTATTAGAGAATGCAGCACATTGGAATCATTCCAGTTTAACTCAATATTATGCTGCATTTCATGACATTTTTATGCTCATAAAGTGCTGAAAGTGTAACGCAGGTGGAATCGATAACATGGATTATGGCCCTGTTCCATTTAGGTGTGCCAGGTGTGGATTTTGGGCATTTTGGGTTCACAGGAATTGTGTTTTTTAGTACTTTTTTAGGCATTTGAATTCAAAAAGAAAAAAAATAAGATTTACTTCCCTGGGATCCAATCAACGTGAAATATTAATATGCCAATAATACAGTGCCAAGTACTCGTCCCACCTAGCTCCCTCCAGTCTGATCTGACAGGCCACAAAATTAATCACAACTGCTGTGATCATGACTCGTGGCACATTTCTGAAATGTTAATAAAGCCATATTGAATGGTGCACTATTCTCAGCAGGAAGTCTGCAGCCTGTGGCTGCTCACTAAATCTCAATGACTTCATTAACTCATTACCATGAGTCACGGCGCGCGGTGCCAACAGCAATTAAAAGAGGACAGGAAGGAGCGCTGTCCTTGGGCCACTGTTCGGCTCGCGAGACTGGAACGCTTAACTAGATTTAGCAGGGTGATTGACGCATCAGTAGGTGCTGAGGTGGATTAAATGGACTCAATCAATATTCAGATTTGACTCACTCTCGACTGGAGGAAAATTGTCAGGCGCTTTCGGCTTTTGTGTTTCCGGCTGTGCGACGATGCCGCGGCTCTCTCTTCGTCTATGAATACTCCTCTGAGGAATTTTTAATGCTCCCAAAAAATATACTTTTAACTTATGGTAATTGAAAAAATCAGCAAAAAGCTAATCCAAGTGGAAGTCTGTGGGAAAAAAAAAAAAAAAATTCTTAGAGGGCGTGAAAGGTCACCAAGATTTCCTCCCAGTCCGCAGAAGACTGGTGAATATTCATCCCGTCTTTTGTCTTTTTTTTACTCCTTATTCAACCAGGAGGTCAGAGGAGATGGAAAACCCGTAACTTTCAATGAATATGTCAAGGTTTTAATTCAACTCTCTCCTATGTCTTTTGTAGAAACACATTTCTATTCATGAAGCCAATCCTCCGTAGTCATGACACTGCATACTTGTGTTTCTTTTGTAAAACTCCAGCAAAATGGTAATTAAATTGCAACTGTGGGCTTCTGTCCCCTATGCAGACTTAAAGAAGCCTTTATCTTAGTAAATGACTGGCAGTTGATTATGAAAAAAAACCAACATTTCTTCTTTTTTTTCCCCCCCCCTCCTGCGTGAAAGCACTCCTCCCACACCTTCTGCTTTTGTGCACACTATTATTACGGCTCCATTGTTAATGAGTTTAGAATTAACTGGAGACTGGAGCTCCTGCTGAGGCTGATTGTGCTGTTGAATGGGGAGCTGGAGGAGGAATGTATGGATGGACGTGCTCACTGTGTGTGCAGGTATCCGTGTCTGTCGCTGGCAAAAACACAACGAGCAGAACCGGAAGGCGTCCTTTTTGCCTGGATGCTCATTGCTGCTGTGCTACCTGACATCAGGTGTCATCCAATATATAGAGGTTTTAATGCGAGGTCTGATTTCAGGCAGACATCAGCTGGTAAAACTGGGACGTTAAAGGTTGTGAAGGTGATTCTATTCAGCAATTGTTTTATTCATTGAAATCCTTGTAACATGCAGATAGCAATGGATAAATAAATAAATGTTCTGACATAAAGAAGAAATAAATGTTATCTGTGGGCGTGGCAGGACGGTAAAAACCCCCGTCCTGTCTGTCAACTAACTTCCTGTTTGCACTCTGCCGATCTCGAGCACTCTTTTGGTGTTTTGGGGAGGAGCTTTAAATAGAGGTCGAAGGGGGCGTTCAAAGTCAAAAACGATCTACTCCGCCTTTAAACTCCAGATAAACCCATTATACTTTAACACGGCGTTAAAAAATAGCAAATTAGGATCCATTCATTTCCTTTTGGCACAGTGATTTTGATCATATTTTTTTTCTTTAAAAATGCAGAATAATGTGTTTATGTGTTTGTGTGACCACGCCCACAAATGCTTTAAGTCAAGGTCACCATCGTAGATTCACTGCAGCCTTAACTTTAAATGACATCAACACTTTAAGGATTTAAGCTTTCTGAATGAAAATAAAGAGTGAGATCATCGTGACGAGCTGATTTATCGATCCAGCGTTTGTTAAGAATCCAGCCAAAGACCTTGAGAGTGTAACTCATCCTTTTATTAGCTCTCGGATAGACCGCTGTAATGCTTTTTAAGCCGATGTAATATCTCTTCATCCTCTACAATTAGTAGAAGAAGCAGCTGCTGGTGTTCTCAGTGGGAAAACAGGATCACATATGACCAGTATGACCAGTATGAACGTTGTGCATGAATTGTCCACATTATATTTAGTGTTTTCTTCTCTTCCTATTGTTTGTGTTTTTTTTGCCTCTTGTTCAGCGCTTTAATTAACATTACAAATAATGACTTGGCTCGCCCGTTGCTCGGTTCCACCAGCTATAACGAAGGTTAAAGGTCGAGAAGGTTTGGCGTTGTGGTATTAAGTAGACTGATGTAGCCGAGCTGGATTTTTGGGGGCATCCACTGTGTGTCCTCTCTCCTCCTGCTCCCCTGCTCTCCCCCCTCTGTCCTGCAGCATCATTCTCTATAATGAGCTTGTGGACAGGAGATGAGATATGATTCTTGGAATTAAAACAGCATTTTGTACTTTGATCATCCAGCAGTGTGTGAAGCACTGAAATAAGACTCTCCCCTTCTTTATCGAATCTCTGCTCTCGTTCTCCCTCTCTTAATCTTTCCCTTGCTCGCTCGCTCGCTCGCTCCGCTCGCCCTGCTCTATCTGAGCTTGGGGGATTGCTGTATGAGATGGAGAGTTAATGAAGAAAGCTTTTTTTTTTCTCCCTCCCTCCCCCTGCAAGAAGGACTAGTAAACTCTGGCAACTTTGTTCTCCGGTGATCGCATCACGATCTGCATTCATGCTTTACAGTGAACCATTAATATTAAAGCGTTTGTATTAAAGCCCTCCGAGAATACAGTATGTCAACACAAATTAATGCGATTTATTTTTTTACTCCTAAAGTTGGACGAGCAGCTTCGGCTTTATTTCACGAAACAATCCCAATGACGTCGTTTCCTTTTTAATATGATTTCACATCTTATTGTCTCCTTATTGACGGCAGCCAATCAGCACGTCGCTCTCACGCTCATAAGATGCCTCGTCCTCGTAAACTGCAACCGAGGAGCAACATTGTCAAAGAGCCATTTAAGATACTATCATCTAATATGGAGGCTGACGTGGGCTGCTGCTGCTGCTGCTGCTGGCAGCGTGGGTTATGTAACAGCTTTCCCGGGGACTGATAGCAATCCAACACGCCCAGCAGGGGAGCGGCAGCGTGTGTGTGTGTGTGTGTGTGTGTGTGTGTGTTGGGTGAGGGGTGGGTGCGTTGAAACACATCACATAATATTGCAGCCAGTGTTCTGCCACAGGTACAGAGAGGCACTCTTTGTGCCAATTGATTTGTTACCATGCTAATGAACCGTGATTAGCGGAGCAAGAAGACGAGCCGTCTTTCGCTCAGTGAGGTGTTGATTAAAAAAAAAAAAATAAAGAAATCAACAACTGGGGGTGAAAGACGAGAAGGAAATGCACATTTTTGGAAATCATTATTGTAATTAAAAAAAGAAGAAACTAAAACTTTATCCTCTTAATCAAAATATAAAGTGTTTCTCCTCCGATTGTGCAACAGAAAGGCAGTAAAGCAGTGAAGTGTGCTGAACGCAGCGTTACAATGATGCTGAATTTATGAGCGGTTTGTCTGAATCCGGTTTCCGCTGCCAGGCTTGTGAGCCGAACGCATCGGCACCATTAGCAACCGTGTTTTATGAGATATCGCATGCTAAATTATGTGTTCATATTAGTATGGGATGTCTTACAGTCATGAAGAAGCATTTAGCTTCATTGAGACATATATCACAGCATGGCAGCGACCCCCGGAGTCACTATTCACATCATGTATCTCTAACGTCACCCAAAGAAACTCACAAAAAAAATCTTATTTACTAATTATTTTATGAGCTATATTTGCTGCTTAATCCAGATTAGAGTGGCTTTCAGAGAAGGAAGTGTTTCCTGCAGGTCCTCAAACAAATATATATATATATATATATATTGCATATTGTGTACACATGACACTGAGTCCACATCATTGATTTCCGAGATATCCGGTTGATATGTCGAGGCCAAGCAGGGTGTAGAATGAGTTACCTTGGGCTGGGAATCCAAGCAAACAGTGTTAAGTGCTGATGCTGGCTGGGAGGGAGGTCTCCTCAGTGCACCCCCCCAAGTTGTCTTTCCTTAGAGCAGCAGCAACACAGTCCTGCTGTAACTGTAGCACAATCCTGCATAACCGACGCTGTTTACCAACCAAACAAAGAGCTGCTTTAAATTCATCATTTTTATAAATTTCATCCCCGCGCTGACAGTCACTTTTAAACCTTTTCATTAGAATTCCCTCCCTGCGTTACAAGAATGAGCCGAGACAAACCGACAGCTTTACATGGCGACGATTGTTTTTCCTGCAACACTGAAGGAAACGCTGAATCTTCCCGTTGACTGGAATACTGCACATATCATAAATGTACTGTATAAGATGTCGATGTACTGTATAAGATGTCGAGTCAGGAAAACTAATGCTCAGGCTTTCTTGGCACATTTTAATAACCACAAGCTGGTAAACTCATGTTTGAAAGAACACAAATGGATGACTTAGGTCTTTTTGTAGTCTCCCATAGCCAGGCCTCCATCAGCGCTGTGTCAGCGCTAAACGAAGGTCGTTACTGCATCGTGCTATAGGAGGGGAAAACACGCTCGTTTGTGCTTGTAGAATAAAAACACTTGTACACTACAGGATGCAGCAGCAGGGCCCTTTCCTGGTCCTTCTGGTGGACTACGATGGGACAAAATATGCATTGTAGTCAATGGCAAGAACCATTATTTTAAATACAACAACAACAAACATACTATAAATACATTTTACTGAAGGTCCAACGGGGGACACTGGAAGGGGCGGGGCTTAGCCTCTATAGGTAGCGGAGGAGAATACAGTGGCAGACTTCTTTAGTCTACATCTGATGATGATTTTGTGCAGTATTGTGGGTAACTAACAGATGAATTACCTGCATTACCTCAACCAAAGCAAGAGGAAATAGACCAGTTTCTCCTGAGCCTGATGGTCCACCATGTCCCAGCATACAGGACTACATCTGCATCTACACCCCCCCCTAACGGATCCACCTAAGGATGTACAGATGACAGAGTGCGTCCTCGGGGGGAAACACTGCACAACCATCAATATGTCAGTCTTGTGTTACATGTGTGATGGATTTATCGAGCCATCGATACCTTATCAACTGGAGGAACGCTCAAGGTCATCTTGGAGAATCTCCCACCGCCCGGTTCATGTCAGTGGTCTCTCCTGTTCCCCTGAGGGGCCATGAGCATCATCATCAGGTCAAAGACCTTAATGACTATAAGAGATACGAAGACAAACCAATGTTTGGAAGCTTTAGGATTAAAATAAAGCAACTTTGGTCAATTTGGAGTTCAATTTTGGATTTTAAATACTATTCAAAATGAATGAGGGAACACTTCAGTGTGCCTATAAACATTTGAAATGTTACAATATCTATCTAAAGTCTGACAACATTTTGTATTATCAATTACACGTTTTTTATGAAATCATACACTCTCCCTTTCACGTCAAATAGAAGGGCTTATCTGGAAAGGAAACAGTGAACAGAATACAACATTGTCATGTTAATGTGTGCTAATCTGTTATGTTTGGTACCGAGACACGCTGGTTTGCATATTTCTCCCGGTACGCTGAGGTGGAACAATCTGCCATCCCTGCTCATCAGTGTTTCCACCGCAGCACTCTTATAATGAATGTTCTCCGAGCCGCACAAGTTTATTGGGTCAACGGGTTTAAAGTCAAACTGGTGCGTATCATTCAGACCCGGAGAGCCAGTGAACGCATCGCTGTAGCTGCGTGTGTTGCCGGGGTGGGAGGCGGGCGGCGATGAGGGGCTGATGGTAAATCGATAGTGATGGATCAAAGTGCTGCATGGCTGGATGCCTGTGGTGTCAGGGTGCTAGGAACAACGGTGACTTTTTACTCCCCCCCCCCCCCTTCTAATTATCCTCTCCTCCTACACCAGCTCGCTTTTTATCTTGAATTCAAACACGCCGCACTGATCTCACACTTTTCCCTGTGTGTGTGTGTGTGTGTGTGTGTGTGTAAAGAGAGAGCTGATGTGATGCTTTGTGTCGTGGTGTCAGGTGGCATCAGCCTGTAGTTGATGGGAAGACACAATGCAACACAATCAATATCCAAACACTGAAATCATGTTGTTTTTTTCTGCGATACGTGTCCACATATCTGTCACAAAAAAAATAATTACATTCTCTGTTAACCCTCTCCCTGCTTTTCAGTGCAAATACAATAACGCCCTGTTGTTGAATGTGTCTGATTGTTATTTATTATAATACAAGCAGTAATAAAATCTAATAAGTAACCGCTTGGTTGTGTTTTCTAGGAGAAAAACTTTGGCCGGTCCGCTCCCAGAGTCACCATGGTAGGGATGGCTGTTCTTTGTTAAACGGGTCAAAGCTGCCTCTAATCACGTCTTTGTGATTCCTGCCCTCCTCTTATGAGTTACCGACTATTAATATAACAACCCATGAGTGTTTGGAGGCAGCTTACACCTGGAGTGTTAATCGTAGTGCAGTGCATTCCCATCGACCTCTATCTATAGACCTAACCTGTGTATTTTAACCCCCCTTTAACATGCAGCTCTCCTGTCTGTGTGATGAATACATGTGTGGTCTCTGTTGTGGTTCCAGGGGTGCAACGGTACATAGTTTTATAAAAAAAAAAAATGAATTATTAATACAAGAGGAGCATCACTGCTTACCAGGGGAACTTAAATGTACTCATTTCGGCTTTAGGGGCAACTCAATTATTACAACAAATGACCCGAGTAGAGTCCACTGGGACTCTGGCTCTTTGTAATATATCGCAGTAAAAAAAAGCTGGCTTTAAGCTACATTTCAACACGCTGAAGCGGATGAGAATTCTAATGAAGGCACCGTTGCACCCCTATCTAGTCCTGTACAGATGATGTGCTGATGTGGGCCCACCTTCAAGGAAAACACTGTAAAGAATTGCATCATTCATTAAGTAACTTGTAATTACTGAATGTAAACTAGAACATTCTATACCTCTGGATGTTTGTTGCAGTTGGCCCACATTGTGGTTTTTTCATTGTGTGTTGTGCCTTTAAACCAAACTGGTCCCATCCCACTCCTCTGCTCTAATCCCTGCCCTTTTGAAATGTACGTTTTTGAACTGTTTCACTGAAGCTTTTCTCTGTGTTGCCCACTTTGCCGAAATGAATGTCCTAACCTCTATGGTGTGCGTGGGTCTTCGACTCTGTCCGTCTCATTGGAGAGGAGGGCTGGTCTATAAAGGCATGGATAAAGGCAGTTTTGATGATGTTACTTCTTTTATTTTAAGAAGACATCAGATAAATCTGTGCTTATCCTTGCTTAAGATATACGGACCCTCCTCTTCCTCCTCTACCTCTTCCTCGTCCTCCGCCTCCTCTCAAAGGAAGTCTGCTTTTCAACAGCCCGCAAACGGATCGGTTGGTATGTCAATCAAGTGTTGAGAGAAATGGCCTTTTGTTGTTTTGTTTTTTTCTCCATTCCTACGATTGTGACATGAATGAAAATGCCGTTTACAACTGTTTGATTTTCAGGAAAGATTATTACCTTTGAAAGCAGCGAGTTCTGTAGGAACGCCACCAAGCGTCACTTCAATCAAACGGATCTGTATTGCCTTTTAGCACACAGGGTCAAGCTAAACCATGGCGGGTTCACCGTCTATCACATTTCAAAATGAACTGGATATGAAGTCCATCTCAACCCCCCCCCCCCCCCCCCCCCGCTGAGACCATCGGAGCACATTTGTCAAGCTGCAGAGGCAGCGACATGTCAAGTTACTACTTGGCCTCGGGTGTCTCCGGGTGATTGTGAGTTATGAGATAAAGAGGGCGATCCTTACTGGCGGTGTGGATAGAAAACAGTCTGGGATTTTTATTACACGTGGCAGGATGTTTGCAGTCTGCAGCTCCAGTGACTCTCATTAATTGAGTTAGGTATGAATGCGTAACGATATCTTGAGTATTTCATTTCAACCAATTCCAAAAACCTGTGTTAATGGTTTTAATTCATTAGCAGAAATGAGATGATGGACAGACGAGCACAGTCATTTAGCGGTACAATAATACCCCAAAAAGTGTGTATTTTTGGGTATATTTTTATACTAACTGAAAGCTTTTTGTCCCTTTTCCTGCAAGTCCTGCTGAAGGCAGTGCCTGTTGATACAGAAAGGCTAGAGGGATCTGGAAAAGCTGCAACAAGCAATGTTTTTATATGAACATTGCTGTAATGTGAAGGTTTACAGAATCGTGTTCGCTTTAAACCAGACACTCTTCTGAGTTCAGGAATGCGGTAATAATGTGAGAATCCTCGTGGGTCTTCTCAGTCTTGCGTCTGTCGATGATGAAGTTTGACTTTCTGTGGGTGGCGTTTCTTTTTTGTTGTCATAGCAGCTATTTCTGATCATCCTGCTGCCCAGCTCATCTTTCTTCACTTCTTCCAAACGAGCGTCTCTGGAAGAAGTTGAATCATGACAAACAGCAACAAAGCAGTTATTATTATGAAAATGAAGACCCTTTTTATCCAAAGTGGAAGTTTTAACTGAAAAACTCTGACTCACAGTCGTCAGTTAAAAAACGAGTGCTAAATTTAGACCTAGAATTGCTATATATATATAAATAAAAGAAGTATTATCAACAGTGCTGCAATTGGGGTCAGAGTTAAGCGTCCTGCTCTGCCAGTAAAATCAATGAGGAGGTGGGAGCCACTTCTGTCCGGGGGCTTAAGGCTTTGTCCCCTACTAACCGAGTGAAGTGGGGCTATTATGGCAGTTAACATTTAGAGATTAAATGTGAACACTCTTTGTCAGTTGTTAAATGTCAAGCCCACAGTGGCTTCCCTTTCCTCCCGCTTCCTCTCGCTGCGAAGGGAGGGGGAAGGGATGCGCCACTCGCAACCGGAGCTGTCAACACAGCCGATAGGACGGAGACATCCACATTCATACCTGTCAAGCACATTTGGCACGCATGCAGCGGTGCGCTCCACCCACACCTCCTCCAGTAGCAGCCACTTGGCAGGGCTAATGGGACGGCGGGGCTGCTGGTGTTAGAGGAGAGCTGAGGATGGCTCTCTAATAGATGTTGGGGTGGAGGGCTGCCTTGTGATCACTGGCCCGTGTTGCTGTTTCATTCCACCGGTCCACCACAGCCTCCTCGTCCTCCTCTTATCTGCTGTCTGACTCAGTTTGTCCCCCCCTCCTCCTCCTCCTCCTCCTCCTCCTGCTTTTATATTCTTATTCACATCCGATAAGTGTTGTTTTATTGGAAGCTCAAGTTCACACCCAACATTTGTAATAGGTGTGAGTAGTTACAAAAGAAACGGCAACAGATTGGTGGCAAAACAAAGTCAGACAAGCGCGGTGACGTCGGATGATTCTGCAGAAATCTTTTACAGCAAACGTTAATTATGCAAATGTGGAATTGCCTTTCAGTTTCCTTCAGTTTGTTAACAAATATGTGCTGATTTTTGTCTCATATTTGGGAGATGAGTTTCTTTTTTTTGACTTCCCTACTCCCTGACTGGATATTATGACGTCACTGCTCAGTCGTCGGACAGCATGTAAATCCTTTGAAATCGATGTTCCATGAGCACAATCGATTCTGCAGATGCTGGTGTGACCTTGGCGCCGGGACAAGGTGTTTTAGCGGCGGCCCAGCATGCTCCTCTTACCTCCCCTGTGTGCTGTGTGGAGATGTGAGGGTTCGGGATGTGTGATGTGAAACAAAATGCCATGCCAAATGTCACATTACTTAGTCACTCGTGTGCCATCTGGATGCTATTATACAAACTCGCCAAGGAGGTATCCTCCAGAGATTGATTAAAAACGGAGGGGGAAATTGAATGTGAGTAATCTTCTCTCAGAGGTGAGGGCGACTGGATCCAGGAGAGAGAGCCTGCGGCCCACCCGTTCCAGCTATATGCTTGATTCGCGCACTAAATCTGACTGACACCATCTGACAAACACACAGCTGCGTCATCAGCATACCGGCGGAAAAAAACATCCATTTAGCAATTTAGATAGGGACCCTGTTTAACCCAACAATCTGGAGAGCATGTCAATCATAAATAATCAACCCGCTGTATGATTAGACAACGGCTTTGCATCTATTCGAATGAGGACGTTTGAGGTGATGAAGGGAATAACAAACGGACAAGAGGGGTGCTCACCTCTCGGAGGATTCTCTGGAGCTGCTTCACGCTAACGAGGGGCGTGGAGGTTATCATAGGATGCTCAGAGAGGCGGGGAGGATGGTGGTGGTGGTGGTCTGAGCCCATAAGCAGTCTGAGTGGTTGGGGGTGTTACTGGTTGTACTGGGATGGTTAATTGGTCCCCAGATTAGGGAGGGATCAGTGAACATGGCTGTCCAGGTTCTTAATGAGCTACAGTCTTGTGTTTCCGTCTCGGTGGGCCGTTCAGACCGGCTGGTCTCTCCGGACCCCCCTTGAGTGGAAACGTCTTGGAGATCAGGAACATTAGTATCACGTCAGGGTTCTCCAACTTCTCTGAGAGACGGGGAGCTGTGCTGACAAAACCTATTAATGGCCAGTTATGTGATTTATTTTCCTTTTTGTGACGTTTAAGACTACAAGTTGAATTAATGGGCATTTTTCAACTGATTTATTATCTCCATAAACATTGTAAACATGAGTTTATGGTCTCAATCTCCAGTTTCAAGTCTTCTCCAATCCAGCATGACGTTCATTTAGTCAATTATAGTCCATTTAGAGTCCACCAGACCAGAAAGCAGGTGATGCTTTAGGGCGGGGCTTCCTTGTGATTGACAGGTATCTAGACTCCCATCATTGAACCACAACTAAATACTGAATGATTAATAAATAATGTTTTGATGGTTGTTCATGCAACTCAAAGGACTTTGTTCAAATTAGCATGAGCTTAATGTTATCTTTCACCAAAGCAATTATCTTGTTATAATTAGGTTCAATTATTGCTGTCATGTCTTCATTTTATTTACTTTATGACTGCGTGGAGTGTGTTTTACAACGGGCAAAGTAAATGGCTGTGTTGTTCAGTGGAGTCTGGTAGCTCAGAGTGGAGCATATTAACGTTTAGTACGCTAATAAGTTATAATAACCGTCCAAATCCCTGTTGGTTGTATTTAATCTGGTTAAAATGTTTTGGAACACTGAAACAATATTCCTACTAGAAGTTGTAATGTAGAGTGTTACAATTATATTTCCCTAATTGTTTTTGTCCATTAAATATCAAATATGCTCATATGATCACATTTCATTATGTTATTAATATATAAAGCTATTTTTTGGAGACAGGGTTAATGAAACTTCGTTGTGTTGATGTGACTTTAGTGAACTGTGCGGTTCATTTTTAAGTATTCGTGGTAATACACAGCAGAATAGGACGTACAGGATTTAAATGGAGTTTTTACTTGATGAGAGCGGTTTAAAAATGGTTTTATGGACGATCATTTAATATTTAGTACTTTGAGAAGGGCATGTTTGGGCTGGGAGTTTGACTTTAGAAACGACAGAGTTGTGAAATAAAAAAAGGATGTTAAAAGTCCACATTAGCATACGGTGAAGTCTTGTGTGAACAGGGTTGTTTGAGTTTCTCCGCGTTGGAAACACAATATGCCGTTTGCTCTGCGGCTCCTTCTTTGTGCTGCAGAAACAGCATGTAAAAGCTTTTACACTCTGTATACACAACCACACATATTATCATTTCTATCACAACGATGCTAATTTCGTACATTCAGGACACACAGTCTCACATCACTACTGTGAGAATCACTGTTTGTATATCAACAAAAAAAAAAGAGAGAACATCCCATCTATCTCCGTAACCGGAACAAATATTGGAGCCCATGATGCGAGGGCCTCCTTCACTTCTGTGACACATGTAAATGGATGTTTCAGCAGCTCTAATGCATTTTTAAACAGGCACAGCAGCAGACAGCAAATGAACGTGTCACGACGGCAACGCTAGGACGAGGTCTCCATCCATCGCTGCCTCCTCCTCCTCACTACAAACATACAAACCTGCTATCACACACACACACACACACACACGGGCCTACATACTGCTGAGAATAGCTGTCATTCATCAAACGTTCTCAGTACAATGGGCTCAGTAAAGGTCCCATCTTTCAACTAAAGCACCTCCAGACTCCGGGGTCCAGCCGAGCTCTGCACCACCTCATCACATTCCCCCTGTCAACCGCCAGCACTCCTGCACAGTAGGATGGAGGGATGATTGGGGGGGGGGGGGGGGGGGGGAACTGTTGTTTATTCTCAGAGTTGGAAATTAAAATGGCTCCGCTCTCCTCCACTGACAACACGGAAGACTGTTACTGCTGATTGGACCACGCTCACGCATTCAGAGAGCCGGGGAGGAAAAGAGGGGAATGACCGGAGACAGAGGATGAGTGTGTGTGTGTGTGTGTGTGAGTGTTTGTGATGAAGTGTGTATTTGGATGAGAGCTCCGAGGACTGCAGCTTAAGAAAACACATAAAAAAAACATCCTCACTGCATTATGTCACAAGAAAAAGCTGCATATTTAGTACAGACAGAGGTTTGTCAATCTCCTGTTTTAAAAAGGTGTAAGAAGGAGCTTGGACTTTATGCTTCTGATAAGATAAAAGCTTGAGTTTGGGAAGTTAAATATGTTTCCCAAGATGCATTTGGATAACAAAACACATCGATTCACTGAGCTTAAAGTAGAAAGTTTCCATGATTTTACATCACATGAGAAGACAAGCAAATAACTTAAAATGCCTGTTTTCTGAATGGAGTTTGGATGGATTGTAGGCTAGGCTAACACAAACATGGACGCTATGGTTACTCACCATTTCTGATCCAGCGATGACAGGAGGAGAATATCAGCGCTGATGAGGCTTTCGCGTGATGCCCGGCACAAATTCCACGTCTTTTTGTGTCTTTGCATCGACTTTGTATGGAAAACAATTAGCTCTGTGTGTGAACGTACATTAACTGTTGGTCTTAATTAACTTGTGTGTAGAATTTTGATGCAATGAGACAAATTCCACAACAAGCGACAAAGCAATAATGTGCATTGTAAATTAATTGGCTTTGGGGATTTGAGATTAACTTATTTTTTAATTTAGGAGGAGTATTTTATTAGTGTGTGTGTGTGTGTGTGTGTGTGTGTGTGAGAGAGAATGTGAGTCAGGTGTGTGTGTGGCTGGATTTACATTATGTCGCCTGTGTGGATGCCATACTTTGCTTGTGTTCTATTATTATGAGGCTTTTTAAAAATGCTATGTGTTGCCACGGTGATAAGAAGTGTACCATTTGCTTGCATTGTGTCGACTAACGTGGAGTTATCACATTTGAGGACTTTTTCCCTGGAGAATTAGATGAATGTCTGTCTTTTTTTTAATCTTTTATCCCATAATGTCACTACTGAACAGTGGATGCGTCGTGGCTTTGTGGTTTGAGAAAAAAAACTATTTAACATGGAAAATTCCCCTACAAAAATCTGTATTTTGTATCCGAAGTGTCAAAATCTGTGAAGTCTCTCTTTGCCTGTGACCCTCAAACTGCTAGTCTGTGTTTGAGCTGATACGGCCGACGATCCTCGTGGACACTGAACACATCTTTCATTGCTTTTGTCATTGCAGGTACTCATCAGCACAGCTATAACCATGTGGCTCTAGGTAGCCCGACACGCACGCCTAAGAATGGTAAGACAAACTAGGGGGAGAGGGGAACATATTTAAGTGAATCCACGGCACCGGCCCATTACCTTGATTTCAAGCCCCACCACAAATCCATTCTATTATTAAATATAAGGCTTTTTCATTGAATATGGAATCGTAGCAAGTTAATGCGCTGTCGAGGTCATCCCGTCCTCCGGTGACCTGCGAGCAACATCACCGTGAACGTTTGTTAGCGCCGATGTCACGCGGCTGTTTGTTCGAAGCGTTCCGCTGGCAGACTGGCAGATGTGCAGAGGAGCGGTTGCATAAGAATGCAAGGTGGAGGCTGAGGGGGGGGGGGGAGGAGGGCATAAGCTGAATATTCACTGCCTTCTGTATTTATTAAATCACTCTGATCTCGCCGTTTGATTCATATTCTGTTTGTTTCAACCACAAATGTGGAAAAAAAAGAAATGACTTGCTTGCTCTCGGGCATTCAGGGGCGATGCTTGAATTCTGCAGCCAGAATGGCCTCTTCTTTATAGGCATAAATGACCATGTGGTTCACACACACACACACACACACACACACACACACACACACACACAAGGATACGCAAATTGCAGCTATGGAGAAATGCCTTGGAGATCTATGGAAACATGAAAAATCCATTTCAACAACTCATCTAACACAGAGCCTTTGATCACAGACCCCCCTGAAAGGCTTCCATAAAGCCTGCTGACCCCCCCCCCTCCATCTCTACCACCACTACCAGTTGTAACTGGAGATGCAGCTACTAAAAGCTGCAAGCAAAGCAAACCCTGAATCATACACACTAGTGTATGCTGACTTTTTATTTTTATTACTTTTTTTTGTTTCTCACCATCAACGTTGTCTCTGAAATATATTTTTTTTCACTTGGGTTTGGTAGCACACCGATCATTGAGATATGGTAAGTCGTTAAGTATATTTAGTGTAACAACTCATTCATTACATCCCGGCACACATGACACTACAAACCCTGTCTTCCACTTGAACTGTTGTGTTTTCAGACCTGATTTAAGTAGCATTTGCTAATAATTATGATATTGATGTGATATATATGAAGCATATTTGCATACATTTTTAGAGAGAATCCTTTTGACTCGTGAAAGTACATGAAAATCTATTTCATGTAACAGCTGTAACAAAATATAACCTGTGTAATTCTATAGTCAGTCCGTCACTACTTTCTGGCTTCTAGCAGCATCTAATATCTGCTTGATACATGTTCGGTTGTCAGAATCGAATTTCTACAGAATTCAGACAGATTCATGACATGCAACAGGTGTTTCAGTTTAACCAGTGACCGTGTTAACTGGTGACTTTCAGCTTGCTAATGTTCTTGACACCAATGAGTGTTAATGGCAACAGGAATGTGTCTTCGTGTGCTTATTGACATCCATTTAAACTGGATGGAGAAACCGGTCTGTAAGATAGAGTCAAAACGGAGACATTGCCTTCTACATGGCTACCTAGCTACCTAGCTAGCTAGCAACCTAGCTTAAGCCATGAAAAATAGTGACAGAGCAAAATGGCCATTAATAAAATCTACGTAGCTGTACACGTTATTGCTCAACACATTCTTACTCCCAACTCATCAAATACTGGCGCTTGGTCGGAGGCCCTTTGCACCAAAAACCGATGCACTGGGCTCTAAGTTGAAGGACCGTACCAGGAACATGCCGCCAGTGCCCAGCAGCCGGCTTTGGCTTGGTGTTGGTCTTTTCACTGCAACAACAAAACTATAACAGATTTGCAAGGACTACTTGAGTCAGGTCTCTGTGGTTGTACTGTCCATCGTGATGAATCAGTAATTGAGGTAGCTAACAGCATGTCTTAGTCAGTCCCCCTCGTATTGAAGCCGTGTGTCAAACAGTTCAGATCCACATCACTGGAACTCCCAGAACCCTGCCGCCACCACCTCCAACCTGCTCTCCTAAGCTTCCCCTGCTCGATTCATCCCACTATATGCTTTCCTTCTTGCATTTCAGCCTCCTTTGTTCCCTTTTAGATTCTCTTATCTCCATCTCTTCCCCTCTTTCGCTCCTTCTCTCCATCCTGCAGCAGTTACTAAAGCCCTATTTTTATCCATCCATTGGAGGCTGCTTCTCGGAGCCGCACCCATGTCCACTGCTCTGCACTGCGTGACAGACTCACAGCCCACTGGGGAGAACGAGATAGAGCTGCAGTGAGAAAGAAAACGAGAGAGAGGGGAATACAGAATGGACAAGAAGAATTAAGGACATATAAGATTGACAGTGCAAGGAAGTGCAGCGGGGATGTTTGTGTGAAGGGGAGATAAAGCGAAACACACACACACACACACACACCACACACACACACACACACAGTGTGTCTTCCTGGCATCATATCACGTCACATCAAGGACAGCCAGTCCAGACGCTGCTTCCTGCCTGGCCCCAGATCACATCACAGCATTGTCCAAGCAGGGTCACTATCCAGCACACATCTGTTGTTTTGTTGTGTTGTCTCGTTTTTTTTCCTCCCCCTGGTCTTTTGTGGACCAGCGTTCCCTCCTGTTAAAGTCCGTCCAACACCAAACGCTCACTGAGTGCCTGACGTGACCGCCGATACTCCCCCCCCCCATCACTGTCACAAACAAGTTGGAGTTTTAGATGTGCAACTGTTTCTCAAAAGGCTGGGACTTCACTGGCTGACTTCAAATTGTTATTCAGCAAGTGATGTTAAAATTAAAAAGGCAAGAGATTAAGATTTCATATGATTGTGGGACAAACCTTGTATATAAAGCAGACAACCAGGGCCGAGAGCCAAGCTTTTAGAAATACCAAGGTCTGTAAAGCCGTCTTCTTGCATGATGCGCTGTTTAAAATTCTGTGGGATAGGGACTTGGGAACGTACCAAGTCTATTATAATGATTAAGTCTTTAGTTCTTCTTGTCCTGTTTAGCATGAAGACACAGGCTTTTCTTTTTCACTGACTCACGGTAGCTTCTCTTGTTGTCTTAGCAACAGCAAACACCCGGTCTTAGCGGAACCAAGCAACTATGACAAGTGAAAGCTACCGCTAGCATCTTAGCCCAACCGCCCGATCAATAAACACCCATAAGATGACAATTTGGCCTTATATGAATAAAACCATCAACAGCCATCACCCTAAGGACCTTAACAAGGCGTTGTCACACGTTGTGATGTATTAATTAGAAAAATAAATGCGTACATTCATGGGAAGTTAGCTAGCATAAATAACATAAAATGTTAGCATCATAATAAACTCGCAAATTTGCAACTTTTTTTCCCTGAATATTGCCCCCGTCTCTAGGCTCCATTTATTTTCTCTACAGTGGCCCTAACATGCCGTCGTAGTCTGAAGGAATTCTAGCCTCATTTTAATATTTTAATTGAACAAGCTTCCACAAATCTGACCGTGCATTCCCACTTTTGACCAATGAGATTTGTTCAGGGCTCCTTTGCCTCCAGGAAATATTTGTAACCTAAAGCTCCAGCTCCAACCTTCCCTTCTCTACCTCAGCAGGTGATCTTCTCGTTCCTGGCTAGCTCTTTTTTGGGGGGGAGGGGGGGTCAGGAAAAGCCAGCATGCCCATTTTTCTCTTCCCTTTTTCTGTGTCTGTATATGTATGTATGTGTCTCCAGAAAACAATCGGATAAGTGGCATCCTGACCTCGCAGACGGAGCCCTACGACCTGTCTTTCTCACGCTCCTTCCAGAGCCTGTCACACCTGCCGCCCTCCTATGAGGCGGCCGTCAAAGCCGACCTCAGCCGGTTCTCCTCCCTGAAGAAACTCAGTAGGTCCAAATTCACTGCACTAATGCAAGAGTAGGCTCCTGCCCGGATGCCCTGCATGACACAAAACACTCTATTAATTGTGCTTTCCTGACTCCTGACTGGGACGTACTGAATGGCTCCGACGTGTTTCAGCTGTGAAAATGATTTGCCTGCTGTCTGAAGGACATCTACCCGTCCACAAAAGTCAGCTCCCTGGCTTTCCTTCCCCATTGATCCTTTCAGTGGATGGAGAAGGCCTTGAATCCGAATCAGAAAATACCTTTCTCAAGTCTGATCCTTCATGAAACTAGCGTAGTCACCTCAAGAAACTATGAGTCATTGATATTCCATGCTTCCTTGTCTCCACTTAAAGGCTGCAGCCACTATTTCTCTCGGAGCGTATAAATACATTAAGCTCACTTCTTGTGCCTGGCCCAGCTCGGTATTGATTTAGTGGTGCTACGCTGGATTTCTTCGGCGTAATGAGGTCTCATCTCGTGGTATTCTCTCCGAGTGGAACGCAAATATTCCTTAAGGCTTTTGTAATTTCATCACTACTGCCCCCACTTGACTGCTGGCATGCAGTCAAAGTGAAGGATGGCGATCTACAACTCATCCCCCGTCAGGGCTCACTCCACAACCGGCTCCCACACGTAGCTGCCAGGCACCGTTTCAAACTAAATGGCACAGCAAGGTTTGCAGGATGCAGTGCTATTTACTGGTCCTCAGTTGTTTTTGGAGAAAAAAAGACATTACCCTCCTTTTTGCGTGTGGAATTGATTCAGTAATACTTTAGGCTGTAAAACAAAACCAAAGGATTTCAATTGTCAGAGATAGCAGAGACAGTGGTAAAACGGAAACCCTCCTCGGGCAGTGTCCTTCAGTCCTCCCCAACTTTCTTTCTGCTTCCAAAGCAGATTATTTGTTGCAGCAAATAGCCAACAGGCCACTCTTTTTGTTGCTCAACTAGAGTCTGCACACTGATAGATCATGTTGGATTGTGCTGGAGGGAAGATAGAGTGGCATTTCCATTGTCAGGATAATAAAGAGAGAAGAATGCCGCTGCTTATTAATGCAAATTGGTATCAAACTGAAGAAAAGCATCGAGCCCGGTTGCAGCACAGGACAGTACACATCACAAGTTATTCATTCACTCCGTGGTAATATAGTTGATGAGTCTTGCCCTGCCCAGATCCTGAAGACGGTTCACGTTTGAAAGGAACATCTTGTTTTCATTATCTCTCATAATGAATCGATTTGCAGCGAGCCCCCGTGGCTCCCTGTTTAAGGGGATTTTGGCTGATTGTAATCTTGACAGGTGGTGTGAACACCGCTGCACCCATTATTACAAAAAATGAATTCTCAGCGAGGTGGAGAGGTCTGTGCGTGTGATTTATTCCCACCATGCTAATGACACCTCCGACTTAGTGTGGCGGTTAAACATCCTGCCGGCGTTCCGAAAGAATAAAGATTGGCGTATTCATAACGATGGACTTCCAGTTTTTAATTTATGCTGCCCTTGTGTCTGACATGGTTTTTGTGAACGTCACTATCTGTGTGGTTTTGTGGTCTCTCTGCATGTGTTTGTGTTTTTGTGGCATGCACTTGATAATACATTCCCTCCTACACTCTTCTGTCTCTGCAAATGTATTCTTGCATGTCGTAGTTGTTTGCACACGCGAATAAGGATTAAAAAACATCCACTCAAGGACGTTGAAACACAATTCTCAGTGTGAAGTGATTGCTCCTGAACACAGATAGCCTTCCAGCATGCACCTATGAAGTGCCTGTGTGCTTCCCTCCAAATCTGTATGGTATGACCATGTTTGTTTATAGACTTTCATATGACCTTTGAAAAGTTTGTCCCCACAGCCAGGGCTGCTTGTAGAATCCCCGATGAAGCCTGGATGTGTGGATGTTATGTGCCGAGCATGTAATACTGTGATTCCTCTGTCTCGCTCTGTTTTCTATTCCCCTCCATGATCTCAGAAAGGTGAAATACAGATGGGTCTACCGGCTCTATCCTCTGCATTTTGTGCAACGTCCTGCAATCCCACTTTATACGATGCCTCCCCTTGCATTCTAACACCCACCCGTGTTTTCTCTTGCTCTCACTCTCTGAATCTCCTCTTCACCTCTTGCCTCTGTTTTTTTTTTTTATCCCCTTCCTCTCTGCAGCAGATAAAGAAGTCGACGACTACTACACTCGTAAGCGCCACCTGCCCGACCTGGCGGCGCGAGGCACTCTTCCCTTGCATGTTCTCAAAATGAGCCAAGACCAGGTGGGTTCACGCTGTAAGTGCTTGGTGTTAGTGTGCAAGCGTCCAAACAAGGTCTTTGCCTTTTATGTATCTAAGGCGAAAGCAAGCGTGCTATCTCTGAGTCTCCAGATTTGAATGTGTTAGAAGCTATAGCTGGTCTGGCTCTTCCTCCTGCAGTGGTGGGTGGCGGAGCCCTTTACCCCTTAGCTTGTGAAAAACTCAGCTCATTTATCTTTTGCTCAACAGCACCGGGATCCGCAGCAGCAGCAGCTCCAGAGCCAGCCCCCACAGTCCTCCATCTCCCAGGGCGCCCCCCAGTCCCAGTCCTCGCAGCAGCAGTCTCAGCAAAGGCAGAGGCCACGTCGAGTCCAGAGGGCCATGTCCCAGGACCGGGTCCTGTCGCCACAGAGAGCCCCAGAGCAGGATTACAGCATGTCTTCTAATGGTATGTCCCCATACGGAGGCCGGATCCTCTCCGACGAGCAGCTCCTGTCCGCTGAACGCCTCCGATCCCAGGAGCGTCTCCTCCCGCAGGACCGCCACACCTCCCAAGAACGCCTGTACACCAAAGACCGCATGTACTCCAAGGACCGGCTCCTGTCGCAGGATCACCTATACTCAAAAGACCGCCACTACTCTCAAGATCGCCTCTATTCACAAGATCGCCTGTACTCGCAAGACCGCCTCCTGTCCCAGGATCCCCTGCTCTCGCCGGACAAGATGATGATGTCGCTGAAGCGCGGCATGGTGAGCAGCGTCTCTGGCGGGTTTCACGGCAGTGACAAGTCCATGTCGCGCGCCATCTCGCACACAGACGTGTTCGTGCCCACCACGCCCCTTATGGATCGCTACAAGATGACGAAAATGCACTCCCATCCCAGCGCCTCCAACAACGGTGGCGGTGGTGGCGGCGGCGGGGCGGCGGGAGCGGGAAGCGCCGGGCACTCCAACACTTTAGCCATGAACCAGACAACGACTAAGAGGCAGGCGTTTGCCTCCAGACGGACTCACACTGTGGAACAACTCCACTACATCCCACCGCATCACCAGCAGCAGCAGCAACAGCCACAGCACTACCGCACAGGTAGCAAGACTGAGGTGACTGTGTAGCGGCGGCCGGGACCACCTGCACTGGAAGGGGCACCGTTGTGTGCCAGAAGGGGTGTTTGATGGAGGCATTTGGGTACATTGCTTTCTTTTTTTTGAGTAGGATGGTGGCAATTTCACTTTCTTTGACTGAGGTTCCTGAAAAGTGAGAGATTTCAGGAAGCAAGAACATCCACTAACTAACTGTGAGAGACCGGAATAATTAGCTACACTGTACATGCATACACAGGCCCAGTTCGATCTGAAGCCAGAGGGGTCGTTTGGTTGGGGGAGGGGTGGTATTATCCAGCTAACTTGCCTATTATTTCCACTGTCTTGATTACCTTATCCATCCACAGGCTTTGGCCTCATCCTCTGTATGTTTTAGTGGGAAAACACTGACTGTGTCTGTTCAAGCCTTTATCACCCTCTTTGTCCAACAAATCTATTCTGTGACCTTTTCTGGCAAATCTTAAAGGGCTTTGCATGGTTAAACACAGAGACCAACTCCTCCGTGAATTCTGTTGTGCAACACAGCACCACCACAGGGGATGAGCGAGGTTGAGCCTGTATTAACTTTATAAATATATAAATAAATGAATAAAAAAAACAACCGTTTGTATGCCCTGTCCTACTCATAGCTCTAGTGAATCTCAATGGGAGAAATTGAAATAGATGTTATTAGCACTTCTATTTGGTGCCTCTGACAGATGTTCCATTTCGAAAAATGAAGTGGTTTTGTGGGTTACAAAGCACAATCAATACTAATGTTCTCTTTTGTTTTTGATTTCATTTTTCAGTTTGAATAGTGACGGCTAGCTTGTTTTGTTCTTCAAGCAATGGCAGGTTTTTTTGCTTCCAGTAGACGATTGTAAATAAGCTATTCTAGAAACGGTATTATGGACAAGTCTGGATGGACTTTGTATTAGACTGTCTGTTTTCAATAGATTCTTAAAAAAACAACTATAAATCATCACTGTTTCGTGAGTTCAGATTAGAAACCCACTTAACCAAGTATTTGACAAGATAAATTAATACTATACTGTGTGTGTCTTTGCAAAAACTGTTTGTAGGACGAGACGCGAATGAATGTGTTGTTCATAACAGATATTACCACTGTTCATATTTGGATGTAGACTTTGTTTCATTGACATCAGGAGGAGTTGAAAATCATGGAAATGGATTATGATGTTTGTTATAGTGGGGTCAAATAAACCATCCATATTTTTCTAAACATTCAACATTGTTCCTTGAGAGATGTCTGTGTTGTCTGTGTTTGCTTATATTGATACACCACACTAACACTGTGACTTCTGGGTTTACCATCGCATTCAATTTCAGCATATGAAGTGAGAAGCAGATATCCTGAATTAAGTGGAATGAGATTGAATCAACCATGCTGGATGTAATCAAAGATTAGATTGCACAACCGGTGTGTTTGCATTCTAGGAACAGCTTATCAGTGTTCATGATCTGGTGTCTCCTTTGGAAGACGTGCCAGCAACCTCAGCTCACAAAAACTGCCTGGTTGGGAACATTTTCATTCTAGTTTAGAAGAAATGGTTGTTAACACAAGACGGTAACAAGTACAGTCAGTGCCGAGCAGGAACCGGCGATGACAGATCCAGACTCTGTAGTTCCAGAGGCAGAAATACCTGCAGAAAGCAGCAGTAGAGAGAAACGAGACAACACAATATGACAGGAGAGAGAAGACGAGTTTGCAAGATGCATTACTGTGATAAGTATGCGTACAGATGGAGTACTGAGGAGGAGATATATCAGGGGATGCCGTATCTACGGCAACTTAACTAAGGGGCGGTTTAAGGCTTGCATGAGCCGGCCCTCACTAACCATTATCAAAGCATAAAGTCTTAATATGTGTCTCAGGGATATCCGTGTTGTGTATTATAGCCTCAGTTTAACATCCGGAAATTATAGGTCATCCAGTTTTATGTCCTTAAGGCATGCTTGGAGTTTAGCTGATTATTATTATCATCAGCATAACAATGCGTTTTTCAATGCTTGTATTTAATTATGTACTGAAGAACCTGCTTTACATACAAATGAAGTGCTTCAAGAGCCTTTTACAAACATTAGTTACACGTAACCTCAAAAACCTTTCACTTTTCCTCCACATTTGGCTCTAACCAAGCTGGCTTTGGGCCAATTTATAGGATTTGGCTGGAAGGTTTTCCCATTCTAACCTACAGAAACATGCAGCCCACTTATTTTCCACATAATGGTTTAATTTTTGTGTCAAATAGTCAAATGACTAGCTCCCAAAGTACCGCCTTCTGAAGCTGTTTTTGGTCTGTAAAAGGTTTCCAAAGTGTGACAATCTCAAGACGGACTTGAAGGCTACTGATTTATCATAGCATGGAGCGGGTTTTAGCAAGAAAGGTTTAGTTTTTGTCCCATCAAGGCTTTATGGAATTGGATCGAAGTAACCTACTTCGTGCTCAGCAGCTGAACATAAAACATGCTGTTTTAAGCAGTCTGAACAAGGTCTTTTCAGACAATAAGTCAAGCAACATGAGGGAAGACAGCAACATAGTGGATGTGCAGGCTGACAGAGTGAGGCAGTGTGGGGTGGAGGAGGGGCTATTAAGCTTTCCCAACAGGTGCTACTCAATCAGGGAATCAGCCAATCTACCTGCACGACAGGACAGAACAGCCAAGCCCATTCAACTCCGCACAATACATAAGAAAGGATAGTTATGATACATAATCTCCAGTTAACACGCTTGCTTTTTGTCCTTCCCCTGCCTCCAGAATAGCTCTTTATATAAGGACAACTCCAGTCCCCCAACTGTGAAAGGTTTGAATAAACAGAGGTGGTGGGGGTCGACTCCTTACATAACAGTCACAGCCAACAGCATATTTTTAACTGCGATATAGTGTTGGCCAGGTCTGGACGTCAGTTTGACATCTGAATTAATATGATTGACTCTAAATGCTGGTCAGTGCAATTTCAGACCTTCTTTAAATTCATGGAAATCCTCGGGTGCGAAAGACAATTCTCACAGCAAACAACTCCTCCAAAAACACACACACACACAGGTTTGGTTTTCCAATTTACAATGATCCTCAAGCCCATCAGCATTTAAATGAAAATATGAGTCCGCAATCAAAAAAGGGAATCTATGGATAGGAGAGCAGCTGAAGCGTGAGAGGTAAGACCGTGGAAACTGGAGCGGCGGGAGGAGGAGGAGGAGGAGGACCTGGCCAAGAACAGGGCTTTCCATAAAATAATCAGCAGCTTTCAAACTGCTCATATGGCTTCAACAATGTATTTCATTACTTCCCTCTTCCACTTTTAATGCAGACATGGTGCAGGGGGCAGACGGCTTATTGTGTTGGTTAAAAATGTAGCTCTGCAGGTCTCCATTTGTCTCTCCCCTTTTTCAGTCGCTGTCAGAGTCGCTGTCATGTCTGGCGATTTGAAATAGAAATACATTTTCGGTTTGGATCGTCACAAAGATTCACCGTGACATTCAGAGGATGTAGTTTGGACAAACAGCAGCTAGATCCATTATGGATTTCTATCTTCCTCATTAAAAGCTGTACCAGTGGTCGAAAACACTGTATTTTCTTTGGGGACATTCTTGGGGAAGTTCTGTCATCAGAGCCAGCCTGTAATTAGATTTTAGATTATTCTAAAGCAGGGTGTCCAAGCTTATCCAAGAAGGGCTGATGTGGGTGCAGGCTTTTGTTTTAGCAGCACACCTGATTCAACTAATTAACCAACCATGGTCTTCAATCAGGACCTTGATGAATTGGATCAGGTGTCATGCTGAAACAAAAACCTAAAGGATCTGATAATCAGAATCAGAGAGTTTATTGTCAAATATGTTTTCACATACAAGGAATTCTCCTCGTGCATGAGTGGAAAGTGAAGCAGTTGAGGATGTATTGAGGAATAAAAAATGGTGTGAGAGGAGAGTAACACTCTTGAAATCCTGGTTCAAGAGACCGGAGGAATGATGCACTTCAACATAACGCAGTCGACTGTGTGTCGGCTCACTGCGATGGATGTGTTGGCAGGGGTCGGCCCACTGAAATGTTCTGTTCACCTTTCGTATCATCAGCAGATAAATCTTTCCCCTCTGTTTTCATCTGCAGCACCACACTTTTCACTTCATACGAGTTTGGTTTTGGACCTGTAAACCCTTTTTTCTTCCAGGGTTTCAAGTGATCGTTAGTCCTCTCACACCGCCTTTTCTTCCTCCACTGCTGGCAGTAAAACACTTCCTGCATCATATACTTCACTTACCCTGATCTGATTCTTTAAAGACATCTAAAATATGATTATTTAGATGACAAAAATTCCCAAAATTATCTTTATGGATTGGAAAATAGCGGATGAAAAATAGCCAGGAGATGGGCAATATTCAGAGAAAAAAAGTCGCAAATTTGGGAGATTTTAAAGTAGCAAAGATGCTAGCTTTCATTTGTTGTCATAGCAACGCCAAATACCCGGTCTTAGCGGAACCAAGCAAGCTTATTTATATTGGCTATGACAACACCCAAAAAATGATAATTTTAGCCTCATATAAATAAAACAAACAAAACCAACAGCCCTTAATTAATTAAAAAAAGAAATGCATACATTCATGGGAAGTTAGTTAGCATCTAAATAAACTCGCAAATTTGCTACTTTCTAACCTTGCAAAATTTTATACTTTTTTTCTCTGAATATTTCCCTTCTTCTGGCTCAGTTTTTTTTTTCCTACTGCGGCCCGAAAACGACGTTGTTACTTACCATCTAAGTCAGCTGCAGAGCCATTTACAGAGCTGGCCCTCTGCAGTCCAGCCAAAAAGTCCGTGTTGGTAGCGGCCGCTTGAATGTGGGTGGAGATAATCACCGGCATTATGAGTCACAGCACATGAACACAGTAGGTGCTGTTTTTGGCTGCATGCTGTCCTCTCTCTGACCCGCTTATCTCCCCGCACGCAGGACCCAGCCCCACTTATTTGTGATAATCCACAGATTGTAGGCAGCTCACAGACGTTTGTTTTACGACAGATGCCATATTCAGATAAACATTTAATTAGCAACTCATCAGCTCTGTCAAAGCTAATTACCCCGTCTCCAGCCCTCGCCAGAAAAACCCAGCTCCTCTCACAGTTGGTCCGCACAGCGGTGGACTCCGCCCGCTGCGGCGGGATGCGAGCAGCCGAGGCCCTCGTAGCGTCCCGGGATTGAGAGGGAGCTAATCCAGCCATTCTGCCACCGCCGACTCAGAGCTGCGAGGAGAATAATTTAGATGGGATAACAGCCTGAGACAACATTGTGCTATTTATCAGCGTTTTACACGCCTGTTGTGAAAATGACTACTAGCGAGGTGTCTCTGCAGCGCTTTTTGCTTGTCACGACAGCACATTTCTCAGCTCTCAGAGGGAGTGCAGTGTGGATTTTGGGAGTCATGGTGGACGCTGACAAGTGATCTCTGGGAAGTGGAACGCAAAAAACAGCACAGAAGTGATCGCCTTGCAGGAAAGAGAAGAAGAAAAAAAAGTCTGTCTTCCACCAAGTGGGCACAATAGAATTAGATTGAGTATAAAACATGGGAGGAGTAAGTCAGAAAACAAAGGTGGGATGTCAAGGCATCATCTCCAATAACACGATTACATCTCGTAACATTAGATCTCTGAATTCTTACATATTCTATATACGAAAGGCATCTCTACATCATTCCCAATGGAGGCTCCTCTGCACTGACCTGTAACCTAGCAACGGCCTGACGTCTCACCCAAGCAGATGATTAAAGATACCTTCTTTCCCATTCTGTGCATGAACCTTTTGATAGACCCCCGCCCTCCAGCCAACTCCTGCACTCGCTCCCCAGTCGCATGCCAAGAACACTCGTATCACCTAGACATGTGAAATATGAATGACCACACTGTTTTTTTTGCCTTTTTGAGAACAAGTCTGCAAAACTGCAACATGCACCGCTCCCATACATCTGGCTTTTCATGTTAAACGGGACGGTGTTTGGCTGGTGTTTGGCTGGTGTTTGATCGGTGTTTGGCTGTAGTTTGGTCGGTGTTTGGTCGGTGTTTGGCTGGTGTTTTCTTGGTGTTTGGTTGGTGTTTGGTCGGTGTTTGATTGGTGTTTGGTCGGTGTTTGGTTGGTGTTTGATTGGTGTTTGGTCGGTGTTTGGTCGGTGTTTGGTCGGTGTTTGATTGGTGTTTGGTTGGTGTTTGATTGGTGTTTGGTTGGTGTTTGGTCTGTGTTTGGTTGGTGTTTGATTGGTGTTTGGTTGGTGTTTGGTCGGTGTTTGGTCGGTGTTTGGTCGGTGTTTGATTGGTGTTTGGTTGGTGTTTGGTTGGTGTTTGATTGGTGTTTGATAGGTGTTTGGTCGGTGTTTGATTGGTGTTTGGTTGGTGTTTAATTGGTGTTTGGTTGGTGTTTGATTGGTGTTTGGTCGGTGTTTGATCGATGTTTGGTCAGTGTTTGGTCGGTGTTTGATTGGTGTTTGGTTGGTGTTTGGTTGGTGTTTGATTGGTGTTTGGTTGGTGTTTGGTTGGTGTTTGATTGGTGTTTGGTTGGTGTTTGGTTGGTGTTTGATTGGTGTTTGATTGGTGTTTGGTTGGTGTTTGGTTGGTGTTTGATTGGTGTTTGGTTGGTGTTTGGTTGGCGTTTGATTGGTGTTTGGTTGGTGTTTGGTTGGCGTTTGATTGGTGTTTGGTTGGTGTTTGGTTGGCGTTTGATTGGTGTTTGGTTGGTGTTTGATTGGTGTTTGGTTGGTGTTTGATGGTGTTTGGTCTGTGTTTGGTTGGTGTTTGGTCGGTGTTTGATTGGTGTTTGGTCTGTGTTTGGTTGGTGTTTGGTTGGTGTTTGATTGGTGTTTGGTTGGTGATGGGTTGGTGTTTGGTAAGTGTTTGGTTGGTGTTTGGTTGGTGTTTGATCGGTGTTTGGTTGGTGTTTGGTAAGTGTTTGGTTGGTGTTTGGTCGGTGTTTGATCGGTGTTTGGTTGGTGTTTGGTTGGTGTTTGATCGGTGTTTGGTCGGTGTTAGATTGGTGTTTGGTTGGTGTTTGATTGGTGTTTGGTCGGTGTTTGGTCGATGTTTGGTTGGTGTTTGGTCGGTGTTTGATCGGTGTTTGGTTGGTGTTTTCTTGGTGTTTGGTCTGTGTTTGGTTGGTGTTTGGTTGGTGTTTGGTTGGTGTTTGATTGGTGTTTGGTTGGTGTTTGGTTGGTGTTTGGTTGGTGTTTGGTTGGTGATGGGTTGGTGTTTGGTAAGTGTTTGGTTGGTGTTTGGTTGGTGTTTGATCGGTGTTTGGTTGGTGTTTGGTAAGTGTTTGGTTGGTGTTTGGTCGGTGTTTGATCGGTGTTTGGTTGGTGTTTGGTTGGTGTTTGATCGGTGTTTGGTCGGTGTTAGATTGGTGTTTGGTTGGTGTTTGATTGGTGTTTGGTCGGTGTTTGGTCGGTGTTTGGTTGATGTTTGGTTGGTGTTTGGTCGGTGTTTGATCGGTGTTTGGTTGTTGTTTTCTTGGTGTTTGGTCTGTGTTTGGTTGGTGTTTGGTTGGTGTTTGGTTGGTGTTTGATTGGTGTTTGGTTGGTGTTTGGTTGGTGTTTGGTTGGTGTTTGGTCGGTGTTTGATTGATGTTTGGTCGGTGTTTGGTTGGTGTTTGATTGGTGTTTGGTCTGTGTTTGGTTGGTGTTTGATTGGTGTTTGGTTGGTGTTTGGTCGGTGTTTGGTCGGTGTTTGATTGGTGTTTGGTTGGTGTTTGGTTGGTGTTTGATTGGTGTTTGATTGGTGTTTGGTCGGTGTTTGGTTGGTGTTTGATTGGTGTTTGGTTGGTGTTTAATTGGTGTTTGGTTGGTGTTTGATTGGTGTTTGGTCGGTGTTTGATCGATGTTTGGTCAGTGTTTGGTCGGTGTTTGATTGGTGTTTGGTTGGTGTTTGGTTGGTGTTTGATTGGTGTTTGGTTGGTGTTTAATTGGTGTTTGGTTGGTGTTTGATTGGTGTTTGGTTGGTGTTTGGTTGGTGTTAGATTGGTGTTTGGTTGGTGATGGGTTGGTGTTTGGTAAGTGTTTGGTTGGTGTTTGGTTGGTGTTTGGTAAGTGTTTGGTTGGTGTTTGGTCGGTGTTTGATCGGTGTTTGGTTGGTGTTTGGTTGGTGTTTGATTGGTGTTTGGTTGGTGTTAGATTGGTGTTTGGTTGGTGTTTGATTGGTGTTTGGTCGGTGTTTGGTCGGTGTTTGGTCGATGTTTGGTTGGTGTTTGGTCGGTGTTTTATCGGTGTTTGGTTGGTGTTTTCTTGGTGTTTGGTCTGTGTTTGGTTGGTGTTTGGTTGGTGTTTGGTTGGTGTTTGATTGGTGTTTGGTTGGTGTTTGGTTGGTGTTTGATTGGTGTTTGATCGGTGTTTGGCTGTAGTTTGGTTGGTGTTTGGTCGGTGTTAGATCGGTGTTTGGACGGTGTTTGATTGATGTTTGGTTGGTGTTTGGTTGGTGTTTGGTTGGTGTTTGGTCGGTGTTTGATTGATGTTTGGTCGGTGTTTGGTTGGTGTTTGATTGGTGTTTGGTCTGTGTTTGGTTGGTGTTTGGTTGGTGTTTGGTTGGTGTTTGATTGGTGTTTGATCGGTGTTTGGCTGTAGTTTGGTTGGTGTTTGGTCGGTGTTAGATCGGTGTTTGGACGGTGTTTGATTGATGTTTGGTCGGTGTTTGGTTGGTGTTTGGTCGGTGTTTGGTTGGTGTTTGGTCGGTGTTTGGTCGGTGTTTGGACGGTGTTTGATTGATGTTTGGTCGGTGTTTGGTTGGTGTTTGATCAGTGTTTGGTTGATGTTTGGTTGGTGTTTGGTCGGTGTTTGGTTGGTGTTTGATTGGTGTTTGATTGGTGTTTGGTTGGTGTTTGGTTGGTGTTTGGTTGGTGTTTGGTCGGTGTTTGATTGATGTTTGGTCGGTGTTTGGTTGGTGTTTGATTGGTGTTTGGTCTGTGTTTGGTTGGTGTTTGATTGGTGTTTGGTTGGTGTTTGGTCGGTGTTTGGTCGGTGTTTGATTGGTGTTTGGTTGGTGTTTGGTTGGTGTTTGATTGGTGTTTGATTGGTGTTTGATTGGTGTTTGGTCGGTGTTTGGTCGGTGTTTGATTGGTGTTTGGTCGGTGTTTAATTGGTGTTTGGTTGGTGTTTGATTGGTGTTTGGTCGGTGTTTGATCGATGTTTGGTCAGTGTTTGGTCGGTGTTTGATTGGTGTTTGGTTGGTGTTTGGTTGGTGTTTGATTGGTGTTTGGTTGGTGTTTAATTGGTGTTTGGTTGGTGTTTGATTGGTGTTTGGTTGGTGTTTGGTTGGTGTTTGATTGGTGTTTGGTTGGTGATGGGTTGGTGTTTGGTAAGTGTTTGGTTGGTGTTTGGTTGGTGTTTGATCGGTGTTTGGTTGGTGTTTGGTAAGTGTTTGGTTGGTGTTTGGTCGGTGTTTGATCGGTGTTTGGTTGGTGTTTGGTTGGTGTTTGATCGGTGTTTGGTCGGTGTTAGATTGGTGTTTGGTTGGTGTTTGATTGGTGTTTGGTCGGTGTTTGGTCGGTGTTTGGTCGATGTTTGGTTGGTGTTTGGTCGGTGTTTTATCGGTGTTTGGTTGGTGTTTTCTTGGTGTTTGGTCTGTGTTTGGTTGGTGTTTGGTTGGTGTTTGGTTGGTGTTTGATTGGTGTTTGGTTGGTGTTTGGTTGGTGTTTGATTGGTGTTTGATCGGTGTTTGGCTGTAGTTTGGTTGGTGTTTGGTCGGTGTTAGATCGGTGTTTGGACGGTGTTTGATTGATGTTTGGTCGGTGTTTGGTTGGTGTTTGGTCGGTGTTTGGTTGGTGTTTGGTCGGTGTTTGGACGGTGTTTGATTGATGTTTGGTCGGTGTTTGGTTGGTGTTTGATTAGTGTTTGGTTGATGTTTGGTTGGTGTTTGGTCGGTGTTTGGTTGGTGTTTGATTGGTGTTTGATTGGTGTTTGGTTGGTGTTTGGTTGGTGTTTGGTTGGTGTTTGGTTGGTGTTTGGTCGGTGTTTGATTGATGTTTGGTCGGTGTTTGGTTGGTGTTTGATTGGTGTTTGGTCTGTGTTTGGTTGGTGTTTGGTTGGTGTTTGGTCGGTGTTTGATTGATGTTTGGTCGGTGTTTGGTTGGTGTTTGGTCGGTGTTTGGTCGGTGTTTGGAAGGTGTTTGATTGATGTTTGGTCGGTGTTTGGTTGGTGTTTGATTAGTGTTTGGTTGATGTTTGGTTGGTGTTTGGTCGGTGTTTGGTTGGTGTTTGATTGGTGTTTGATTGGTGTTTGGTTGGTGTTTGGTTGGTGTTTGGTTGGTGTTTGGTTGGTGTTTGGTCGGTGTTTGATTGATGTTTGGTCGGTGTTTGGTTGGTGTTTGATTGGTGTTTGGTCTGTGTTTGGTTGGTGTTTGATTGGTGTTTGGTTGGTGTTTGGTCGGTGTTTGGTCGGTGTTTGGTCGGTGTTTGATTGGTGTTTGGTTGGTGTTTGGTTGGTGTTTGATTGGTGTTTGATTGGTGTTTGATTGGTGTTTGGTCGGTGTTTGGTCGGTGTTTGATTGGTGTTTGGTTGGTGTTTAATTGGTGTTTGGTTGGTGTTTGATTGGTGTTTGGTTGGTGTTTGGTTGGTGTTTGGTTGGTGTTTGATTGGTGTTTGGTTGGTGATGGTTGTGTTTGGTGTGTTTGGTTGGTGTTTGGTTGGTGTTTGTGGTGTTTGTTGTGTTTGGTGTGTTTGGTTGGTGTTTGGTGGTGTTTGATGGTGTTTGGTTGGTGTTTGGTTGGTGTTTGTCGGTGTTTGGTGTGTTGATTGGTGTTTGGTGGTGTTTGGTTGGTGTTTGGTGAGTGTTGTGTGTTTGGGTGTTTGGTTGGTGTTTGGTCGGTGTTTGATCGGTGTTTGGTTGGTGTTTTTGTGTTTGTTGTGTTTGATCGGTGTTTGGTTGTGTTTGGTGTGTTTGATTGGTGTTTGGTTGTGTTTGGTTGGTGTTTGATTGGTGTTTGGTCGGTGTTTGGTCGGTGTTTGGTCGATGTTTGGTTGGTGTTTGGTCGGTGTTTGATCGGTGTTTGGTTGGTGTTTTCTTGGTGTTTGGTCTGTGTTTGGTTGGTGTTTGGTTGGTGTTTGGTTGGTGTTTGATTGGTGTTTGGTTGGTGTTTGGTTGGTGTTTGATTGGTGTTTGATCGGTGTTTGGCTGTAGTTTGGTTGGTGTTTGGTCGGTGTTAGATCGGTGTTTGGACGGTGTTTGATTGATGTTTGGTCGGTGTTTGGTTGGTGTTTGGTCGGTGTTTGGTTGGTGTTTGGTCGGTGTTTGGTCGGTGTTTGGACGGTGTTTGATTGATGTTTGGTCGGTGTTTGGTTGGTGTTTGATTGGTGTTTGGTTGATGTTTGGTTGGTGTTTGGTCGGTGTTTGGTTGGTGTTTGATTGGTGTTTGGTTGGTGTTTGATTGGTGTTTGTTGGTGTTTGTTGGTGTTTGGTCTGGTGTTGTCGTGTTTGTTGGTGTTTGGTCGGTGTTTGATTGTGTTTGGTCGGTGTTTGATTGGTGTTTGGTGGTGTTTGATTGGTGTTTGGTCGGTGTTTGGTTGGTGTTTGATTGGTGTTTGGTTGGTGTTTGGTTGGTGTTTGTTGGTGTTTGGTTGGTGTTTGGTCGGTGTTTGATTGGTGTTTGGTTGGTGTTTGGTTGGTGTTTTTGGTTTGATTGGTGTTTGGTTGGTGTTTGATTGGTGTTTGGTCGGTGTTTGGTCGGTGTTTGATTGGTGTTTGGTTGTGTTTGGTTGGTGTTTGATTGGTGTTTGGTTGGTGTTTGATTGGTGTTTGGTCGGTGTTTGATTGGTGTTTGGTATTGGTGTTTGGTTGGTGTTTGATTGGTGTTTGGTTGGTGTTTGGTTGGTGTTTGGTTGGTGTTTGGTTGGTGTTTGGTTGGTGTTTGATTGGTGTTTGGTTGGTGTTTGGTTGGTGTTTGGTCGGTGTTTTGGTGTTTGTTGTGTTTGGTTGGTGTTTGATTGGTGTTTGGTTGGTGTTTGGTTGGTGTTTGATTGGTGTTTGGTGGTGTTTGTGGTGTTTGGTTGGTGTTTGATTGGTGTTTGGTTGGTGTTTGGTTGGTGTTTGATTGGTGTTTGGTTGGTGTTTGGTTGGTGTTTGGTAAGGTGTTTGGTTGGTGTTTGGTTGGTGTTTGATTGGTGTTTGGTGGTGTTTGGCTGTGTTTGGTTGGTGTTTGGTCGGTGTTTGATTGGTGTTTGGTCTGGTGTTTGGTTGGTGTTTGGATTGGTGTTTGATTGGTGTTTGTTGGTGTTTGTCGGTGTTTGGTTGGTGTTTGATTGGTGTTTGGTTGGTGTTTGTGTTTGGGGTGTTTGTTGGTGTTTGGTTGTGTTTGGTTGGTGTTTGGTTGGTGTTTGATTGGTGTTTGGTTGGTGTTTGTGGTGTTTGGTTGTGTTTGGTTGGTGTTTGGTTGGTGTTTGATCGGTGTTTGATTGGTGTTTGGTGGTGTTTGGTTGGTGTTTGATTGGTGTTTGATCTGGTGTTTGGTTGGTGTTTGGTTGGTGTTTGGTTGGTGTTGTGTTTGATCGGTGTTTGGTCGGTGTTTGTTGGTGTTTGGTGGTGTTTGGTTGGTGTTTGGTTGGTGTTTGGTTGGTGTTTGGTTGGTGTTTGATTGGTGTTTGGTTGGTGTTTGGTTGGTGTTTGGTCGGTGTTTGATTGGTGTTTGGTTGGTGTTTGATTGGTGTTTGGTTGGTGTTTGGTTGGTGTTTGGTTGGTGTTTGATTGGTGTTTGTGGGTTTGGGTGTTTGATTGGTGTTTGGTCGGTGTTGATCGGTGTTTGGGGTGTTTGGTTGAGTGTTTGGTTGGTGTTTGGTTGGTGTTTGATCGGTGTTTGGTTGGTGTTTGGTAGTGTTTGGTTGGTGTTTGGTCGGTGTTTGATCGGTGTTTGGTTGGTGTTTGGTTGGTGTTTGATTGGTGTTTGGTTGGTGTTTGGTTGGTGTTTGGTTGGTGTTTGATTGGTGTTTGGTCGGTGTTTGGTTGGTGTTTGGTTGGTGTTTGGTTGGTGTTTGGTTGGTGTTTGATCGGTGTTTGGTTGGTGTTTGGTCTGGTGTTTGGTCGGTGTTTGGTTGGTGTTTGGTTGGTGTTTGGTTGGTGTTTGATTGGTGTTTGGTTGGTGTTTGGTTGGTGTTTGATCGGTGTTTGATCGGTGTTTGGTTGGTGTTTGGTTGGTGTTTATTGGTGTTTGGTCGGTGTTTGAGTCGGTGTTTGGTCGGTGTTTGATTGATGTTTGGTCGGTGTTTGGTTGGTGTTTGGTTGGTGTTTGGTTGGTGTTTGGTCGGTGTTTGGTCGGTGTTGTGGTTGGTGTTTGATTGGTGTTTGGTTGGTGTTTGGTTGGTGTTTGATTGGTGTTTGGTTGGTGTTTGGTTGGTGTTTGGTCGGTGTTTGGTTGGTGTTTGATTGGTGTTTGATTGGTGTTTGGTTGGTGTTTGGTTGGTGTTTGGTTGGTGTTTGGTTGGTGTTTGGTCGGTGTTTGATTGATGTTTGGTCGGTGTTTGGTTGGTGTTTGATTGGTGTTTGGTCTGTGTTTGGTTGGTGTTTGATTGGTGTTTGGTTGGTGTTTGTGTCGGTGTTTGGTGGTGTTTGGTTGGTGTTTGGTTGGTGTTTGATGGTGTTTGATTGGTGTTTGGTTGGTGTTTGGTCGGTGTTTGGTTGGTGTTTGTTGGTGTTTGGTTGGTGTTTGGATTGGTGTTTGGTTGGTGTTTGATTGGTGTTTGGTCGGTGTTTGATCGTGTTTGGTCGTAGTTTGGTGGTGTTTGGTCATCGGTGTTTGGATGGTGTTTGGTGTTTGGTTGGTGTTTGGTTGGTGTTTGGTTGGTGTTTGGTTGGTGTTTGATGGTGTTTGTGGTGTTTGATTGGTGTTTGGTTGGTGTTTGGTTGGTGTTTGATTGGTGTTTGGTTGGTGTTTGGTTGATGTTTGGTTGGTGTTTGGTTGGTGTTTGATTGGTGTTTGATTGGTGTTTGGTTGGTGTTTGGTTGGGTTTGGTTGGTGTTTGGTCGGTGTGTTGGTTTGGCGGTGTTTGATTGGTGTTTGATTGGTGTTTGATTGGTGTTTGGTATAGTGTTTGGTTGGTGTTTGGTTGGTGTTTGATGGTGTTTGGTCGGTGTTTGGTTGGTGTTTGGTCGGTGTTTGATTGGTGTTTGTGTGACTTGTGTGTTGGTTGGTGTTTTGGTTGGTGTTTGATTGGTGTTTGGTTGGTGATGGGTTGGTGTTTGGTAAGTGTTTGGTTGGTGTTTGGTTGGTGTTTGATCGGTGTTTGGTTGGTGTTTGGTAAGTGTTTGGTCGGTGTTTGATCGGTGTTTGGTTGGTGTTTGGTTGGTGTTTGATCGGTGTTTGGTCGGTGTTAGATTGGTGTTTGGTTGGTGTTTGGTGTTTGGTCGGTGTTTGGTCGGTGTTTGGTCGATGTTTGGTTGGTGTTTGGTCGGTGTTTGATCGGTGTTTGGTTGGTGTTTGGGTTGGAGTTTTGATTCTGTGTGCCATTGGGGTTTGATTGGTTTTGGTTCTCTCCATGAGTCGGTATGAGTATCGTGCACACATGAGTGTGTAATTAGAAGGTTTGGAGGTGTTCGATGTGCTTAGTCCCACTTTATGTGTTTGAGTTGGTGTTCATTGTTATTATAGGTTGAATAAAGTTTCGAGGTGTTTGGTACAGATTTTGGTTGGTGTTGAAATCCCGATGTTTGATTCGGTGTATTGGGGAAGCTTTAATTAACCGCTTCTCGTATAGTGACTTCAGATACGTGCTGTTTTTTCCTAACGCTTTAGTCTTTTGGTATACAAGGTCGTCTTGAAAGTCTGGTGATTGGTTGGTGATTTCTCATTTCAGATAAGTGATATTGTACTTTAATGGATATTTAGTCGGTATTGATCATGACCTGTTGGCAAAACAAATAGTTTGGAATTGTAGATTTGAGTCAGCAAGTGTTTGATCCGGCTAAGTCTTGGTTGGTTTTCTTGGTGCTTTGGTTGATGTCTTGGTGGTGTCCCTCTGTTGGTGTTTGTTGCCGTGTTGATTGGTGTTTGGCTGGTGTCTGGTTGGTGTCTTGAGACGTGTTTGATGAGTGTTTGGCGTACGTTTGGTGGTGTTTGGTCGTGTTAGATCGGTGTTGACGGTTTGATTGATGTTGAAGTGGTGTTTGGTTGAGTGTTTGGATGGTGTTTGGTTGGTGTTTGGTTGGTGTTTGCATTGGTGTTTGAGTTGGTAGTTTGATTGGTGTTTGGTCGGTAATGAATATGACGGTATTAGATAGTGTTTGGTAATGGTCGTTTGAAAGTGTTTGGTGGTAGTTTGATTGAGTGTTGTGGTTGACGTGTTTGGAGGTGTTTGATTGCGCCCTGTTTAGTAATGTTTTGATTGGTGAAATGTTGTTGGTCGTTTGGTAAGTTATCTCATTGGCTGTTTGATGGTGTTTGATCGGTGTTTGGTTGGTGTTTGGTAGTGTTTGGTTGGTGAATGTTAATCGTGTGATCGTGTTTGGTAGTGTTTGGTTGGTGTTTGATCGAGTGTATTGAATCGTGTCAGATTGGTGTAAATTAAGTTGTGTTAATACATACTGGTGTTTGGTCGGTGTTTGGTGGTGTTTGCAAATGTTGGTTGCGTGTTTGGTCGGTGTTTGATGGTGTTTGATTGGTGTTTACTTGGTGTTTGGTCTGTGTTTGGTCGGTGTTTGGTATGGTGTTTGGTTGGTGTTTGATTGGTGTTTGGTTGTAGTTTGGTTGGTGTTTGATTGGTGTTTGATAGTGTTTGGCTGAGTTTGGTCGGTGTTTGATGGTGTTGTGGTGTTTGGAGGTGTTTGGTTGGTGTTTGATTGGTAACGGCACACATGAGTGTTAAAAAGTTTGGAAGGTGTTCAAAACCACGAAACTGTGCATTATCCCACTTTATGTTTTATTTTATCATTGTTATTATAAAATGAATAAAAGTCGAGGTAGTTTTACAGATTTTGATAAAAATGTGTGAAATCACCCAATCGTTAAATGCATTCTGTAATATTCCCCAACCGGGGAAGCTTTATAACACCTCCTCGTAAAGTGACTTACAGATACGTGACACTGCTCAATTTTCTCCTCAAACAAGCAACATTAGCATTTTTATAACAAAGCTACAGTAACTCAAAGAAAGTCTACAATGATTTGTATTCCTCCATTCAAAAGTGACATATTCTCACTTTCAAATATTTAGTCCAAAGGTAATCGAACCCATGACCCTGTTGGCACCAAAACCACCACAATAAAGCACTTGAAGAACATCTGCTAGACCTGCAGCAGCAAGGCCACTCCGGCTAAAGTCCACTTGGAAGGATTTTCTTTGACCTTCAGGTTGAAGGTCCATACGTAGGTGGGTCCCCTCTGCCGGGTCTTGTAGACCGGACACTGGTACACGTTCCTGCTGTCCTGTTTGTCCACGAGAACGGCCCTGATGAAGATCACTGGCACCGCCGGGGTGAGCTCCTTCAGACGGGCTTCCACGATCATACCGCTCTGAAAGGGAGGGGAAGGTTGGAGGGTTCTTTACTCTACTGCTGTAGCCGCCATTGAGGCAGTATTTAATTATATTTATCGAAGAAATAATAGACTAATCTAACACAAGTGATGGTAAATGTCCAGTTTGCACAACACGACTGTGTGGTAACCTTGAGAAGCAGTTTGGACGTGGAAGTCGAGCCGCCCCGCTTAAGAACACACTCTCTATAAACAGTGAAACAGAGTGGTCCGTCTCATTAATTAATCCTCCAACACTTAGCGCCTGACAAATAGAAGTTTCGGCGTGCGTGCGCAGCGACTTTCAGGCGGTGAATGTAAATCCTGATGACTTTGGAGAGCGCGGAGGACGAAGCTTTAATTGCAACCGCATTCAATCGCTATAAAACTTCAAAGTGCTGTTAAATACCAATAACTTTATTTCTCTTTGGGTAAATACAAATGACGGGCGCCTTAAAGCGGGCCATGTGGCATCATGGAGATTTACTATTTAATGACGCTGCATATACACTGTTACTATGGTAACATGCGTATATTTATTGTATGATATCACAACATATTGGTAGAATAACTATGGTATAATTTTAATTATAATAAAGTAGTACAAAGCTGAAGTGCTTCCCCTATGTACTGTCTACTCCTGCCAGTTGGAGGACATGGGGAGAGGAGGAGAAGGGGGAAGAGGAGGTGTCAGGAGAAGCTGCCTGGCCCGTCTGTCCACCTGTCTTTTTGCCCACGTCTCCGGCTTTAATGAAGAAAAAAGGAGCTGCTCGTCTAAAGGCTGAACTAAGTGTTCAAGTGCACACTCTGCACATTCCCTAATTAAGAAGTCTACAGGGATGCTGCTTGAAAGCTGGGTGCATTGGCGGTGGCTGTATGTATGTAGATAGATAGAGCTCTGGGAAGCTGAGTAATGCACTGTGCTCCGAGAGCTCGACGCATACGGGATGCAAAACAGAATATTAAGCCACAAAGGGAAACCCTTCAGGGGGGGAAAATATGGAAGTTTACTTCTCGGTTTGAAGATGCATTTTGATGTTCGCTCACCTAATGTCTGTCATCCGTCTTCACAAGTAGCATGGAAGGCACTATTTGTGGGTTTCTACCTGGACTAAGTCGTGTACCTGTGTGTCCCAGCGGGCTCCCTCCATGTACAGCCCGTGGACGTAGGCCCCTTCCCGCGGCGGCACAGAGAAGTCCTCGCGATTCTTCTTGGTGACATCACACTGCAGACACATCCTGTCCAGAGGCCACTCGTTCCTGTCGGTCGAAACAACACAAGCCGCGTCACGCGCTGTCACAGTCTACACGACGCCCTGACGGCAAGCGCCTTCGTACCTCCTGGCCATCGTCTGCATGATGGCCGTGAGGAAGGACTGCGGGTTGAAGAAGCCGGCCAGCCACACCACAGAGGGGACGACGAAGTCCGTCGACCAGGCCTCCAGCTCCTTGATCCGGGCCAGCAGGTCGCAGAACCACAGGGCCAGACCGGACATGGAGGGGTAGGCCCGCTGGGTCCAAGTGTCCGGCACCGTGTCCAGGAAAATGGCGTTCTGAAGCTTCTCCATGTCGCCGGTCATGGTTAACTCTCCCTGAAGGAACATGGATAGAAACTTCATGGTTGCTGCTGTTTGATCAACAGTTTGAAGATATCAGAAATCTAATCTGGCCTTTCATCCTCTTTCCTGAAAATGTGTTTTTTAATTGGGACAACTGTTCTCCGTTTTCTTACATAAAAGTTACAGGAAGGAACTATGTCACTTCCTGTGTGTCTCTACAGATACAACGTTAACAAGCCCTCCCTGCTGAAGTACACCAGCACGCCGGGTAAGGAAACATGCTGTAAGACATGAGAGAAGTCAGCCATGAAGAGTAATGAGACGCCAGCGGCCTCCTTCACCCACTCAGACTGGAGCTGATGGATACGTTTCCATATTTGAAACATGTCGTAATAACTCTTTATAATAGGATCCTGTACATGTATTTACATCTGTGTGTTTGCATTGACCCTGTCACCTTGGCGACATACTTTGACACACTTACGAAGCCTCCCACCAAGGCTAACACTCCGATAGTTCCTATTTATTCTCCCATAAAGGAGAAATATGATCCCATTTTGCCGGTACAATAGTCTACGCGGCTTGTAAGTCGCTGAGCCGATTTATTGAGGCACGTAGCGTCGAGAGATCGAATGCTCATAACTCCCGACAAATGCCTTTTACACAGATTCCCCCTCTTTCTCTTTGTTTGCCGTTAACACGCGACTCAGTCAGGCTTGACACACAGAGCTCCGACGTCTCACTCTTTCTGCTCCGCCGTAAGCCGGATCTCCGAGTCGTCGTGGAGACTGAGCCGCTGACAAACAGCAGAGAACGTGAACCCCGACACCCCAGATTCTGGCTCACTATATGTTCACACACAGGATAGTATCATAATAACTCTGGGATTCAGTGTGAAGCATTTCATTGGAGAAAAGCCCGGCTTTGGTCACATGGTGGGATTGGTCATGGACCTTCTGACAGCCATGCTTATAATAACAGGCACCCACATCCAAACCGATACATCAAGAATTTGATTTTTGAGCCTTAATATCTGTGAAACTAATCATTTAAGAGAGACCATATTTTTTAGAATGTTTAAGCTAACACCAGAGATGGAGGCAGAAGAGATAGAAGTTTTCTTTCTGCAAAACTGGGACCGAAACAACTCTTTAAATTTGCTGCTTCATTTCAACAAGCCACATTTTGGGAGAAGTTGAAGTACCTACCGAACTGGGTAAATCATCGAGCTACACCCCTGATATTCAATGTCTGGCGGCTATTTGTAACAGATATACACTTTAGAAAATTTTAAAGGCCACAGGTGAGATAGTTTTCCATTGCTGTTTGAAAATGGCTTTTCAGAACATGATGCCAAAAACTAAACTACCCTTCATTCAATGGTTTTTCAGGAGAAAACTTTTGACAGTAGAGACCTAATATTTTGTATTTTTTTTACTAGAATAGTGTGTCTTTGTACTAGAATTTTTACAGGACATTCTGAGATGGTCAGGTGCATTTGATGAAATGACACGGAATGACCCAGTGACCTTGTATGACCTCCATGATCCTGATCTCCTCCCTACACAAAGTCCCACCAACTCATTCGTGAAACATCAATTTTTAGGAGACTAGGCAGAAAGTAGCATCAAATAGAAATACTTCAGTAAAGTGCAAGAACCTTGTAATTATGAACAGCACTTCAGTGGAGTATAAACTTTCTTGCCACCACTATAAAATTCACAGCGTACAATTTGACCAAATTGAAGGACCATCTAAAAGCAATATGAAGCTATTTGATTCTGGGCGGGGAGCTGATGACCTCTGGACCTCCGCCGCTACTTAACAGTCCGCTCACCTTGAGTCCCAGGCTGAGCTCGCGGAGGGAGCGTCTCATCTCCTCTGTGAGGACGTTCATGCGCTCGCACTCCTGCAGCGCCACCACCTGGTAGGGAGTCCTCTCCTCCGCCTTCCCCAGCAACTGGGCCATGTTAAACTCCTCCGGTAGCTTCTCCAAGATCTCCTCCAGGACCAAACGCACCTGAGAACAGTGTGTGGGGGTGAACAGGCAGTAAAAAATAAATAAAAAATGTAGTTTAATGCATCTTTCCTACAATGAAAGACACTCCTGAGGGAGAGGATGCTCCATAAAATAAAAACCAGATCAGAGATTGGGCTTGTTTGTGTCAGATAAACTCGGCAGTGCCAACACTGACAGCCTGAGAAAATGTTACAGTTTGAATTAGACAACTCCATTAATATTCATGAAGATATATATTTGCAAGGCAGCTCTTTGTTTTCAAAAAACAAGTCTAATCCCACCAGAAAATCAATGCTCACATCATATTTTTTTTTTGAGAGCAAGCGATGAAAGCTAATGCCCCTGTCAACACTTTCCCAAGAGAACCGGCATTAGCGATCAATCAGCGGATTAGGTGCCGAAACAAAGGATATGAGGTCATCATATCTATGGATTTTTCAGTTCAAATATCTGATCGGGGTTTGGCAGCTGCGGAGCGCGCTGAATACAAAGCGAGCCCTCGTTTGGCAAGCTGTGCATGCCTGTCATCGGTTAGGAGCAGAGAATCCGGGCTCGTGAGCCAGAAAGGTCACACATCAACACGCATGCAGAATATTTGTTTGAGCTTTTACACTCAAATAAGCTTCATTTCAGAGAGGTGAAGCAGAATACTGTCAGAGGTCCCCAACAGTTGCTCTTGCAATGTATTTTCAATTTGGTGTGCAGCAGCGAGACGTCACCTGTTGTCGCCCCACATTTAAGACCCGCTTCTGCAGCCCAGAGTCCAGAGAGACAGTCGGCCCAGTGGAGGGTAGTCCACATGCCGCCGCATCGCTGCCCTAAAACTCCCTGACCTGCTTGTGTCATAACCCGTTCGTGCTGCGCAACCGCACATTTTTTCAAAAGAGAAATATAGATTTCAAATATAGAAAATGGAAAATGTGAATAAAAAATTACACACAATCTAGAATGTTTCTAGTTCAGGAAATGAACTGAATAAATTAAAAAAAATTACATAGATCAAATCTAATCTAATATATCTAATATCAGGTGTGAAGGACAATTAGCAAACATACTTGAATTTAAGCAATAATGCAACCAATTGACAGAAAATACATATTTGCTGCTTTTCTTTATCTTATGTGCCGGGAGACATCACATCTCTGAGTTGTGGACTGTTGGTTGGATAAGACAAGACATCTGAATGCATCACCTTGGGGAAATTACAATAGAAATATTTTCAGAAATAAAAAACAAATATTCTCATTTTTAGTCTTTCCATCTTTCCAACTAGATGATAATAAAACAGTATCGTGCCGTAACTCTGGAGGCGACAGTTTCCTGCTTCAACATTAACATTGATTTATTTAGCTGATAGGGACGATGCTCATCGATTATCAGATACATTGCTTGCTATAAATAAGCCAAAATTAACTGCAAATCTCCATATGTTGTCCCTCGTCAGATCTTAAAAAGCACCCTCAAATTCAGTAATTAAAAAGACATAAACACAACAATCATGTGTGTGTATAACAGAACAGAATGAAACCCACCTTTTCCTCCCGCGTGGTCCCGCCAGCCTCCCCGACTCCCCGGTCCCTGGGCTGCATCTCCAGCACCGTGCTGAACAGCTTGGTGGAGGTCTGCGTGAGGAAGCCGATCTCTGCGTTGGGGTGAAGGCCGTACAGGTAGGGCGACTCAGCGGGGAGGGTGTGGTCTATGTACTGGAATAAAAAAAAATCCACGTCAGAACTCTCTTTTTTTTTGCTTTAACACCACAATTAAACGGCGTTTTGTGATCATTATAGCCTCTTCTGTATTTCCAGATGAGAAAGAATTAACTAAAAACATAAAATATTATACATGTATGACAGAGGATATGAATCATGGAGACGGGGTGGGGTTAAATACTTCTTCCCACTTATTTTCGGACATTTAATAAAGAAATAAAACATGCTACGCTTCCTACTTGTGTAATATTTCATTCTCTGTAAGACACTTTCTGTATTTCATGTTTGAAATAAACAATCTAAATCTAACACTACCAGGTGTTTTACTCTGACATTTGGGTTTCAAGACAATATTTAAACACTCATTAGCTAATTAGCACCCCTACATTCATTTATTTTAACAGCATAACGATTGCTAACTCCAAATACTTGTGGAGAGAAAAACTCCGACGTCTCTCTTTCTCCCTCTCAGATTGTTTCTTCTAACGTTCTGCTGACAAAGAATGCAACCACGTACACGACATGAGATATTTCTGGGCGAGATTCAAACGCTCAGGATCAATTGACAGATTGTTAATGATCATAACAAGGAGGCATTTTCCATCTGCTGGCACATAATGAATATCAATGGGCTTTTTAAGTTAGTGCAGATGAAGGTGGACGCTCGATAGAAAAGGCTTCTTTTAGTGGGGGCACTTACATTACGTTAACAAAAAAAAAAAGCCTTCTAATCACAATGGCCTGATGAAAGTTTTGATGGGAAACATATTGGCCTTTAATAGGGGAACACTTTGTAGTCGGCGTGTTTGATCTCTCTGCTAACTTCTGCTGATTGCATACCTGTATATTGTTGAAAGAGGAGGGAAACTGCAGAGTCACTTTCCTTCTTTGTGACTGTCAAACACCTCTCCTCTTCTAACTCTTAACTCTGGTTTTGAGGGAGTCGAAGGTCTAATGTTAGAGTCACAGACCCCCCAGGACCCGAAGGCCACATCTCCACCACTGTGCCCTCGTTTTAGCTGAGCAGTGACAGCAAAATGCAAAAGGGTCCATCCTTCCCACCCCGATGCCAGCTGAGACTCCCTCTGCATGTTCCAAACCACTGTTATTCGTCTTCATCTTCAATCTGAATCTGAAATGACCACAATAATGCTCGGCCTTGCTTACGTATTCCTCCCTGAGAGTGGCACGTACATCCGAGCCTCGGCGCCGCACTGCAGCAGTCGAACGAACGAACCCGCTTTCACTCCGTCAATCAAGGTTTGTGTTAAAGGATGAATAACGACATACGACGCGGCGAGGTGAGGCAGCGTCCCGATCCGTGCTGAAGTGCTTTAGAGCGAGGTCAGGCTTTAACACGTCGACATTGATCAAGCCGACGTATGTGGTATGTTTATTCTACGCGTGTAAATGTTGAACCAGCGGGGCACACGGTGGTAAAGCTCCTCACATAGGTTTAGAAGTCGTGCTTCCTGGCACGCACGGATAACGCAGCCTTTGGGGTTCAGGATCTAAAGGACACTTTGATATGTGGTCTGGAGGAGCCACATCTAAGCCCTTTGCAGACCTCTGGTGGCCCTGAGAAAACACCTAGAGATCCACTGCTGTAAACTTTAGATTTTCTGGGAAAACTTTATTTTATCCTATGTTTTTTTTCCTGCTTTACCCTATTTTAAAATCTCAGCCAGGAGATAATGAGATCGGTTATGCGTGTGCGTGAGTTAGTGTGCATCTTTGTGTCTGTCCTCTGTGTATATATCATTGAAAGAATAGGAATTTATCTGAGTCCGCCTCACCTGGTGGTAGCCATTGTAGTCCATGTTTCCAGGCAACGGGAATCCAGGCGCGAGGTGCAGTTCTCCCTCCATCATCTCTGGCTTGATGAACTCCTCCAGGTAGGTCAGGCACAGACGGCGGTCCCAGTTGTCCGTGATGTGACCCCCGTACATGATCTCGCCGAACAAGTAGCGCAGGTCGTCATACGGCACCTGGGAGTGAAAGGCAGAGGGGATGCTGCTAGAATGTGGCTGGTGGTGTTCAGCTAAGGTCATGTGTGTGTTTAGATTTCCAATAAAGATTTGTTTTTTTGGAATTTCCACAGGAATAAAAAAGCAAAACAGACACATCTACCTTCGGATTGGCCTCCAGGTAGTTGTGGAGGACGTTAATAGAAATAGTGAGGTCTCCGGTGTTGAAGGGGTATGATCTGTTCCAGCCCTGGGGACCAAACTTCCTCCTCTCGGCCACCACCGCATGGAAGTAGCACAGGGCGAACCAAATGCTCTTAAACTCGTTCTCCCGAGCGCACGTTTCCAGCGCGTCCTGGAAAACAAGAACACGAGGAGCGACATTAACCGGTGGTGTGTTACAGGTAAAACAAAAAATGTTGTGGCAGGCAGCGCTGGGAACCTTTTTTTATTCCACCGGGTCCCCAGCGTGCACGCTAACAGACAGACAATGAGACGACTAGATGGCACTAAACCCCGACAATGAGATTCCCTTTTAATTGTCACAACTTGTCAGGCGGCTCTCAGCCTCCAACCGTCTCCCCGGCTCATTATTCCAGACACGGCAAATAAAAAACTGGACGTAAATGACACTGTAATCCCAGGGGGAAGAGACAGTTATATAAGCATGCCAATAACCCCTATGGAAATAGAAAGCTAAATTCTCTTTATTCCAGCATATGTCATGGTGAGTGCCATCTTGAAGACCCTTCACTTCCAATGCTGCAGTGCCCCCGGGGAGCCGACTCCATCGATGCACATACGCAAAAGTACAGTGGCGAGCAGTCACACACACACACCACACACCCTTTCAGAGATTTAGTTAATATTCTGCACGGTGCTCCTCTGCTCAACACAGCTGAAAGAGATGCATAGCCTCCCTATTCATGACCTGTGGACGGGAGAGAAACAGCATCCAGTGAGACTGCAGAGAGGAGGACGCGCCGAAGAAACACACCTCAATATCTCTGCACCGACACATGTCCAAGATTAGCTGGATATGGAGCAGGAAATTTGACAGATTAACTGAATCGATCAGTTGTGGCAAACAAAGGATTACAAATTCCTAAAAGATTATTTCACAAAAGTGTAATCCAGGTGTTAAAAACACAGACGTTCGGCCCAGTTTGACTCCATCCTTTAGGCTCCTGTGTTGGATATCGCCAGGGAAAAAGGTCAAGACTGTCATTTCTCTGGCTTTAGCCACGTGGGCGGGGCTATTACGGACATTGATTAGCTTTCAGTGAGTATGCGGCGGGAATATTCCCCCCCATCCGCACCTCAGTGGACCGCGCCACAGGTCTGCAGAAAAAGGCAGGGCTCACGATCACGATGCACGTATCTGGTAGATAGACATCGGCAAAGTCAGGGTTGTGGAATCAGACCGGGAGGAAGACGAGCTCTCACGGCGATGCTGCAGAGGAAGATGCTCTGGCAGCAAAGCACTGAGGTAAGACTTAGCAGGGAGGAGGACTGATAAGGAGAACAGGGAGAGGCCACTGCAGAACGCTGATCCGACCTCGAGAGGATGTCGGAGCATGATGCCGTCTGGACATCCAGCAGCAAACAGTCATCAGGTAACATCTCCCCGCACAGACGTATGATTTTGAGGATTTCTGTCCTACATGGGTCAGAGGAAACTCCACAGTGAGTGAAAGGTGCCTCTCCCCATCTGCACACGCCCACGTCTCTGCAAACTGGCAGTTTGATGGGAAATCTGGAGTGAAAAATTGACGCGTTGTCTCAACTGCCAGTCGATGCAAACGTGGAAATCCTTTAGAGGAACGTAGCATCTATCAACATGAATCTGTTGCCTTCACATATGAACAATTCTAGAAAATAGACACTGAAATCCACAAACAGTGGATTTACTCTCATGGATGTTAAAAAAAAAATCCCTGATTTCATGAAATGTAATAATGTTATCATTATAATAATAACATGATGATTAAAACAAAACTTTTAGAGGGTTGTATTAAAAATGCTCATTTAAAATTGGATTATAATTAGGAATGTCTTACAGCATGTTGAAGCTGTATCCCGCTGAGACGAGTATTAAAGCTGCACTGATTGATTTTTTACTCCGCTTGCTAAATATTTGAAGTTCTTTAGTTCATCTGAGCTCGGCTGTGTCACCTGGTTGAAGTTGTCCAGGGCCTTGTGCAGGTTGGCGTGCATCCCAGTCGGCGGCTCGTTGGTGATCTTGATGGAGTTCTCCAGGATGCCCTGCGGGATGATGTGACCCTCGGCGGTGGAGGAGGGCTCGGCGCTCACAAACACCCTGAAGTTCTCGTGGCTTCCCTCGGCGAGCTGCTCCAGAAGTTTCTCTAAAGTGCCCAGCCAGCGAGCCACCAGGTGGATATTCTGCAGGATCAGCGAGTTAAAAAGGGAAATTACACATTATTGGTAGGTGACGCTAGTTGTTAGGCAAAATTAACTCTCCTCCGCGAGGGTCGAGAGCCTAATTGTACACTCCGATAATGTTTTCTGTTGGAGATCTGTGAAAGTCTGGGCTTTTAATGAATCACACATAATAGCTTAATTTGGTACTTGATGCTGGAATCGCCCCGATAATTCACGTTTTGCGATGACAACTAGCAAAAAAAAAGGAAGCAATTAAAACGTGTGCATATTCTCCCCTCTTCACTGTGACTTTGATGTGGCACCAAATTAAACGGTACACAGCACTCGAAGCCAATTTCTGGCTTGCTGACATTAAGCGAGCGTTCTCCGGCGTGACTTCAGCCCCAACTTTTTCTGCACATTCATCTCTCGTCGGCAGTGCGGGCCGGCGGAGCTGACTTGTACTATCAACGCAAGCATGGATGAGCTCAATTTTCCATCTCAAGCGTCCCGACACTTAACAGGATATCCCTGTGAATGATAAGGAGCCACCACGCGGCGCTGCCCATTCCCTAAATCTAATTACAGCGCTAATAACTCCAGTCATTAACACATAAGCCTCTTTACGTTCCCTTTTCCCTTTGCTCTTCATATTTAATCTTCCTTATGATGCCTTCTTTCCGAACGACGGGACATGACAGGCAGAGGTACGTCCGAGTCATTAGAAAAAGAAAGAAAGTTTTACATTTCATGAGAGCGAGAGACAGAGGAGCGTCCGCGAGAAGCTCAGAAGAGGATAAGTTAGTTTGCCTCTCGACGCCTCCGAGAATAATGAACGTTTCACAAATTAAAAGTCTCAATCCCAGCACTTTCCTCGTGAAGCCACGCTTCCTCTTGGCATGTAAATAGTTTGGCAACAAAGAGGGCCAACAAGAGGAAGTCAGACGGCGCCTCAGAACTTGTCACTGTAATGAAACCATTCATCGTGTGGCTGCAGGGAGAGAGAGAGAGACAGGCCAGCAGGCCGACAGACAAACAAACAAGACAGAGGAGCCGCCTCCATTTTTATGGCTTTTTAATTAACTTTCAGGTGCGACATTTTTTTTTTTTTTTTGTTCCCTCAACGTCTCCTCGATAAGGGGCCTTCCAGCCCCCGTGATGACTGCGCTGATACTACATCAAAGAGTCACCTATTTACATAATAATATAAAAGTTTGAATCTAAAATCCATTAGAAGACCCCACTAGCAACGTCTTTGATGCATTGCTATCAAACACAACCTGAGGGAAAGCACAATGGAACATCCAACTGCCTGTCAGACACACACACACACACACACACACACACACACACACACCAATTGGCTCCTAAACAAGCACATAAACACACATGCAGGTACACACATTTCACTTTCACACGAGCAAATAGAGATTCGTCAAGGAGCAGCGCCGAGGACAGCCGCACAGCTGGGTTCCAGCTCCGAGGAGGTGGGCGGGCCCCGCAGAGGAGGCGCAGTCAGATCTCCAGACTGACGCGGGAACACGGCGAACAGGACCGAGGGACAAACACGCTCGCCGACACACCGACAGCAGGCACCGGCGGCGAGGACAGACCGCTGAGTGAGACGAAAAGCTAAAAAGTGGTGCAGGGAATTTCACTAATATGAGGGATGCAGTTGGAGTGCGAGGCTCTGTTATATGTTCAAATCATATTTCATATATCGTCCGTCTTGCCATTTCATAAAGGTTACATTTACAGCTCACTGATGGATAACACATGCACAGCTTTTAGAGAAAGCATGCTGCAAATAGAGGAAACAACAACAACCAAACATCTGGGATGAAAGCAGGTTTTCTGCTGTGTCCTCCCCACGCTGACCTCCTCCATGCGGGAGATAGTTTTGATTGTGTTCCATATTTATGTAATTACTTTTGGTCCTCCCAGCAGAATCCTTGCTGTTCCTCGAGCCTTTTCCACCAGAACTATTTTACAGAAATGGTCCTTTCTAGACATAAAACCCTGTTTTGAGTTGAGGATGAGGATTCCTGGTAAACACTTAAAAACAAATTATTAAAAAAACTGTCTGTCATGTGTTTGGGAATATAGTGCCTTGGTATCCTGCTCCAGCATATGGCCTGAAACTTCCCCGGTTCCTGATATCATGTCGTCTGAACCAAAGCAGACTGCAGTGAGGGAGGAGGAGGAGCGTTAACGTCAAGTTGTCTCTACTCTCTCTCTCTGCTATCTGCACTTTGTTCTGCCAGCGGCTGCAAATGGGGAGGTTTAAGCAGTAAATGTGCAAAGATCTGGCGAGTTTAGGCCACTTGATTCCCACCGCCTGGCCCGTGTGGGATATTCAACTCCAATCTGCCCAATTGATTGCCTCTCGATCCCCCGCCCGTCATCCCTCCCACTCGGCCGCTTTCAAAGTTTCTGCATCTCTTGTCTCTGAGGCCCCGTCGGAGGCAGGAGCTACTGTTCTGCAGCATAATTACCTGTCAACGAGGGAGGGGGACCTGCTATTGACCCGGCCCTCCGCTGATGGAGCCGGGCCTGGCAGCGGGAGAGTAAAGGTGGACAGTGAGACGAGGGGGGAGTGGATGTCTGCAAACGAAAGGGGGGCTGATGAGGAGAGTGGGAGATAGCGGGTTACCCAGAAAGTATTGAAGTATGAAAAGTCGTGTGGTGGAATGAGAGGCTGGCAGGAGGAGTAAAGATGGAGCATTATATCAGCAGCTATACTGTTGGTTAAAACAGGAGAGAGACTATGAGAATATGATCCCCCCTCCCTCTCTCTCTCTCTCTCCAGGCCAGGGCCACGGGGGTGGCTCTCAGCGGGCAGACAAACAGACAGCTGATGATAGCGAGTGGGAGGTTTGTTGCCAGGGGGACGAGGCCTTTTTAAGCCCATCGATCGAGATTCTCATGCAAAGGTAATTAAACAACTGCTTGTCTTTGCCATCCCGGGTCTGGAGCAGAGAGCGATGGCGTGTTATTCTCTACTTTTGGGGGGGGATTTCTACCAGCTGTGTGAATTAAATGAAAAGGGTATCCCACAGTGTGCCTGGTCTGTGGCTCATATCTGTCGATACTTCCCATTAGGATTCCACCGAGGTCTACACTTAAAATGCAAAACGCCAGACTTGCCCTCCAGATAAGAGGAGATATTGTACTGTATAATACCCTTTTCAGTGAGGACATTTCTGCAGAAAATGTCATTTCTATGCAGACAAACCTGAGAGGAAAGCAAACATCCCGATCGAGTGTGGAATGAAAAACAATGTGATAATATCCCAACATCAGAGGAAACGCCACCGAAAAGCCACAAGTGAATGAAAATAAAGCTGTGACATAAAAAGAAACCTTGTATTCATTCTGGAAACCGTGTCTTAGATTATTGGCTGTATGCTTCCGTACCTGTAATATCACCCAGTGGCCGTTCCTCGCTGCCAAGTCGAGGGCTTGTTCAGCGATGACCTCCTGACCCTGACCCAGGGAAACATTGTGAAAGTTGTTGTTGTCGAACGTGTAGCCCAGCCGCTTCCCTGAAAGAATACACAAACACATTTCAAACAAACAAAAAAAATACTTCTGACACGTTGTTTAACTCAAAGGCTTCACATTGCTGTCGGATATTTTGGAAGTTTATTTCAGATGAGCGTTGGATGAGAAGATCAACGTGAATGGATTGTCCATGCGTGGCCTAGCTGTGTTAATATAAGCTGTCCTTGATCAAAAGTGAAAAACAAACCCTTCAAAAGCTGTCTCATTTACATCCTGCGTCTTGTTAGCTCGTAAAGCCACCGACGCTCTCAGCGTTTGGACAAAGCTCGCAGCCTAATTAGGACAACAGGAGGCTCCGATGGCTAATCTCACTGCAACCTAAATGACCATGTTGTTTGGATCTACGCTAGCAGTTTCCCCTCACTCCCAGTCTCTGTGCTAAGCTAAGGTTAAACATCATTAAAAAGTGGTGGGTACATTTACAAATTAGCTTTAAGAAGTGTTCTGAATCATCAGCTTTCTGGCCCAGCTATCTTATATAGGGGTAGAAATATTAATATAGATGATACTTCTTTTTGAAATACTCGTGCACCAACCATCGTTGTGTTTATTAACACGCGCAGGTGCAAAGGGACAGATAAAAAGAAAGTACTTTGCTTAATGAGGTTGAGTGGCCAGAACCTCGTGGGTGTAGCAGAGTCCGACTCCGGGTCCCATTAACGACACCCGCTACCTTTTTGTTTTATCACCGTGACGATCTTCTGACTCTTTAAATGGGTGGTGGGAGTCACTCAGTGCTCTCAAACTATTATTTTAACATTACAAAAAAAAAAACACTAGATCTACCACTATCAGGGCTGATTGCTTGCTCTGTAACCACGTAACCATGGCAACCACTCACCACTTTTTCTCTAATCCACGTACCGACACAAACAGACCTCTGGCCTGGCCTGTTATTGCTCGGTCAAAAATTCATTTTTGTGTATGAAAACCTGTGGTTTTGTCTTCGGGTCCTCGCACGTCGTAGTTTTCAGTTTGAAAACCTTAAGAAAGAGTCAATTTGGTTTGGAAAGATTTGACCCCCTGGAGCTGTTCTGCTTTCTTTATTGTATATTGTTTCATCTCAACTGTCTGTGAAACTGACACCACAGTGCAGTGAAGAAATACATCACTCCTGTTTTTTGCCTTTGTAGGGGTATTTCACAGATATGATGTATCATAGATGCTGTCTCACAATGTATCAAAGTATCACGCGATAAGTATCACACGATAAGTATCGCGATACGTGCCGAGATCACGTGAAAATCTAGACAGGCTACAGACCAATCAGCATCCTAGGAGGAGCTACTGGCAGTGAGGCGCGTGGCTCATGTGTGACAACATGGATAAGGCGACTGTTGTTACCATGGGTACCATCAGTTATCTCTTCATTGAAAGACTGGAAGCTTCCCTCCACTCATACCTTCTCCTGACCGGCATTAAGAGTAGATTTGAAAGATGGCTCATCCAGTAACCCGCCACGTATTTTCTGTTTCCAGTTTGCAATGCAGATGGGTAACAAACCACCACTAACATCACATGTTAATTCCTGGTTCAAAGCCCAGTAAAAGACCATGACAGCCTCAGAAGGGATCATCACGATCTCCCTGGAGGCCGAGCTTTGATAACGATCATCTAATTCTCAGTAAGACATTAAAGCGAACATCCCCAAAAGTCCCGTTCATCATCAGAACCAGCAGATGGTCAATTACTTTCTTTCTACCCTCTTTTTCTACCTTGACGTTTAACTCAAACTAGACAATTATTTCGCTCCCATTAAAACGAGCACCTGAAAGCAGGCAGTGAGGTGTTGTCTCGCTGATATTAGTCTCCCGCCGAGCATACAGAATCACATCATCTATCTAATGGGAATCCAATGCAAGCCTAAAACCAATGAGAAAGCCAATAGTCACAGCTATAATGGAAAAGCACCTCTTGGTTGGTGGTTAAGTGTGACGGGACTGCTGCTGCTCATCATGACGGCGCTCTCTTCTACAGCAGCACTGATTGGCTACTTTTAGCTCTGATGTGACTGACTGCGCCCAAAGTGAGGCGTGTTGATAATCTATAATCACCCCTACAGGCAGTTTAAGTTAGACTCGCATCTCATGAGGAGAGGATGGTGGGTTTCGTGGACCAAAGGTCCGCTCGGACCACCTGCTGCTGCCTGGGACCTGAGTCTCGGTAGAAAGGAGGCGTTGGAATGAATCGATGCTGTGGATTCATTAAGATAAGCAAAAAAACAGAAACCCAAGAAAGTCAAATCAGACAAAATCATCTTTTACTTGAATGCAAAAATGGAAATGGGGACTCGCTTATGGTGGAAACTCTGTGGAAATCTCTTTGTTCCGGTAAACTGACACAATCCCTTCAATGTGAATATTTCATAGACTTCAAAAATACACACAGACTGAGTGATTTCACACTCAGAAGTGTCAGGCTGAAATGCCGCCTGGTTCCAGGTCAGTACGAACGCTTTCCCTTTCGGCATATTTGTGGTCGAAAAAATCCAAAACGGCTTGTCCTGCCGCCGTCCACATTATTCATACGGGGTTGTCAAGTAACTCTCAAGCCGATGGCATTTACTTCTGGTGTAGTCTCATATATGTGTGTGACCTTTGGTATAATCCCTTCAATCTAACCAAAGCCCGTTGTGCATTGGCGGCGCCGGCTGATGTCACAACACAGACGGCGTTGGGAGGACCGCTTGCTCTGACTGATAATCTCACGCGGTGAAGAAATCAAAGTGTGCAGGTACGTCTGCACGGATGTTCCCATGACAAAAACACACTTCAATTAAAGCCCGGCACACACTCAGAGGGCCGGATTCTTATTAAACATAAAACACGTGCCAACGCATTACCATGTTTCTCCACATCCTTCAAAGGGTCGACTCCGGGGGAGAGGATGAAGAACATGGGCGTAGCTGGACACAACTCTTCAAAGGAGACGGCGAAGTCCAGCGATCTGCCAATCACGTACTTGCTCCCCAGCTTTTCCTCCACGAAGTCTCTGCGGGGAGAACACGACTTGAGTTTGACCTGCTGAATAACTTGAAGAGTGAGAATCTTTGATAGAACAAAACAGGAACTCCAGTCACAACTGTGTTGCTGTTTGCAACCTCTCTGGATTCAAAACCTCAGCCTTGAAAACGTCCAATAAACACACATTGTACAGTTTCTAGACCAGAGAGCTTCAACAGGGGGTCCAGGACCCCTAGGGGGTCTGCAGAGTTACTGCAGGGGGTCCCAGAAATTGTTTGATCCCAAACTTTATTTCTTCCAAAAATGTAAATGTGTCTAAAAATACACCTTAACATACAACCTATAATTAAGCAAATCTTCCTGTTTGTTTCATATAATGTTGAGCATTGGTGATTCGATATGTAATATAATAGGGGGTCACTATGAGCCTTGGGGGTCTGACATCGTTGAAGACCTCCGTTCTGGACATGTTATTTGAAGATACAGATGTTGCTGATGCTCCACTGTGTTCTCCGGTGAGCCGCTCCCTTTGGCTGCTAGCTGCTGAGCGTTACAGCGTACAGTGGGTTCATCGGAGCGTTTTAGTTGAACAGCTTCCTGTTATGGCTCCGACACATGACAGCGAGGTAAACAGTCAGGTCGGGGCTCATAAAACCAAAACAATGGGCTGAAAATGCCAAAGTGTGTGTGTGTGGGTTCGTCACACAGTTTGTCATTTGGTCCTATAAATGTTTTGATGCCTGCAGCAATATTTGTTCTCTCCAACGAAATCAAGCCCAGGCATTGCCTGCTTCATCTAACTTTTGTGTTTAACTATTCAAATAACAGCTCCACTGGTTCCCAGCTTATATTTTTGCATAAATTACAAAATCCTCCTGTTAGCATTTAAGGCCATCTACAAACTCGTCCCTCCGTACCTGTCTGACCTCAGGAATATCACTTCACTCCCACTATTCACATCCACACTCATCTGCCTTTTCTCTATGATTTAAACTGCCTTGTCTATATTTAACTGTCTAATATGAACTGTATAAATTCAAACTTATTGTTGTTTGATTCACTGTACGGTGTCCTTCAGGGCTCTGCAAGGCGCCTATAAATACAATGTATTATAGTAGAGATTGCATGTTAACACCAGCTATAAATGGGATTTAGAAGATGTTCCTACAGAGGTTAAGAATGATGCTCATTGGTTGTTATTTCCGAGCTGTGCGAGATGTTTAACCTCCACCCTTTCAACCAAACAGCAGGTCAGATCAGAGAGCCAAAGGGCGAGCGATGTTTCCGCCTCCTACCTGACGGCGTACGTCATGCGGTCAGGCCTCAGCGCCCTCATCATGCACAGTCTCTGCAGGGAGCTCTTGTTCTTCCACTCCTGTGGGAATTTCTCTTTCTCCGGACACCCGGACTCCACGAACTTCTTCCAGCGTTTGGCCGAGCCCTCCACGTCTCGGTCCAGGTTCTTGAACTCTTCCATGGAGCAGAGGGACTGGTGGGTCGGGGAGAAAGAAACACAGAATAAATGCTATAGTTAAAGTGCTGCTGCTCTGTGATCAGCCATGCACGCCGAAACACTTTGACTGCTTCGGAAAATGTTTCACAGTACACAGCAAAAGGGACTAACTTTGTTTGTGAAAGTTGGTAAGAGACAAAAAAAAAAAAAACAACCCAGAAAGGGGCGCTTATCGTTTCCTCACGCCAATATAAATAATACTTATTCAAACGGAAATGCTGAGTAAACAGGATCCCTTTCATAACGGGATGGGGGGTGGAGGAGGACTGATTATGCATCCGTTGCAGAACCAGTAGGGGCCTCATTGTGATGCCCCGGCTGACAGACACCTTATCTCATCTGTGGAGAACAGCAGTGTCAGCCAGTGTAGCCTCGAGCAGGAGGCTACACACACACACACACACACACACACACACACACACACACAGTGTCACCCTCTGCTGTATATATGAGGAGAACGGTCCTGAAACCCTCTGACAGCACACTCGTAGAGGAAAAAGAGGGGAAAATAAAAGATCCATGTGGATTCGTAATTGCTCACACCTGGGCTCAAGGTGGTAACTGGCTCGGTACGTAGTCCAGCACTTCAACTCCGTTATGTTAAATTACCACAGGAGGTTGGCAACCTCTGAGCTCCTGCAAGGGGAGAATCCACTGGATCTCCTGGGATCCATGCTCTGCTAATATAAAAACAATCTGGATCTTACTCTCCTTTAAAGCTTTCCCGCTGATTATGTTTCCGATAAGAAAATCGACTAACAGGATTTGATTAGTAGGGCCCCGGTAGGTGGAGTGCAGTTGGGGAAAAGGGCGTCTCCAAACCCTCGGAGGGGTTTAGGTTAAGTTAATATTCTCGGCAGCAAAGATTGAAAAATTCATGAGCGCGGGAGGCTAAAAAAAACATGCTGCCGTTAGGGTTTAGTTTGCTGCTAAACTGATATGACAGCGAGAGAGTGGGAACCTCTGCTGCTTGACGTCCGCAGGGCCGCGCGGCCAGATGTCTGTTCTTTAAGATGAAATACGGGTATGGAGATTTATTCTGCCGCTCTTTCATGATAAAGCGCGCCGAGGTCACGCAGAAGAAGCCGAGCTCCAGAGAATTACATGATGTCGGAGCGGTGGAGGTCGGGGGTTCAAGGTTACATTTACTCAACAAAATTTGAGTTTGTTATCCAATTTGTAAGAAAATACACACAAACATGTGATTATACGGTGTTGGATGGAGGATGGATTTAGGAGTCTGACAGCCGATGGCAGGGTATATAGACTGGTTGGGATTTGTCTATCAGTGTCTTTTGGTCACCAATATCCCTGATGCTCAGTAGATGGGTTCTAATAATGTCCTTTAGGTTACTTGTGTAACCTCGGTTCTCTTAGAGCTATATGTTAAACATTAACCCCTGTGTCCAGTGAGAGAGCTGCTGCTTTGAGTATAGCTTCCTCAAGCCCCAAAAAGCAACTGTTTTCATCATCTGAGCCCCCTTAAATGACGTTTACATGATTATTGTACTGAATGTGCATGAATGTGTCCCACAGCCTTCCCCTCCAATTCAATCCAGCAGGTAAAAAACGTAGTAGTACACGTTGACAGTGGAGAAAATCCGTTGTCCGCCATGTCTTGTGAGCGAGTCGAGATCACAGCCGCGGCACACTGAAAGGGAACCTGCTGGATATTTATCACCGTTTGCTCTCATAAAGGAACCTCCAGCCAGCCTCTGTGTGTGGGATGGAAATATTCCTCAGTAGGCCCCTGTGTAAAGGCAGAAAAGGCTCGCAAGCGTTGCTAGTAGGAGCTGAGTTATCTCTTCTAGCCGGCGGTTTGACAGCCGTCAGGTGATAGGATCAACGACACCGCCCCCCAACCGCAGTCTAGGGTTGGGGAAATCAGAGCTATGAATGACTACAAAACAGTCCACCCCCATTCTGATCACGAGGAGAGTTCTCCAACAAAGAGGTCTACGGATGCTCCTGAACCAGACTCAGTATGCCGGGGTGACGCCTCCATTCAGATGAAGGGGGTTTCCCTGGACCATGTCTGGTTTCCCCCCGTCCCACACAAATTCATATCAATCAATCAGAGCTTGGAGAAGGTTGCAAACCAATCTTTCACACTATCCAATCAAATTCCTCTCAACATGATGCCACGCCCCCTTATCCCGTTTCAATGGAAAACGCATCGCCGTGTGGAAAAGATAGAGAGAGACTGTGTCATTAGAAGCCTCTCAGTTCAACGAGGGGTGACGCAGAAACCCAGCACGTTGCCATGGCAACATCCTCCATGCTGTGCAGCCCCGCGCAGCAGTCTGGGATCCAGTCCCGGGTGAGCAGATATATTATATATATATAGCAGAATATCTTTGTCAGAAGCACTGAGGCGTTCTTTGGAGTAGGTAGTTACGTATAGCGGCTGAAAGAGGAATCCGTTTCATGGGAAAGAAGGTTACGTTGTTTCATCATGTTTGTTTGATTGAATTTGTGCTAATTCAAAGACAGTGTTAATGAAACGCTGAATGACTCCTAAAAGAGTTCAATTATATTATAATGAAGGTCTTTGTTCCCCTGCTGCAAATGAGAATAATTAATAACAAAACAAACGCATCAGCATCAGTCACTATATTCAGATGCATTTTCATCAATGTATCTGAATAAATAGGGACCAGTGTGGCGCTCTGTTGTACCTTGATGCCTCCCCAGGAGTGGCTGGATAAGAAATCCACTGGTGATATCACACCTGGTTGGACAGGGTATCTCAGGAGGAAGTCCAGCTCTGCAGGATTTATTTCTTTATTCATCAGCAGGATCTGGGAGACACGACAAACAAGGAAGGAATTTGAATTGTTTGTGTGTTGCGGCACAAAAACACGTCTCCTTCTCCGCTTGATTAGATCCAAACAGGGATCTGCTGGTTCTCGAAAACCAGACCATGCGGAGAGAAGATGAAAAACCGGCTTCCCTTCCTACCTGGAAGGCAAGCTGAGCGATGTACGTGAGCTTGTCACACTCAAACAGGCCTCTGGTGGTGTACTGGAAGACCGAGGAGGTGATGCTGTCAATTAGGTTGGACACCCGCCGGTTCAGAGCCTCGTCCGGTTCTGCCTTCAGAACCGCTTTCTGGAAGACCACGCGGAACGCCTTTGGACGGAAAAAAAACCTCAGCAACACTCGTCCCAGTGGAACAATACTGTCACTAACAGTCAAGCAAATAGAACATAATGATCCAGCATCAAAAACCGGCTCATAATGCTGCTTAATTATGAATCGCGTATCATCACGTCAGTGTCATTCACCCTTTACATGATTGTGTTCTGAAGATTAGTAATGGTGTTTGGAGAGTGTCCTTCACTTTCAGGTAATTATCCATCACTGTTATAATGCTGTGCATGTCTGCTCTTAAACAGAGTCGTGATTACAGGATACCTGCCTATAATAAACAAGAAGTACCTTGATTATTAAGACACGCTTCATCTTTTTTTCTTGCTTAACATAGAAAATAATCACACCTGACCAGAATACTACAGTGACGCACTAAAACAAAGTAAGCTGATGTCTTTTGAATTAAACTGTCTTGTTTGGATAGGCTGAAAATATCACTGCAATCACATATTTCTAACATTATTTAACCATCTATAATCTAAAAAATGGAGCTTTAAGGTTACATTTCGGTTGGGTTCATTGATCACCATGATCTTAGCTATTGATCTTAGCCTTCTTTAACCAACAACTTTGGATCTGACTGGCATCAACCTTACTGTCTTTTGAAGGCTATACACACACACACACACACACACACACACACACACACATATATATATATACATAATGAATATGTTTTCATTTGATTATGTTGGGAAATAACTCGGGCCGGGGCAGATACCTGCAGAGCCAGGAGTGATTGCAAACCATATCTCAGGCTGCCTCCTCTCAGCGCTCGCCGGCTGACAATATGAGAGACATTATGCTCGACCTAACCACATTAGGGAGCCACAAACACAATAAAAGCATAAAACACGGCGAGCAAATGTGAAGCAGGATGGGAGGAACAGAGAAGTGAGTGTAAAGAGGGGTCTCGGTGGGGGCCGCGAGGCGGGGAGGAAACGCCGCGTGTCAATACAATCCGGCTACCTTGAGAGAGAACTGGTACATGGGGTGGATTTTATTGAGGTCGTTCATTATGAAGTACAATAAGGAAGCCCGCGCTGCTGCGGGTCGGTAGTGCTCCCGAGCCTCATTGATTTTGGCCTCTGTCACCTTGGCTTCCTCCACCTACAGTAAAGATAGAGCAAACAGCGACAGAGTCACACACAGACATGCATGCACAGGGTTCATCCATCAGCTGATAATTAAAGTGAGCTTCGGTGAAGAGCGGAGACAATTTCACGGTTCCAGACAAAAAAATGCGCTCATACTGCGTGGAACGCCGAGATTATGTGCCGGTTATTTATTTATTTCAAAACAGAAAAGAAGACAACACTCGGCTCACATCTCGTTTCTCATAAGTGTCAGAGTAATGAGGGGTTAAGTAGGTACCAGGAGCACGGAGAATACGGGGTTAACAGATTTGCATTCAGGAGGAACGTGGGACTCATACTTGAAAAGTCGTTTTGTTTTTTGTTAAATGACACATTCAATAATTACAAGGTAGAGAGAGGAAGCTAGTCGTTAGTCCTCTTCAATGATTTCCAAGCCAAGGAGCCCCTTGGCTGATAGTGACCCCCTATTATATATCCTGGCATATATATATAATAGTAGTGTTCAGATACCTGGAACCAAAATATTCCAACTAATAATAATGGGTTATTACTTATTAGTATTCTTATACTTCTTGTACATGTTTGTTCCAGTTCAGGTGCTGTTATTGATCTCCCCTCATGTCCTCTGTTATCTGAAGGGTTGATATAAATAATCCAAACCTTCGCCTCGATCTCGGCGGCGGTGCGTTTGGTCGTCTCCAGGTTCTCCACCAGCTCCGTGTCGCCCAGGAAGCACCCCGAGGCCGCGGACAGGCGGGACAGCAGGTTGTCCTCCAGCGTCTTCACCGTGATCTTGAAACCGTTCTGCTCCATCGTCAGGTCGGACTAATAAACACACAAACACACACAGGTTCAATCTGAGGGACTCTCTTGTTTTCCTGTGTGGCTCGTATCATCATCGGAGGTGGTGGGAGATGTTCAAGCTGTGGGTCAATAAGAGGACATGAACACTGGAGGGCACCTCAAAGGTAAAGCTGATCAATATGCTCTGCTTTGGCTCTCCGGACCCACGGAGGCGGCGCTCCGGGGTCGGATTAGCCGGCTTCCGTTTGGTTGCAACATCAAACCTCGGCTGAGTCGATTTGAGAAGGAGGGGAAGCGGCTTTGATACACACACACACACACACACACACACACACCCACCATCATCATTATCGCCTATGAATTCAATTATGAAGCAACGCAGGAACATATATACAGCTCATCCTAATGTGTCTTCCTCACACCTCACCGTGCGGATTAGTGCACCCTGTCCTCCAATAAAACAGGAACTCAAACAGCTTTTTTTCTCTCTTTGTTCTGGCTGAAAAAACAAAAGGCGTCTGACAGAAACTTTCCCCTTTTTCAAAGGCTGCGGAGGAATGAAGTCGACGGGGCACGGTTACTTCTCTTTATTGCTTCATCCTGCGTTGTCCTTCATTAAAGTCTGCTGTTTCCACTCAATAATGTCTTCGCTTTTATTGAAGTTTTCCCTTAAAAGAAGCCTCTGTGACCTTTGGGTTGCTGTAATTACTGGAGGGTCGGGCCGTTGTGAGAGTTGCCTCCCAGTGTTGTTGGTGATTCATCGTAGCTTTTTTGAGTGGCATGATCCCCCGACAGACGGGGGACTGAGATCTTAGTGGGCGGAGCTAACTGGTGCTCCTTCCCTGTGGCGTTACGGTCCCATGACAGAAGGCGTGCTGAGCTCAGGTCATGCCAGGGGAGCAGCTCGTTTAACACGCCACACTGCTTAATTGCTCTCTTTATGACTGTATTTCCTATTGCTCTGATGAGAAGTATTTTACGCCGTTGTTAAAACTAATCGAGCCCTCCGCCTTGTTAAATCCTACACGCTGTGAAGTCGGCGTTATAACCGTCTCCATGTGCACACGTCAGGTCTTTCCTTTCCCGCGGAACGGCATGTATGGGCCTTGCGTGAGTCAACCGTGACCTTCGACTTGCCCACACTGGCGTTCCTCTTGAGGGGGTTGAACTCGATCCGCACTAAACATTCCCAACTGGACCCAGTAATGAGTCCGTTTTTTAACGATTAGCTTTCCTCTGGCACATTGTACTTGTAATTACCCTTGCTCGGGAAAAACAAACAATTAACCAGTCAGCAGAACACTCTAATTGGGATTAAAATGAGATATTACATCTATCATTTTTCTTTTTTTTTCTTTTTTAGGCAAATGATTACCGAGTGCCACGGAGCAGCCCTGTTAAGGTAATTTGGGAAGTGGAGCATTTTAGTTCTCATTAACGCGGAAGGTCGGGTAAGAATTATGCCGAAGCAAATCCACGCAGGGAGGACCCGAGGAGGTAGTTACTGCGGTAAAAAGGTTGTGGAGCGATCCCCCCACCCCCCACCCCTGTTTTCTCTCCAAATAGGAGAGTTGACATTTTAAGCCTTAACCTCCGTTGGCTGGGTTAAATGAGAGCAGCTGAGTAGCAGCGTTAACCTCATTAAAGGTCTAATGGCAGCGAGGAGTTGGGCGAATATAAACAGGTACAGAGCTTTAACGCGTCGCTATCAGTCTGCTGATTGTTATCAGTCTCGCTTGTTTGCAAGAAGCCATCGTCGCTTCAGTCCACAGGCCATGTTTGATTGGAAGCCCACCCCCCCAAACCCGCCTTCAACCCAAACGATAAGTGAGCTCCGGATCCCTTTTTCCCTCAGTGTAATGCTAATTAAACAAGCTTCATTAAATCACATGTTCTCCATTGGACTTTTGCTGAGGGGACGTAACTCCATTTATTCATAATGCTGATTTGTCCATGGATGAGAGCCTACAAAGTCTGCCTACAGAGGCCCAATGCAAACACGGACACCTCCAGAAAAACCATCAAAATGCAAATATGCATTGTGAGAGAGTAGAACCTGACCCGCTACCAGAGCTCCCACATTATCTTCCCTTCTGATCTCTCGGCCGTCGGCTAGACGCGTTCCCGAGCAGAGAGGATTTTCTGAGTCCCCCCCCCCTCTCTAGACTAACAAGAGCCGCGTTTAAGGAACAGTGGAAGTGTGTCGATGTGTTGTCTAATTGCTGTGGTCGGGCATCGCCACCGGCAACTCCATCGCAGACGGCTGATATGAAAAGCACAGACTGTCGATGGAGCGCTAGGCATCATTAAGGGATGGAGCTTTGATCAAGTGGATTTTCACTTAATTACGGACATTTACATTCACGCCGCACTGTGGATCTGCTGCTCATCGCTCCTCGACAGTCGGACGTACAGCGGTGCGGAGGGAGAGCGGGTTGTTCTCTGATCAGAACATCGGTTCGCTTCCCAGCTATTCCATCCTGGACCCAGAAGGCTGTTAGTGTTGGTTTAGATCCTTGCATTAGCGTATATGTGAAGACTAGAAAGGTGCTGAATGAATGCAGGTCTATCTGGATCCTTCTGTACTGAACCAGCATTGAACTGACCAGCAACTACGTTCAAAAGGAAAAATACAAAATGTCTACCTCTTCTTTGATTCTGGAGAGGTGGATGCGTGAAAATAAATAAGGCAAAAGAACACAAAACTCCTTTGAATGCAACAAGACACAATTACACAACGGCTGGAGATGAAAGGAAGAGTGCCACAGGGAAGAGTATCGGGGGGTGACTGGTTCGCGTTTCTCTCTCATTAGCCGAGATGTTGATACTTCAACTAAACTGAACACTTTTTTGCTATTCTATGTCATAATAATAGGTTTATTTAATCCAACACCTTTCATAGACTCACAAAGTGCTCCACAAGAATACAGTCTCGTTTTAAAAAAAGCTATTTAAATACACACTAAGTAATGAGTTTGTAAAAAAAAAATGTGTGTAAAAAAGGCTTTTACGAGAAGAATGCATAAAGCAGCAGGTAGCTCGGAGAGTCACAGCCATCAAGGCTGAGCAGGAATAACGAGATGTTGTGTGCAGCACGTTTGTTACATCAATTAAGAATTTAAGTCTCATCAGAGGAAGTAGGGTTTCCTATGATGGCGTATGTAGGGGAGAAAAAAAATGGAGCCAAGAGAGGGGGCAATATTCTGAAAAAAAAAAGATAATTATGATGCTAATAACCAACATCTTTGCTTGCTAGCTTCCCATGAATGTACGCATTTATTTTTCTAATAATACATCACAGCATGTGACAACGCCTCGTTAAGGTCCTTAGGGTGATGTCTGTTGATGGTTATTGTTGGTTTGATTTATATGGGACAAATTGTCATCTTATGAGTGTTTTATTGATCGGGCGGTTGGGCTAAGATGCTAGGTAGGGTTCACTTGTTGTCATAGCAACGCCAAACTTGTTTATATCAGAATATTTCCTACCTCTCTCGGCTCCGTATTTTTTTCCTCTGCTATAATGGCCCTAATACCCGTCGTAGTTTCCTACGTGCCATTTTGCCTGTTTGCACTATAAAAAACATTTCTTCCTGCATGCATTAAAAATCAAACACTGGGGCAGCTTCATGAAGTAGTTTGGTTCAGTATAAAAAAGTAAAGCAGGCGTAACGGCGGATCTTACTGTACAGCAAGACACAAGTCTAGACACACATGAACACACAGCCCTCGCAGCGTCCCGATCTCCCCGAGCAACGGACCCGAAGCCTCATAATTATCACACATCCACTTAGTTTGCCGTTAATCAAAAGCACCAGCTGAGAGTTTTGGAATCAAAGAGCCCGGACCTGCAGCCTCTTGTGATGTTTCAGTCAGACGTGTAGCGTAAAAGACGGGTAATGACGAGTGAGAGCGCGCTCCGCCGGCTGCTGAGAGGCCTCAGACTCCTCTCGGTGTTTCTTTTAATTACCTACACAGAAGAGAGACGCGAGGAGCAGAACTCAACGCTGATAGCACCTGAACAGTGCATCAGGTTCACTTCTACACTGCTGATGTCGGATGAAAAGAGATTTTGTCTTTGTTGTTAAATATCTGCAGCCCGGAGCGTATCTCGCTGCCTCGGCTGGTAGTCGGCCTTCCCTCACCTTCAGCTGTTCCAGGTCGGGTCTCTCCATGCGGACCACGGCGGCCAGGAGCTGGTCCTCCAGACTGTCTCTGGTCACTGTGAAGTTGATCAAGGTGCACTGGGCCTGCAGCTCCGGCTGGTAATGAGGGCTGGCGAGCTTGGTGTGCAGGATGAGGCGGAAACCGGGGTTGTACTCGCACTCCGTGTCTCCGATCTTTATGTACCTGATTGGGTGAAAAATATTGTGATCAATGAGAGTTGGTAAATGGAGGATTCTACAGCGGGCCCAGTGAAGGGCTGCAATGCTATAATTATGTCTCCTCTCCATGAATAAAGGCGAAAAAAAAAGGATGTATTCTCTTTCTTATGTTTTGTATATTATTCAATTGAGGTCTGCACAGTCAAATCAGCGGTTCTCCAACAATGTAATCACATCAAAACTAACAATGCATTAGTTCATCTCCCTTTTCTGTGACTCACCTCGGAGTCACGGGCTCCCGCTGAACACTTCAATCATTAAACACAGCTCACAGATGTATAGTTTCATGTTTTAACGCTCCTACAAGGAACGTTCATTGTGTGTTTATTGGGTTGGTACCAGAGTCCCTTTATAAAACCTCTCATTTTACTGCAGCGGGGCTTGCCCACGCATAGTATGAGAAGTGGACATCGTCATTAAGAGGTCACCCGTCGGGATGTGGACCACAGTTTTGAAGCATTTTGATGTTCACTGAGATAATAATAAATCTAGTAAGTAGGGTCATTTTCTCATGTTTTCTTCATAGCCTTCCATGCAATCAGACTTCTTTTTGCAACCAGATGAGTTGCCCCCTGATGGTCAGTCGAGAGAATGCAAGTTGAACGTCGCTTCACTTCTTAGAACTGGAGGTTGCCACCTGGGTCCAGGTTCTCCTTCCCTCTAGCAGGCCCCAGCGATGGGGGTCTAGCTGTCATTGTCATGGTTTGTTGTTTTTTGGGGGGGGATTGGACACCGATGACAAGAATTAATAATAACTACGTAGAAAACGTCTTGTTTACTGATGTGTATCATCTGGAGGTTTCTGTATTAATTTGTGATGATTCTCAGCAGTAAAAAGTTCCCCGTAGTAACTTCAGATAAACAGCTGGATGCTGTCACGTTCAGGAACCATCACTCAGACAGGTGTAAACAGTCCCTTTGTTGGGAGCCATTTTCACTGGCAAATGAATACATATTTGGTGTTTTAGTGAGTCGTTTCATTTTGAAGCTCTCAGGCAGTATGACAACGCTGTAGCGTCTGCAATTAATTTTTTTATCACCTTCTACTGTCTCTTTATCACAATGTTTTATCATTACTTGAAGAGAGAGAGGGGTGTTTTCACTGTGTGTGTTTATTGCCTTTGTTACAGCTTGTTACTGCGACTTCACCTATTTTTACTGGTTACAGTAGGGAGGATTAAAGAGACGCTGCATCTGAAAACAGCTGTTGACAATTAGAACTAGGGTCCTTTTGGAAAGTTCATCCTTGTATAAGATTTTTAAAAGGTTGTCTTCTTTACCTGCCCTTCTTAATGGTTTCTCTGCCCAGCAGAGGTCCAAGAACAGGATCCAAAGTCTCCTCCAGGTTCTCTATCAGAACCACATCCCCCGCTGCCAGTGCTCTCTCGATGGCATCTAGGTACCTATGACAACAAACGGCAGAATTCCTCCATCACTTCTGCAAAAACAGGAACAATGAGCACATCTCACGTGAAGCCTCGTACCCTCTCTGTCCGATGCGGATGACGCGCAGGTTTTTGCCGTATTTGGCTTTGATCCACTTGACGCCTTGCAGCTGGGGGTCCACCATGAGGGGCCAGCGCTGGCAGGAGGTGAGGACGGTGGCGTTCTCGGTGGACATCCTGTCAGCGGGCAGGCCCTCGTTCTGCCACGCGGCAATGTCGGCGTCGTCCGTCAGCATGGTCAGAGGGTCCAGGTCGGGGGTCACGGGGATGGGAACCTTACCGATGACATCAGCAGGTTCGTATGAAGTTTGAATCGTGTTTTAGCCCTTAATGCTCAGGTAGAAACAGGATTTAAAGCCACCCACCTTCAGCTGACTGAGATAAGGCCTCCAGGTGTGGTCCATGAGCTGGACCCTGTAGCGTTTGGTGAAGTAACCCAGGTAGGAGATGAAGGCGGTGATGAGGAGGACGTCCCCACACAGAGTCCTCTCCTGGACCCGGAAGTTTTCTACAGCTTCTGCCCAGCGAACGTTCTCTGACGCTAGACCCCCCACCTGAAACACGAGGACCGACCGAGAGCATCGGTTAGTTCTCTTTCTACATTACTACAATATCACATATTCATCGAGGCATCTCATTTCAAGATCAACCATCTGTAGGTCTGAATCTGAGCCAAGCAGTAAAGACTGATGGAAAGTGACTGATGACAAAGCGTGTACAGCGTCTGAATGTCGATGTACACCTCCGTGTTTTTAGCCTACGGTTTTACATTCTGACACGTTGTTGCCAGCAGTTCCTAGTTAGCAGCGTACAGACACACAAGCACACCAGGATTACTGTGGGGCCTTAAGAAAAACCTCTCTGATCCACGTCTCTCAAGGTATTAGTGGATCCACGGTGGACTGGAGACCGGGAGAGGGTTATGACTCTAAGAACAAGGTGTGTGACGTTTGGAAATTCTGTCTGGAGGCAAAAATTACCGTGTGAACTTGATCAGAATCAATCAATCAATTCATTATAAAGTATTTATACTGGTATACTAGAAATGAGACTACACAAACAAACAGATACACAAGTATTTTTAGGTATATATGTGTATAAGTCCCAGTACGTATTCGATGTAATCCATATGGGGACAGATTGGTACATGTGTGTGTGTGTGTGTGTGTGTGTGTGTGTGTGTGTGTGCGTGTGTGTGTGTCCTCCTCACCAGCCGGTTGGCCAGGGAAATGGTGCGTGCGGTCGACTCGGCTTCCTGTTGGCACTTTAATTTGTCTGCAGTGGCTTTCTCAAACTTGGCTGTCAGCTTGGCCAGGTTCTCATTAAGGTGCTGAAAGGCCACAAACACACACACACACACACACACAGGAGACAAAGAGACAAATTGGCACTTGTTAAAATACAACGTGGTCATAAAGAGTCTTCAAAGACGAGAGAATGATGCGAGCTGAGAAACTTGAGAGTGTTTGAAAGTTGGGTAAAGTTATCATTCCCTCCGCTATGAATTTATTTGGCATATGGAAGCAATTAGTGCAAGGACAAACAGGATTAATCGCTGGAGAGGCACACAGGTTCAGTAGATTAGTTTGAGGATTGCTAATTCCCCTTGGCTCAGAAGTCACTCTCTCCGCTCAAGCGATCTGACTGAGGGGCTGAGAAATGACAGCGAGAAGTCACGCCGGATCTTATTAGGGGGTTCAATGCGAGCCGCCGTCGCCGCGGCGTCCTGAGAACGCCGCTCTCTGCCGGGGCCGACGTGCTGAATGTCAAAGAAACAATTATTTACAGCTGCTTTTTTTTATCAAAAGGGCTTTTTAGGTTGATTTGGTTTTAGATTAATGAACAGTAAAAGCCTGTAATAGCACTCACACCAGCTTTGTATTGATGAAACGTTGGTGGGGTATCACGACCGGCAGAGCTCATGCGTCAACTGTCACTCAAGCCTTAATAAAGTAATTCATATCCTGATTTTTTTTGTAGCCTCTGGCTGTTTTCATTTCATTTCTGTAGCATCAAATTATTCTGGCGAGGCGTGTCTCCTGGGTGTGATGGAGCTGCTGAAGTCTCAGTAGGTGCTGAGAGATCTCTGGCTTTCACAGCTCCGCAATCTGTTTCATACAAAAGTCAGCTCACCAACTAAACACAACCTTTAGTGGTGGTGCCAGTGACTTTGAGTCTGTTCTTTAATGCCTTCGATATTGAAATTGCCCTCTTTTGAAACGCGTATCAAATAAAACCTTTCATTTCCTGTATCCTCGGTCCAATGTGACGCCTTACATTGATCTTGCTCTTGATGGCGGCGAGCTTCTCCTGTGCTGCTGCCAGCTCCGCGTTGGCTTTGCTCAGAGCCTGACGCTTGGGCTCCACCTCGCAGTACACTTTGTAGAACGTGACAATGTTCAACACCCAGGAGCACAGGCCGGCTGCCGCGTTGGACTTTGAGGCCACCAGATCTGGCTGGAACTCCGGATCCTGGAACACATGAACAAACACGACATCACACTTGGATTAAATGCCATCGGGGCAAAAGTAGGACAGCATTTAGTGAAGATCAAATCTGGGCGCTCTGTGAGCCAATAGGAAGAATGCAGGGTCTCCAGGTGTCACTTCCTTTAGGGCCCCTACACATGAGATGTGTCACTTCCTTTAGGGTCCCCATACATGAGATGTGTCACTTCCTTTAGGGTCCCTACACATGAGATGCGTCACATCCTTTAGGGTCCCTACACATGAGATATGTGTCACTTTCTTTAGGGTCCCCATACATGAGATGTGTCACTTCCTTTAGGGTCCCCACACATGAGATGTGTCACTTTATTTAGGGTCCCCATACATGAGATGCGTCACATCCTTTAGGGTCCCCACACATGAGATGCGTCACATCCTTTAGGGTCCCCACACATGAGATGCGTCACTTTCTTTAGGGTCCCCACACATGAGATGTGTCACTTTCTTTAGGGTCCCCACACATGAGATGCGTCACTTTCTTTAGGGTCCCCACACATGAGATGTGTCACTTTCTTTAGGGTCCCCACACATGAGATATGTGTCACTTTCTTTAGGGTCCTTACACATGAGATGTGTCACTTTCTATAGGGTCCCCACACATGAGATGTGTCACTTTCTTTAGGGTCCCCACACATGAGATGTGTCACTTTCTTTAGGGTCCCCACACATGAGATGTGTCACTTTCTTTAGGGTCCCTACACATGAAATGCGTCACTTTCTTTAGGGTCCCCACAAATGAGATGTGTCACTTTCTTTAGGGTCCCCACACATGAGATGTGTCACTTTCTTTAGGGTCCCCACACATGAGATGTGTCACTTTCTTTAGGGTCCCCACAAATTAATTCTCAGATTAAAATATTCTTTTATTCTATTCTTTTATTTTTTTGACCACCACTTTTTAATATTAAGGGCTTTAAGAAGTCATAAGAAATCATGCTGCATCTGCTAACTGAGGCGTTGAGGTGTACACGGGGAATTTAAAGCGGCTGTTCAATTTGTAATGCTCAATTAACCGGTTTATTTTCTCCGGTTGTCATTTGGATGCTCAGCAGCCATAATGTGCTACTGTCATGGTCGTCACGCCCGTGCTTATTAGTTGAACTCGCCAAGCGGCAGCCACGACGCACTGCGCGCTGTTAGCATTGAGATTAATGAAATCATTGAAATGCTCACCTGCAGGTAAGGCTGAATAGCTTTCAGGCAGGCCTCCGGGATGTTCTCCTTGTTGAAGTTGATCAGCGAGTCCAGGAAGGCGTCCACCTTGGCCATCATCACCTTCGCCGCCTTCCAGCTGCGATCCTTCGGGACTTTGCCGCGGGGCGCCATCAGGACCATGACGGCCGCCGTGACGTTGGTCACGGCCACCACCGGGGAGCCGAACGACTTCAACTCTGTCAGGTTGTTCTGAAGAAGGCGAGGTGAGAAAAGGAGAGGGAGAGAGAGCTGTGATTTAACGGCGTTTGAACGACCGTCTGCTGGGGGGAGAAGAGAGCGAGCAAAGGGGATGAGATTTGACTAAAGACAGGAAGAAGACAAAGGAGGTTTGTAATGAGGAGATCTATGCAGTGATTGAGCTGTCTGTTCCGCTTGTTTGAACAGCGAGCACCTTTAAACACACAGGGTGTTTTTGAAAATCCCAGAGGCGGCTCATAAACCTAGAATAGAATGTGAGGATGAAAAATGTCCACAGAACAGAGACGCCGCAAAAGTCTGTGATTAAATAATCCTTTAGTACAGTTCAAGGCCTTTGTGGACACATCGTATTCAACTGAAGCTGGAAAACCTAAATCATACAAGGAGAAAATAACAAAAAAAAAAAAGAAAATGAGAAAGAGAAAAGGGTATGCTTGAGGAAATCAATAGGACACACAGGGGTAACTGACCTTATTGAGTGTGTTAAGGGCATCCTGAGCAGCGAGGAGAGCTGGTTCAGCCTTGGCTAAGTCCTCCTCGCAGTCTCTCTGTTTGCCTCTGACCACCACAGCAATGGCCGCCACCTTTCGCTCTTCCTCATCAGCAACCGCCTTCTCCTTGGACACCTTCTCGGCTTCTACCCCGACCACCTGGGGAGAGAACACGGGATTTAATGGTGGCTGAGTGTTACAGCATCGATACTAACACTTTTCATCCACTTTTCACTACATGCATGGCTGGGTACGACACACAGTACTGGACTCTATGTGTGAGATAAATCACATTGAATGGTATTTTTTTTGTCTAATAAGGAGTTCTTGCCTGGATCAGCTTGTCTGCGTCCTCGTTCTTCTGCTTGAGTTCCACTTCCTGAGCAGCCAGCTTGGCCTTGAGGTCATCCACCTATCAGAGGGTAAGACACTGGAGGCCACGAGGTCATGTGACCGGCTCATTTGTTTCATGTACACAAATAGAAATGTGAACAGCTGCTGCTTTTTTCGTGTTTCGGCTTCTGTGTTAAAAATGTTTTATTTCCCTCTCCATTGGGTCACATGGCATCACCTACAAACGGAGGTGTGAGATGAAAAAAGGAGGTGCAGATGGAAATCAGGTTGGTCTGAAGTGTCTATTTAAACAAAAAAAAATGATACTTACAAAAAAATCTGAAAAGCTGTCTTTTTGCGTGTAGCCTTGATGCGGCTCCCTGACTTCAGCTCGTCAGTTTCCCTCGAGAGGCTTTTCAAAAGCGCCAGAATCTGAATGACTTTTTGAGCTCTAAGAGTTAGTTTGTATCGCTTCTGACCAAAAAAAAAAATGTATTTGTGTTCATTTACATCACTACCTGACACGGTCAGTGAGCAAAGCTTCAGTGCGGGCATGCTGGAACCAAATATGGCAACCAGTCAGCTTTAGAGCTGTTTAGTTCTGGACTAGTCTGCCTCTTCGAAACAGGACTTTTTCAGTTTATATCGTCATTTTCTAAATATTACTGCATGTGTTGTCTACATAAAATGGGAGAAAATAAGCTTGAATAATAAATATGAGGGCAGTATTGAATAGAACATAGAGGTGGGCTGCTGACAATAATTTATTTTTGTCTCATTTAATGATATAAGTAGCAATCAGTGTGTAAATCACGGGGGCCCTAATGAATCTATCGCTATCATCTAATTGAATCTCTCAGGCAGTTTTGAAGAGCGGATCATTTGTTTTTGTTGTTTGTATCCTCATTGGATCTTATTAGTAATACAATCGCTGATCGAGCCCGATGGCGATTTAATTGAAACCCAAACATCTCCTCCATTCTTCGGCGCAATAAAGAGGATTCTGTGCTTTAGGAAAGTCAGACAAATAAGCTTCACACAGGCCTAAAACACTGCGGATACCATCCTGTGCCCAGCAGGATTGTGCCACGGACCATGCATGTGACCTTTAATCCATTACTAGAAAAAAACCTCAGTCTGTCCAAGGAGATAAAGGGGGGGGGGGGGGGAAAGAAGAATAGCATGCATATCGGGAATGAAAATAGAAGCTTTAGGATCAAGAGCCACTATCAGCACACACACACACACACACACACACTGAGGTGCACATAAATGCACAGACCAAGGTCGGCTGTAAAGAGAAATTAAAGCTGCTACAAACTCCTCATAACTCCCCGACAAATGGGACTCTGCGTTACTGTCCGAGTCCGTCAGGATGTTGCACTGGGGAAATAAAAACAGACTGTTTTTCACGCTTGTCTTTCAGCTAATTAACAACAGGAAATCAGGCCAGAGAGAGAAGACAGCCCTTTCGGGGTGGAATCCGTGCAAAAAGATTCGGCCGAACGTTAAGACGAGCGCCGAGTGAGCCATCAACATGATGAATAGGCAGGGGGGGGGGGGGGGGGGAGACAAGAGGGGAGGGAGGGAGTGGGGGAAGAAGGACAAACTAATTGGTGGGAGACATGGGTGATATTCAATACAGCTGAGCAGCTTCTGTGTTTATCCACTGCAGATGGAAATCCAAGCAGGAGAGCATGAGCGTAGAATCTCATTCCCACTGCATTTACATTAGAAGAATTGTTTTTTTTAAAGGCAGGATCAGATGTGATGCCAAAGAAAGACCATCCCTGTTCATCCTCATGTGTGTCTGAAGAGAAACAGCAACAAAGAATGACTTTGGTTGGAGCGATTCTAATTAAACACCACTGTTTAATGAGACTGCTGCTTCTATTAACTCTACTATTATTACTTTCACCTAGTATTACTAGCACTACTACTATTATTATTATTAAAAGACTGCAGTATCCAAAGGGAGGGGAGAAAAAAAAAAAAAAAAAACCTCCACCAAATTAAAGAGGACAAAAACATGATAGTGTCCTCTGGGGAGCCGATGACTCATACACACACACACACACACACACACACACACACACACAAACACCTTCCATCCTTGAGTTGATCGTGACCACAGCAGCCCCTGGTGAGCCGACGCTCCCCTGCACAGAATGTTAAATAACAGTACTTAAGGAAGCGCGGCTATCGCTGTGGATGCACAAACAGGGGTTGCATTAATGGTGGCTCGCTGCTGTACGGGGTGTGCTCTCCAGTTAGGAGGAATCTCAATTAGCATATATGTGTGTGTGTGTGTGTGTGTGAACGGGCAATGAAATAAAAACACAGGGCACCGTCTCCCCTTTGATGTCACTTATGTGTAAGGGCTGTTCATGCATGTGTGATATTGTGCAGGTGGGCATGTGTGGGCAAAGCAATGGAGATGCACAGTGTGTAGGGGGAAATTATGTACGTGTGTGTGTGTGTTTTCACATATACTTGCACAGTGTAGTAGAGCCACTATAATTAAGGCTGCTTCACACAGACCTGGTGATGCATTATTCATGTATTCCTGGTCTGCAAAGGTGTGGAGCTGGTAAACATTCGGACAAATGGATCCAGGTGTAGATATCAAAGATGGAAACATGGGATGATGCAAATACATATTTCTCATGACATAACACAAGGAAAGAGTGAAAAGCCACGCAGATAAGTATCCGCTCGAGGTTTAGATCCAGGGCTGCGTATTTAACAGAGCATGGAATACCACCAAGTTGGATTTCTTGTATGTATGATGATGATGATGAGATGATGATGATGATTTCCTTTTCTGCTATTATTATACATGTCTTTTTAATCTGTAACTGGCAACCTGTCTTGGCCCCCAAAAAAGAGATTTCAATCTCGAGGGACTTACTGGTAAAATAAATAATATCTCTATTACTACAGAATACTATACTGTACTACTATTACTACCAGCATAATGACTAATGGAGATATTAATGATGGAATCCCTCTTCCAACACTTAATCTACTGCTGTGTATAATCAAAATGTTTAATTCCTAAAACAACATGTTGACCATTAGATTAACAGCAGACAGCTGCATTGAAAACTGCAGTAATTCGAGGCAACTAATGGTGTAAATGTACACCTGGGCTGTCAGGTGAGGGCCATTCATTAGCTGGTGTGATCGAACACCAGCAGCGTCCGGGGTCCCAACAGCAGCGACGAAACCGCCGCACGACTCAATTAAAGGTATTTTCCGACCCTTTTGCCTCGTATGAGTCATGCTAACCTCTGAGATAGCATTCCTCACTGTCAGGACGGCTACTTATCTGAAAAATACTGGAATTTGCCTCTAAATGAAACCAAATTTAAACTTTTAAACCAACGTGGAGTAAGAGAAAACATTTAAAATGAGATGTATGCTGGTGAAAACCTTGTAATATGAACAAACGCTCCAAATAGACTGTGTGGGGAGAATATTTTTGCAAGCTAATTTGAATATCAAGTGCTAAATTCATGGGAGTTCTGGGATGTAAAAATGCAAAGAAGGAGAAATAAATTAGCAAAATTAAAAAAGGCATATGAGATATATGCATATAGAGTTCTTGGCTATCGGGATGGATGTAACCTCGGGTCGGTACCTGAGCCGAGGTGCTTTTGAGCTTCTGCAGGCCGTTCTCCAGCCGCTCCATCTTGCTGCTGAGGCTTTTGCTCCTCTGGTCCAGCAGACCGCCGTACAGCTTGATCTGCTCCAGGAAGGACTTGGGCGTGGTGTAATTGTAGCGCCGCTCGTTGGCCAGGTACTCCTTGGACATCTGATTGACACTCATGTGGACGTACGCCATGAATTTACTGACCGACTCCTTCACTTGAGGCTGCGAGAGTCATACAGAACTGGTTACATTCACATTAAAAGAAGACGACGTTTTGCAGAGTTGACTGGAAAAAGCAATAATTCCCGAGGCTCGGCTGGAAATGTAATTTTCAGGGCCTCTGGTCGGCTTTTTGAAATTAATATCACATTCGTTGTGTTACACTGCCTGACATTTGAAATTATATTTCTGGAGTGTGAACATCATTTTTGTGGGTGGCTTCATCCCTGCGTGTATATTAAAGAATGAGCTCTTCTCACTTCGACGTTCTCCACCTCCTGGAGGAACTTGAAGCTGACCGACTCCAGCGCCTCCTGTGGCCACTCTTGGAACCAGTCGATGGCGGTGCAGTTCACCACCGCGGGGAACTTCCTGCCGCGGACTCTCAGTTTACTCCCCACAGGAGAGAAACACAGGGCCACCTGCCATACAACACACACACAGACATACAGTCAGTGAGATCACACGCAGTTGAAACAGCAGTGTGATCGTTTTCTGTCTCAGCGAGAACAACTGGAGTCAAACAGAGAACAGAAAGCCAGGCAATTCTTCATGGTCAAGAGGGGGGGAGGGTGGAAAACTGTGAATTAATTATTTGCAGCTACATCATTAAGCAAATAAAGCCTCCGGCAAGCGAGTGAATTAAAAGTGTGAGTGTGTTGAGCTGTGGGGCTGAACAGCTGGCTTGTTGAGAAGCTCGGCCAGATGCTGGATGCTATTAGAAAACAAACTTGCAGAAGGCACACACACCCGAAGACAAGACGGATGCTAATCAAGTCTGGAGGAAGACGTCGCCGTATCTTACATTTTCCCGTGACACGCTGAAGCTTCGCCGCTTTGATCCGGAGGAACGGCACATTATAAGTGGCGTTACAGCGTTCGTTTATCCAACGTACATCTCTCGTAGCAATTTACACAGACAGTCCAATCAATGGATGAGAGTTAATGTGGCTGTATCTCTGACCTCCCCCCAAAGCAACTTCCCATTAGATGATAGAATACACACGAAATGATTATAATACGTTCCCCACAGTCCTGCTGTACTACCTGGCTGCAGGTTTACCAAGTATTCATTACCATGAATAAAGGCTCATTTGGGAATGTGCACCTTTTGCACACAATAGCAACCGAGGTAACAAAGGTCTTAAAAAAAACAGATTTTCAGTTAATAATATACATTTGTATCCTCTGCAAGAAAATGATTCAGAACCCATCTTAAGAATTCAGGTGATATTAGTTTCCAAATAACCAAATCATCACAAACCAACACACGGAGAGTTCATTCGATGAGTGAGTTTTCTTTGTGGGTCATTTTTAGAGATGAAAACATGACAGAATATAATTTTGTGGTCCAAACCAAAATATGCTCTGAGTCTGATTGCAATGATTAGTTTTGCTCAGGATGTAAACCGGTTCTAACCATGCAGTTAGCTCTGAACCATGTGACTCATACCTTTCCATCCATCCATCCATCCAGACAGACAGACAGACAGACAGACAGACAGACAGACAGACGGTTAGACATCCACTCTTTGCCCGTGGGATCGCCGTCCCAATTTATTCACTCGCCAAAACCCAGGCAGGCTTGAGCTGGGAGCGAGGCGGGGGTGGAGCATGTCAGTGCTGCTGGTGCACACAGTAATAATGACAGGATAAGCAACCCCCTGGAATCCCTCTCTCCCCCGGGGGGGAACAAAGCGGCGACGCGGCGGTGAAATTATCTGCGGCTAAACGCCGGCTTCCCTGCTCATGTCGGTGATTTATGACCACGTCCACCGCCTCGGAAGGGATTCAAGTTCATCTGGAAATGTCGGGACGGAAAATTGTCTCTGGGAAAGGCTTCATCGTAAACCCAAATGTTTATCCAACTATGAGTTTTTTTTTAGTCTGGAACGAGGCGGCATGCTTTATTCAGAAAGGGGTGGAGATCACACACGGATGCAATAATATGAGAGGCTAATGGCGAGCTTTTCTCCCAGGAAACACTTTGTCTCGACGATTAATAGCGAAAATGCACAACGCATACAGTTCTTGTCCTGTACTTTCTGCCTGGCTCACCTTGAGCTGTCTGCGAACCCGGTCGATGAAGAACTTCCAGCAGTTTTCCCTCGTATCCATCAATCCCAGGCCGTGGACCTCTGGCCTCACGCTGCCAATGATGCTCTCCACTTCTTCGTCTGGGAACAGCTCAGGAATCTCTCCTTGAATGAATAAAAACCCCACAGTTAGAATTTGTTCCTGTCGGAGGGCTAAACTTGTGCTGGAACTCTCTTCTTGGGATCTTCTGAACTGACATTGAGACACTTTTATCAGATTAAGTTCACAGAGGTGGTGGCAGCAGGAGTTCATATACAGCGTATGTAAATACAGAGATGTGTTTCAAGTCAGAGCCTTGCTGGAGGAGCAGAGCTACGACATATACGCCAGATATAGTGTTGAGATGTTTGTGCCCTTTTTAGGAAACAAGGCACTTATCCTTAACGGCCTTCTGGTGAGCTCGAGGCCTGGCTGAGCTGAGCTAGTACCACTGCTAACGAGCTAACGAGCTAATGATTAAAATGTTATCTGGCAAATCACACTATACTTTTACATTTGAAATGTACTGATTACATAAAACAAAAAACATCAAAATGTGCTTTGTGGAAGTGAGGAGAGTTGGAAGTCAAACGGCAGATCATCAATAAGCTTCGCCATTCCTGTCTCTGAGTTTTATCACATTTTCAAAACTGTGTAATGCACTTCCATCCTGAAGTAGATGCAGACAAGCTAGAAAAGCTGCAGAAAAGTGGTATATATATATACAGAATTATATAGTGCACTCATTTTTGCATATGTCAAACTATTGCACTGCCAACATGAGTATATTGAGAATGATTTCATATTCATATTTCATATTTCACTCTTGGAATGTAAATCTAGATGGGCAGGCTTGCAGTTCTTCACAATGATAAGTGATGAGTAATGCTGCAGAACGGGCTGCCGGCTGGTGAAGCGCGAGCGTTTTTCACAGAGCAGCGAGCGGAAGCCTGCCGTTACCCGAAGCCAGCAGGTCGTTGACCAGAACGAGGAACTTCTCGTCTGCCACTTGGGCGTCAGTCATTAGGAGCACGGTGCCAATATTCTTCACGCCAGCTTTGATGTAGAGCGCCGCCAGGTCGCTCTGGTGACAGGGAGAGAGACAAAGACGTGGAGTGAATCACTCTGAGCGTACTGTGTGGATTAAGCAGCACTGTGTTTGCATACTGGAGGGATTATGTCTCTCGGATACACCCCCGCGTTTTAGATTCAAACGTCACCTGGCTGGGAGAAACTTTTAACGTGTGAATAATAAGTCTTTTGCATTGTAATCCTGGTCAAACCTTGAGGTCGGCGATACCGTATCCTTTCCTCAAGGTGATCTGGAAAACCTCCAGATCGGAGATGAAGGCAGCCAGTCGGGTCAGACTCTGCTTGCCGCTGCCGCCCACTCCGACCAGCAGCGCGTTCCCCCGCGGAGACTCCAGGATCCGGTTGATACGGCAGCTACATGTGGAGGCGAAAAGACAGTCGGGGGAGGGAAAGGTATGAGAGAGGCGATCCAGATAAAGACAATCTCTGACGTGGAAGACAAACAGAAGAAACACAAACACACAGGTTTTCAGCCTCCACTCTCTTGCTTGGATGCTGCCGGCCAGCAGCATCTTCACCAGCGTTTCATTCAAATGTACCAGACATGTATTAAACATTACTGCTGCTGGGAGTCTTTGTTTCTTCAGGAAAACAAGACGAATTGTCCTCAACGTTTCCACATTTAAAATCCCTTCAACTCCCAGACATTTCCATTTATGTCCCACGATATTTCACTTGCACACTTTCATTTTCCTTCAGAACATTTTGCATTGAATTTGCTCGTGTGGAGATATTTACTATATGATACTATAGCTTCTGTTAATGCTACTACTACTATACTACCAACACCAAATGCAGTTGGAACCCAAGCTGCACCAGATTTCTGCCTAAAAGCCTATTAAGGCAGTTTTTTCTCGGCATTGTCGCTGTAACGCTTGCCCCTGGGTGATGTTGGGACTTTGATATTGTAATTCTGAGAGCGTGTTCTAGTCCTGCTCAATGTGTGTCCTGAGATGACTTCTGTTGTGATATTACACTATAAATAAAATTGAATTGAATTGAATAACACATCAATGAGAGAAGTAAAGTCATTTTCTCATTGCCTTCCATGCAACCAGACTTCTTTTTGCAACCAGAGGAGTCGCCCCCTTATGGCCATTAGAGGGAACGCAAGTTTAAGGCACTACGGATTTCACTTCGGATACACATTGTGTGCACTATAGCCTGAGGGTGGAGTATGAGGGACTAAAAATAAACTACAAAGTCCATGAAAAGTGAGGAGCATGTCAGTGCAACTGTCTAGTTGATTGATGACTTCTGAACGTATGTTGTGCTGTTCTATTCAGGAGACAGTTATTCAACAGGAGACAGTAAACACAGAGTATGGTTATTTTTCCAATTCAAGAGCTATTAAACGAGAAAACTGGATGTTAGAAGGTTAAGAAAAAAAACATGCTCTCTCCATTATTGTTAGCTGTCATGATGTATGCTGGATTACTTTAAACAGATTTGCCTGTCTCTGTTTTTTGACAGCCTGTAAAATAGAACCGTAAATCCCAAAGCACCTGGGATGAAAGTAGACTTCCTTGACAGACACACACACAAAAAAAACTTTTTTTTCTGTACTCCCCACCACAATCCCCCCGGGGGTTTTTAAACTCCCACTCACATGTGAGCCATGGCGTCCTCAAAGAGCACCAGGTTTAGTGTGGCGTTGACCTCATTGTAGCTGTCCAGCACCTCCAGCAGGGTTTTGCTGAGGCTGCTCCAGGACTCGGCAGCCATGTACCTGGCCTCCCCCAGCCCACGGGCATAGTGGAAGTACAGGTTCATCTCCCTGGTCTGCTCCAGAGTCTCCTCCATGTCCTTGGGGAGGGAGGGACACACACACACACACACACACACACACACACAGACATGCATTGCAATGGTAAACAACTCACAACTCCTGTCAGCATAGCATTAGTGGTAAGCTTAAACAGTCTGGACAGGGACACAGCTGAATATCACAGCTGTGCAGAGCGTGACCTAGTTCATTTTCATCCTGGCAACTGTTGAGCCTCAAATATTTCACTGGAGAGATGCTAAGTGCCTCTTCAGGGCCTCTTGCTCACTCTGCTAACTGGCATAGGGCCACAGTAGGTGTGATGAATGATGTTTTTTCGTGTTGTTTTTGTAATATTAACTATATTATGTGTTCGCCGCGGTCTTTATCGTCAGACTATTAAGTGCACTTTCTTGCAACGCTGCAGTCTCTGAAGACGTTTTTTTGTTTGCATGTAAAAATAGCAAGGAAACATGCCATGGTGGCACAGGGGCGGGGGGGCAACGTAGCCCACAAGTTTCCAGAAAGTGCCATCTCTGAAAGATATATCCTGGAGTGGTTGGTGTTATCCTATCTCCCTCTCCTACTGTGGGCTGAGTGTACACATATACTTGTCAGGTTCTTCATTGTGGCATGACCGGTGTGCATGCGATAGAGCCACAGAGGCTAGTGAGGGGAGCAGTGGACGGAAAACCATTAAAATGTTTTCCAATTTGCTGGGCTGACAGCACAGACCCTGACAGCCAGACCCCCATACCACACTGATTAATATTCTCCCCAACCCTCTGTTGGCCCTCCCCCCAAGCATTTCTTTTTCTCCTCTCCTCTTTCTCCTCGCTATGTTGGCCACTGATGTCCAGGTCCAGGTCCAGACACAGAGCAGGCAGCTTAATGATCCCCCCCCCCCCCTCCTCCCACCGTCCTCCAGCATCTCCTTCTTGTCTTCCTCCGCTGAACTTTGTAAAACTCTCACCTCGTAGAACTTTTTCACAGTGTCCGCCTGCAGCTTATCAAAGGCCTTAAAGTCCTGCTCCTCCACCAGCTTGTCTCTGTAGACCCGGTTGGACTCGTGCAGATAGATTTTCAGCAGGTCCGGAGGGGCTTTCAGACACTCGGCGGTACAGAAGAGAATGCCCTGGACAGGGAGGGGAGAGAAGAAGGCTCAAAGTTTCATTCCAGAGGCTGATTTGTACCATTTACACCACAACAAGTAGGGGGGGGGTACAGCGCAGTCACTGTGGGTGAATCAATGGATATTGAGTGGGCAAGCTGTTAGTAGGTGTGTCTGTGAAAGGAACTCTGGAAAATAATGGCAGCACTTTTCTTTCATCTCACGGTCTCAGAAGTATTGCTGCCTGTAGAGACGAGTTCTGCGGGTAGATGTGAGATAGAAATATGATGAAAAATCAAGGAAAGCATCTCCTTGTGACTGTAATGCTTTCCACAGACTTTTTTTGGGGAAAAAAAGAAGGTTAAATTTGTCTGAAATCCTCCCAATACATGGTCACGCCACCTTGCAGGTCCCGTTTCTGTGGGATTGTATGTTCTCTGGAGAAATGAAAGAGTGGCGTATACACAATGAATGAACGTGACCACGCGACTCCAGCTGCTCACTAGGGATTCAACTCGTGTTTCAGATAAGACACATCCATAGAGGGGAGAAATAACTTATTACAGGTGTGTAAAATAAAATAAAAATAGAATATAACGTTAAAATCAGTATACAAACAGACCAGTGATCAAAAAGTTATGTATATGTAGCGTAATATTTATGCCACCAGAAGAGTATTTTACATAGTGTGGGATATAAAGTTAATATAAGGTGAAATGTCTTGATATAACATAATGTATCGTGTACTACAACAACACAGCATAGAATGTATAATACAATAATACAGTATGAGAATAGCATAGTTTAAGATAATAAATAACAAAAGTAGTGCTACTACTTATACTACTAATAATTGTCCACTCCAAGCAGTATTTTTTTTAAGTGAATTTGTAGTTGCTGTTGGCTGGTCGGCCCTTTAACGATGGTGGGACGTCCTGAGTGACGTTCTCTCTGAACAACCAGTAACCTGCAGTCACTAGCTAACAAATACTTTACAATCGATCCTCATCTGCTCAAAAAAAAAAACAAAAGTAAACCAGAAACTTCATGACAAAGAGCAGATTAGTGTTTAGTGGATGATAGAATGATAGAACGTGTCTCTGGAGGAGGCCTGTGTGACGTGTTGGCTTTTTCCCAGAGGGCCGTTCATCATGCAGTCAGGCGGAACCCCACGCCATCGAGGTGCCTTACAGCAGGTGCCGATACGGGACGAGGAAAAGGGGGACAAAGAGGCGCCCAGGCTCTGTTTGTTCCCCTCTGCACACTGTCACCCGGGAGGCAGAGGCAAGCAGATGTTGTCTGTTTCAGCCCCAGAAGTTATTCCAATCAACAGAAGCATCTCTAGGGGGGGGGTGAAGTCGGCTCAATCTGCATTTGCATTCATATCTGAGCCCGCTCGATGTGACAATTGGCTGCTAAACCCACTGTGTAATGATGCAGATGGGCCGTGTGCCTGAGTGGGAATATTTGCACGGATGTGTGTACGGAAGATTTCAAACTGAGCCAGGAATGATCGCCCATTACTCTAGATCCACAAAAGTCAAGATGCTTTCCAGAGTGTGTGTGTGTGTGTGTGTGTGTGTGTGTGTGTGTGTGGAAGCTCTAATCCTTTGACTTTTAATAGATCTGTCTTTTTCTACTCCATTTCATTGCTTAATGGTGTCAATCACGACACTCCACACTTACTATGTAAAAGTCTGCCTGAGCAAAACAAAACACCATATGGCGACTCTATATAACCGTCATACTCGCGGCTTAGCTGCTCGTGGCACCAAATCCAACAAACAGCACTGTGCTAACAAACTTTTTTCGCCCCCCTCCTATCCGGCCCATTTTTGGCGGACCACCTCGCCCTCTCTGTCCCCGATCTCCCATCGCTCCGTTCAAATGAGAGGGATGGGGATTAGAGAGTCGTGGGTGCGGCATGTATCCGTCTGTCTGCAGAAGGCACGCTTACCTTGTAGCCTGACAGATGCTCTGAGCCCCAAACAAAGCCTCCCCCTGCTCCCACATGCACCCAGCTGACTAGCCATCGAACATCATACAGATATATCGCGGCGTCGGTACAGAACCGGCTTCAGAGTCTGTCCGCACTGCAGGTCTCATGTACTCTCTTTTTCCTTTTTCGCTTCCCCCTCGTCTCTGTCCTCCTCATTCGCCGTGTCCGTCTCCCCCCTCCTCCCCTCATCCCATCCCGTCCCTTGCCTCCCGAGCTCCGAGGAGCTCATTTAGGCTGATGTGGGGAAGACAGGCCCTCGGATATGCCCGCTGGTCATGGCAGAGAGCGTTGGCATACAGAGCTCTTTGACAATGCTCCCAGTCGGATGCCAGACTGTTTGTCTTGCCCTATAGGAGGAATTTGCCTTCATGATTTAAGATTTATGGAGACAGAGAGGACGGAGGAGAACTGCAACCAAGTAAGTTTTAAGGGGACAAAGTCGAGAAAGGAGGGGAGAGAAATGAGTGAAGAAAGGAAATCTGCTGCGACTTAATAAATAACAACATAGAAGAGAGAATTTTGACAGCAGCGATAGTCCTGTTAAGATGTAACCTTGAGTGTTGTCTGGGCCGGGGCTCCTTTTGTCACAGCTAAAACATTGTTGTTCATAATGAGACGGTTGCCTTTTGGCTCCATCTTCAAGATCTAAAGTTTAAAAAATAAAAAAAACTAAACAAAGTGAATAACAAAAGGTCCCCCAATTATTTCAGCTGATACGTCAAGGCAGAAAACACTGAGTGACAACCACTTAGGCCTCATGCTGGAAATTAGAGGAAGCGTTTGTACTGCCTCGCCAATATTTCCCAGCTTTCCGGAGGATGAAGACGCACAGAGGTGCGGTTCGGGCGAATCACAGCCGAGGCAGAGCTGTGAGCTGAGAGGCTGCTCGACTCTTCCAGCTGTCCGAAGGTGTTACAGAAGTTAAGCAGAAAAACTTTCACGCAGCTTCAGGAAGTCCCTTTCAAGTTTCTCTCTACTTTCTCTAAAGTTGGGGAGAGGAACAGTGACAAAAGCGTTTCTCTCTCTCTCTGTGTTTCCTCTCTTCCAGTCGAGCAACGCAGACTCCCGGAAAAACAATTAGTTAGAAATAGCAGGCAGGGCTCCTCAAACGCCGGCTTCAAAGTGTTACACTGCAGCTAAACCTCCCATTGCTCCGTGGCAGTGATGAGTGCGATCAAGGGTCTGGAGCCTGCAGCAGCTAATCAATTGAACTTGATTCGAAGGATAATTGATCGTGCATTCATTGGGTCTAAGTTATGATGCCAGACAGATGCTATGGCGATCCAGCCAATGCTGCCGCTTTTGTAGCTCATCTGATGAGTCCTTCATCATGGATATAAAAGCACTCGTTACACTAATCATTCAATTCAATTGATCTGCAGACTGCACCATTTCACTACTGTTATGTTCACAAACATACAGAATTGTATAGATATTGTTTATTTGGATTGTAGCTGCATTTCTGTGTATACGAACTACACAGCTAACTAATCAGCTACCTAACTAACTTATTAACTAATTAACTTGCTTACTTATTAACTAAATAGCCAACTTACCAACTCAATTACCTACTTACTTGCTAACTAACAAACATATTTAATTACTTACTTGCTTGCTAACTAACTAACTAACTAATGTATTTACTAACTAACTAACACTCAAACTAGCTAACTAAGCCACTAAGTAAACAGTTAACTTACTAACTAATGTATTTACTACCTAACTAACTAACTAACTAATGCATTTACTAACTAACAATAAAACTAGCTAACTAACTAACTAACTTACTAACCAACTAATACATTTACTAACTAACTAACTAACTAACTAACTAACAATAAAACTAGCTAACTAAGCCACTAAGTAAACAGTTAACTTACTAACTAATGTATTTACTACCTAACTAACTAACTAACTAACTAACTAACTAACTAACTAATGCATTTACTAACTAACAAGTAAACATAAGCTAACTACAACGCTACTAACAACTAATACATTTACTGATAACTAACTAACTAATAACTAACTACATCTAACTAACTAACAATAAAACTAGCTAACTAACTAACTAACTTACTAACCAACTAATACATTTACTAACTAACTAACTAACTAACTAACTAACTAACTAACTAACTAACAATAAAACTAGCTAACTAACTAACTAACTTACTAACCAACTAATACATTTACTAACTAACTAACTAACTAACTAACTAACTAACAATAAAACTAGCTAACTAACTAACTAACTAACTAACTAAACGGTTAACTAACTTCCCTTAAGTCCTCATTTCGCCTGACTATCTGAGGGTATTACCCACAATTCATAGCATAGTGACATAAAACACAGGGTTACCAGGGAGACCTTAACAAGGGTAAACAATGAGGATGCTGGCTGTTCAGACCGGCATCTTAATCAACACATGGACATTAACTTGGAGTATTTAAGGTGGAACACATGTGGTTCAGACCGAGAGGCTACATCACACACCTTTTCTTTTTGCTGCACTCTTTGCTTTTAACCTAAGTCCAATTCCTTTTGCAGGACTTATGAGACGTTAATATGCCGTAATATAAAAACATATTGATTGGTGCGGCTGGCACCAAACTAATGTGGTTTGTATATTGTGTAAAGTAGCCTGGTAAGAACTCGTAGCTGCCTTTGTAAACTCACTGATGGAATTATGGAATCTGAATTTCCTATAGCTCGGTGGCTTAAAGTATTAATTACACAATAGGGTGAGTTAAATGAAAGAGCCTGCCCTCCGTGAAAACCGTGGAGGATTTTGACAGAAATATTGCCCTGAAGAGTCTCCCTTGACAGCCTTCCCAGTCTGATATTATATTAATTTAAATGCATTAAATCACCGCTAACACCCGTGGAAGTGCAAATCCATTCTGTTTTCTGTTACACTTATTTCAGACTTATTCCTAGCTTTCAGAGCCAGCTCTTAAATCAATAAAAATTTAGATGAGAAATTAGTAACAGAAGCCCTGGCTCTTTCCATGTGGGAAGCAGAAAATCAAGTCAGAAATATCGAACTCCTTTGCGTGAAATGGAAAGAGGAGAGATATGAAGAAGTGGCCACTTCAAGGGAACTTCTGAGATTTGATTTGTGAAAAGATAAACCTGAGGTCCAATGCAGATAATTACTTCCATCTATGCGTCACCTGGAATATGTTGGAGAGGTCTCGCAGGTTGAAGATGTAGTGGAATTTGACTGCGGTCGGGAAGAAGGTGGAGGAGATGCGCTGGTGCAGGTCCAGGGCCGTCTGGACCAGGGTGGGGCAGCTCTTCAGCAGGGCGGCGCCGAAGCCTCCTCCTCTCAGGTGCTGAGACAGGATGGAGGTGTAGATGGTGCTCAGCGCCTCGGCCCCGGGGAAGGACATCGCGAAGACGGAGAAGTGGCGCTGTGGACGGAGATGCAGCGTAGTCAAGGCGACGGTAAACACGTTGGATCTCTTGGATGTTTGATCTGTACTCATAAAGTCCTCTAGTTTAGTGAGAATGGGCTGTTTATCCAGTGAGAGGATCATATACTGTATCGTTGATATGATTTGTGTTTCCAGTTTGTGTATTCATCTCCCTGACAATCTGTCGTGTCCACATCATTTGGAAATCTATCTGTTTGTTGATCTGTTTGTGAGCAGAACATTTAGTGGAAGGGGGTAGTGTCGGCCAAGGGTGCGAGTCAAGGATGATTATTTTTCATTTATGGAAACCGCCTTGGAGGGTCCGCGCTTCCACTTCGTTTTCCTAAATAAGAGACCGTTTTAGAGGAGCCATAGAGGCAGAATCTGAAAACATAAGATCAAAGCTACGAGATTTAAGAATCCCTTTGTTCCTGCTGCTCAATCTCTGTTTGTCCTGCCTCACTGTGTCTCTCATTGTCTCGCATTTGGGTTCACCAGCTCAGCCCGAACACGGCGTTTAACAGCCATCTGTGCAGTCTACCAAACGGCTTAATGACCAATGTTTATACGACCATCGCCAGCGCGTTAATAATGACTGTTCCCTCGCAGCATCAAAGCCAGGAGTAGCGTGACGTTGTTAGCGCCACTTTAAGACGGGCGCCGTGATTTGCATCCCAAACGGTTCAAAGTTGGTTCTCTCAGCAGAGATGTGGCTGGAAATATTAATGCACACATGATCGATGGCATGACGTTGTAGAGGTCACACAAACAAGCGAATAATGTGCCGACGGCGTCATTTACTACATACTTAAAACGCTTATTGACTTCTTGTTAAAGTTTGGTATGAATCCAATCGACCGTGAAAAAACTGGCCGAACTGAAGGAACAAAAACAGAGAAAAATAAAGTTTTGCCCTAAAATTACAAAAGGAATAAATGAATGAATCTAGAGCAGCACACTGTGTCACCTATTATAATAATAGCATGCAAATAGAAAGAAGAAAAAGAAATGTCTATGATTAGTGCAGATGTAAACTCCACAGGGTGTTAGATAACCAGTGTGGTACACAATGTGCTGCGAGGACATGCTGTGTGTGTGTGTGTGTGTGTGTGTGTGTGTGTGTGTACCTGCAGCCGTGGATTGATGGTGAAGCTGCCGGCTGTGGGGTTCATGCAGGACACGTATTGAACGCTGTGTATTTCCTTCAAAAGCAGCTTATTACGGTCATACCTGAGAGGACACACACACACACACACACAAACAGGGGAGGGGGGGAGTGTATTTAACATGCACATAAACACCCTACAGGACACACACACACACACATTCCCTGATACGGACGCCTCAGCTCCCACTTAAGCTGCTGTGGCTCAGTTGCATCCTCCTCAATTTCATGCCTGAAACCCTCGGAGCATATCTGTAATGGGCTGCCGTGTCTAAAGCAGTCGGCCTGCGTCTGACGCAGTGCGACCATGTTCAGAATGGCCTCCCTCTGTCAGAGAGATGAGCAACCAAATCCGTGTGAAAGGGGGGAATCATACAACCTTGTACTCACAGTTGACTCATACAAGTTGTATTGATACGGAGGACTAAGGACATTTTTCCTATCAGCTGCTGGCGTCCCATTATGCGGATGATCCTATCCTTTGTTAATAGAAACTGTCAGAAACGATCCATCATTTAGGCAATTAAAGTGAGCAACTCTTGTGCTGGTATTTTTCGAAAATCACCTCGAAAGACAGTCCATGCATAATGTATACATATTATTCCCTACCAGTGGTTGTAGTCCATGTGTTGGCGTAACAGTGTGTGTGGTTGCACCGTCCCGTACGTGTCCACCTCAGGCATATTCATGTCGTCCAGGAAGTAGATGAGTCTTCTGTTGCCTGGAGGTCCGTAGTTGCGGCCAGCTTTCTTCTCGAGGGGCTTTTCCAACACAGCTGTGTAGGTGGGGAACAGAGGAGGGGGGCAATAAAAGGTATATAGCAATATGTATGTACTTTACAAATATGGGTCAGTGGGGAGACGAAATCAGACCTTGCAGCATGGCCGACGTGGTGTAGTAGTTAAAGGGGACATTTTTAATCATGTATTTCTCCGCGTCCAGAGATCCCAGTTTGTCGGCGACCAGAACGGACTTCCCCGTCCCGGCGTTCCCGACCAGCATGACTGGCCGGCGGCGTTCCAGGAGACGGTCCACGAAGTAACGGACTCGGATGGTCTCTGTAGTGTGGACCAGACACGCCTGTGCAGGGACACACATACATACAGTATGAGCACAACACTACAGTGTTATAGGGATAGAACGGATGATTGTTTTGTTCATCAATTCATCTAATATTTGTTTTCAAACTATCAATGAGTCGCTTTTACTGTTTGTGTTCCCAGACGTGACTTTTAACATACAAAGACATAAACGGAGAAAGCTTTAAAGTATCAATCAATTATCAAAATTGTGGTATAATTCAAGAATAAGTGGGTCAAATCTGTGTAATTCCACCATATATAACGTATATTATATATAAATATGTGCTATACAGTAGCTTGGATAGTGTAGATCTGCTGTACCTGAAGAGGTGTATCTGTATCCATCTCAAACCGGGGCACGATCTTGGACCAGGGCTCAAACCTCTTGCTCTCGGGGTCGATGTAGTAATCAAACACGGTGCCCTGGGTCGGGAACTTGATGCTTTTGAACTCGGCCACCCACCACTTGCTGAACTCCACCCTGTAGTCGACCAGCTACGCTCGCACACGGGGGGAGACACACACACGCAGGGACACCAGACGGTCAATACTCATGACATGACTTCCTCTCGTACTGTAGCTATGGAGACGTTTGATTTACACGGGCGTGGCAACAGCACGGAGATAGAGCCACGGCATGAAGGGTAGAAAATGGGAGATGGCAGGCTTATCTATCCAACTGTCTGATTGAGACAGAAGAGGAGGCTCATCACCTGCCAGCCAGCAGGTGATGAGCCTCCTTCACCCGCCCCCCCTTTTGGTACCCACCTCCTCTATCCACTACCAACCCCAGTCAATAAAACCACTTAGCATTTAAATGCATCTGTGATGGGAAAATAAAGTGCCGCATCATTGGTACCGAGGGGGAGAGCCGTTTTATTCCATAACTTAGACGGACGCACTTACTGTACGGCGCTAACTGCATTGCTTAGCAACCGCTCGCCCCGGCTCTCCTGCTGATTTAAATGCAGCCGGTCTGTGTGAGGGTGAGCGGGAATTGGAGTCCACTTCATTTTTAGATGGAAAAAAAAAAAAAACCCTGCCATTCCTTCAATTGAAAATAACTTCTAAATGACTTCCCATGAAGAGAGACACAAAGTTAAGTTGCATAAGAGCCATCAGGGCTTGAATAATACAAGGAATTACCCATAATGCAAAAGTGCAGAAATCTCTTTCAGGGGGAGTTATGACGAAAGTCGGGGAGAAAAAAAAAAGCTATTTCAATTGTGTCCTATTCTTTTCCTCTTTATGCAACCGACTCGGTAAGGGTCTCACATGCCCAGAGGCCCACGCAGTACCTGGTCCTGGAACATGGCTCCCCCAAAGGCCCAGACCGCAGCAAAGACAAAATAGAGCTCATAAAGTTCCTTGGCACAGTCTGGCGGGGTGTTTTCTGGAGTCAGCAGACACTCCAGCAAGTAGCACAGCATCTGGACCAGGCTCTGCTCGGGGATAGGGATGATCTTCTTAAACCTGAGCAAACACACAAACATGACGGCGGATTCAAGACTCACTGCTGACTGCTGAAGGAAGAAAATAAATATGGCTTCATGTCGTTTTGATTTGAATTTAACAGAAACAAACAGAGCTTTTCCTGACAAAATAAATATTTTTTTGACACATGTTTAAACTGTGTGGCATTATGGGACTGTACAATGGCTCATTGCATGGATTTGACCCTGACAACGATGCCTCCCCCCCCCCCTCCTGTTGTTGTTGTCTGCTGCAGTAACAGTGGTGATGGAGGTCTGGGAGGAGGTCCCATTCATTAGAATGCAGGATGCTATCCAGTTCTTCTGAGACAGTCCCCTGTTTGCTCCAGTCCAACACACTCCCTTCCCCATGTCACACACATCCCAGCATCCTGTGTCCACTGTGATTTCATAGCGAGAGAGCTGCTGAGAACTCCGGTACCTTGACCTGAGGACATCCAGGCAAGAGGGGAGGTACTTGTCGAAAAGTATGGTCAGGTTGGCCTTCTCTGATTGGAACCTCCCTCCGATCGATCCAGCTGGACACGGGCGGGTTCCAGCCCAGGTCTGATGGGTTTATGTACAGGATGCCTGGCAAAGAAACAGGGAGTCATTTAGGGATCACAGTGCCTGCAAACATGGAACGATTTACCTTTTCTGGGTCTGACTCCTTTTGACCTCCGACACCAAGTCCAAAGCAGAAAGCAGCCTATATATGGGCGCTCCATTATGCTGGAATACCTGCTCTAGATACGGTTGCCGGGGTTGCAGTGCGGAGGTGGCCGATCTCAAACACCAGCCTCATGGTGGGGCTCAGAGGGATCCGCTCGTTACTGGCCAGAGTCAGCACCTTCCACAAGCAGACAGCACGTTACACACAGAGTTCACTGGTTTCATGCCTGGAAACAGCTTACAGCAGGATCACACCCACAACCTCTGAACTCTAACAGAACATGGAGTCCACCACAAGTCATGTTCCTAACAGCTCATGCTCAAACTGCATACAAAGTTTATGTTACGTTCATTATATTTTAAATAGGCTTTAAATAGGGCCGATGTGTTTTGGCTCCTAAAGTTCTACCTTAAATACTATTTCCCTGCTTAATGTGCTTCTGCTGTTCACTTTGCTCCCACCTTGTTGTCGTCCATGACCGTGTTGAGCGACTCGATCCACATCGGGTCGATGTCTCCGTCCAAAACGATCCACTTTGGCCCGTTGTGACTGACTTCGGCCAGTTCACGCATGATACTGGAGAACAGGCCTGTAGGGAGGAAGGCAAATAGATAGAAATTAAATTAAATTATATTATTATCACTGTCCAGTAACATTCATTAAATCTAATGAGTATATGTGTGCATGAAAGGAATTGTTAAATATGCAAGATCAGCATAATCGTCTGAGTTGTGCGTCACTAAAAATGTAGATAATGCCGTCGCAAATTAATTGCGGGGCGGTGTGATTCGTGACCTCCTTTCCTTTGGTAAAGGAAGGTCACGTGTTTCCTTCCGGGTCATTTGTTCCGTTAGGAACCTTCCTAAGCAAAAATCACTTTTGGACTCTGCTTCTGAAAGACTCTGCAATCACCGTCTTTCCACTCTCTGGTCGCCGGGTTGATGATGCCGAAGAGCTCGTCGTTGGTCACGGCCTTCGGGTTCAGGTCGGCCCACACGGGTCTGCGCTTCATGTTCTGATAGGTCCTCTGGAGCGACCTCATCACCTGACTCTTCCCCGTGCCGGCGTTCCCGATCACAAACACCGAGTGCCGCACCGCCAGCAGCTCCTCCAGCTGCACCACCTACACACACACACACACACACACACACACACACACACACACACACACAGGATGATCAGATTATGTGTTGCTTACATCACGTGAAGCACACTGATGACACTATACAAAACACTGACCCTTTTACAGCGTTTCATGGGCCACTAGTCGACCGCGTCTCTGTTAATGGTGGGGATCATGGCGAGGAGAGAGTGATGCAGGGTGACAGCGGAGTGTGATGCACTGCAGTGCAGCGCAGCGGCTTAGTACGCCGTTCACATATACAATAAATGACAGCAGTGTTCTTCTGCTCGGACAGATATCTGCACCCTCATTATTCTGTGTTTGCACACTCAAAGGGCCTATTTTACAACAATAATCAGCCTCCTTCTCAGGGGGACGAGTCGTCACGGGTTGTGTTATCTTCTATATTTTCTTATTATGTTTCCTGTGGAGACCAAAAGTGCTCAACGTAAGATATAAACAAAATAATGTAACAAAGTGTAAGAAAAACACACGTTTCAAGCTCCATATAAAATGTTATTTTGTCTTATTAAATGTCATGGTAGGCTTATATTAACAATTCAAGATGTTATTAATCTAGTTCACTACATGATTATTTTTTCACTATATTATTAATCTTGTATACTTTATTATTCATTATCATTGTTCATTCAATCTGGATTTGTACGTTTTCCTTGATGATATGCTTTCATGCCATTATCCTAATTATTCAAATTACATATCTCTCATCAAGATTTCTCCCGGTATGATATAGTCTGGCTTTAATTACAATGGAACACCTTATGAATTGAAATGATGATGAAATTCTCCTCAACTCAAAAAGAAAAGAATTTGCTTTCCTTAACAGTTCCTCCAGTCGGAAGCAGGGATGCTTCTCTACTTTTTAGGGTTGTTGACATTTGACCTTTTCCCTTGACTTGCAGCTTTAAGTGTTCTGTCGATTCCGGTGTGTGAGGTGGCACCGCCGAGTGTGTACCAGAGAGAGAAAAAAAAAGGGAGATTTCCACTCAAACATAGAGATGGCGAGCTCAATCAATGCCATCGACCGGGCTCCTTGCAGCTCCTGCTCGCCATCCATTCAGCCGGAGCCCAGGCGGCTTTACACTCTCAAAGGCCCCAGCTGATTACTGCTTTGATGTGGAGAGGACTAATGCTAGCAGAGGCTAACGCTAAAGGTATGCAGCCTCTCTCACATCCCCCCCCCCCCCATCGTTGTCTGGAATCAAAAGGTTGGGAGCACAAACAAAGACGGTAAAAAGTTCAGGCTCTGGGGGCGGATGCTTGTTATTGACCGCTCCCCCGTTCTCACTCGCCGCATTTCCTCTTCCTCTTTTGTTTATTTCTGCGGCTGCCTCTCACAATGTCAGGGTTAAGTGGCACGGTGCAGCGCCAGCCTCCACTGATGGAGTGTTATTATGTGGTTCCCGCGTCTATTTGACCCGAGGCAGATTGTACTTCCCCCTGCATTATTTCCCCAGGTCCTCCTGATTCATCCGTCTCTGACATATAACACCTTCCATCGCACATGTGTGTGTATCTGTGTTTAATATAATGACTAGAATTAGGTCAACAGCTCGGGCACCTGAGTTCTCAGCGCAGCCAACCATTGGCGTTCGGCAATATTTGCCCGATTCATCCAGATCCTGCAGACTTGTTTGACACTAATGTGTATTTCCCAGCGGAGCATTATGACGTGAGGTAAATAGCTTTTCGGAAAGAAGCGTGATAAATCTAAATGAAAGTGCTACGACTGTAATATCCGTCTACATGGTTTAAAGACGAACCCCTCCCCCCCATACACACACTTGGGGACTTTACTCCTGCGTGACAGACATCGTTTGATTGCTTTTCCCTTAATCCAACACTTGTGAATCAGATAAACTGCCACACGCGAGTTTGTCAGATCCGATTTAACTTACCTTCAGGACAAAATTGTCCTCGGCCTGTAACTTCAGGTCCAAAATGGACTCCTTCACGTGCTTCTCAAAGTGCAGGTCTCTCTTCCTGGGGACGTCGAGGGCGGGAAACAGGTCGCTTATCAGGCCCATGAACACGGGCACGTCATCCGTCACGATCTTGGGGATGTTGAAGTCTCTCAGAGCTCGCATCAGCACCTGGTCTTCCGCTCGGTCGGGGTCGCCTCTCTTCAGGGAGCCCGCCACCACCAGGACCGACTTGATGGCCCGGAGGCCCCAGTCGTAGTGGTCCTACGGGAAAGCAGAGTTAGCATTAGCATGTGGCCGTTAGCTCAAAATTCTGATTTTGCTTCCTAACCAATGGCTTTCTAGCATTCATGGTGAAACAAGTATCTCCTACACACACACACACACACACCCTGATAGATACAAATAAATAAATAATCAGAGCACTAATTCCCATACTTATAATATTCTTATTATATCCATGTCTGGATGGGGAGCTTATCTGGTGGGATTAGGTGGATTTACAGTGAGCTTTAACTAATTTGTATTCTTGGAAGTCACTTATAACATCAACATAATATGAAGTAACTTATGATACATTATATTATATATTATTGGCTGTTACCCACATCTCTTATAAACACAGACACGATAGTTAGTAGTGATGCTGTATTCTTGACTCACATCTTAGCATGTGTTGCACATGTTTATGGATGGATGCAGACAGAACACACACTGCCAGAGCATCTTACTGCCATGGAACGAGACACAACAAACGTATTGGTGCATTATCTCAGGAATATATTTCACAGTCCTTCTGCACGGGACCTCATGCAATGTGAAAACCACTTGTTCCACCCTAAGAAAGTAGTTCTCTGAATCTGCATTTCCATTGATTTGCAGGTTCAGCCCTTGTGAATATCGCTTAGAGAAGCAATCTGTTCATTACCATTTGATTTCATTAGCACTAAGTTGCTAATGTTGAAAAGTCTGCAACAGAACTCTGGCAAACAGCTTTGGTGCAAGGTGATATTTAGGAAAATGTCAGAAGAACTTGAGCTTCATAAAAGTGGCATAAAAAGGAAGAAGTGTGCTATTCCACTGCAGTGTGGTCATGGGGAACTCATCCAGAACCATGTATTTTGGCAGTTGTTCAGCTTTAAAGTGGGAATGGAGCAAGCAGATATCACCTGTTTGGACAGCAGCTCTTTACACAGAGTGTAGAGGGTGATGAACTTCCGGGCCAGGAGCCGAGCGTCCAGGAAGCCCTCGGCCACCAGCATGATCTCACAGATCAGCTCAAAGTCTGGCACCACCATGGCACAGGGTCTGTGGAGACATGGACAGCATCCAGCATCACAGTCCTGGATAAATACCAGACCCATTTGATAACATAGTTTACACTTTCTAATGTAAAAACGATAGGGTTGCTGTTGAATGGTTCGTTGTTGGATCTGACTAAATGTTGGATTAAAGCTTGGTTGATGGAGCAAAAATATTAGCGGATTAAAGTATGAAGCAAAGTATTGAATTTTGTGACTTACAGCGCTCCGTTGACATACCTGAACAGAGCCTTGAGGTTCTCCGGGAGCTCCGTCCTGCCGGCGTAGCCGGGATTCATGGTGATGAATATGCCGACGGAGGGACACAGTTTCACCTCCTCCCCCATGAAGTTAAACCTCTGCTTCTTATCTCGGATGGCGTCCTGAATGCTTTTGACCTGCACGACACAGAGGACACAACACACACACACACACCGTCCAATTAAATGTTATACAACCGTAATACTTGTTTGGTGCCGACCAAATCATTTCCATAATGTCAAACATAACAACACCATCATAACAACGAGATTGGAACCATTAAATGGTAAGAGGAGAGTGTGGTCGTCTTTATTCATGTGCACAACGACCGCACTGTACCTGCAATTGTAGGCCACACTAAAAAGTAAGCTTTTACCAAACTGTATCTTCATCTTTGCTTTACGGCAACTGAAATAAATTAAATCCCATCCTCGTTCCGTCACGCTCAATATTAAGGTAGGATTCCCCTCCGGCTACATCATTAAAAGCTGCAGTACCCACACAAAGAGGTGATAACTTGTCTTGCACTTGATACGCTGGGATTAGGGAAAACAATGATAATACTGTTGTAGTCTCCGGTGGCCCAGTTTGTTTGTTATTATTTATTTTAAGTAGATTTTTGTCAGTTTTTCCTGTACTTTTTCTGTAGGAACTAGCTTTACTAGCTTAACTAGGAAGCTAAAGACTATAATATATTGTACTTGAGTCCCTTGGATGTATGCAATTCCATTTTTTTTAAGTGTATTCTACATTGATGTACCTTTTTAGTGTACAACACCCATTTATTGCTGCGGTAGGCTACTGTCTGTATTCTGTTTGCACAAAATTTGCTGCAGTAGCAACACCATCTATAGAACCACAGTGCCAACATGGTCAACAAAAAGCATCAAACCACACTCAGTCATAGTCACTGTCAATAAGCTCATTAGCATATCGCTCATATCACTAAGCACTATTTCATTGATATACACCGTGCACCTTTGTTTCAGGGACACAATTCCATCAATAATAGGAGCAAGCTATCAGCCAGGGTTTACTGGATGAACTACCAAGGCTTCACTTGCCTACATTATGATTGAATGAGATATCAGAACATAACTTTGTGTGTGTGTGTGTGTGTGTGTGTGTGTGTTGGCCTAAAACTCTGAATCCCAGCCCGTAAGAGGCTTTATGAATTTAACATGCGTGTGGTAAAAGAGCGTAGCGAGTCGACAGCTGGAAAGAGGAGGAACATCTCTTCATGGATGAGTACTCGGCTACAGATGACTCGGTCGTACTAACACAACAAGGAGAGGGAAGGAGGGGGAGAATGCACAAAAAAAAAACAAACAGCACAGTGCAGCTGCAGCACACAAGAAGGAGAATAAAAAGTTTTCACGAGCACATCAGTGGGGGCCTGTGGAATGACAGTGGCTCACCTCCGTTATGCTTCGGGGATACGAAGGGGAGGTAAAACACCAAAAACATTTTTTTAAAAGTTCCAGAACACACAATGTTGTGAAAGATGTGACCCAGATCTTTGAACGTACAGCCTGGAGGAATCGGCCCGGGTGCGTTTCACAGTGCAGAGGCCTGCGTTGGCTCTAATGGGAGGCAGAACTTCACCAATTTATCTCAATAGCGGCGAGTCTGGCGACCGTCTGTTTGTCCCTGATTTATTAAATATGAAACCGGTCCCGCCACCTGTCTCAGCAGACCCTCCCAGCAGCCGAGGATGTGGCCATATGATGCTAGCCGCTCCCGCTCTGAGAGGATGGATTTGGGCGAGGAGGAGGCTCGGAGTCGGCTCCATTGAAGCAGGCTGAGCGCTGGAGGAGGCTGCCAGCTGTCACAGCAGTCTGACACTCCTCTGTTCTCAAGGTTCTACTTCTCCACGTATACGCCGCCGTAATGTTTTATTCATGACGCCACGGAATACCTACTCATTCCGCCGGCACTTTAAAATTCTCTAAGTGTTGTAGGCTTACAGAAGACTTCCAGAGAGGAGGGAGGGGAGGCTGGGAGGGAGTAGATCGTTAAGCCGAAGCAAATGATTAATGATCCTTTGAGGGGCTCTACCTTCATTATCGTCACGATCATGATAGCGTTCCTTATCAACCGCACGAGATTTGCGATGACAGAATCGCTATATGTGAATATAGTGACTGGGGCAGCGGCACGTACGATTTTGAATTCACCAGAGACTTATGAAACCGCGGAGAGAGGATTGCGTTTGATCCGCGATAACAAACGGCGAGATAGCAGGAAAAAAAAAGGCTAGCATCAGCTGAAACACACACGGGATCTGGCTGAGTCCTGCCATCAAAGGGGCCTAGCTGCTGTAGGTCACCCGGTGTAGCGTACCGTTCCTTGTGGAGGGAATAAGTATCGTGTCTTTATTCAACTTCATGTGTCAGAACGCATAACGTTGAATATAGATAGGCGAAGCCAGAATGATCCAGCCTCAATCAAACCCCCATTAAGTAGCCTATAGAGGCGAGGTACAGCTGGTGCTAATTGTTTATGGGTTCATCACTAAGAAGGACATTTTTCACATTACCTGATCCATTATTTATATAACAAGCCTCGGTGGAAGCCTACTTTAAAGCTGCACTGTGTGTGCTAAATAGGACGGGGCTGGGCAATAATATACGTTTGGCCTTTGTGCAACCAATTAAGCCAGACTGCTCTCGTTGGGATGCGTTGTAAATTGGACGTCGGATGTCTGGATTCTCACACAGCCGCACTCACAATGACATCTCAACTCAAGATGGGATTCCTGGGAGCACCTGAGCCGTTAAGGACGTGGACTTTTGTATTTACCTGCACAGCCACCACGGACAGCACCTCCACTGAGATCCTGTTGAATTCGTCGAAGCAGCCCCATGCCCCCGTCTGAGCCAGGCCTTTGTAGATGTTCCCACAGGACTGGGGGACACAGAGGAGAAGACACAGATGGATGATGCGGGACGGGGAGTCAGTCAGTCGGGCTCACAGACTGGAGACCCCCGTCCAACTAACGAGTATGTACGCCAATTAGACAGAAGGTATTGGAAAAAAGCAGGCTGATGCACAAACACCTCATACTAATAAAACAAGGCATTGACGGCAAAGACACAAAGGCTAAAATGTCTACCCCCACATTTTTGTTTTCCCAACATCAGCTCCAGAGCAGGTGAACGGCCCTCCGGAGAGCAGCTGGACCGGGAGGAAGCAGCCAGCTGACTTTTCTCTCCAATTACAGGGCGGAGGAAAGGCAAACCCGAGCTGACTGGTGGATTGATTCAGCTGTGTGTGTGTGTGTGTGTGTGTGTGTGTGTGTGTGCATAACTGAATATGAGTAAGAGAGTGGGGCTTCTGAAGCCAGCTCCCAGTGCCTGTGTTCCTCCTGGAGTATATTAGTACTTCTCTCTGACACCTTTCTGCGGTGCGTATAGCTGGGGGGGGGCGTACGCCTCTATAGTGTAATGATGCCTCCGTCTGGGGGAAGCAGAACCAAGTCGGATCATACGATTATGTTGATGTCTCCCCTGAGCACTCTATATGCAGAAAGTGTTGTAAGATTATACGAAGGTGCATAATAAAGTGAGGCGGATGCAGAGAGGCTATTTTGACGAGGTTTAGTTAAGAAATAACAATCAGGGTTTAACTAATCAGCTCTTCTTTCAAGAAGGGAGCGGGCAAAGAGAAGATGAAAAGAGATGAAAAGAGAAGGTAAAGGTGCACCGATAACGTTAATGACAAATGCATAAAATATCGCTGACAAAGGGGAAGATGAAAAGAAACGTGGATAATACGGACGGCTGCCGATGCGCGTTAGCTATACGTTATACGGGTTGCTCACCTTGTAGTCCATCTGCTCAGAGCAGTTAAACACATAGACCATGATGCCGAGAGCTCTGCCCAAGTCTTTGGTCGTCTCCGTCTTCCCCGTGCCTGCAGGCCCGGCTGGAGCTCCACTCATGGTGAGGTGGAGGGACTGGGTCAGGGTGATGTAGCATCTGAATGGAGTGGAGACAGATCACAGATGAGGACTGGATTCTGACAGCGAGCAAAAAAGTAGATCTTCCGACTGATTTAACTTCCATTCATGAATACTACACTTCCAGAGATTTACTACATACACTGGCACAATTTGACCTCCATGGAGCCTAAATGTGCCACCAGCAAAATCATGGATTTGTTCTATCAAATAAAACACTAAGAAAAATATTAAATTCATTTGATGTCTTGTTGCCTTTAGTCAAAAAGGATGGATGCTGTTTTCCTGATGAGTTTTAATGTTAAGATTGCAGCCATGTCTAGTGTTGTAGCTGCATGTTTTCATTGCTCCTGATGCTAATAAAACAGGAATGTACTCCTGTTCTATTGGTTGGTATCAAGGGACTACAGCATCGAGTTCAATGACAATAAAATATCCTAATTGAATCTGTGACTCTACATGAAGGAATCTTTTGCTGTATTTTGTGTATTTATTTCATAAACAAAGAGAAAAATGACAATTTGTAGTTTTACAGGAGATTATTTGACTTCCCCGGCACTACTGCACGTCGTAGCCGTTTCATCACATAACTCCACCTGTAACTAACATGAAATCGCATTATGTTTCTGCTTCTGCAAAGATTAAACAAATGGAATATAACAAATGTTAATTAGTGAGCTTTAGGCTTTTTCTTCACAAAAGGAGAGAGCATGAAAAGTGCTGAATTTGTCGCGCAGCAGCTCCGAGCGCTTCTATTTGCAATCTTTGTAGAAAACGCTTCAATTCACAGAAGCGTCACGATGCAGACGAGTTCATTTGCATTAATCGGGAGAGTGGTTTAATTTCAGGTCCTTTCTCTCCTCTGTTCTCAGAGTTTCCCAGGGCAGAGATCACACGACAGACAGGGGGCGCTCTGCAGCTAGCTTGTTTCTATTGCTACCATTATTAACTGCTCTGTTGAACTTAACTCTGCTGCTTTGCTAATTCATGCAGTGTAAAATGCATTGATTCCACAAATTAATCCTCCCATGCTAACGCGTTAATCTTGACAGCCCTAATATATAAATATAATTGTTATTTAAATAAGTAACCTGATAAAAAAAAATAATATGGAAATTAACAGGAATTTCAATTTTAGTATTAATTGTCGTGGATACCCATTATCATTATCTTTATGGATGTATTCCCTAATGTGAATGAAAGAAAGGAATATCATAACATTAGTTCAAATTTGGAAATATTCTTTAAAGCTAGAAGGTAACACAGTTACTACTTGGCAAATTAAAACTCCTATTTATTCCGTTTTTCAGCTTGAATTTATTGATGCGTCGTTTAAATGCCAGTTTAATAAATCAGTTTATAATTGCTTTTTAAACACTGACAGAGTGAGAAATCAGTATTCTGGTGGCACACTCTCTATACTCCTGACTGTTTCCTTGTCCTCACACAAAATACATCATGGAAACAGAGGCATTGCCTTTTCTAGGCCTCTGGCCACTCGAAGCGCCGCACACTACAGGTCAACACACACACACACACACACACACACACACACACACACACACACACACACACACACACACACACACACACACTGATGGTGCCGCCTGCCATCTAAACTAACAGACATTCACACACACTGATGGCACAGCCTTCGGGAGCAATTTGGACTTCAGTATCTTGCCCAAGGGCACTTCAAAATGTGGAGGGTAGGAGCCGGGAATCAAACCACCGATCTTCTGATTCGTGGACAACTTGCTCTCCCAAACAATCAGTCAAAAATAACTGAAACAACTTACAGGGTTGGTTTTTCCACTTCCACACTACACTTCCAAGAGGACTTATTACCCTAATACTACCACATAATCTAATACATCCAACGATCATTCATTATCCACAGCTCTTGGTTTAAAATGAAACTTCATTTACGGTGAGAAAACCCAGTTCTCCAAAGTAAAGTCACACACTCCTTGAAGTGAGTAATTTGCCTGCACCTCTCCATCACGCTGCTCCTTCAAATGATCCAGACTGACTTGTAATAAATGCAGGTTGAATTGAACGGCACAGTCATAACCAGCACTGATGACAAGCCATCATTGGACATGAACTGATGGAGACAATCAGGGAATTATTGATTAGAGCAATAAACACCATGCTTTGCCTCGCATGTCAATAAAGCAATGATTTGAAGGAGCTGCTGGTTAATAGATGATGTATGGAAGAGGGAAATATCGGGAAGCAGAGCAGGAGACAGAAGCTCGGAGAAGACAAATGATCCCATCTGTATACGGTGTATCATCCCAATACCAGCGCCAACAGGCTTTATGGCTCTCCCCTGAAATATGGCCAAAAAGCTCACAATCAGTCGTGCCGGAGGTTGGATAAGGATATCCGACATGGAATGACTAACGCCAGATAGGAGATGAGAGTGTGTGGCTGCACTGACGTGTTTTATTACCGTGTTTTTAGAAGAAACAGCTACATATCAGTCTGTGGTTATTATTGCGTGTCATTGTGATAACAGCTGGATGTGAGGGTATGAGTTTGTAATCTATCCTTCCCTGTTCATCCCATGAGTGTAAAGTAGTTAATACTGGCATTCTGAGTGAACAGCTTCCCTTGAGACTTTAACATAAACGTCAACATTAACGGTTGATCCCAGGGTGGTCGTTATCGATGGATTATGAATTATTCTATGAATATATATAATCATTTAGGGCGTTTAGCAGGCCAAATCGACTTAAAATAAGTACATTTGTCAGAAGAAAGTGTACAGTAAGAATGTGAATAGAACAAGTTCAAGCACTCCAATTGCTAGGTTAATCCGTTCCAATCGATACTTATATAATCCTATCGACACTTTATTATCAATAAACACCAGTGGCTAGCATGCAAGTGTGAATGAAAAGAGGGAATCCTGTTATTAGACTGTTTCACTGCAGTTCCTGAAAAACGCTTCATCCCACTGTGGCCTGCCTGCTCTCTCTGCATTTTTGTCGCATTTAAATAAACTTGCCTTGCCTAGAGGTAAGTGAGAAAATGTTTTTTTGGTGCGTGCCCCCAAGCATGCATAGTGTCAAAGCCTTTAATTCACAACTACTGTGATGTTTGGGGACGTCAGGTTTTCACATGACAGCATGTTGTCAGTTCTGTTGTGAAGAACATTGTGTGACAATATCATGAAGCAAACATGCTTCCAGCTGTTCTCTCCAAATCTTGGTTTAAAGGATTTGACACCCAGCCCTGCTGGTCCATGCTGGTTGAAATGAAAGCCAGTGGCAGTGAGCCGCAGTGAGCCACGGCGAGGGCTTGCACCACATGGTGAAGTCTTGCTCCGCGGCTGCTGATCTGACCATCAAAGCTCATTGTTTCTGCTTTGTTCAGGTTTCAAAGGGAATACCGGTCAGTCTGGAAAACCGCAGTCAAAGCCGGCGGTTTACCAAAAGGGCTCTGAGAGCCAGGTATTCATCTCTGTGCAGTTCAAACTTTATCAGGAATCCTGCAGAAAAAAGAAAACTGTGCCTGTGAACAAACAAGCTGTTGGCAAAGTGCCCGAGCTGAGTTGTGCTAAAAGGCTCTGCTCGAAGTGGGTGTGCATGATGATTGAACTGAAGACCCCTCGAAAGCCTCACGGGGTGATTATTAGACCAGAAGCTTCTATCTTCTAGTCAGATTTCCAATCGAAACAAGAAAAGACCACGTTTTACCAACACAGATGGATTTTTGAAAATGCACTTATAATGGATTTTGAATGGGCTTCTCACAGAACATCATACTAGATTATCTTGCTTTCACTTAAACATTTTCTGGAGTGAATCCCCCAAACAGAGATTAAAAGGAGTTAACATCCGTAACTCGGCACAGCAGGCCTGTCAAGTTTTGGATTACTCCACTACACATGTTTAATGAGTTTGGAGGATGGCGTCTTTTGTTTTGCTTTCTTAAAACCAAAAGCAAGAGAGCAAAAGTGTAAGGACCCCAGCATAAGATTCAATTACCATTTTATTAGCTAACTACATGCACCGGTCTGAAATCAAGGCCCTATTGTTTCAATAAATGCAGAGAATTTGATATTATGATCTGCTTATGTGATGTAGCAACAGTAACAATCAATTTGAAATAGCTTCACCTGCTTCTCAGTGTGAAGGAAGACACCTCCGTACCTGTCTGTGAGAGGCGTGATGACTAATCGTGGCGTGTTGCCCAGGTATTCGTAGGAGTAGAGAAACTGGGCATCGCAGATGTTGGCAAAACAATGCTTGTCCTTCTCATCCCAACGGTGTCTCAGCTGGGAAAGCCACACGAAGGCCTGAGAGTTCTCCACCTTAAGAACAAGAGAGAGATGAACAGGGTGCCAGGGCTTGAAATAAGGCCAGAAATAGAGTTTTCCCACCCTCTAATTACAGTAATGACATGCCTTGCATATCTTGAGTGTTTTATTCACTGGAAATAGCCTCTCAAAACTACAGCAGCAATCATGGTGTCTGCAGAAGGATATATACAAGCTCTTGGTTTGTTCGCCTTACCTTCTGAGCGATCATCTTGGCCACCACGTCCCTGGCGTGGACGTCGATGGTGCAGATGGTCATGACCTTCTGCCGGTCGCCCGGCGTCAGCTGCCCAATCAGCATGGAGATGAGGGTGTTGAGCTGGGTCACCTGTTTCTTGTAGTACTCCTTCATGGCGTTGTCGTAGCCCTCCTCCAGACGGACGAACGCCATGCTGACGTCAGACGTCCACCAGATCTGAGTGCAGGTCAACGCCACCTGGATCGGAGACATTTAAGGATTTATGTAGATGTGTGGAGGTACTTAAAGCAGGTGGTGCAGGATGGATGTTGTTGTTAGGTTGTTAGGAAAGATGTTAGGATGTTTTGGGGGCACTGTCCAGCACTGGAAAAAAAAAAACTGCAACATAGTCTGCATGTTTTTAGAATAAAAATGAATAATGAGCATCTAAAATGTGAGAAAAAAGTTTGTCCAAATGTGCCTTTTGTAATAAACATGTAATTATGGTCAGAATATGTTTCGATGAGCAAAATCTAACCGGTTCCACCTTAAGTCGAAATGGACATGTTGGTGGAGGCCCAAAAACACCTCCACCAACATCTCCACCTCCATGTCCACCAGTAACGTCACTCCCTCCTCCAACACCACCTCCACCTTCAACCCCAACACAACCTTCAGCATGACCTCCAACACCACCTCCACAAACACCACCTTTACCTTCATCCCCAACAAAAACTCCAGCATGACCTCCAACACCACCTCCAGCAACACCACCTTTACCTTCAACCTCAACACAACCTCCAGCATGACCTCCAACACCACCTCCACCTTCAACCCCAACACAACCTCCAGCACAACCTCTAACACCACCTTTAACTTCAACCCCAACAAAACCTCCAGCATGAAATCCAACACCACCTCCACCTTCAACCCCAACACCACCTCCAGCAACACCAGCTCCACCACCACCACCTACATCACCTCCATGTCCACCACTCACACCACCCCCTCCTACCAACACCTCCTACCACCTCCATGTCCACCAGTAACATCACCCCTCCTCCAACACCACCTCCACCTTCAACCCCAACACCACCTCCAGCAACACCTCCACCTGCTCCACTCCGAGTTTCTGGGCCTCACATTATACCTCGTGTTTATTTACATCCCATAATTCATCTCCCCCTTTGTTTACCATCCATGCGATTAATCCCTCCAATATGATGATTAATTAGATTTATGCTAAAGATAATATTAAATCTAGGCTCAAATAATATCTCCAGGAGTAAAATATTCTCAGGTGGAGTTGGCTGAAGTAAATATTTTGTAATCAAGCTCCGATCCCACCTGCGAGCTCTCCTTCACTGGAGGCCAGTAGCCGGAGCACGCTGCCTAATGAGCTGCTGTGTAATGAGCTGCTGCTTTAGCAAATCAGACGCTGAATGCACATTTCTCAGTAAACCTGGCCCTCAGCAGCAAAAGTTCTCCCACCACTGAATTATAACCGGCTCCAGTAATACCTTGTTAATCTGCAGTCAATGGAAATTACCACGCTGAATTACAGATTGACCTTCGTCCTCCGTTCGTATCATAGTTACTTATTCAGCTTTCGGAAAGTAAACACTCTTGATCCTGAAGTCGAGTTCAACATTGCTCTAAAGTCCTGAACGGGCCAGCATGTGTTCCATTATCACAGGCACATATTTGTTCTCGCTGCCGAACCCGCCGCGTTCTCGCTGTGCAAAATACTCAACAGAGTCTGGCTGCAAACTGTGTGTGCAAAGCATTAGCGTGTATGCACTGGACTGTGATATCTATCAGAAAGCACAGACACGATGATGGTACGAAGCCATCAGATGTCGGATAACATGACTAAAGGCTAAAAACCCACACATACGTTCCCACTGAGCCTCCTGTTTACCTGCGCCGGGTAGTCAAACAGCCACTGCTCTCTGGGTTTGTCCTCGTAGGCCATCACCGCCTCCGTCATCTCGTGGCGGACCGTGGAGCGCATGCTGTCCAGGACCCGGTTCAGCCACAGCTCCACCTTTACACCAAGAAACACACAAAAGTCGGCCCAAAGAATACAAATGTAGGAAAAAACGTGAGCACCGATGGGCTCTCTTATCAATGGACTCTAATGAGGTCATTAATAAGCATTAGAGTGGAAGTGGAGTCAGGCAAATATTATGGTATGTAATGGAAAATTAATGGATTTGTGGGCTTTGATATGCAAAAAAAAAAAAAAACCCAGGGGCGTCGACAGACTCCGTTTCATTTGCCTCCTCCATTGTGGGTTTGTGATATCTATATTTGATATATATTTCCATTCCAGAATAGGTTCAGGTAAGTGAATTTCCTCATCTATTACATTCATCTGCAGACAGCCGTGGAGACTCTGTCAGCAGTGAGTCCAATGAAGATAAGAAATGCCTGTAAAGTCATGGCACCTCCATTTTTAGAGACGTGAATAAATGATTGCAGGTGTATTTTACCTGTCCGGTGCAGTCACAGGGCCGATCGAAGGGGACGTACTCCTCCTCCTTGCTGTACATGCCCAGACCAGTCTGAGAAGGATTCCCCTCTCCATCTGCTCCAAATCGCATCTTTGCCATGTTGTCGAACAGCTTTGACAGATGCTTCTGGACCTGAGCAAGCAAACGGGCATTCAGCTTGGGCTCAATTTACACTCGGCTCACAGACTGACTGCTATTTTCTTCCGTCGCCGCATCAATAAATAACATCATTTATAGAGGGGGCAGGACCCATGTTCTGCAGTACGCCTGCTAACTTCCTCTTTAGAGAAATTTAGTGGCAACTTGTGCTTAACAGTGATTAATTTCTCTGCTGAAATGCAGAAGACAATGTCCTGGTGATGGAGGTTGAGAGCAGGCTGCAAAACTATGAGCGACATTGCCCCTGTGAGGACATTACAGGTACTGCAAAAGCCAACAGCACTGAAATGGTGCAACATGGTTTAAGAAAAGTGTTGTCTGTGAAACAGAGGGTTTTTTTGGAATAGGAACAGACTGAAGCATAAAATGCATTGCTGTCCCTCCAGGAAAGGGGGTGGAGCCACCTGGTGTGGGTTCGTCCCATTGGACAGGATGTCCAGCAGATCGGCTGAAGAAATGAAGTAAAATCTCGGGAAGGCCAGTCGCTTCGTGTCCAGATATTCCGCCAGAGCTTTTTCACACAGAGACAGTCTGCAGAGAAACACACAGAGTGAATCCGTGTGTGCACCTACTCCTAAGAAGAGTTCATCACAGGCACATAAAGGAGAGCTCACCTGCTCTGGATGCCCTCCAGTTTACCAAACAGGCCCGGTTTATTGGTGGCCTCCACTACGTTGGGCGTTTGCTGCATGCCGTATGCCAGCTCTTTGAAATCACCATCAATTCCCTCAAAGCGTCTGGAGTCCTGCAGAGGATTTCACAGGGATTTAGGTTCCCAGGAGAGAGAGAGAGAGAGAGAGGGTGGAATCAGAAGTTTAATAGCAAACATCTGGGTTCAAGCACAGTTCCAATGGCATGGGAGCAATTAAAAAAGTTGTGTAATCTCAGCTAAACTAGAAGTAAGAGCCAATTAATGCATGCAGTCTTGCTATCTGGGTTCACATGGCAACGACAAGGGCACAGGTCAAGGCCCTGCATTCACATGAGCTTGTCAGTGGTGTAATGTAGACCTATAGAGCCGTAATTAACTGTGTGTGTGTGTGTTTTTGTGTGTCGGTGTGTAACCTCGGGCAGCTGTGAGCGGATGTCCTCCGAGCCAATGAAGATGCTTTCCAGGTGAGTCCACGTCTGCTGCACCTCCAACCAGATGGAGAGGACGGAGTCGGCCACGGACAGCTTGCTCTGCCACGACGACACCTCGTCCAGGAAGTGGGCGATGTACTTGGACGACATGAGGTTCTGCAGCTGCACCTGGTTGTCTTCCAGAGTCTCGATCAGCTCCTCGTCCGAGCGCAGCAGAGGCACCCGGGTCCGGTGGTGAGGCTCGTATTGGAACTGCATACCTGCACGGGGGGGATCACCAGCTCATAAACTCTGGATGGCGGGATGAAAATCCAAACCGAAAGATGGCGAGTACTTCCTGTACCTGCCCATGTGGAGTTGAGCTCAGAGAGGACTTTCTCCATCCCCATCTCTTTAACAGCCTTGTCCACGATCCCTCTCACCTCGTCTTCGAAGCAGTGCAGGTTGAGTTGCAGCAGGTCAGCGAGAGTGGTGTCCTAATTCAGAGAGAACACAGCATTCATCCAAAGTTCATCATATCATACACTGCTGAGCTATGATTGCTTGCTTTTAATTACATGTACGCAAACTTTTTCTCACTCATTCCCTCCCAAATATCTATTTATATGTGAAAACATCTCCTTCAAACAACCTGATTTATTCAAGTTTCTCGCCTAAAGCTTCATTTTAAAAGATTACATTTGGGTACATCATAATAACTGTTTTTCATAAATTCTGCACCATTGTTACTGAATAGAGCCTGAATCATCATGTAACTGAATGTAACCTCTGTGAATGCTTCTTAACTGTTAGCTCCGATATTAAGCTGATGAGGACATGCAGCTCCAGAGGGGGTACGATTAGTAACAGGCGGTCTGAGGTTTTTGGGCTAGTGGACTAATCTCTCTGAGTCGGTTTGGAGGGCTGGAGTGTGAAAAACACACAAAGTCTCTGTAATACACTTCTGTAGACACTAAGAAGCTGGACCAGTGCAAACAAACAAGCCTCGTCTGATGGATGCAGATAAAGCCGGGACAGAAAACTGCTTTCTCTATCCCAGCCCCTTAAATAATTGCCATGCGATCAACAACACCAGTTCTGTAAGATTATAAAACAGAAATTGTAGCAAAAGTACATTTTTACAGAACTCTATTTGCAGTATGTTCTTATTGCTTATCTCTAGAAATAAAACCTGGTCCATGGTGAAGCGGACTCCAGTCACAGCCATCAGCTCATGCCAGTGTCGGGCTCGTATGGCCGGGTTCTGCAGCTCCGCCACGGCCCGGAGGGAGGTGAGGAAGTTCTGCACCCTGCTGTCCAGACCCGCGAAGGCCTCCCACGCTCGAACCTATCACACACACACACACACACACACACCGAGGCCAAGAATCAGCACCAAGGACATGAGATGAAGAGCCGGAAGCTGCAGCTCAGGATTTATTTATGCCAGTGAAGTTGACATTCATGGATTTATACACATTCGCTGCTTCCCGGCCTTGCTCAAGGGCCTGTAAATCCCAGCTGCAGTTGAGAGTAAATAGCTCTCTTATACGAACAAACTATTTGCCTTTGAGCAATGCGCTAAACCCCCTAGTGGACTGTTCACTAAGCCCAACCCTCGTCGTTTACTGTTGCTACACCCAGCTGTTTGTGCTTTTTTTCACTCATGTCGTTTAAGACAAATCCATCTGAATGTCACCATCGACCACTTAAATCAACGTTCACCTCCATCCGATGCTTGAACTGAACTTCATTCACTCCAAGAAAAAAGCTATTCTGGATGAAACTATTAATTATCGATCTTAAAAAATGATGCCACAGTGTAAACCTCCCCAGATAGGATCCAGGACCGGCCTCCACACAAGCTACTACCATTCACAGGGCTCCAAACTAACGTAGCTAGTTAATGTCCACTCCTTATGCATCCTCACCTCCTTATCAAGCCCCCTTATATCTTTAGAGAAGCGTTTGCACTCCAGCTCCATGACCTCCACGTGGATCTCTCTCCAGGGGGTCCTCCTCCATGCTGCCATGCTGGATTCCACCACAGTGATCATGTCCCACACCTCCTTCAGCAGGCCCACCTCACGCCTTGGGGGGGGGGGGGGGGGGGGGGGGGGGGGGGGGGGGGATAGGGGCCAAGTGAATAACACCAGAATGAACTCTCCATATACTAAGTGTGAATTTTAAAGCATCTCTGCTATAATGGCTCATTATTTTCAAATCTATTTTCAAATCTGGCACAAGCGTGTGGTATTTTCTCCTTCCAGCTTTGGTTTTTTTTTTTTACCTGCATTGTCGGAGCTGTTTGAACTCGGAGACGGTGACCTCGAAGAGGCTGGCAAACTCCACCAGGGACGCCATTACCGCCTCCCGCTCTTGGATCTGCCGGTGGAATGAGTCCAACATCTGGTAGGGGCTCTCGCTGTCAAACCTGGACCAATGCATGATCCCACACAGGCCCACACACACACACACACACACACACACACACACACACACACAGAATGACTGCCAAGCTGACTTGGCTGCAGCATAACCAGAGCGGAGACTCCAGCGCTAACGGCACACTATGACAATTAACAATGGCTTCCATGACATTAATGGGAAAATAATCACCAGGTTATTAAGAGACCAATTATACGCATAACTAATCTGACAATTAGACATTATGACGAAGCAGCTCTACATTTGAATTCATTATAATCAGGTTAAGATTCAATTAGACCTGTCGGATGCACGGACCTCGGCTACCTCTCTTATATCAGGTGAGCTGGCAGGAAGGCAACACTAGTAAGAGTGTAACCAGTTACAGAATGATATCTATATATATATATATATATATATATATATATATATATATATATGTACACAAATATGTATTGTACCTGAAAGGCCCGTCGTTGCGAAAGTGCTCCCTGAAGTTGTGTTGCTCCACATCGAATGAAGCAAACTTTCGACGGAGGCTGGCCACCTCGATGGCCTGCAGCGGCGCCACCTGCTGTTTGACTAACACAACCTGCTTTTTCACGTTGTTCCACTTTTCTGGCAACTCCTGCGGATTTACAGACATATGTACAATATAAATAAACATATATATATATATATATATATATCCTGAGATTTGACTTCATTTCTTCAGAGAGAGAGAGAAGGAGTTAAAGAATAGCAGATAAAAGCAAGGAGGGCAGGAGTGACACATGATGGATTGCCAGGAGGATGAGCTCAGAACAGAAGTGGCCGATTGGAGGACAAACAGAAAGAAGTAAGAGGAATGGCTCTGTCTCGGCTGATACAAACAGAATAAAGGATGCGTGCTCTTAAACGTGATGTGAAGTGACTGAACATCATTCTTTTTACCTCCAACTGTTTGTAGACCACGTCGGGCAGCTCCTGCTCGTACACCTTCAGCAGCACAATGGTTTGCTGCAGGGGCTCGAACATGGCATCGGTGGTGTTTTGTCTGTCTTTAACAGCCAGCAGGTGACCCAGGACCCCCACCAGGCCCCCGTAGTCCCCCTCCTCCACCCTCTGGCTCAGGCCGGCCTCGGTCGCACTGATGAACTTCTCCAGATCGGAGAGACTGGGGATGGATGATGACGATGATTAAAGGAACTCATTAAAGGGGAATTCAATATGTAAAATTGGCACAATTGACAGTGATGCATGATGGGAAGTATTCAGCCTGTGAATGCAGATATGGAATGCCTTCTATGGCTCTTGAGGAGGTTTTCTGTTGTCCGTTTTCAAATAATCACATGATTCAGAAACGTTTGCAGATATCTGTACCTTTCACACACAAAGTCAATTACAGTTTAATTACTGGTTTAAAACGAGTCAAAATAAGTTGAATATTGTATGAATAATATTTAAATATGTATTCTGACCCTTTCTGAAAAGAACAGCTGCAGCTACTGACATTGTTAGCTGTTGAAATAAAAATAAAGCAAAGTTATAGGTTTGTCCTGTTAATGACATTGATAGTGACATTAACGGGACAAACCTATAACTTTGCTTCATTACCAGCATTAAGCCCACCATTCCAGACTGTGGTCAGGAAGCTCAGGGGAGATTTATTTGTGCCTCCAGCCCAACGTTGATGCTCGTTTCAGGGGTAAACGCTGCTTAACTTTACCTCGCAGATTGAAGCGAGGGAGCTGCAGCATTTATTCATGACTTTATTCAAACTTACGCTGACCGACAACACCTGTCCCGCATTTGAGTCACAATCAGGTTTCAGAGGAGCATCACAGACTGTGTTAAAATGATACGTCACCTGTTAGTTACATGGTTGATCAGGTGCTGTTTGAACATGAAGCTCCACTTTTTGACGACGTTGAGCAAGGCACTCTTCATGCTCCGGCCATCCAGCCTCATCCAGCCCTGGAAGACGTGCACCAGATCCAGACCCTGGACCTCCTCGTAGATCTCCTCGTACCTGCAGATTTCAGTGAGGTGAAGGGAAGAACATTCTGAATCCTGAACCTTTAGAGAGGGGATCATTATTAAAACCACAGACTCCTCCCACCTGTCCACCTGTTCTTTAAAGTGACTGAGCGTCGGCGGGCTCTCGGAGACGCCGTCATCAGCGTACACCTCCGTCTCCTGGCTGGTGTCGCCGTGGCCATACAGAAGGAACTGATGCATGAACTCCTTCCTGTCCTCCACGTACAGGTAGCTGTAGGGCTCCAGAGAGTTGCGAAACTCGCAGCACATCGCCATGACATCCTGTACGCGTCCCATAAGGAGATGACGCATGTCCGCCAGATCCGCCATGCCCTCCATGTCAGCCTGAGGAGGAAATGAAGATCGTTTGTGCATGTCGGTGGGAGTGATTCTGCATTTCGGACCCCCTGACGTCGTAGATGCTGAGGCTGCGTGGACGCGTCGGTACCTGGTAGTGGGGGGAGGGGCTGTGCAGGGCGAGGCGTGGCACCAGCAAGGAGATTCTGAACACGTCGTTGATGAGGCTCTCCACCAGCTCAAAGAAACTGTCTCCATCTCCCAACTCCTGAGACGGAGTGAAGACCATGTCAGGAACCTTCAGATCCAGCTGAGCCTCAAAAAGAGGGGCCGCGACAACTCTCTGATCTGGACCCAGAAAGAAAAGTGGAAACGGGTCATTTTCCATGCAATCAGGCTTCTTTTTGCAACCAGAAGAGTCGCCCCCTTATGGCCAGTAGAGAGAATGACAGTTTAAAGCACTTGAGAGTTGGCTTTAAGTGGAGATGGCCACATTCATTAAAAGTATCACTTTGTGTGTGTGTGTGTGTGTGTGTGTGTGTTCCAGTATAAATTGATGCATAAAAATGTCACCAGAATGCAGGAAATTAAGTGTGTCACACTGAAACTATGGGGGAGGACTCCCCAGACCCCCAGACCCCCCCACTTGTGACCTTTCTGTGTATCGTTTGTAGTTCAAAGTCCTACCAGTATTATCCAGGAAGAACTTGAGAGAGCACTCGATGCTGCTGAAGAACCCGTCTATGACCATGTAGTCGATGTAGTCGACGTAGGCCTTCCACTCCTCAGACGCCTGCTCGGCTCTGAACAGCTCCAGGTTGCTCTAAGACACGACAAAGCCTGACACTCAGAATCTCCAGCTCTACCACGACTTCAAAGCAGATCTTCTGACTTTGTAACAAGTTCATAGAATACTCAAATGTGAGTTGGTGTCACACAAATGTAAAGAAAACCCTTTCTAAATCACCTTCAGCAGGAAGTGGATCTTTTCTCCAGAGGACCGTACCAGACTGTAAAACCTATCCAGCCTCTCCGCTCTATCCTCCAGACTGAGTAGGGCGTCTTTTTTGCCGTCCTTCCTGTCGAACAGGGGGCTGGCCCAGGACCTCATGCAGCTCTGGATCTCCTCCACGTTGTCCTTGGTCCTCTGGAGTCGGCTTTCCAGGTCACAAATGGCGTCTCGCACCTCCTGGATGTACTGCCAAATGCCTAAGGTAATGGATGGTGGAGATGCTGAATATGCAAGAATGGGAGTACATGATATGAAAATGCAAACCTGCAAGACAGCGTTTTGTTTCTTATAATATCTTATAACGTTTTTATATGTTTTATATGGTGGCTTTGGAACGGATTTAAGCCTCAGTCTGAACAAAAAACATATTGAACCAACAGAAAAAAACATTTTTGAGATTCTGATTGAGTTTGTGACTCCACCTGTTAATCAACACGACTATGAAGGACCAGCCACACAGCACCTCTGGGCTCAGCAATGTTTAGCAGGAGTTATAAAGAATGCAGATGTATAATAATATACAGAATGGCTGTATAATCTGAACAAAATGATGCAAGAACCAAACCAAGTTGCCACACGGTATCATAACAGTCGAAGCTGACTCTGCTGTCGGATGGGAACCCTGCTCATTATCTCCGTCTAAGAAATGTGTGTGTGAATCGATGCTGACACCAATCTGTTTCAGCCGGGGTTTCAGCCTTTTTGCTGAACTCGAGATAGAGTTCAGTTCTTCTCACATTCACGGTTGAGGCTTCTGATCTTGAGGTCATTAACTTGCAATGTGATATAGATTTCAAGGAGGAATTTGCCTCTGTGGGCTTCGACTCTTTCTTATCAGTATCTCTCGACAACTTGACAGGCCTGACCTCAAAGGTGTTGTATTATTTGATCAATTTGTTGAGGGAAGAGAATACGAAGATATGTTCTACTTAAAGGACCCAGCCTGAGGTCAGGTTCAGTGTGATGTCATGGAAGACCAATTGACCACATACCCTGATAGCTTGGCTTTATGGGTTGGTGGGGAAGATCCAACTGGATCCAAGGCAAACAACAATATGTCATCCACATAGAGTTATATGCAGACTAATTCATTGTAATTCCCTAAATGTTTGGTTTTGAGAGCTGGCAGGGCCCCTGGCAGACCCCTTGGCAGAGCCTCTGGCAGGGCCCCCAGTGACAGCAACGAGTCCCGGCACCAAGGACCAAGTGTAAAATTAGAAAGAGATGAGACCGATTTGTTTGCAAAGCAGCCTCTGAGTCTTAATGAAAGCTTTCCATCAACGCCGTCAATGTCTGGCCAAATCCAAAAGCGAAATAGGATGAAAATGTGTCAAAATCACGTTGAAATCAGCCAATATGTTCGTGGCAATCGACAACTAAATGAGATCAAATGTTGTGGGACGTTTACTTTTGCAGTCAGTCATCTGGTGTTTGTCTTTTTTATTTTCAATGTGATAACTGCTTGATCTGAATAAGGAGGTAGTCTGCCATCTTCAAAAGCCTCTCGAGCGTCTTTTCATATACTGGCAAGAGCCTAACATGTAATGACTGGGCCAGCTGGTCGGGCCTCGGTTGCTTCAATTACCTCCTCTGAGCACTCTTGTTCCCCTCTTGTAATACTCGTCCTGGGTTCAAGTCATCAAGACATGATACGATCTCTTTGTCGGTGTAGTGCTTTCAGATGTATGAAGAAGTTGCCGATCCCAGAAATTGCTCCTGATGGTCATGAGCAGGCCTGCGCTTGTATGGTGTGTGTGTGAGTGTGTGCGTTGGTGTTTGAAAGGATGATGCAGAGGAACATTGTAAAGCTTGTCGAGTATTAATTATTGAGCTTTAGAGTGCTGCTTACTATGTTTTCTACTTCAGACAGAGGCAGGCAGGTCTTATGAAAATATTACACTTCTCTTTAAAGGGGCCAGGAACACTTGTATCTCAGGCTGGAACAGTTTGTGCTTCACGCAGAATTCCTCGTATGCAGATTGATTCTAGTTATGCAGAGCCGAAGTTCACAAGCACAAGTTCCATCAGGACATCTTAAAGTGTGTTTACAGCAGAGATCTTCAACAGGGGGTCCACAGAGTTACTGCAGGGGGTCCCTGCAAAATGATTTGATCCCAAACTATCCCAAAAATATACATTTAGGTGAATAGAACCTATAGTAAGGGAATATAAATATACCTATGGTGTAGAAGTGCCAATATAGAGTTCTATAAATATCTGAGTTTGTCAACGATTCTTATTTTTATGGCTTAGCATTGTATACATACATGATAAAATGAATGTCCCCGGTTTAATAAGCAACACAATGTTATATGATATATAATAGGGGGTCACTATAAGCCAAGGAGTCCTTGGCCTGAAAAATGTTGAAGACCTCTGGTTTACAGTGTTTGAAATTCCTTATTTTTATGATGAAACTTCACCGAAGTCATCGTTTGGAAAAATATTTCCTCTGTCCTCTGTCTGTCTTTGATTCTCGCTCTACTGTTCATCCATAACAAATATATACCGGTATGCATTTGTTTCTCTCCTGCTGTACCTGCTTTTTTTATTTTGAATAATCCCGAGCGTTATATTTTATTGTAATAATGTCCCGTGGATGTCCTGACCTTGGCTGTTCCAGTTCAGACTCCCCTCTGCCTCCCTGAGCCGAGCGTCGATGTCCCTGAGCTGACCCCGGACCAGAGGATGCTCCACGTCGAGCACAGAGTGCATCACCTGCAGCCACGCGGTGGGAGAGAGAAACAAGATGAGTGTCGACAAAAATATCATTTTAATACAACTTCTGTGCTGCCTTTCGAGCCCAGAGCATCCAGACGAGGTGTGCCTCATTAAAGTCATTGTTTCTGGATCGTTCCATTCTGCCATGACTTAATTGGACTTGAACTTTTAGCTACCTGAAGCGATGAAATGGCGTATTTTTTTTCAAAAATGTAATCATCTCGTTGAGGTAGCTGCGATACGTGCGGTTCGGCTTTGTGGGAGAGTTAATTACATCAGCGATTGCTCTTGTTTTATGCTGCGTTATTAAAATTGCCTTTTTGCCCCCCATGCCCAGTTCCCATTAAGACCAACAATAATTGTGTGTCCATGGCAAAGAGAAGCATATCCTATGTATTAACTGTGTCATTGAAGTCATTTAGTAATTGAAGTCACACATACAATGCAAATTCTCATTTGCATGATCTCAGAATGTCTCTCGGCTTTATTAGCACCACCAGTTCTGTTGAATACCTGATCACAGAAAGCAGAAAACGGCATCTACATGATAGCAGATCATATGAACATAAAGATATTTCTGAAGCACAAACACAGACAGTTCTTGTTTTAAATCAATTCAACAGAAAGTAGGTACTTAAAAGGCAGGGCAGATAACTTTAGATGGTCTAAATCTTACGCTTATGCATGGGCAGATCGGTCAGAAAGGATCCCCCAAAAATGGTAACTGGCCTGAAGTGTAAGGAAAGACCATGATCTGGAATCCTGCAAGCAGATTAGCCTGCTAGCATGAGTTATTGAGTGTATTTGTTGCTTTGAGACGAAGCCAACCTTATTGTATCGTCCCGCGGTGAGCTCCAGGCTGGCCACATACTTCCACAGCTGCCCCCTGGTGGTGTAGAGCTGCATCGCGATATCAGGGATGGCCTCGGTCTGCCTGGCCTCCAAGTACTTCACTTCCCTCAGCACCGACACCAGCTGGGGAGAGGTCAAAGGGGAAATCAGAAGCACTGACAGACACATCGAGACATTTACTACAAGTTTTTATCAGATAAGGCTTCAACTTCTTTACTTTTATGGCCAATTTCACACTCAAAACATTTTAGAAACACGACTATTTGGATTCTTTAGGACAACACGAGCAAACATTACTACATTGCATGAAAAAGTGAAATACTAACCCAACTGATTAAAAAGAATACCTTCATTTCAAGATGTATACTCTCTTGTGAGGCTACAGGCAGGTATGACATTTACCGATATTTTTTGATATTTCAAAGGATAACAAGCAGTGACACATCTCGGATCACATTCGCTTCTTTAGACCTGCGGGTTGAAGTTGACGGAGATCAGCCGTATTTCCGGGTCCCTGCTGATTAACGGCAGGCTGAGGTTGTACTGAGAACTCTCGCTCACGGTCTCCGTCCAGGCCTCGTACAGGCTCGTGGAGTATCTGGAATAACAAACACAACATCTGCCATCACCATCAAACACAAATGATCATCATAGATTTGCCTTTTCCGCCAGGGTATAAAATTGTTTCATATTCCCATTAGGAGGGCCGGGACTTTAATTTCATTAGGCTAGGGGCGTGAAAAGGGCTCACACCATCGAAATTAAAATAAGCACGAAAAAAGCGGCTAAAAGGCATGTGATTGAGACATTTTGCCAGTCCTCTGAGGGTGTAAACAGAATGAGAGGCGTGATGAATTTGTTCGCATCAAGCAAACAATAAGGCATGGGGAGAGGTAGCGGTGACGGAGGGCTGGATGTAGGTGTGGGGGGGGTAATATGAGGATAAACGCTGATTCATCCAAGAGCGACTGGGAACAGAGAATATGTCAGGGCTCGCTACAGCTATATCAATCTGTAAATAGCCACGATTATGATGAGAACTTCACTGCGCACTGTGTGCTCCTTATTGGATTTCTGCTGTGAGCTTCATTTCCTGATAGGGGCACCGCAGACGCAGAGGCAATCAAATGTCTTGGTCATGGCCATAAATCACGCCGCACTTTGTCTGTGGGGGTAATGAGTGAGCGTGCCAGTCCCGTTCCTGACTGGAATATGTATAATAATGGTGGCATTCATCGGAGGCGGCGGCAGCAATGATTATCGCAGCATAACAAGGGGCTACTGTTTTGTGATGGGAGTAAATTGAGGGCAAAAAGGAGCCGGTGTTGTTCATCATTCCATGACTCCGGCTGGGGGCGTGAAGAGAAGGAGCCATATTAAGCACACAAAAGCATAAAGAACGGCCGTTTGTCTCAGTGTGTCTGGGTATTTAAATGAGCATACTTGTCTGATCTTATCATAATAATACATTTAATACATTTATGGGAAAACATACAAGATATCACCTTGACTAGGCGAAGGAATCAGCTATTGGTGATGGTGACTTCCCAAAATTGTAATAACACTTACACTCATCTCAGCTCTAACAAGCCTGCAATAAATCCCCACAATGAAGTCGTAAAAACATGCGTAGTGATGATGCGAAATCTCAACTGACTAGTCCTGATTTTGACATTACCACAAAGTCAAGTGGAAACTTTAAAGCAGCAGAGAGTGTTCATGCTGTGAGATGTTTCTTTCTCTCCGACTCCGTGGAAACAGTGGGATGCTTCCTCCTCTATGTTTTGATGTTGGAATGTGGTGTAAAAAGCCGACTCTTACACGGTTTCAGAGAACTTTCTCAGATCACAACTGTTCAGTTTAAAAAAAAAAAAAAAAAACAGCGCTGATATGAAATTACAATTTTGTCAGAGATGGAGCTCATATCTGATTGGTGTCGGCTTTTTATGATATTTACAGTCCAATAAGGAGGCATCCTGATCTGTCACTGTCTGTTCTGTTGAACCGTCTTTTCTGTTCTCTTGATTCCGTTACACACACGTCGAAGCATGATGACATACAGCGTAATAACATCCACACACACACACCTGTCCAGCAGTTGCATCATCTCCTCATACTTCTGGATGACCCTGGCTCCCTCTGCAGACTCCAGGCACCTGGAGAAGATAACGTGTTACAACTTTACAGTGGTCGATGCTCCAAAAGATTGTTTGTACGGGGTTTTTATGGTTCTGTTCATCTGCTGCGGACAAGGAGACTCACGGGTAGGACAGGTGTCTGAATTTGGAGAAGGGGGTCTGGATGCGCTGCTGGAGCTCCTGGGCCCATCTCAGCCTTCCAGCTACTGCTGGCATGTTCTTATTCACCGGGGTCCAACCTGAGGAGGTCAAGAAAGGTCGTCCAGTTACACCAGTGTGGTAGACTTCGGGTCCCCATCCCCATAGTCACCTCCATCCTTTAAATTTAACCAATAAGATGGTTTATATATGTTGTATTAAACAATCTAAAGGTCGATGTATGCCAGATATATAGAGTAACGCAGTAGAATGCAGGTGTGGTTCTGGCTCTCACCCAGCTCCGCTGCAGTTTGGAGGTGTTTGTCGTAAATGTGTTTACAGCAGTCCAGCTCCCCATCAAACATGGAGACCAGGAGCTGGTATCTGTCCACAGCATCCGTGGCCACGAAGGGGCGCTCCAGCAGGCTCCCAAACATATCCAGGACCTGCAGACGTCAGATAAGTGTAAGGGCTTTCGATAAATACGTGTGTGCGTGTGTGAGAGGGAGTTAAGGGAATTAAGTTCCCAGACCTTGAAGGCGTGCTCCAGTCCGGAGGCGTCCTCAAAGGCCTGACAGAAGACGGCTCCCAGTCGTCGGTCTGTGTCATCCACCTTCAGTTTGAACTCCCTCACGTTGTCTTCATACTCCTGCGGGGCAGATGGTTCAACTAGACCGGCGGCCAAAACACCAACGATGCCGAGCCGGCGTAGCAAATTCCTTTTTCACATGTCACTGAGTTGAAGCCGTCCAGTGGGGAGCGCTGACCGCTTCTTACCGGAAAAGTAAATTGCTTTTTCTTGCTATAACTCGGGAACATCTTGCTTAAGCGACTAGAAAACGTCATTTCATTTGTGGCAGAGTGACTATTTTCTCCACAAACGCTGGGGCTGACCTGGCAGGAATATGTCTCACTAGAATCTGTCTCATTTGTATTTGCATCTGAATGGAAGCCTAATACTAACGAATCCTCCTACCCTGTTGTTGAGGTCTAAGCAGTCGTGGGGCTTCTCTGTGAACAGTCTGTAAGTGTCCACGAACTCTCGATGAAGCAGCTGGACCTGCTGGCTGAGGGCTCGGCCTCGGATGCCTCCGATCTCCAGTTTCTCCAGCTTCAGCAGGTCCTCGGCTGTCAGCAGGATGTCCTGGAGGGACAAAGACATGGAACATGGAGGACAATTACACTAAATATTTGACTAAAAGCAATTTGAATAATGAGCGAGTAAAGCATCCATACTCACCTTAATGGTCATGAGTCTATTCATAAAGCGGTCAAGTCCAGAGAAGACCAATAGTGGGGAAAAGTCCCAAGGCCTCACAAAGCTCCCGTTCCTTTGGTACTGGTCCAGGTTGGCCCTCCGGTCCTCATAAGTCCTCCTGAAGAGCTGCAGGATCTCCAGGCTGGTCTGCACCTTCAGGAGACTCTCTGACACCTCTCCTTTCAGAATCTCCTCTGGGACTAAATAGACCCGGGCCTGGTGGTGGAGAGCAGACACATGTTTGTCCAATCGTCCCCATATCATGGACCAACCTGTGTGGTTCTCCTTGAATTTACATCCAACTCACATAATTAGCGTTCATTAGCGAGCTGAAGTCGACCCCACTCACCTGCTGGATGAGGAGGTTGGAGGTCTCCAGCAGCAGAACTAGCAGGCGTGCTGGGCTGCTGTAGTGTTTGGAGTTAGCCCACACCAGGCACACCGTGTGCATCAAAGGGCCGATCTGACCCCGGACTTCAGGAAACTCGACGCTCTCCATGTCCTCGAACAGACGCTGCAGGGGCCTCAGGTAGGTGCAGATGTCCTCCGCCTCCTCCAAGGCTGGGGAGGGAAGACGTGATCACAGTCACATCAACCGAGGCAACATCAGGCTTGTTCATATACTGTCAGGTATCTCGACTGAGTCATCATTACCTGCAAGCACGTCCTGCTGCATGTTAGTGAAAGCAGGGGCGTAGCTGCTCTCCACAGCCTCCAGCAGCACCGCCATCTTCTTCACCTTCGGCGACTCCAGCTGGGAGTGGATGCACCGCAGGTCTGCATGTCTTCACAGAGAGGGAGAAGGAAGAAGGTCCGTGTTGGGTATGTAGGATTTCTCTCGCATAGGAACTCTGCATTGAGAGTGTGAAAGACACACACAGGCCTCTCCAAAGGAGTTTCACTTCACTGTGCAATGTCAAATCTATCAGGAATTGAAATGTGGATAAAAGCACAACTTCCTATGCTGTTCAGACAGCTTGGTCTCTTACAGGTCGAATATGTGCAGCTCTCACACGGCAGCAGGATGAAGAGGCGCGTCACCTCAGCACTAACTTCATTAACTATTTAGAATGATGAACGATCCCGACACACAGCTTTACTCTAGTGTTATAACCCTGCACGGTCGGGTACACAGAGGGAGACCTCAGCTGTCCCGACTTTTTTCATTTTATTTTTTTTTAGCGAATGTCTCATCTGTTCACTCTGGAAAGTCACAAATATTTGTTTTTCCGTCAAGTTTATTATTACTGGGAAGATGGAAGAGCTATGTATCATATAATTATTCATTTATGAAACTTCTGATTTACTGTTTCTCTAACTACTAATGAAATAAACTAATTCAAAGATGTGTCAGTAACACATACAGAATATTCTGGTGATGTATATTAATTATTTGGGGCATTACTTTTCTCCCCTCAAATCCACTCTGGCCTATCTCCACGTTTTCTACCTTTGTATACGATCACGTAGAATCAGTGCCAAGAACGATAGAGCTGAATAGATAATTACAGTTTTCATGGGAATATTTTATACCGATGAAACTGTCTGTATAAAAGTTTCCACGGTGAAATCTGTTGATATTTGTATCTGCATTATTTTAGGAGAAATTACATTCTAGCTTTGTAAAATGATCAGACGTTTGTGTAACCGGAGTGAGTGTTTAATCAGCAAACAGATGTAGAACAAACACCTTTTTATCACATTATTTCAGAGGAAAAACACATGATGAAAGTAGAGGAAGATGACGGCACTAAAGTAGAAAAAGAAAAAAAGAAAAAAGGGGAGAGCACTGGGCTCCAAATTAAATTTTTCACTTGACAGCACCGGTGCTCTGGATCTGAAATAATAAGTATCACCAACAGAAACTTCTAAAACAACTGAACTTCGAGGTCCTGTAGGGAAGTGTTATTTCCACACAGTCGCAGCCGTAGAACGAGAGCTTCTTGGGATGTCTGACCTGTTCTTCCAGAAGAGCAGCTCGGTGCGAGGTGTTGGGGATTTGCCCTCCAGCAGAGCGTCGGCGGAGTCCTTCTTCAGGATGGCTTGGATCTGATGGCTCCACTCCACCACCGCTGACTCCAAGGAGTGGATGATGCTCTCGTCCACTATTCCACTGCGAATATTCACAAGGAAAATGTTGATTTTGCAGAAAAAATGATGCACTGATCTGAAGATTCACATCTCTCGCGTTCGTCTACCTTTGGTCCGTCTCCAGGGCGGCGTGCTCGACCCTCTCGGAGCCTGCGGGCAAAGGCAGCAGCGTCTTGCCTTGGACTTTGCCGGACACCTTGAACAGGCTGGTCTTGAGGGAGTGGACGTGCTGTGTGACGTCCTGGGACACGACCTGAGGCCACTCGGTGTGGTTTCTACTGTTCGACAGCAGCAGGGCCACAACCTGAAGGAGGATACGGGATATGATGGATGGAAGGCCGAGAATGAGGATGAACCTTAGACACACTGGAATAAATACCACACCTTTACTCGTAGTTCACTATACGATTGTGTTATTATTACTTCAATAGGTCTCATTTTAATGTACAGAACTTTTTAAAGCACCTTTGCCAACTGTGAGGGTGTAATGAGCGTAGCGGTCTCATGTGATCCCAGTCCGAGACCGAAGTTGAGTGTTTTACTGCTGCGCTGTGTTGGTGTTGATTAAAGAAGAAAATTGGAAGACAAACGGTAGTCGGGTTTATTACCCAGAGTTCAGAGTGACTGGAGAATACCACCCATCAAGAAAGCAGGGTTAAACTTAACAACATATGTGTCTAATCAATCTAAAAAAGAGCTTATACTCATAGAATTTAACCCATAAGAACCCGGACACGTTATCTCCATCAAAGAACATTATGGAGGACATAACACAGACTAAATATACTACATAGAACACATTTTTTTTCAAAATGCCACCCTCTATTGTCAAAGATCTGTAATGTGATATATGTGTTAATGGTACATTTTTTACATATATTTGTTTTATATAATTTATTCAAGACATGTTAACAACAGTTTAAATGAAATAAAGGGCATGTTATGTAAGACGTAGAATTATTAACTGGTTTGAACCTTACCTTTAGCACATTTAGCATATTTTAAAATGTAGCTAGCTCTGTCATATTTGTTAACCTGGCACACGGCCATCTTGGAAACGAAACAGAATCACATGACCTGTCACGTGGACGTTCAGGTCACTTGGGGACGTTAAGATTTAGGAACTTTCCAGAACATTTAACGTTATTGAGGGTTGAATTCAAAGCGAATATGTTAACATTTCAGTTGGAAACCAGTTAATCCACTGAAATAGTTCTACTAAATGTAAAATGTACACGTACTGTCACCACTAGGGGGGGCTAACAGTAATTAGCACGCCGCTTACCTCCTCAACTAGAGCAGAGACCTGGTCCAGAGGAGTTGAGGACATGTCCCCGTAGACCAGGCTCTCCTTCATGTTGTCCGGGCGCAGCACCGTCCTGCCGGGCTTCACAAAGAACACCGCCTTGGACCCGGACCCGGCCGTGAAGTCGGCTGCGGGCAGTAGCAGCCCGGCCGCGGTCACAAACACCACCAGAGTCGCCCGCTCGGGACTCTCCACGAACTCCAGGAACACCTGCATGTTGTCCTCGTTGGACACGCACTTCTGCCATTTTTCCCGCTTCAGTTTGAGAGTCCTCAACACGTAAAGCGCTATGAAGTCCAGTCTCGGGTCCTCGACTGGCGACTCCTCCATGTCCGCAGCAGTTGGGGGGGTCTCAGCTGTCCCGGGTCTGCCTCAGGTGGCTCTGGAAGTGTGAGCTCAACTGATTGTGTGTCTCGGTCTCCACGGCAACGCAGTGTTTGCCTCCATCGACGGTTGCTTCGGAGACACGAGCTGACCCCTGGACCAGGGCATCCCCCCCTTCACACCATTATGATGGACGGCCATTGTCCTCCTTCAGACTTTTGTTTGACTTTCAGGGGGAAACTTGTTGTCCAAGCGTGACCACAGTGAATATGGACATTAGTCCGGACCAGCCCTGCAAACATCCCATTCATCAGAATACTACATGGTGAGTTCAACCTGATTAAACACACACACACACACACACACACACTGCATGTGATAGCTCAAATTTGAAATTTGAGTTTAATTAAAAAATAAATATTAAATTAAGGAAAAATAATATCCTTCATTATTTTATTTACATATATTTGCATAACTTTAAATATGATGTCTGACTATGTTCACAAATGATTTATTGCATATCTCAGGACACTTTTCTCAGGACTATAACACATTTCAGAGTGAATTAATTTTATATTCCAAACATCACCAGGATTAAGTGTTACAGCGCCACATAGTGGAGAGAAAAATGTGTATTTCTGTGACTAAAACATAATTTTAGTAAATAGAACCGTTATAATCTCAATATATCAGTCAATGCACCCGCTGATGATTAAACAAACCATCTTATTAAGAAAATAGCAACCTTTTTTGTTGAAGAACCTTTTTTATCAGAGTGGTTTAATGAGGTTTATTATTTGTAAACATGTTATTACTGTAGTTTTGGTTGATTTAGAAATATGTAATTGCCATAGTTGGCCACAAGGGGTCACTACTGTACTGAAAACGCGTGGCCTGTTCTATTGAAGGGCAGTTATTTTGTGGGACAGCTTTCACATTCGGTCCATGTTTCATTGTTGATGGGTTCCTGATTTCCTCAACAAAGAGATCCAGATCTCTGTGAACCTGCTGAAGACTTGATCTGAAACTTGAAAAGCCTCCGAACAGAGATCAAAATCACAGACTAATGTATGAGAGCAGAAAGTCATCACTCACCTAACATGCAAACACACACACACACACACACACACACACACACACACACACACACACAGACAGGTGGAGGTGGCTCGTTGCTGCAGTACCATGGTTACGACTACTGCCTGAATGTAATTTGTGTATATTGGAAAGTTAGTTGAGATTAATGGACACTACAGGGAATAAATGGAGCAATTGTTCGACTGGAAAGTTTCGTTTCAAACTTAAACTTTAATTCCTCAGACACAGTAACGTTAACACACTAGTGACCGACACTGACACAATGTTGGCAATTTGATTGAAGTTGCTGCTTCCTGTCACCTGACATGCTCATCCTGTCAGAGTCATTTGAGTAGTTACACATTCATTATTTAAGTTAAGTTAATTCTCTTTATCCTCACTAGGAGGTTTTATATCAATGGGGGATGTATAACATGATAATAGTGTGATATGTTAGAGTTCTCGAGCCAAAAATTAATTTACAGGAGAGATTTGGGTGTAACATTGTATTAATGTGACTGTAATTCCTACCTGTCACCAGCAGAGGGCGGTATACATATAAGATTATTTCATGCTTCTGCGAGGAAACCAGTAAAGATCTGGATAAAGTCAGGGTAATGTTGGTGAAAGTTAAAAACATGTTTGCTTTTTTAGGTTTTGAATATTCTTTGTCCTCTGGCAACGACGTCTGTGTCAAACTAATGTTCTATTATTTCTGCTATTAACTATGATTTAATTATGATGTTGTTTATTACACATGACATACTGCTGTCCCTCCTCGGTATCTCTCCCTGAGCTTTCTTCCTTATTTTGGGGGAATTTTCCTTTTTTCTGATGAGATGATGTCTTATATATTCCACAGATTTTAAAGCCCTCTGAGGCCCTCTTGTGATTCGGGGCTATAATTAAATAGAAGTTGAAACTTCACACACGTGCCTGTGAGGAACAAAACCATGTTCATGTCTGTGTGTCTGACAATGACCTCATACATGTGATGGTGACATGCCAAGTAAAACCAGCTCTGTGAAGGATGACGGTCGAACTGGGCCCAGTTCAAGTCAGTGACTGAACATTCGAAAACACCAAAAAACCCACTGAGAGACCACAAGTGGACAGAGAATATGTAACTCATTTTGCATCCGGCTTCCCAGAGTTGTGTGGCATTACTGCATTTTTATCAGCAGTTCCAAGTCCAGTTGAAGTCCTGCTAAACCGAGGATCCTGAGCCAAAGTCTGGCACTGAGGCTCAGTCACAATTCATGAAGGCAGGCGTCTGTTCGAGGAGATGCCTGCTTCCTGGTGCGTTGCCAGGTGCTGCCGCTTCACCCCCTCACAGCGCCGACCACGGTTGCTCTGAAAGGACGGACGGTAGCACCAAAAAGCAGCACCTGATGCTGCTTGTGCATGACTATGTTTAAGGAATCCGGAGAATACCTCAAGAATGCCAGTAATCCCGGCTTCTTTCGGGATGATGCCTTCCCTTCTCGGTTTGGATGGAGCTCGATTCATTTGTTCGCTTCGACATCAACAGCAGCGGCGTTAACTCCACTCCACTAAAGAACTATTTTTCTCTCATTTCTCAGTTGGAAGCCTCACTGAACTTCAGCGACAACCTATTATTACGCAGCACTCGGAGCACAAGTGGTCCTCCCGTGCCTTTGCTTTAAACATCTCAAAAGGCCGCTACAGTGATAGAAAGGCATCGCAAAGGGGGAAGGAGAGCACACCCAGAGACAGCATGTCGAGCTATTTCGGGGTCTGACCCTCCAGAGGGATGTGACACGCTGAGCGAGGCGGGGGTAAAGCTCAGGCCGGCCGGCGTATGAGAAAACTGATAAGAAGCCGAGAGGAAGCCAACGCTATCTGCTACAAACTGTAATGGCCAGGCCTCATGGTTGTTGAATCATGTGGCTCGGAGTGACCCCTGGTTACTTGGTTCCTCTGGGGGGAGGAGGGGGGGTTGTGGTCGGCGGTGGATGGTGGGCAGGGTTCTGCCAGTCAGGTCTGGCCTCTCCGTGTGGGGGTCTGTCAGGAAGGAACCGCTGATGGCTTTTAAAGAGCTGCAGGCCATGGCTGGATGGGTAATTTTCATACTTTTGAGATTTGGTGAGGGGCCAAAAACAACATGCTGGAGGCCTCACTCTCTCTGAAACAGGATATTGGGTTAGTAATGGCTGTCAGGGGACCGGCGGAATGACATAAATGTAAGGCTTTTCACACTTATTATTGAGAGCTGACACAAGTTTGAGCCCGTATCAAAGAGGGCAATCAGACTCACGGATTGTAAACGGCTCACATTTAACCTCATATAACTGCTTGTTCCCTCATATAACAATATAACATCCCATATAAAGACTTTAAAAATAACTTTTAAACGTAACATCAAGAAAAACGCCAAAGGTAAATGCAAATCAATGTGTGCTGTGACCATGAGGAGCTGGTACATGGAGATAATCAGTAGGTGGCGCTGTTTCTCCAGCCAGGTGGCGTTCAATGGACCTGCATTTCTTTAGTGCTTTTCTAGACTTTTCAACCGTTCAGTGTGCTTTACACACACACACACACACACACACACACACACACACACACACACACACACACACACACACACACACACACACACACACACACACACACACACACACACACTGCCACCTGCCCATCAGGATCATACTAAGCCATTCCATCACATTCACACAACCACGGCACAGCCTTCGGGTTCAATATCTTGCCCAAGGACACTTGGGACAGGTGGACCGGGAATCAAACTGCCGATTGAAGGACGACCCACTCCACCTCCCTCCTCACAGACCGCTGCAGACGTATACACCATTAGATGATGTAAAACAGCACCAAACTCATACAGTGGGAGTGTGGAAAACATGATGTATTCATGTTTATTTTCTGTATTCATTCATCTTCATCACTCCAGACAGATCTGATATTTTCTGGTAGTTTATTTCTCTTTTTAATCACAATTTTCCTCCTCAGCCAAAGGATTGAAACACTCGAAAGGACTCACTCGTAATAACGAACCTACAGACAATTATCTCCTCTTGGCTATATGATCCCCAAGTGGCCAGATAATGTTACTGCAGGTTAAAAGAAAAATAAAAGACAGTTTGACTTTAGAGGAGAAAGTAATGACAACCACCTCAACCATGTTTTTTTTTCATTGACTCATAATATTCGTCTGCGTTTGTGTTTGTGCCTGATTTTCTTTTAGATAACAGTCATTCCAGGATACCGCAATATAATCACGTCTTGTTATCTTGGAAGGAAAAGTTATTTCTTGACCAATTATCAAATCTTTGACCAGCAGTATGTTTAACTCTTGAGAGGCAAAACTGTGGAAAAGTTTTTCAGGCCTCTATTGTTATTTATATCTGGAAAAGTGTAACAGTGTTACAGACTACCGTTCTCAGTAATCCTTGAGGAACTTCATTTATGAAGTTATTATTACTTCATTTGGTCCACTGTTGAATTGCATTCAAATTGTATTCATAGCAGTCATGTAATAGCCTCAATTTCAGGTCTAACCGAGGGCCCACTGGGTTTTGGCCCTGCAGTGACACCTTACCTGGGCTTCATAACAGAGTCTGGCATCAGTGTGAACCCCACCACGGGGCCCGGCCTGGCCGGGTTCACAGAACCCTTCCTAATAGCCGTGTAATCAAGTCGAATTAGGAGCCAATTAGAGGCAGGTTTTCACGGATGAAGTCAGCGTCCACATCGAGTCCTGGATCCTCACCAGATTATGGTTTTTATAACTCTGGGTTTATGACGAGCGCACGCTTATAGTGAAAATCGCTTTTGATTCTCCAGCTGAAGAATTGGCAAACCGGTGATACAACATGTCCTGGAGCTGCGTTTGAGGCACAGACGTGTCGTAAATCAGACCGCCGACTCCTGAAAGGCTTCGGTTTCCTGTTATGTCACGTAACGGCCGCAAATCAGCCCCGAGGCCACCGAAGCGCACAATATGAGGCTGATTCCAGAGATGCTGCCCTGTTGATGAAAGCGCATGACATGACATTAAAAGATACTGTCTCTGGCATGGCTGGTGAGTGTCCTTTACCTCACAGATTCCTGTGATACGGCTTAAGTAAATGCGGGCCTTGTTGTATATGCCTTACAGAAGTATACTGTTTATTTAACATCTCCAGTGTGCTGAGTTATGACTAGTAATGATTACTCAAATGCCCAGTGTTTGGGCTATTGTACCAGGAGTGCCTCCAAACAGGCCCACTGGTGTTTATTTGAATTTTCCATTTTATATTGCCACGTGTCATTAGGCTGTTTAGAGTTTACTCGGAGTGATGGATCATTTCCTTCAGCCCCTCTCCCCTCGCTAAAAAAGCTGCTGGAGGGCGCAGGCTCGTCCTAAAGGTGGAGCCGCCGCGTGTGTCGCGTATCCGTGACGATAATGGCTTCCCGGAGAGCAACGGCAGATGTCTTGTTTCATCACAACGCAGACAACGCCTTTACAATCAGAGCCATGAGACAAACACTTCATCTGTCTGCTGGCTTGTTCATGTATTAGATGGCAAGTGTTTCTATTAAATTGGGCGTCTGATTGTGCATTGTGGAGGTTTATAAGAACACAAGTCTGTCACTGTTATTTCTTCGATTGTGAATCCTTTAGAGGAGGTCATTTGGAAAAAAAACACAGAGACTTTGACTTTGAATGCATCGCCGAACCGAAAAAGTCCCGCCCCCTTCGTTCAGACCTCTGTTCAAAGCCAAAAAAAGATAGAAAATGTTTTACTTTCTAGCAGGATTCTTCTTTTTCTGACCAAAATATCACTTATGAGAGTTCTCCTTGATTGACAGATCTCTCGGCCAATCACTGGCCTTCTCACGTTTGACCACATTCAGAGGATAGAAAGCAGCAGCAGGTTAACCCACATCTACAGTGCAGATGACGGTGTGTTTTCCTACATGTTCTACTGAAGGGCCGACATACAGCGTTTACACTTGTCAGTTTGAAATGTGTTATGTGTGATAGTCCTGTCACGTCCATGAATCATGCTGCTCGGAGCGTGCATCATCGGATTAAGGAGTTATAAATCAAGTCTAATACTCTTCGTTTGTATCGAACTCTTAATTAGAACCTTTAAGAAGATAGTATTAGTTAGACTTAACTGTAAGCAGCGGCTGGCTGAGGCTTCAGGGGGCTTCATCCCCGGTTTCTCTCCAGCCCTGAAAGTCAGATGAGAAAAGGTATCATAAATTAGTTCCCCCCGTAATCTCTACACCCTGGCTGGCTGTCCCAAGATGTCCTCCTAGATTTAAAAGCAACAGTGTAATGTTTATGTTGGCCCAAAAAGAACATGCATCAAACTTCATTTGATGTATTAAAGGCACTGCTTGGATTGTTTACACACGCAGGTGAAAGCTCGGTGGATAAAATCCTGTTTTCTACACAGTTTGATGTCAAAGCTTTGATAGAAATATATATATATATATATATAAAATCATTTTTACTTATTGGTGATATTTCCGTGGGAAATGGGCTCTAACATGTCTGATAGCGTGAAGTTACATTATGTAAAATGCAAATGTAACATTTTGATTTCCCATGGACCCTCGCATCAACTTTGCATTCATTTTCTAACAGAAGGTCAAAGCGAAGTTATAAACCAGACAAAATTACTGTCTTTTGAGTTCTCAGCACACACAAAAAACGTGGGTTTAGTTTATTAGTAATTTGATAATTTTCGTAGAGCATGTCATATTATCAGGGACATTGAAATGAGTAATCCTCTGGCGTCCAGCGTTGCCAGATAACCCCTGTAGAAATCCTTCCACGGCACTGCGTTTGAGCCTTTCAAGCCCCCCAGACCCTCGGCTTCATGGGAAATGAGAGCATGCTTATTTTGAAAGTCATGCCTGATATAAGTTGCACACTCCTTCGTTTCATGTGCGACTCAAGTCACGAGGTGCGAGGGAATTTGTTTTGAGCGCTCATTATACAAGCTGGGGTTTATGAAATATGCATGTCATTTGTAGAACGTGTGAAGGATATGTTTGCTATTGTTCTAAGAATAAAAAGCCGCTTGAAACGTGAACTTTAGAGAAGAATTTGTATAAACATGGCGCCGCTGTACGTGTTGACGTTGAGCTCTATACAAAGTGTGAAGGCCAGTAAACGTAGAGATGAACCATGAAAACAACAGTGTAATAACGTGTGACAGAAGGTGACAATGCATTAATTACCACACTCGTAAATCTCATTTCACGCTCCGCTGCTGCGTGACACTGGCTATAACCTGGAAACATGCTTTTCATTATTGGATAAAGCTCCTGTGCGGGATGAAGAGCGTATGATCCTATAGCTTCGTCACATCAGAAGCTGTGGGAAAGTCTCAGGACCTCCGCGTCGTTTAGAGGCGTTCTCGGTCTACGAGCCGCTCCGAGTCCCCGCTGAAGGTCTGACTGCCATGCTGCGGAGAGATCCTGCCATCTGTGTTCAGTTACGGGGGGTTTGGGTTGAGTTTGTGGGAGGCGGCGTGGTTCAGTCGGTGTAAGGAGGAACATCAGGGGTCCAAATCCACACAGTTAAAGGATCATTCAGATTTATTACAACTTGTTTAAATCGTTTTGGCCATCGTTTCTATCGGTTATGACAACGGTTGAACCTGATTATCGAAACCACTTCACTGGTTCTCACTATGGAACTATGATTATGAATACGTTGTTTTAACGTTTGCATTATTTGATCGAAATATAACTCGAATCATCCTTTATTTCACCTGCAATAACTGAGTTTTTTTCCAGCAGACAATAACTCATTGACACATCCCAGACATGGAGCAACATTATTGAAATTAAGTGAATGAAAGCCGGCTTGTCAATAAAGTCAATATTCAGTTTATTCTGCTGAATATCTCAGCTGCTAAATGTTCCCCAGCTGGTCTGGAACTGTCTGTTTGAATGAGAACAGTAATGTTGAGGGTCATAAACCAATACTTTGTACATGAGGTCGGTACGTGTGAGGGAATGAGCCTGTGGTCATGTTTTATTCAGCAAACCTCACTGATTTTTATTATATTTTCTGATTATTCTAAGTCTCTCCCTTACCTTTTTTTTCATTGCTCTCATGTGCACAATTTATTATTCACAAAAAATATATTCAATTTTGAAAAAAAATCTGTGGACGGCAGATTAAACAAATTTGAGTATAGAGTAAATATATATATATATTTAGAGAAAGAGGGAGAGTAGAATACAATAGCAATATGGTTGAAATAAAAGCCCAGGCTCAATAAAGGCGTATGTCATCATCTCCCTTTTCTTTCTACACTTACATCAACCTTGCAGATCATAACGTGGACCCGATGCACTCTTTATTCACTCGAACGGGAACATTTGTCAAAATGCAAATAAAGATATACGAGTGCGCGAGGCCTTTGAGGAAACCCAGACCACCTGGCTCCTTCTGGCCCTCTTTACCTCCCTGCGTGAACACGAGCATGTTTTCAGTTTTGCGGCAGCGGGAATAAAATATCTGGACGTGAACAAAGTTTGCTTGTTTTGCCGTTACTCTCCAGACTGAGGCTCGGGTCAACATAGCGAGCGTTTGCTATTTCCACTGGATGACAGCAGCCTCTCTGCCCAGTCTTCAAGCACACCGCACTCACTCACGGCCCGCCGGCCCGGCTGACGTAATGCCGGCTCGCTGGGCCAGCAGGGAGACCAAATCACATCTAAATTTAGAGGATTGTTAAGTAGACTCCGTAACAATTCCATCAATCACACAGTCTGACTTCTCCCTCTCCAGTTTTACAAAAGAGGATTTTCTACATTTTATTGCAGTGTGTCATGGATTACATCACAGAGGGGCGAAAGGTTCTGCGGTTCGGACTTCAGGTCTTTGTGATCCACGCGACCAGCGACTGAAGTAAAGGAGCCTCAGCCGCTTCATCGCTCATCCTCAGAATGTTTTGATACGTCGCTCTTGATCCGAGGCGAACGATGCGAGCTTCTGGTAAATACCCAAACGGACTGTAAAAACCTTAGCCCTTCTCTTACAGGGTATCACATGAGCCTGCCTCGGGGCGTCGCGCAAAGCTTTTAATGCCTTCCACCTCGCCGCGATGCCACTTTTCCCAGGAGCCGGACTGTCTGTCAAAAAACGGGAGAAAAAAAGAAAAAAAGAAGTCGAAGAGGCAACGTATTGACATCACGTGTAATTTTACACTTCATCCCAAACAAGTTGATATATACATTGTCAGACACAGAGCAGTGTATTAATCACAGTGGGACGTTGTATTGTTAAAGCAGCCAGGTCTTATAAATCACATAACGAATGAGGACACTTGAGGAGGAAGTTAAACAAGGCCAACGCCGCATTTGAGGAAACTGACGTCATGTCTTCAATAATATTTACAGGTTTTTTTCATTATCTGGAGGCAGTTTAAAACATACACTTCATCTGATTCCAGTCATTATAGACAACCTCAAACCTGGGGCTGCACTCATATCGTCATGTGTTTTAAATAGACACACTCGTTGGATGTTAAATGGCTAAATCATGTCTGACTATCAAGGCTTTTATTGTGAAAGGTACACGTACAACATGTCAGATTACACAGCTAGAGCTCCAAAGCCTCAAACTATGACGTTATATGTTCACTAGTGACGGCATGTTAATATACGCTTGTTGCATGTTAAGTGTCTTTTCAAAATAAACTTCACAGGAAGTCAAAACCTTTTATTAGGGAGTGTTTGCGGGTGAAGTTAACGTGATTATCGAGGCTATCGATCCATGTTAACAGCCCCTCTCTCTTTACACTCAGTCTGTTGCTCTACCCAGAATGCAGCAGGGGGCAAATCACTCACACTATTTGACGTCTTGGCGGTGAGAACGGGTCGACACGTGAAGTGAAAGATAGCAGCTGATTCTGCCGTCTCCTCGGCCCGAATATATGGTGTTTTTGGTTTTAGTGTTGCTTCAGTCTGGACATAGTGGGCATGTAAATAATAATAATAATAATAATAACTTTATTTATATAGCACCTTTTAAAAGCAGCAGTTACACAAATACAACATACTCATTAGCAGAGCTGGAGAAACGATAGAGATTAAGAGATAAGATAATGTAAAAACAGAGAGGAAAGTCAATAAAATCGAAATAAATAAAACAAATTAAAAGTTAGAAATTAAAAAGTTAAAACAGGCGACAAACCCCATAATAAGTTTTGTTTTTTTATTCAGAACTTCAGGGGCAGTTTGGCCCCAAATTGCGGAAAAAAAAAACAGTAAAAAAAACAGTTTAATCAGTGATAACTAACGTCAAAATAAATCTTCTGAAGTTATTTACATGCTACAGATTAGGGAGCCTTGCATGACTAGAGAAGTGACTTGTTTCACTTGGACAACAAACATCCTTCTCTAATGAGGCCACATGATAACCTGAGATAGTGTGGATGTTGAGATGGAAGCAGATACATGAAGGAGTGATTACTGTCTACTGACCGAGTCGCCGAGCCACTGTAACTCATCACAGCTGCTTCTTCTGTACAAGACACTCTTATCCAGTGACCTCACTACTCCATCAAATAACAGATAAACCAGTAGAGGTAACAACCCGCTCTGCAAACAAAAACGCCATAAAAATAGACTTAAAGAGTGCTCCAACACACACACACACACACAACACACTCAAACGACTCAGTGTGAGTTATGCAATACGCCTTCTCTCATCTTCCCTGTCATGTCGGCAGCCGACCGAAGCTCATTTACACGATTAAATTACCGTACGCATGTGGCTTCTTTTTATTCGGCACTCCGGTTATATAAAGTGAAGCAATCTGGAATAGCAAAGCATAAAACATAAATAACCGTGAAATAATATTGTGCCGTGTCATTCAGAAAGGATTGCCTGTCCTCTGCTTGACTTGTCCAATTTCAGGTTCTAGTAACACTTTTTCTTGTGCTTCACTCCTACTTTGCGATCAAAGTGTGGGGAGAAAAGGGGATGAAGATATTTCACTTAAGTATGCGTCGTGATACGGGCTTCAAAGGCATGCGGTATTAAGATTCATAACTGCGGGGCTTTGGATAGGTAACTGAAGAAGTTGATAATAGCCCGAGCAGACGTTTGGGGCGATAATGCAAAGGTGAGCTTGTTTTTCTAACACAAGGGGAGAGGTGGCGATTACTCCGTGCGTAGAGTGGAAAAGGTAACCGTGGAGACGTAAAAATGGTGTTTCAAGATATTAAATGAGTGAAAAATATGTAAGAAGAAGAAGAGTCGGGGTGAGTTAACATCAGGTGGCAACCTCCGGGTCTGCCTTACACTTGCATTCTCTCTGCTGGCCATTCAGGGGGCGACTCCTGTAGTAGCAAAAGGAAGTCTGATTACATGGAAGTCTATGAGAAATACTTCTCTCTTGATTTCTTGATGTTCATTTAGTGCATTATGGTTAATTTAGAGTCAAAAAGCAGGGGATGCTTGTGATTGACAGGTCGCTACTACACCCTGCCACCAATGTAGTTAGCTATTAAGATTACTTCACACCAGAATCCAGATGGATCCAGATCCAGTAAGGGTGCTGCTCTGCTGCTTTTGTTCATCAGATCCACCCGTCGCTCCTCTGCAGTCCAGATATGGTCACTTCCTTCACTGGCTGCAAAATTCCAAGATGGTTTTGGTGAAAATGCTGAACTAGAAGCAAAGAAACCTGACCTTAAACTTTTTGTTATTGAAAAACAATCATGATGAGATGTTTGCTATATCATGTAAGATGCACACACTAAGTAAACAGCTGCTCATCAGAAGATGGAGCGTTTTGTACGTGTTGCACTGAGCAGCACCTCACATTTCTGTAACATTTCATCTGTGTTTTTTTTTGATGAAAAACAAAAATGTATTCATGGACTAAAATGTTCTCTAAACCCACTGACACGTCGACTAGAAGCAGCAAAAAAACAAAAGCTGAGATAAACCACGAACACCTGCAGACCGGCACGTCGACATTTGGAACGCTAGCTTGCGTAACATTACTCACGAGTATCTTGAATGCAACTTCCAGTTAGCTTTCATGTTGCTAGTAGCTGCGCGAGCCAGACTGCAGACGGTGGACGTGAACAGCGTTGTGAAGGATTGCTCTGCAGTGGAGAGGCGCTGAGGTAAAGCTGGGTGAGCTTCAAAAAACACTTCCTAAACAAATGACCCAAATGGGACCTGGACAAATTGTGTTAATGATTTTTTTTTTTCTAGTATTCAGAATATGATGATTATTATTATTATTCACAAGAGCAGCGAGACCACGTTGACTTGTTGGTGTAGGCGAGGCGTCGGGGGGGCGGTTTCTGAGGCCACAGCCAACTCAAGAGCCAGAAAGAGAGGTTGTTTATAGAAGCCGAGACGTTCAGGAGGAACGTATCTTCTGGGCTGATCCCAGGAGCCAGATCTAATTAGAAACAACTGGTTCGAAATTGACTTCAATGGCTCCACAGATCTCTCTTTTTATGTTGCTTGGCCGGTCCCGCGCGTTCATCAGCTGCACCTCGAGGCTCATCTCCATCTCTTAAGACTCCCCTGGCCGCGTGGTGTTTATGGATTTCATGGATGGTAAAAAGAAATTTGAGGCCCGCCACCTAACTCCCCAGCGTTATCTCCCCTCACACACACACACACACACACACACACACAGGTCTTGTCTTGAAACAACACACTGCAGTCACACTTGTCAGGTCAAATCTGTTTCCAATCAGTCCCGGGCTTTGATGTGTTTAGACCCCACCCTGTTGCTTTTGAGAAACATTACATCACGGACCTGTTTTTTTTTTTTTTTTTTTTTTTACTGTAGCTGCACTGTAGGTGCCTCGTAATCTCGCTGTTGCTGTTTGGAGGTGAGTCAGTCATCGTTAGTGATGAGATCACAGAGGGATCACGCTTTAGAGCAACAAGTGCCACTGCCCGAGTTGTTCCAGCGTAACTACATAAGTGCCGACCCGGTGCACAGCGTGATCTCTGCTGCAGATGCAGCGTCCACGCAGGTGATTTCATGTCTGGCATGTACTGCGTTCTGGCACGCATGAACCCCAGACGTTGACCTCCGAGCTCTCGAGTCAATCTAATCCAGGGTGATCTAACAGGAACATGTGAAACGACCACGACCTCGTCAGAGGGGATTACGTGCTGCTGGAAATGTAATGTGTTGAATTGACGTGCTGCCACGATGCAAATATTTAAGGTTAAGCTGCAATACTGCTTAGTTACGTGATTTAAAATAAGCAAATGGTGACTTGTGGTTTCACACGGGACAAACACATCGGCCTCCTGTGTGAAAGTCCTGAGTCACAAAGGAAGCGTATTAGGGCAACTGTAGGGAAAAAACGGACCCGAGAGAGGGGAGCAATAGTCTGATAAAAAAAAGTCAAGTATGAACAAGTTGCTTGTTTCCGCTAACACCGATGTTGCCGTTGCTATGACAACAAGTGAACGTTACCGCTAGCATCTCAACCCAACAATCCCGATCAATAAACACCCCTAAGATGACAATTTGGCCCAAAAAAAAAAAACAATAACCAACAATCATCCCCCTATGGACCTTAATGAGGCATTGTCACACATTGTGATGTATTAGTTAGAAAAATAAATGCATACATTCATGGGAAGTAAGCTAGTATAAATGCTGGTTGTTAGCATCGTAATAAACTCACACATGGGAGAGTTTATAAAGTGGCAAATTTGCGACTTATTTTCTCTGAATATTGCCCACCTCTCGGCTAAATACGCCATCGTACAAAGGATGCTAACGGACTTCTTGGCATTGTTTCCGTGTTGGCGAAGAGGTGGTTTCACATTCTTCTGTGAGATTTGGCTGATCTGATCCCGTCATCAGACCCAATGTTGTTTTTCAGACAAGCAGAAGCAGTGGCTCATATCTGAACCAGGTGATGGAGTTTCACGTCAATATTTCTCATAATACAGACTAAATAATCATGCGGTGCAGTTATCATGGTTTTTTTTAGTTATCGGCACCGATTCTACTCCACGGATGGTGTTACAGCTTTATTTTCTCACCTGACATTTTTATTAATGAGGAGATGTCTCAGGAAATATATTGATGGAGCGATCGAGAGAATTTGAGAAAAAGGGCTGTCGTGAATTTGATGAGGAGATGTGGTGCGTGCGTGAAGGATGAGACTGCATAAGAAACATATACAGTACATATCAGAGCCGGCCGGTGCAGATCCTCCACCAGACACTCGCTGCTTATTTGACTCATGAAAGAAAACAAGTCCAGCCTCAGCTGAAAATAAACGCTTCACTATTGACTACTGAACTTGTTTGACATTGTTGTAACCATAATCCCCCGGAATTCACCCCATACTTCTCCCTATCACCTACAAGATATAAAGGTGCATATAGATATATGTATTTATCTCCTTTATAGGACATGCCCAGCCCTGATTACCTTCATAGGCAATGGTTTGTCCAATCAGTTGATGGTGGGGACTGTGTGTGTGTGTTTGTGTGTGTGTGTGTGTGTGTGTGTGTGTGTGTGTGTGTGTGTGTGTGTGTGTGTTTGTGTGTGTGTGTGTGTGAGTGTTGAAGAAAGTATTCAACATTTTAATTACTTTTGGATAAAAGGGCTGCAAAGTCAATCAATCAGTTGCAAACATGTAGATGTTACATGTTAAACATAACAAAATATGCAGAAAATTATACATACAAATGAATAATTACAAAATCTTGATCAGATGTGATATCTTTTGGAAATCAATACGTTTTTCAGCTTGTTTCGCTGCCCCCAAGTGGATGAAAAATCAAGTAGCGCAGCTTGCAAGTTCAAAACATGCACTAAAGGAATCTTCGACTGTGTTTGCCTCATTTTGTTTTCCTTGATGAGCTACAACTGTATTTCATTGTATGTCCTTGTGTTGCACGAAGACTGATCTTTAAATCCTTTAAGAACAGAGAAAGATCTTGAACATTGAAAACGTGACTTTGCTAACTTTCCCTATCGTAACCATAGAAACATGACTTGTGCTTTAATTAGCAGGAGCCGATATAAAACAAAGGAGATATGTTGAGAATGAATGTTTGCGTTTATGTTCAGTACGAGCTCGTTCATGTTAAAGGATTTTAGGGACCAGGCTTGCTTGGTACAAGCAAGCTACAGCTGGAAATGTGATTTGGATCCGAACTGCGCGGTGCTCAGGATGCCAAGCCCGTCTTTGCCACATGCAGCTCTGTTGATGTACTGCCCCGAAACGCTGGCAGCCGATTTTGTGGGCTAATATCCTGCATGGTGGATTGAGTCTGTTTTTGTAAAACACACATTCCTCCGTCTGTGTTTGGGACAGAACATGGATCTAGGAAGTTGTTATAGCTATCAGGCTTTTAAAGGCAAGTCAACCTAAACATGGGTTCCTTTAATCAGCTGTGTGTGGACCAGAGAGGGAGTGTGTGGTGGTGGGGGGTGTTTTCAGGAGAATGACTAATATATATACAGTAGGCTATATATTCACATTGCAATGATTCATGCTGTGCAAAAGGAATCCCAATGAAAAACGATATAATTGTTGACCTCCGTTGTAATAACGTAACACAGCGAGAGCTTAGCTGTAAGCTTAAACCCGGTTGTTCCAAGCAGAGGGGAGCTTTCCCACACAAATGGTATCAATTTGCTCCCAGTCATTAGAGCACATTGTTCAGTCTCGCTGGGACCTCGCTCTTAAATCAAATGACCAGCGCCCCCCCCCCCCCTCCAAAAAGGATCTACTGTGAGTTTGCCACTGGAAGGGAAGACTGGTTTCAGACTGGGAGTTTGATGCAGGAGACAACTTCGGGCTAGTTTGCAGGGATGACTGAAGAGGTTCCGGCCTTCTTTTCTTCTTCTTCTTTTTTTCCCTCCCCAGAGGTCCCCTCCTCTTCTAATGGGGGAAAAATGAAAACCAAAAACATTCTCTCCCTTCCTCCTCCACACATGCACACCCGTGGAGCGAGCGGACCACAGGCGTCCAACAGCAACACTCAACAGAAATAGAGACGCTATTTTGGTCCGATCGGCCTATTATTTTTAGAAAAAGTGTCATGCTCTACGTTGAATTACAACATTATAAGGTCACTTTGAAACCCCCCCCCCTCCCCTTACCCCGGCCCTCTACCCTCCAGCCTATGACTCACAACAAAGTATGTAGTGACGTTACCCCATACCATCCACCCCCATGTTCTCATCACAAATTTGATCTGTGGCTCGTTGACCTGACTCAATCAAAAAAAAAGGGGGGAACTCTTGCGATCCACATAAATCTGCTTCTTGTTTAAACAGATGGTTTGATATTACCGCTCTTACAGGTGAAACCGAGCAGGCGGATCAGCATACTAGTTCAGATTGCTTTTGTTTTATGCCCCCCCCATCATGGAGCAGCTCCATGACTCCCCCCCCCCCCACTTTTGACAGCACATCATTAACATTTGTTTGCTTGTGAGTGAAGTGCAGCGTTCAACATATAACAGGATAATGTGGCTGTTGGTATGCCAGGTTGAGACATAATGAAACAGGCAGAAAAACACATGCTTCCAATTTACTTACTCACTTCAAGTGTTTGGTCCAACCGGTGATGTAGTTTGAAATGAAAAGGTGGGTAATCTCCACAGGCTTGTTCAAGCGATCACCACGAGGCAAAAAGGCAACGCTAATAAACAACAGGACAACCGAAAGAATGACGATGATGTTCTTTAATAAGGAATCGTATTCACGTAGTACAGCTCCTAAAGTTCTAGTTCACAAAATGTTTTTTAAGAGGAAATCATAAAACTGTAGAAATAATGAAAGGCAGATACAAAAGGAGGGGGATTAAAAAAATAGATATTTGTAAAACTAAAATGAGGTAAAAGACGGTATAATCAAAGGCAAGACTATAAAATGTGTTTGAAGACGTGGCTATAAAAGATGATAATGAATTCCCCTCTTGAAGTTCACAGGGCGGTATCTACTGTCCGCAGGCTTCATCCTTCTGTCGGCAGTAGAGGAAACCAAGAGAATCAAGGCTTATTGATCCTATTCACCTCCCCTCTAGTCCCTCCAGCAAGTCCAACCAGTGAAACATCTCAACATCTCCTGGGTGAATTGTTTTGGACAGACATTCATGATTCCCAGAAAACTGTATGCTTTGGGTTGCTGCTAATGAGCAAAATGTTAGCATGTTAACACACTCAAACTGTGGACTACATGTCAACATCCACACACATTCATACGCCGATGGGCCGAAGCTGCCATAAAAGGTGCCACCTGCTCATCCGGATCTAAGCTAATGTTCGTTCACACACCGACAGCTCAGACTTCGGGAGCAATTTTGGGTCAAAGGGGTTTTGGTTAAGTAAACTTTAACACACGGGCTGGAGGCGCCGGGAATCGAACCGCAGATCTTCTGATTGGCGGATGGCCAATGGATTACCAATTGAAATGCATGAGTAGTAATAGTCCAGGTTACTGTATGAAGGATTACCATAGAAATGCATGAGTAGTAATAGTCCAGGTTACTGTATGAAGGATTACCATTGAAATGCATGAGTAGTAATAGTCCAGGTTACTGTATGAAGGATTACCATAGAAATGCATGAGTAGTAATAGTCCAGGTTACTGTATGAAGGATTACCATAGAAATGCATGAGTAGTAATAGTCCAGGTTACTGTATGAAGGATTACCATAGAAATGCATGAGTAGTAATAGTCCACGTTACTGTATGAAGGAACCCAAGCTTATTTTGTTGCATTCTGCTCTGCAACACATTGTTTTAATGTTTCGTTAGCTTAACTTTGTCCCTTTAATATGTAATTGATTGTAATATTTTAGGTGAAATATGATCATAATGCATGATGTGCAGTTCAGAAGGACGTTGCTCAACATATTTACATCCTTTCAAACGTGAATACTGCTGCTTTTAATGAATCCTCTGTAGTACAAACTATTATTACCAATTATTTAGCGCTAGATTCTGGAAAGAAATTATAAGGAATGTTTTAAAAAGCACACCAGTATAGTGGTTCGGGTCAGGTTTTTGAACATTTGAAGGACATTTGTGGGAGTATGATCGAAACCAGTTGAAGACTTCCTTGCACTGGTTGCCTCATGATTATGGCAGCGAGCGATATTGAAAGGGAAGGAAGTCCCTGTCAGATCAGCATTATGCAAAACAGTCGGGGTGGCAGGCCCACAGCTTTGCATGCTGGGCAGTTTGTTGGACATGGGAGCAGGCAGCGGGTGTGAGGACGTTCTCCTCGGGGGAAACACTGGACAGGAAGTTGGACGTTTCATGTGAGAATAATCACGTTTCTGAGGTGAGTTATGAGCGGAGCCTACAGTAGTGAAGTAGATGAATACAAAGTGAATCTAATTAGCGTTTATGGAAAGCAGCTGCCTGAGCGGCGTCATGTTGGTGAGAAGTACCAATGTGGAAGTTTCTATTACATGACGACTGTTTGACTTATCTGTGCATGAAACTCGGATCGACAAGCCAATAACTCCTCAATGTGACATCTAAAGAAGGTTTTCTTTTTTTTTTTTAAACTTGGTTAACTCACACTCCGTGAGGGTATTCTGATGTCATAACAACACGATCACTCGCCTCTATGGATTTACAGAAAAACAAGGTTAGTGTTTGCTTACAGTCGTGAACAAACCCTCTTATCCATGTGTTTATTTACGTACACTGAATCAATTCATCTGTGATGCAGCCAACAGTCATGTACTGGATAAGCTTTCGTTTCAAAACATTTGGATTTAATTATCATGGGGATATGATATCCAAACAATCTGGTTTCTTCCATTAATAACATGATTGCGGCATGGCAGTGCGAGCTAAGGCCGCGGCCGTTTTCATATATTTTCATGGATTTGGAACTTGTTTACTTACTATTATGGGCATGAGGCAAAACTCAATTTAGAGTAATGATACAGTTTATGTTTTGGAGTTTTAAAAGATCTGCGAGGAAGTGTCCTGGTTCCACCGCCTGCAGTATCCCAACCGAAAACAAACAGTACCCGTGTGACTTTTCCAGAACGCAAAAAAATATTTCTCACTTGCGTCGGCCGTTTGCAGGTCAGGGAGGCGGCGAGAAGGAAGCGGGTGATAACTGGAGCGCTGTACACTGAGGAAGCGTAAGCAGCGTGTTACTTTACAGATAAAACGCTAGTGCACGGCGTTTCTATTTAAAGACTTTAACCACAGTGCAAAGCTTGAGCTCCAGGCTCCTGAATATGTATATTTGTTATATTTTCTCATTTAACTATATATTCAACAAATGGATTGGTTTCCTTTTTGTAGTTGATTGTAAATCGTGTTATTGCAATCATTCTGAGAATACTTCCATGGTCGAGATTACCATAGTTACGCACTAAGTGAGTAATACGACAAGTAATACGACTAACCCTTTTACAGCCAAAATCATCAACAACATTCAGCCTCATGTTGTCATTGTTAGTGGCATTTTATGTCTAGCCATTGTGTTTTTCTCTATTGTGACGACACTAAATCATACAATATAAGTATTTATCTATAAATGCTATATCCATATTTAAAACTTATAAGAGACTCTGAGAGGCAGAAAAATGGACATTTGGCTGCTAGAAAGGGGATAAAACATTCGTCTTACTTCACATTATCACTCAGCTTCCATCATAAAGTTCATATTCAAGTGACTTTTTTAGATTTAGTTCCCCTCTTTTTCCCCCTGTTGTGTCATCTATTTATGTTTATTTGAGTGTGAACAAGATTTATACCCACTGTGTGTGTGTGTGTGTGTGTGTGTGTGTGTGTGTGTCCTAATGGCCGGACCCCTCTCTTGTCTTTGTGATGAAGTGTCTGTGGATTCCTCCGAAGTGATGCAATAATAACGTTTTGTTTCGCGTTTCTCTTCTGGGAGACACTTGATTTAAACCCAGTGTCTCTGAGAAGTTTTTATATTGAAGATATAAATGAGGAGCGGCTACTAGCCGTGTTGGGTTCTTCTTTCCCTCTGGTGCTGTGACCTGCCGTTAGATAAAAGCAGGCAGCAGTCACAGTGTCCAGTTTCACTAGGAGACGGATCATTCAAACGGCAGGAGACAAATCATTTAAATAGACTCTGTCGCTTTATCGTCAGTCGTCAGGGCTTAGGTTGAGTGCCGTGCTCGTATTTCAAAGAGCTCTCTTCTCTGGTTTGGATAATCACTATCTGTGGGCTGACCTGGCACTACAGCGTGACACCTTTTTATTCTCCTAACCTGTTAATTAACCAGCAATCGTGTTTATTTTATTCACATTGAGGATGTATTCAGACCTCCCTCTGTAATGCCTCCCTATAGTGTGTCCTGTTATCTCTCCAGGCTTGGTCCTGTGCATTATGTGTGGCTCGTTATACATGAAATATTGCTATTCAATAACACAATAATACTGTATGAATTTGTCGTTGGCCAAAGGATTTTATCAGACAAATTTTAAGCCAAATATTATTATGTTAAAAGTCAATGGAAATGATAGCGTGTCAAATTGTGTCATAAAGGGCTAGTTGAACCAAATTTATAGAAAAATAAATTCTATTTTCTTACCTCCAGTGGCATTTAGTCAGACAGTTTTGGTTTCATTTCCTGAGGTTTGGAACTCCGTTTCCACTCTTTGAGGCTTTTGTTTTTATGTTAATACAGTTTGTACACTTATTCACATATTTATTTCTTGTTCCCCATATCAAGCATCATCCTGACTTTTTATTGTTCTAATATATTCGTTTTTTTTACCTGTTGCTTTCTGAAAAGAGATGAACCACTCCTTGTGGCGTCACCGTGAAACCACTAGAGGAAGCTGACCTTTAACGATCCACTGCTTATGGGTGATAATCTACATAGTAATTTATACTGTAGTTATGATTGGCCCTTTATTTCACCTCTCATTGACTGTTCACGCAGCCCAATGCCACCCAGACTGGCCGCATGTTCCTGGTTTGCTCGTGAGTTAGCACTTGGAACCGTCCGACCACATGTGTCCAATTAGAGTGCAAGTAAACCGAATTGGCACACACATCCTACATAATTTGGGTTGCTGAAATGCAGCCTATGGGTTTCCTATGATGTCTAATTACATTGTAAGACACGAGTAATTGCAATAATAAGTAATGTGTTTAGATTATGCAGAAGTCGGTCCAGATGTAAAACATCTGTTTTGATCCCGCAGTTGTGTTTTTGTTACTTTAAATGGTATTGTGAGAGCTGCCGTCCAGGTCGTTCATATCTCTTATGTAAATACAGGCAGTAAGAGTATATAATGCGTGCGATAATTGACATCTACATCTCTTCTGCGTCTCCTTTACCTTACGTACATATTGTAAATTCAAAGTGAAGTGAATTGCATTGTCCCATGTAAAGTAGGGAGTGCTTTTGGCATGCTGGCACGATGGAGTCACACAGTAGCATTATTGTACTGTGTAATAGCCACAAGGCTGTTAAAAGAGAGGAGGCATCAGATCTACTGAGTCAGCAGCTTATCTGCTCAGTTTTGCTTTACATGTCTTGTATGAACCAACACATGAAGCTGCATACCAAAGAGAATGCCACCTGTCCATTCAAGTAAAAACACCAGGACAGGTATGTCTCGGTAATTAAAGCTTAAACTACACCCAGGATGAGCAGCAGAGCCTAATATGGGCATTGACACCCAATAGAAAAAGGTCAGATTCTGATGTACTGAATAAAACATTTGGAATGAGGCATCAAAAAGATCGGAGGCCGACAGAACTGGCAGGTTAACACCTTTGCGAACTTTAATGAGTTTATTCTGCCGCTGTGCACAAAATGGTTTTAAGATGTCGTTATGAATTGCTGAGGCAGAATCTGTCGGATACTTTGCTGGGTTTGTGACATGGCTTAAAGGGATTGAGTTCATGAGATGTAATCCATGTTCGGACCGGGGATGCTCTCTCCCTCTCCCTCTCTGTTCGCCTTTTTAACCTCTCATCGAGTGCTCATCTTTTCCTGACCTTGACTTCAAACCTGCTGCTTCATTGACACTTCAAAGGCCGAGAGGTGGAACGACGCTGCGCTGTAGACATCAGATATATGAAGAGATCAATACAGTCAATGAGACCGTGATGATAAAGCTGCGGTTAGTGAGCTGGAACATTGATGACGCATCAGTCAACCACTCATGTGGTTTGTTTTCTTCAGACAATTATTCAAACTATTTGGAGTATTTTAATGATGTAACTACAAAAAATGAAATCTCTAGTTTCAAGTCCTGATACTATTTATGGACAGGATGTTGTTTCAGTGTTTATGCATGTGGCAATTGCCTCTCTTTATAAAGATGGAGACAGTTTGGTACAATTCAATGTATTTAATAAGACTTTGCAGGCTGTACAGCATTGGAAGGACCAGCCACAGTCAGCCAGGACTAAACCGGCCTTCTCCAGAGATTTTAACTCCATCTCACAGTCTTCTTCATAGCATCTAGTTCCTATTGTATTTCTGACAGAAACTCCAGGTACCTGTATTATTAAAGACACGTACATCATGAAACCACAGACAACCTGGACACACAAATGACCCCGCAGAGTTTCAACAACATGCATGAACCAAGATGCGATTAAGATGCCTTCCATGTCTCAGAATGGATTCATCTTCTGGACCAAACAAATGTGACAGTGAATTAACCAGACGGTGAGGCGGCTTCAACGGTGACTAAAAGCATATTTGGCATAGCGATTAAATGGCTGACTTTCCATAACATGAAGAGAAGATCAATACAATGATATTGGCTTTCCACTCTAATGCACTTACATTGTATTCATGAATTCAAAAATGTGCCGTTACAGGAAAGTGCCCAACCATCTGGCCGCAGTTAAAAGGCCCACGTCGATGACTATCACATAATGCTGCGAATACATATGGAATGTTTACAATACCGTGTTTACAGAACGGCTTTTAATTGGATAGTGAGTTAACCTGGGTTTAGACACAGCGCTCACTAATCAGATCTCCACCAACAGACGGTGACAAGCTCTTATTGTCTGCAAGTGTTTTCTGATTCCGACTTGGCAGCAACATGCTCACTGTGCCTGATTACACGCTGGGTGTTGTAATGCAACCTTTCCCCAAGAATGTGATGATCTCACACATCAAGCAGATGTTTCCAATCAATATTTGTTGACGTGAAAGCCCATTAGTTTGCTAATTACATTTGCATAAACATTTCCCCATTTTCATATCTACTATGCTAAATTGGTTTTCATACTGCGTTTACTATACAGTGGCCCTTCAAGTGCTTACACATGTTTGGTGTAAATACTGTTTTGGCCTAAGTAACCATGTATACACATGCATATGCGTCCAATCGCATACTGTATGTGTATTCACGGCCACACACGCAAACAAAATATCAGCGGCATCCCGCACTCAACGGCCCGCATTCCCCACCAGTGACTTGTTGAGAGTAAACAAACCTGTATCTGCCTCTCCAGCGAGCGGCGGTGTGCTGGTGCTGTTTGCTTGGTGGACACCCGGACCCGTGTAAACAAGCTATTGGACCTGGTGGATCTGGACCAGGTTCTGCTGCTTAAAGAACATTTTAACTGCTGTGACTTGGCTGGCGGTCACGACCACATCCAGGTTATTAACTCATCGTGAGGTTTTGAATTGGCACTCTGGTGGCCATGTTGGAGGTCCGAAGCAGCTCTTGTGTATCTTTACATGCCAGTATGGTTTGGGGCTCCTCCAGTCAGAATGCTGAAGTGCCCTTGGGCAAGATACTCTACCCTGAAGGCTGAACCATCAGTGTGAAAATAGGATTAGATCAGATTAGATCCTGATATGCAAACGGGTGAATGTAGACTGAATGTGGTGTGAAGCATCTTGGGTAGCAAAAAAACTAAGATCTATAGAAATGCAGGTCCATTTACCCTTATACTTCCATCCAAGTCAGTTTTTGATTGGAAACAATCATTTTACAGAATTGGGATTTCATTTTTTCCATCATCACTTGATGTTGAATTTCCCTTAGTGTGAATTTTTTGTTTTTGGACTGTAATAATTGGCCCTGTGATAGACTGGCGACCTGTCCAGGGTGAACCCTGCCTTCGCCCAATGACAGCTGGGATCGGCTCCAGCCCCCCCGTGACCCTAAATACAGAATAAGCGGTAGAAAATGGATGGATGGATGGATGGACTGTAATAATTTATTCACAAAGTCGCGTCACACTTGATATTCAGGCGCGTCAAACTTCGCCTACAAATAATTTCGTGCCATTTCTTTGCAACGCTGTTGGTGTGTAAAGGTGGCGCCGGTCATTTGAGCTATCAGCAAACTAACAAACTAACATGCTAACATGCCAGTGTTGACATGCTACATAGCATAACATTTGCAATGATAAAAGTGCATTTGCATGCTAAAGTAGAGTACAACACGTCACTGCAACACTGTATGTCTGATACTCGCAGGAGATATTTCAGATTCTTACAGCATAACACAGACTCTATTTTTAGACGTTGAAATTGTAAAAGGAAAAAGGTTGTTTTCGAAGTCGTTGCTAAATTCAGAGGCCTGGGCGAGCTTACATTCCAGCAGGCTCTGACGCCTTCTTCACACCAAACACTTTAACATGTCTTAGCTGGTTGATCCCAGATGCAATGTATAACTTTATCATAGGCGACTGGACCTGGTTCAGGCTTTGTGAAGAGGTTTCTCCTCTTCAGTTCTAACTGACCAGTGGGTTGGGTATTGAACTTCTTGTAGGGTGACCCAATCATCAAGACTACCTTGATGTCTCAGGACCCCCTTTCCCCAACCAATAATTTAGGGTTCACTTGAGTGTCTGTTGGTGGAAAAACGTCTTCAAAAACCAAAAGCAAGTTCTATTGCCGATGATAAAGCTCTTAAAGCTATGCTAATGACATTTGACCATGATAACATTTAAATAATTTAATCTCAGATTTTGTCACTGATACAGTCATGAAACGTTACAGGTGTGTATGGGGGTATGGGGGGAGGGGCCATCGGACCCCCACTTTCCAGCCACGGATAGCTGTGACGTGGTTTCTCGTTAGACGTTATTTGTGCTCCAGTTGACCTCCGTGATGACAGGACACGTGGCTCCTCGGAGACGTGTTGCACTGAAGTGCGGTATGAGCTCCTAGAAGTCTGCTTTCATTTGTGTATACTGTTCATTTTTATACGTGTAAGCCGTCGTCGTTCATCATCTTACACATACCTCTGCTAAGCTTGCAACATGTCATGCTCTCCTCTCGTAACTGGCTCGTATTATTCTGCCTTAATGTGACGAGGTTCAGGGGGAGAAGACAGTGGTGCAGCTTTCTGGAATGTCTGTTCAAAGTAATGAAAGAGAAGTTAATCAATTCCAGGCTGTGGCACGGTTGTAAATCTGGGCCGAAGTGTAAATAGTTTATTGTTCTTTCATACCTTACCAGACCTCGTGGATATAAATGTAATGCACAGTTAATGTGTGAGACACAAGTTGATTGATTCCTCGTTGCCGTATCAAACTCCTCCTTTCTCCTTCACCTTGTGAGTCCTCTCACCCTTGGCGGAGGCTTTTGGAAGCTGCTCTGACCCTCCATGTGCTCACCACTCGGATTAATGGCTGTTTTGGCAACATATGAGCTCATGGGTAATTGGCCCGAGGGTGATGTTTCCTGTTGAATGCTACCTGGATCTTTTGTGGTCGCCTTCATGGTTGGTCTCGTCCCCTGCCACTAACACTGGTAATTGAGCAGCACTTTTGTGCCACGGGTCGTGAACCGTGATGAGGAAGTGACACGTTTCCTCAAAGTGTCATTGGAGTGAACGACGGTAAAGAAGAGTCTTTGCTTCAACCTCTCTGCCTCTCTGTTCCACAAGCTCCGACATTTCCAAGACAATACCCAGACACCTCATTCCCCACCTGTTCCCCAGACGCCCTCAGAGTTCCCTGTCCTCACCTGATCCTGCTCCTCCCTCCACACCTGTCCCTCATTACTTCATTGAGCCTTGATGCACACGGAGCAGCCAGGAAGGCAGGATTTTTCTCGCCGTTTCAGTCTACTTTGCCAAAATGTAACCCCCATTCTGATCCCGTAAAGTCCCTTAAATCCACCTGCTCTTCTTCCGTGTCTGCATTAGGGTCCAAACTCTGTCTCTTGATGCAATTCAAATTTAAGTTTTACGTTGTTGCAAAGTTGTTCCATAATTTCTGAAGGCAATAACAGCATAAATGAAGCAGGCCACTGTTTTATTGAGTGAATTATATCTCTTGTGTTGTACAAGTCTTTCTTTGCCATGTTAGTGAAATTAATCCTCAAACAGACAAAACATGGAAAATGTGGAAAGGTTGGTTCAACTCATTATTGACCCCTGGTTGTTAGAAAATCATTAATATACACAAACACATAGAAATACATATACATATATACAAACACACACATACATATACACAACCTCTCATACACACACACACACACATTTCCAGTGTTGGCATTGGGCGAGCTGAGATGAGGTTGGATTGGACAAGTTTTATATTCCTTCTCTTTTTTCATTCCTTAAACAACTACTTCCATCACTTTTCATACAAACCAAAAGTAATTCACCATGAATTCTGTGAGGATAGATTGTCGTAAAGCATGCATCATCCAGCCAGTTAGCACACTGAGAAGATGAGGAATAATGAAAGAAGCACTGCATCCAGGAAACAAACAAGGCCGAAGTAGCAATAAGAGACTGTGCTGTTGTAACGGGAGACTTGTGATGTTTGGGTACACGATGTGCCTGTAATAACAGTGTAAGTGGGGAGAGCTCTTGGGTTCTCTTGCTGCGAATCCTCTCAGTGTGACGCCGCCTGAATCAGAATAAGGAGTTTATTTTCCAAGTACGTTTTCACATACAAGGAATTTTGCACTTGGTGTTCAGTGCGCACAATAATTACAAAGAATAAACAATAACTACTGCAGTCAAGAACATTTAAACAAAAATAAAAAAATGCTACAACTTGTCCACTTTCTTTAGAGCATTAGGCTCTACGTTGTTTTGGCTGCACCACGTCACCAGGTGGTCAATCTCCCACCTGTAGGCGGAGTCATCACAGGGAGAAGAGAAGTGGGGAAAGTACGCAGCCTTGAGGGATACCAGTGCTGATGGTCAGTCTGTTGGAGACATGCTTCCCCGGGAGAGCTTGTCCTGCAGGAGGGTCGGGATGATGGTGTTGAAGGTGGAGCTGTAATCCATAAACAGGATCCTGGGGTAGGTTCCTGCTGAGTTCAGGTGCTGGTGGATGAAGTGGAGGGCCATGTTAACTGCATCGTCCACAGATCTGTAGGCTCTAAAGGAGCCTCCATGCATAGATCAAAATACCAAAGACCAAAGTAAAACTGTGAAGAATGGGCAGTGGTCTGGATGAACGGACACAGACCAGGCTGGGAATTCTTCCACTGGGTTACAGCTGTGTTGTTTGTATCTCAAAACAGACGTTATAATGAATGTGTTGCTCGAGGGGGATTCGTATCATTGCAACAACAAAAAACTCAGTCCTATTTAATAGATTTTGAAGCAGATTCTGTGTCGCTGCTCCGTCTTGGGACTACCGATAGCAAAGCTGAAGAATAATTCCCTTCTCACGCTGAAGGTTACAAAAGATCCTCTTAATACATTTACATGTTCAGTCTAAAGAGATAATGAAAAATGGAGGTTACGGCTGACGTTGTTGTTGGCCGCGTCTTCTTACAGAATACTTGTTGCTGTCATTAGAGTAGCAGAGAGGAATGGCATGACTTCATGTCAGCATCATTTCCTTGGAAAGGTTCTGTAGTGCTCTTATCACATGGGAAAGAATTATGTTTACGGGATCTATTAAACCATGCAGGCAAGTCTTGTTTCTCCAGTGATTCAGCGACTTAATGAGGTGCCATACATCATGAATGCAGGTTCTTATTGTGCTATTCCATCAGATTTCATATGAAACGAGAATCCAGCTGATCTTAATTCATCTCAGTCTCTTGGCTTATTGAGAGATTTATATCTGTTAACCTCTTGTTCATTCTTTCCAGATATGTGTGCGTGTGTGTGTGTGTGTGTGTGTGTTAGGTTCTGTGTGTTTATGTGTTTGCTTGTGCAAGATAGTAAAATCAGATGGCTTGCAAAGCCCTCAAGAAATTAAGTTCACGCCTCTTCAAACAAGCCGACTCTCGCTAGCAGCACCCTCCTCTCGTTTCCTCTCTTAAATTGTGTGATATCACTCTGCACCAGCTTCGTTGGATACACATGGTTGCATAATAAGCTCAGGGTTTTTGGCTCCAAGGTGCAGAAATCAAGTCTTCTTCAATTAACTGGAACATGGCCATTTCCCCCCGTGTTGCCCTCTCCCAGATCCCACTGGGACTGGCAGAGCTGTTGGCGCTCTGTGGGATCCATATTAACTGTGTGAACATTCTTGTCGTGCTAGCCTGGTGTATTTATTGGCTGCTTGATTACATGCGTGTTTACTTGGCAGTTTGTTGCCCCGCCAAGCATCATGATCCGCCGGGATAGTCGGAGCTTTTAGGGCTTGTGCTTTGATGTGCTGTCAATCAAGGGAGGAACGAAACACATGAGGCTGTTTTCAGATTTTCTTCAGAGAGAGAACAGTGATGGCGATGATGAAGGATGATTTGTTGATGCTGAGCGCGGCGGTTTGGCAGCAATTACACTCTTTGTACATAAATAAATGACACAAAATACATTTTTTTCATATTTAAGTGAATGTATTCAGGAGGCACTTTATTAGGTACCCCTGTGTAATCTATTACAATTGGATACACAGCTGTTCTATAATATATTCTATAATATAATCATTTATTTATTCATTTTTGTTTAATTTCTGTTGGGACATATATGTTGAATGTCAAACATGCTCAGTCTCAGATGAAGATGACGCACTCGGACTCATTAACAGGTGGTTTTCACCTTTAAAGTTGTTTTTTTTAACACAAAGTAGAACCTTCTTCTGATTGATTGGTCCAGAAGATCCAGGAGGAGTCATAGGGTTCATTCCAAGTCTCTTATTTGATATCCCCCTTGATCCTCACCATACGGTCTATGAAAATGATCTGGAGCTTCATAAACAGATCACTGATTCAACTCAAGTGAACCAAGTTTGGCGTTTCATTCGATTAGTGATTCACCATCCAGTTAAACATCTGTTTCAAGTGTAGGAACAGGAAAATGACCACACATAACTTTATTCATTCATGAGAGATGATTTTTATGATCTGTTATTTCCCCCATTAACTTTTACCATGGATACAATTAAAGTGAGAGAATAGAAATCTGTCTGTCCACAAAAAATCCTTTTTTTTACATCAGTTTTGTTCAAAAAACTAAAATCATATTATGTGTCAGGGAATAATAACAGTGATACAATCATAGCACCCATAGATGCAGATGCAAATACTGGCATTCTGCCAGGTGAAATATACAGTATAAATAAATAATTCAGGTTTTTATGTCTTAAACAGGTAACCGATAATAATAATAATCTTTATTAGCATCAGAACTGTGACTGACTGAGCCTTCTCATAAGACTCTCACTGGAAACATCTTTACTACCCAGAGATTATCTTGCTTTCCCACCGTGACCTGTGAAGGTACCGGAGCTATTAGTTTATACCTTTAGTTCCATGTGAAGACACTCATATAACATCTCAGAAATGTTGATTTTATGGCGAGCTTGAAGGGATTTAGACGTTCGCCTCATGAAAAGTAGCTACATTTTTTCCACCCCATAAAAGTTCCCTCCCAAAAAATACCATAGTACGTATCAATCAGCGGGAGTTTGACTCTCGGTAGCGATGGGCCTACTGTGTGCGTTACCTGCTCCGTGGTGTGCCTTTTGTCTTTATGAGAACGAGTTCACGGTTGTGACATTTATTACAGCCTGTCATAGTGAGGCTCAAGGGGCCTTTTTACTGTCAAGCCTCGGCAGCGTGGAGCTTATTTCCAAACGGCCTCGTGTGTCAGGAGAGCTGCAACATCAAACTAGTGTCACTCAAACATCCCTCTGGTTTCTGTTTGTGTATTTTATGTCAGCGTTTCTCTGCTCATTTTTCCTGGAAAGAAGCCTCGGAGACAAACAGCATGCGTTGGACCCGCCCCTCCCCTCCCCCGACACACCTTGTATGACCACCCAATCTTACCTATCTCAGGGCACCTTGATGTTTTCGCTCTAGAGGCGGTTCACATCCCATGCCAGCATCGTTTCGTGACCTCGAGAACAGCTAATGCCTTTTACTGGCAGCAGATGACTCTGTTTACAACTTCCTCCGGGTCAAAGGTGATGGCGGAGGTCACGCTGCTCTCCGCGTAGGCGTCTACCAAACCACACGGCTAGATCGGGGAGATTCCTTTAAAAAAAAACACTTTGAAAAATGGCTAGTGCATGTCATGAGATCAGCATCCTTGAATCTTAGAGGGGATTATCATCTGAAGATATCTCTCCTTTCTTTAATTCCTCTGCTCGGGGTGAATTGCTTGACCTATGATGGGTAGGAGGACTGTGCTGTCAGGGATGTGCACATGGTTTTTCGCAGGGAATGATGGAGGAATGGGTGGAAGGGATCAAAGAAGTGAGTGAGTGGTAGGTGATGGGTTGGGAGTATGATTATGGGATCTTTACCTTTCTTTGAAGGGTAAAGGTTTGCCTGTATAATTACCCATATAACTCCATATATGGAGGCTTCAACTGGCTTCGTCGTGTCCATACATTTGTTATTTTGCTGTATTTCAGTTATTATTTATACCCAAAAGGAAAACTGTCCGTCCTTATCATGGGAACATGTGCACAGCCTTTACATTGCTGTCTGTCTTGTTTCATCACGCTGTATCATTTTAGATTTGAGGGGTCTTGTATAGGAGATTATAAATAGGAGGGATCGGTGTCCCATGGGGATATAACATGTGAGTGCTTTCTCTTTATTTTACAGACGGGGCTAAAACAGAACCCCTTCTAAAATATAGCTGTGGAACATTCTTGCATGTGAGGAGTCACATGTTCAAGCCTGACTTTGTGACCCATGAATTATGTAAAGAAGAAGACAAGATACAAGACGTATCTCGTCATAAAGGAGCGGCGTAATGAAGTTCAGATGGGAGCGTAAAGCCCCGCGTCTTGTACCTCTTGTACCTGTGGGAGAAAACAGAGACAGGCGGTGGAGTGGAGAACAAAGTGTTTTTTGGTTTGATGCCCGTAAATTACCTGCTGAAGTTCAGCTCAGCGAGAGTGAGGCTGTGCAGGGAGATAAGACACCGTACTGGCGAGGCGATCCTCCCGGCATGCAGCGTGTTAATGTTGTTGTTCTCATCTCGGAGGCAACGTGACTTCACTGCTGTGCAGCCCCAGAATCCAATACATCACTAAATAATACATACAAGTCAATACGAATTTTCCATTTTAGTCGGGAAGGCTGACAGAGTGAGCAGCTAAATTAATTCACAGTTCAGAGAGCAGATGGATCTCATGTCTACTTGTTAGATTTTGTCGCTGGAGCAGAAGAAGTCGGAGGATTTGCTCACGGTTTAGGTTGTGAAACCGGTATGGATAACATTAGAACACATGATAAACATTCTCCGAAAAAACAAATTAAAATCCAAATGCTTGGAATGTCATGTGGCCTCATGTCAGTAGGCCTATGGTATATGAACGCTGGTCCCCTGAGTAAACCCATCCAACACCTGTCTCCTGCCCTGAGAGGACTTCCGTTTCATAAGAGCTTTCACTTTTATATGAAATCCAAAGTAACACTTTGGTCTTCAGATTAAAAGTTTCGTCAGCCTTAAAGGCAGAGTAGGTAATTTGGAAAAACCACATAGACGTGAACGCATCACCGAACCGAAAAAGTCCCGCCCCCTTCATTCAGAGAGGCAGAGTGCAGCAATCAGGAAGTAAGGATCTTCTCCGGCCCAACCTTTTTTGATTGGACGGGGTTTTTCCTGTCCTTCCACGGCCACAGATTACGTTTTTAAAACAAATTTATCTTAGTGCATTTCATTTATTCACTTCTATCGGTAAGCTACGAGGATTTCAAGTAATATAACATAAAGTGTTTTTGAATAGAATGACCTACTCAACCTTTAACACAGCAAAAAAACAAAACAAGTCGTGCATCACGCTAAAGGCCGACCTTTGACCCCGGGTCCTTCCATGTTATCTGCCTTCCAAAGCTTCCTCGCTCGTACTATCTAGGAATACACCCAGCTTGTGTTCTTGATTAATTTAAGAGCAGATAGCTGAGAGCTGTACAGGATCTGATGACCCGTCCACTGACCCCCCCTCACATGAGCTGCCCCCTCTGACCTCTGGTCTCTTGGGCTTGACCTCCAACCTAAACTGCACAGCAAAGATTAAAGGGGGATTCCCTCTGTCGCTATTTTGAGAATACGCCTCTGTTCATTTTTCAACGTTTCCCCTTTAAAGTGACAGGCTGTAAAGTCCTGATAATGCAGCCGAGAGGGGCTGTGTCATAAAATGGATAATTTGGCACAAAATCTGTCAATTCCTCTGAGAGTTTTATTCTTCTTGTGCGTCTTCGGGGATGATCTCGGAGCATCGGCGGGTGAAACGCTGCCCACCCACGGAGGCCTTTCTTGTGGGGAGCAGCCAGGAGCGTTGTCTCCTGGAAGGATCTCGGAGCTGTCCCCATGTAAACAGCCTCCCTGCAGCGGGAGGAGGCAGACCAAGCAAACTGTATTCCTCCAGCTGACAAAGCCATTCACTCCTTAAGAATGCAAATTTAGATTGTGAACGCTCCCCCTTTTTTTTGCTTTATCACATTGGACAAACAGTGTTGAGTTATTGGGAGGATTATGAATAACTTTTTTTCTACAGTGGAAAAAGGGAGATGTGGCCAAGACGGAGTCATCAGAGGTCCCTAAAATAGAGTGCAGTCTGAGAATGAAGCAGAGAAAGGTGAACGCCGCTGGTTGGTGTGCTTCACTTAAGCCCATTCTGCTCCAGCGCCCCCAAAAAACCTGATTCATTTCAGTGGAATCCTCACTTTCCTTTGGTGGATACAGACTGTTTGGGTTTTCAGAGACGCTTCAGCTTTGTAAGTTGTGAAGCATTATTATTTCCTTTTAATAAATGGCCTTTTGCGTGGTGTTCAACGTAAATGTTTTTGTTGAAGCGTGTGCACGTGTTTACTTTGGCGATAATGGCTAGCGTGCCTCTTTTTTGTTTACAAGTCTTATTGGCTCCTAATTCCTGCACTTTCAATACAATATGCTTCCTCCTCTTCTCACTGGTGGCGTCTGGGACGGGTCAGCAAGTCATCTCCACGCGCACGTGTCGGGGGGGAAAAAACGCAGGCGTGCACTCACAGGCGTGCATGTAAACACACAGACAAATATACATTCGTAGAAGCAGCCTCTGTTCTCTGGTGTATTTATTATTTGCTGGAGATAAATGAGCATTTTGCATCAGTGATGTAAATAGAGATACTCAGGGATTGCTATTTCATTTATTCTGCTCAAATCTCCACAAACAGTTTAGCATGGTTCCCATGACAGGGTCGCGGCAGCGCGGTGGGCGGCTCCTGCCAGCCCCTTTTATTTTATTTTAGACCAGAGGCTCATGGGAAAGCTATTTGGAGACCTTTTTTCCTGTCGGGCCTTAGAAAACAGTGCCAGCGGTTTGTTAACAGGTGCAATGCGACCAGAAGGACTTTTTGTTTTTACTCAACAGCTTAATATATGTTGTGTTTGTTTGGGTTGTGTTAAAGAGAGGGTGGGGGTCAGAGTTGTCCCTCTCTCTTAATCACATCTAGCCTCATAGCTGCGTGTCGCGGGACGCGTCACAGCTGTAAACTCCTGTCAGTTACTTGGTGATTTACAGAGAAGAACGACTTTCTAATGCGGAGCCTTTGTGAAGGGTTTGTAAGTTGAAGTCGCATTAATGGGCAATGCGTTTGACTAATTTACTAAAGCTTAATACCTTTGAGCAGTTATGTGTAATCATGATCATTCTTAGCTGTTTTTTATTCTAAAAGATACGTAAAATAGAGAAAACAATGACAAATAAAAGGTCTGTGAATCATCACGTGTCGAGATTTTAAAATGACACGCTGTCTTGCTGTGACTCCTCTTTTGTTATTAGTACTCTATATAACAATTTAATCAAATGGAAAACTCATAACTACTGCTGCATATTCTAAACTGTGAGGAAATTATGAAATAGAATAAAAGAGAAAAGAATAGGCAATTGTTGATTAATTTCCCTATTAATAAATTGTCATTCTAATTATTATAAGTTAGAACCATTAACTGTTTTTACATGAAAAAAAAAAATTAAACCATCAAAATGGTAAATGTTCTGTCGATCAAGTTTCTAACTATTGGCTCATTTAATTTAGAACAAAGTATCATAGTTTAACAGTCCGTCACATGTTTTTAATGCACAAATTGAATCCGTAAATAAAGTAATCAAAGTTATCAGATAAATGCAGTGGAGTACAATGTGCAGTATTTCTCTTTAGTAATAGAGAATAATATAATAACAAGAGAAGACAAGAGAGAAGGATTGAGTGAGAGAGAGAGAGAGAGAGAGAGAGAGAGAGAGAGTGGTGTCTTTGGGAGAAGGACGACCCATGTGACTCGGCCTGCCCTTCTTTGTGTTTCCCACACAGTTTGCCATGACCGGAGCTATATCCACACCATCACATTCACATTCTGTCTGCAAACTTCCCCCTACTTATGATTCATAGCTCAGTGAAGGGCACCGTGTTTGCTTATGGTGCTGCCAGCTGCACAAGGCCGCTCCCTCCTTCCACTCACACAGCATCCACCAAAACCGATCCTGTGGAGATTTGTGAACGTTCTCATGATGATGGAGACGTTTCATTTTCCATTATATGTTCCTTATTTTAGGGTTATGAGCATGCTTTCCATCATTTCTGACCATGTTCACGTTTATTGCACTCATGGTAATGTTCTATATGTGATGTCTGCAGCCTGGTGGGAATCATCAGATAACTATGGTCTCATATCATGAAAAAAGTACCTATTCTAGATGTTGTTGCCATGGTCCCAACACGTTCTTGGTAGATGGGAGATTAATGCACAAGGTTCCACTTTAGTGTTAGTTTTCAACGTGTCATAACATTGTCTCATGGCAGCTCTTGAAATTCACAAAATGACTGATTCATTGAACTGACTTTTCCATTTTTTCTTTCAGTCAACAATAATGAAAGTTGTGCTTGCACCACATTTGGACTTACAGCACATTCACATGCTACACAAAGTGAATGCACGTATCTGATGTTATCAGTATTCACTTTTGAGTTGCAAAGGGCTCATTGTTTTCCAGAAACCCCAGTCTTAAGAGCTCAATAAGTTAGATGTTAATGAACCTATAGACTGACTTGTGTCACTGTTGGTATTCCTAAGACATAGTCATACGGTATACCTTGGTGAAAGGTCAGGAAGGTATGAAGGTATTAAAAACAAGATACCACATAAGCCTAATTTATAACGATTGCTTATGAATTGTTATGGTGAAGCTGGAGAATATAAGCCTTCCCTATGCAGTCTGGAGATAAATAGGAAGTGGTTGCGAGTCTCACAGAGGTCCTCAGAGGTTCCCCTTGTAACCGAGAGGTCACTGATCTTGTCTGGGACAAAGCCCGTCACCATGAGCAGATCAGCGCTGCGTGGGGTGCATGTGATTGCCGCAGTCATGCCAAGCCGACATGGCATTTTTGGTCCGAACCTCCTCCCTCTGGTCCCCCCCCCGCTCCCCCAGGACCTCTCGTGAACATGGACCCAGCTTGTTTCCCATCTGCTGGGCCACAAACAGGACCAAACAAAATATGTTGCACAGTGCTGCCAAATGTCCCATCAGTTAACGTCAGCCCTACAACAAGCGCCACTACTACAGCTGCGTGTCCGTCAGGCAGGCCTGTGTGGTTTCTGTCCCAGAACAGGGGCTTTCCCCGCGGTCTGGGCGGCTATTCCCATCCACTGGCCTCCACCCCCAGGCCAGCAGCCACTGGGAGCCCCTCGTTTTGGCATCAACCCAAAAAGCATTTTTTGAAATCATTACTGGCCATCGCATAAGCAAGATAATTGGATGAGCCTTCTAGACTTCCAGAGCCGAGTAAACAGTGTGAAAGTTCATGTGGAGCCGCTGGACACCGTATTGGATTTAGAGGATACTGATACTCACAGAAGTGATTTGTGGGTCCCCAGCTCCTCGGCCCTGGTGACACAATTACTGCCTGCTGAGGGAGAATGCATGGGATTTCCCATACATTCATCACATGCAGATCTCGTAAGGGAATAGTGATATCCCTTATCAACCGTAGTGTGTCTCACTGCTTTTCTGGCCTTTGCAGATCCGTGTGAAATGGCTGATGTATGTTGTCTCTCATGTGATTCCATCAGATCAATAATAGAATTGGCTCTTGACTGGAATGACGTCTTGTTCCATTTTAGCTCTTGGCTTCAGCTGACCGTTGAGGTCTACAGACACCAGAACCCTTTTGTTACATATATCTAAATTAAAATGACTCCGGGGAACATAATTGCCATTCAACAATTTGTAGCACAAATCATAGTATTATGTCATTACGCGTTGCAAATCAGTGAATCAGTTTCTGACCACAGGCCAGACCACAACCGCTGCTTCCAGTGGACCCCCCTGAGACTCACACATACACACCCACACACAGGACGGGAAAAGACAGTGAGAGTGAAAGTCCAAGGCAATGACCGAGAGACAGAGCCAGAGGATAAGATTTTGAACAGGGAAGAAGAAGAATCCAGAAGTGGAGGTATTTTGAGTGGAGGAACACAGTGTGATTCCCCCTCAGTCTCCTGTCCTCTAGGGGGTCTTATGATGGGAGAGGGATGTGGGACAATGTGTTCCCAGACCAGGATCATGGACAGGAAACCTCCCCTTTCTTGGCGGTTCTTGCGGTTCAGTCTGTCTGCCGTTGGACCACCTCAAACCTTCCCACGCAGACCCCGAGCCTAGTATGTCCAGTCTTTGACCCTGAATCTAGTGAGGCCTATTAGATGTCATTAATGTTTGGAATTTCAGCGCCCGTCAAACTTTCCGTCCTCCATAGTTACCTGGCGTTAACTACCACAGCTAGTTGAAAACTATGGTCTATTTGACTCTAAATGGACCATCATTTACTGGATTGAAGAAGACTTGGAACTAGAGATTGAGACCATAAACTCATGTTTACAATGTTAACTGAGGTAATAAATCAAGAGAGAAGTAGGGTCATTTTCGCAGAGACTTCCATGCAGTCAGACTTCTTTTTGCAACCAGAGGAGTCGCCCCCTGATGGCAAGTAGAGAGAATGCAGCTATAAGGCACCTCAGCATTGACTTTTCCCTTATTATGAAGCACTTTGTGTTGCATTTATTGTATGAAAAGTGCTTTATTGCTATTATTACTGTGTGTTAGATCCTAACCTAAGACTGGGCTTACTTTAGTCCCAGCTCAAAACTAAAGGATGATCAGGTTTCTGTGCTCTTCAGATCTGGAACTCCGGGTCTGAGGCTTGCAGAATCCACACATCTTTGGAAATCGCTTCTCAAGATTTACCCTTACACATTTTAGCACGTTGTTTTATTTGCACCAGTTCTGCATTGTTTAAATCTTGGTCCAACATTTTAAGCACTTTGTATCTTTGATTTGAAAAGCGATGTGGGTAAGAGGGGCGTAATAGCACAAGCTCGGGGAGGGTAGAAAATGCAGCAGAGCAGGGTAGGAGCCTCTAAAGGTCAAAGCAGGGCAGGCAAGGTGGAAAATACACGATGTACACGCCACGCAGCGAGCCAACACAAGTCGAGGCATGCAGGACAGAATTGTGAGAAGAGGTCCAGCTGAAAGAGGTCGAGAATCCTTGAAGGCAAACGAGGGATTAAAGTGGACAGCTCTGGACGGGGCTGCGGAGCGTGTGTGCCATAATTGAATTTCACGCTCGCTGCGTTCTTCTGAAGTCGTGTAGCAAAGCGATCATTTGAAAAGAAAGCTATTAGTCAAGCCCTCTGCTAAAACTCCGAGCTGTGCCATAGGAAATCTGGGATTACCCAGGCAGCAGGCTTCGGTGTACTCCGTCAAAACACAAGTGTCACGATGAGCCGCAGGAATGGGGGGACAGCAACAGAGTATTATGGGCTGTAAAACGGTGGTGAACACGCTCCGGTTGGAATTCCCACATTTTGAACAGTTTTTCCATGTCTTCGTTCATAACAATGCCGACTTCATTTCTAATCAATTACCATCAAATAAACAACTTGAATCCTGACTACAAGGTATCACCTGAGGTTACCTGCAAGTCTCGATATATATATATATATATATATATATATATATATATATATATATTCATTTTGCAAAAACAAGTTCAACCTTTTGGCAACAATTGCTTCTCCAGTCCACTAGATGGCGCTGAGTTATTTTCTGGTTGTGAAGTTAGCTGATTGACAGGATGTTGAATACTTTTCTGCAATAAAAATGACTGTAATGAGATGACAGCAAGGTAAGAATTAATGTAATAACTATTATATATGTGATAGCAAAACTCAGCATATTGCATTTTTTTAAATCTCAGAATTAATACGTTTACGACAGTAAGAATCGTATGATTGTCCCACAGAAAACAGCCATGATGCTCAATAACCATTAACATTATTGTCGGTATCAATGTGAACAACTTGTTCATCAAGGTTTGTTTTTAATTTACTTTCTCAAACGATATTTTTAAGTTGTTTTCTAAAAGTTGATTGACAGGTATGGGAGCCGTAAAGCAATACAAGGATTGTTTATTTACACATGTTCTTCCGTCAGGCAGCTGATTTACAAACTTGAGAGCTGCAGTCTCGCTCACTAAGTACTGAGTGACATGTGCATTGAATCAAGCCTCGCTGTTGGGGCCGGACTTTTATTTTGAGTACTCATGAAGTGGAGCGATGCTGTTTGTTTGATTATGCAGAATGAGAGAAAATAAACGTTGGAGCACCACATTAATCAAAGACAGAACTGTTGCTTTTCACTTCCATTGTCCCAGAACCTGGAGCAACAGATCACATTGTTACATGGCAGCTTTGTTATATATGAATGTGTGCCATTTCTAATAGCTGATAGGTCAGCTGAGAACCTACAGGGCAGGAGGGGAAGGCTCAAACGTATTTAACATTTTCTGCTTCTGAGTTCTTGATTTTTCACTTTTATTAACTCGCTACATGTTTGAGTGACCTATAATCTCCTATTTTCGCAACAATTCTTTGTAGTTTTTATTTGAATTTACAGTTTCTATGTAGGCAAGGTTCCAATACTGATTCTACATTCTACTAAAACCCCTTCTGTCAAGGTTGCAGATGCAGAGAACAGGGACGGACACAAACACAGAGCAGACAGCCAGATGCAAAATAAATACGTTGAAAACAAAATAAAGTGCCTACGAGCCAGAAATGAATACCATACAAGTTTATTGCTGAGTGCTAAAATGCTTAAGAGCTAAGATATTAAAATGTTATGTTATTGCACATCGACCAGGTATGTAAGAATGCATTTATATCATCCCGAGGAAGTTATTACCGAACATATATTCTGAAATACATGCAAATCATCAAATAACAAATAGGTTTGTGCTGATATCTAAAGGTGATCATTACAGGTCACATTCCCTAAACCAAACTTCCTGTGAAGAACGCCTTATAGTTGTGAGAAAATGTTTAATCACATTTAATTATTGATAAAAGAAGGAATGTGAAAACATGGCGAACACACGTTAACACAACTTTATGACTTTCTAATAAAAAACGATTTTTTAATGAGCAGATTTATTTTTCGCTGAGTCCACACGCATGATAGCTTGTCTGCGTTCTGAACTCATGGGAGCACATGGAGACGAGCAACCCTCTCTGTCGCTGGCCTGCCTGGGAGGACTCTCAACACTAGAATGTTATACACAACATTCTTCCACATGTGCATGTTGTTCTTTATAATTCTGGCTTCAGATGTGGATTGCGGAGCCAGATACTCGAGCGTTACCTCCAATAATGAAGCGCTGTGTTCCAAGCAGCTTACGTGCACGTCTAAACATCATTTTCATCGCAGTAAAAAGATATAAGGTAATATTATTAATAGCATTCCCTGCAATGAGACAAATTCAGCGCACATTTTGAGGATATTTCTTATCGTTTCGATGTCCAAGTGAAGGACGGTTACACGTAGCGCGGCAGTGAAAACATGTCAGGCTCTCCCGGCGGAACGAGAAGCAGCAGGTCACCCTCGTTTGCTAATTAGCAGCCAATTAGAAAGCGGAGGTTCCAGCGTAACACCCCAGTGTTTGTTTCCTGCTGGCGAGTGTGCAGCACCGACGTGACCTCGTACCAGTAACCCATGGTTACGCTGCGGATCGCTGCTCACTGGCCCTGTAAACACAGAGGGGCCTTCACATGACACACACACACACACACAGAGGAGTGCTTAGTGTGGCTTAATATGCTTTAAATGAGAGAAATCCAGCAGGAAAGCTTCAACTTATTCCAATAAGACTGGTATTATATGATCTCTCCAGGGAATATTAGTTTGTCTCTTTATTTGTGTTTTTTTGTTATATTTAAAAGTAAGATTATAACATAATTAGATTATAATATAATCACCCAATATAATAACCTTTATATATTTTAAGCGTCTGAACTTTAACTGAATCAAAAAGTGCACCAGTATTATCGGGCATGTGACCATGGCAACAAGGTGATTCTCTAGTTGATACCCATTCATGTGCGTCACAGTGTGAGTTGAACACATCATACAGTGTTTGGTTGAGAAAATCCTCAATGAATCGTAGTAACTGAGAGTCACGTTGAAGCTTTTCTGATCATTATGTGAGCATTTAAGGGCTGCAACATTTTACTAAAGAGATCGTGGTTGACTTTTATTCTAACGTGATATCGGGAGGTTGTATTCAGACCGGAGACAGTGTTTGTTAGATGTTAGGAGTTATGTATTTTTGTGTCACGTGGCTGGACACGTGCATCAACTAACTAACCGAAGAAAATCAATTTAAAATAGCACAAACGGTTTGTTACTTTAGTGAATCTCAATCCAAATAAAATCCTCTGTCACCTCAGAATCATCCCTCTTTTGTGCATGATTCTGATATCATGACCGCATCTCATCACGGCACCAGATAACAGCTTCATCCGGTCATCCCTCCCTTCCATCCCGGGCCAAACTCCTACCACCCCGAGGCTCCGAGGGCTTATTTGGGTGCTGCTTCCCAAGAGGGCTCATCCAAGCTGCGTCAAATTCCACTGGCACTGGCTTTGCTTGTCTTGGAGATACAACTGAAATGAAAGTAAAGGGGAAAGGAGATAAGATGTTACACGCGTCAGAACCCCATTTATTTTCCAAATAGCGAAGGGCCTCGTTAAACGTGCGACAGCGCCTGTTTTTATGGCTTTCTTTCATGAAATCGAGCCTTTCTTCACACCCTGAAACTTAAATACCCAACAATGTTTCTTCTGTTTTTTTTCCGGGGACGGCTGTCCTCCCCCAGGATGGTATCGCCGCTCCGCGACTATCTCGTAGTGTTTTGGCGAGATAGTGGAACCCAGCGTGAAACCGAAGAGGGGAAAAGAAGCACATATTTTACAGTTTGCGAATCTTTGAGCTTTGCCAATTAGACACAACACAATCACCATATTAGTCCTCACGTGTCTGCACTCATCACTAATAGATATTTATCAAGCTCTCTGTCCAGACTTCAGCTATTTATTATAATATACAATTGAGACAGCAGGCTTCAATTTAGATGACATCATTCATGTGAAATTCCTACCGCACTTATCTGCATTAGATCTCTCTAAACACTCAGAGATGCAGAATTATTTCCTCTTGAATAAATATAACAAAGCGATGCCGTCTATGAGGTTCGCGTTTTGAACTATTTGGATACGCGAGCAACTCGTACACACCAAACACCACGTCTTTGACAAAAGACATTGTCTCCGTGTTTCTCTTACAGTCTGTGCTTTTATTAAACAGTGAAAGTACACAGGCTACATTGATCTGGAGTCTCTGGAATGAAAAAAAAAGAAGCTTCTTGGCTGTTTCTAGTATCTTGAAGCTGATGTGACACCTATTAAACAAGCACAGCATTTAGCTTTCAGGCTCCCCGTGTCTGATGAGGCCAGCACAGGCTCAGATCTCAGAGACACGCTGCGCTCCGGGAACCAGACCCATCAATTCTTTTCTTCACCATTCGGAGATATACATCTATTCATAACCTCGGCAAAAAAAAAAAAAAAGGACACTTAGCAAAAAAGAAAAAAAAGAAAAGACAAGAATCCACACATGGCCCTCGTCAAACGGCTCGGAGGGAGCAGCGTCGGCTCCTGCAGCATGTCACCTCGCTGTGTTTGGGTGGAGGAATGTCCTCGTGTGTCTGCAGCTCGGTCGCAGACGGGACTTTGTCATAAAATGCTGAGTCACCGGGCAGGTTGTCACGCTGATTTACTACTGCGTGGAGATGCATCAGTTTATCATCCAGATCAGCGATTCATTCATCGGATATGATTTGAATATGAATTATTTACATGGATATGTTCACTGAATGCTAGCTGTTTCTCTATGGCACAATCTAACACGGGGACACCAAAGTTACAGTCACATGACTTTAACTTTGGATGCTGCCTGAGAAGATGATCAAGGATGACGAAATAGTTTGAAACCAAACGGCTTCAAACAAGCCTTAAAAAAAGTCCTGCCTGTAAAGATACTACTTTTTTGTAGATTTTGGCGGCCCCTGTGGACAAGAGTGGTAGTGTTTCCAAGCAAGGAGCTCTCCTGCCAGTCAATGGAAGCAGTGAAGCCGGATCTGGGTCCAACCACGGATCCAGCTCCGACCAGGAATCTGGGTCCGACCACGGACCAAGGATCTGGGTCCGACCACAGACCACAGATCTGGGTCCGACCACGGACCACAGATCTGGGTCCGACCACACACCACAGATCTGGGTCCGACCACGGACCAAGGATCTGGGTCCCACCACGGATCTGACCACGGATCTGGGTCTGACCACGGATCTGGGTCCGACCACGGTTCTGGGTCCAACCACAGATCTGGGTCCGACCATGGTGGCTGGTCGCTGCTGGAAGCCCTGCTGTAGTTTCTGATTAGCCAGTCTTAAATCGTTTAATCTGATTTTGCAGGGATCCTATAACGATAATTAAAAAACAACTATTATTAATAAAAATATCTCACCAATGGTCGTGCATGAAGAGGCATCAGTACACGACTTTTAGTTCCTCACATTAGCCTTCAGTGTATCAACCTCTGCACATATTTAACTTTCTCACTCTCTGCATTAAAGGGTGAACCCCCTCGTACTTGAGTTTGTATCAGATATCACTGACAACAGCGTTTGCAATGGACGAATAATTGCAATTCATTACAACTTGTTTTCATAGCTTGTCAATCATCTGAAAACCAGAGATCTGGGAACTCTGCAACGTCGCTAAAAATAAGTTGGGCGTGACAAGAAATCGGAGTAGTCAGACAACGTGGATCCACATTGACCTTTCATACTTGCCATAGTTGTGCAGTGAGGACTGACTTTTGAATGAAATAAAGCATCACGGTAACTAGAAACCCCTTTGTGCTGTCATCGGGCAGATTTAAATCTTCTTACACTAATGCATCAAAAGCCTGCGATGCAGTTTTATCTCAGTTTGCGAATATTGGTCATTTCTGAGCAGAGCGACCTTAGAATGAACAAGGAGAGCCATTTAAAAGCAGTGAGGTAATAGCTGCCGAGCTGCCAGGTCTCATTGGAGAGTTCACATATTAACATGAGGGGACATAAGCAGGCAGCGAATGTGTTCGCTGCCGCTCATAATTACCCCCCCACCCCTCGCTGCCGTTTTCCTGGACCACTTCACTTTGTTTTCTCCACTAAATGCATTTCAGAGGAGCATTACATCACCCTGGGCCTCGAGGAATCTGTAAGACACGCTTCATGTCGTCCAAGTGATTGAATGAAAGCAACCTTGGTCATAGTGACATTTCATATACATGGATCTCCAACGTCTCCCGAAAGAGAGCAACCTTCATCCTCATAAAAACATGGGGCTGGTTGTCGTAAGGGTGTCACTAAGAAATCCACATTTCGGAGAAGTGTCCGTATTGCAGACTACGGCTGACACGAAGCAGATGTCTGGGATTTCATTTCTTTCCATACTCAAAGGTAGTCTATGAGCTGCATATGTAATACTTCAGCCCTCTATCAGGCAGCGTCTAGCAGGACTTCAGGGTTCTCGTGTTGGAGGTTTAACTCCGTCTGTGTTTAGAGATTCTCTCCTGGATTATATCATCTCAACTTCTGAAATTCCCCCATATTGTGGATGATTTTCCCGCATCTTTATGATCAGATGGTTGTTTTCATTTTCTGTTTTTCCATCTGCAACAAAGCTACTGCAATCATTACCCAGAATACTTTTGGACTTCCAGCACCGAGTGTAAAGTAAATATTGCTTCTGAGGGATGTGGCTTCCTAGAACTGACATCACAGAGACGCGGTATTAATAGCAAAATTCACAATGAGCTAAAATAACAGATCGATGATGATGATGCTATCTTCCCTCCGGCTCGGAGTATTACTACGTGTGTTTCGCTCCGGTCACGGAGTGCGAGTGGAGCATTCTGGTCTATTTCTCTTCCAAACACAAACAAAACATCGATCACATTTTACTTCAAATGAAGTTCCCCTCGAACGCAAACAACTTTATTTGAATACCACAATCTTGTTATTATCATTCCTGAAGTAATACAAACGGTAAGTGAAATATCCTCCGTCTCTTTGAATATGAATGTTGACAAGTTTTGGCTAGTGGAGCACTTTCTTTAAATATATTAGCTGAAAGAGACAAAAACCAAGGTGAGAGGTGGACGCTGACGCTGTATTTCAAGTGGTAAACACTCCCGAGTCTTTAGATTAGAAAGAGCGATGTCGTGACCGATGGCGACGATGACGAGGACCTGTATGTGAATGTTTATCATGGTTCAGTTTATTGCAAGAATCATGATGCATCATGGGAAAGGAAAAAGCCTTACCTGCCAAATCAATTCACAAACCTTTATTTATTTATTTATTTTTTATTTATTTGGCTCCAGTGAAAGAACATCAGAGGAAACACAGAGCTAGATTATAGTATTATAGAGAATATTATATTGTTTTATTTTAGTGGAATCGAGTCATGCAGGCAGCTTTAGTGATATTTGTCCAGGTTTTCCTCTCTAATATACAATAAAATGCAGGTGAATGGAATTTTATAATTAATTGTCCAAATGTAATGTTAGTAAATCCAAACTGAGTGTTTTTGTTAGCTCGATGCTCTGACGCCGACGCTCCTTCAGTGTCTGAACTGAGAGCTTTGTTGTTTAGACCTGACTTCCTGTGAAGAAGAAGTTTATTTTGAAAGGACTCTAGGCATGTAACGAGTGTATGTTGACACGCCGTCACTATTCGGAGCTCTGACCGGGCTGAACGGGTTGTTTGTGAAGCGAAGCGGCGCGTGACCTCCGGGTCGGGAAAATGTATTCTATCAGTAGATTCATCGTGGATTTATTGCTTGTATATACAATAAATCATAAATGAGAGATCATAGACTGTATACAAAAAAAATGGACATCGTCATCGCACAAACAACAGTGTCTCATTCCACAGTTTTGTCAGGAGTTTAAATAGTTTTGCACAATATTTATATGAATTGTGAGGTTAAAGGTTGTTTAGTGAACATCATTCAGAAATTAAAAATATAAACTTTCCTTCACTATCTGTGACTGAAATGACATCTGCTCACATATTAAAGTTAAAGCATCATTATTTTAATCTTTAAAATCATCTAACAGGATCTGTCATGATATTTTGGATGTGCTGCTAAAACACATGGAAATATGGAGGCAATAATAATAATAATACATGGAATTATTCAGTTGAAAAACCATCATTTTGAATTCATGAAGTCTTGATAAATTCTCAAAAGACATTGAGTTGAATGTGAAAACTTTATTTCCACTTTATATGTTAAAAACAACCCCCCAAATATGAATGTTTTAGTTTTCACAGGACACGAACAGAGGTCTCCTGGACAAAAGTCCTGTGTTTGTTTCCCTGTCAGCGTCAGTTCCTGGTCTTAGATGAATTTAGTTTAAAGTTTCAGAATAAAGTGCTGTGCTCCCTTAAAAATAAAGATGTTTCCTTTGTGTTTCCTGTTGATTTTCAGTTTAATTCGACCTGCTTGATACCTTTTCTGCATTCAGGTGTTTTTTGTATTCCACTATAGTGAGTTGTCATGACGTTACAATGGCTGGTTAAAGGCCGGTTGCACCACTTTTCTATCCGTCAGACAACGTGAGTGAGATTACAGCTTTTTAGCTCGGTCTCCGTCTCACTTCACTGTTTGCAGTGGAAACTTTTTTTTTTTTTTTTTTTCCCACCTCGGATCCGAGCGATCACACGCGGTGACCCGCGGCGAGGTAAACACACAGTAGCCTCTCAGCCTGCAGCCAGACAAACAATCCCACTATTAACTGCCCGACGGGTTTTATTTTTGAGACGGGACACTAAAGGAAGCCGAGGAATGCATGGAAATGCTTGAATGGAAAGTGGCAGAGTGGATTCCAGGGAGGTCCGTGGCTGTTTTGCTGCTGATGGGTATGGTGCGTTAAAGCTTGTCACACAAAGCCCGGCAGAAGTACACTCTCTGTAAACTTTCCGGGAGCTTTTTAAACACAAAGAGTGCCAGCCTACCCAACCAGAGACGGAGGGAGGGGGGCACAGCCAAAATGTCACACTCACACACACACACACACGCCGTCCACACACACTCCCAGCACGGTTCTTTTGTATTTATATTGCCTTATGTATTTAGATTACATGGCTTCTTTGTATTGAGCAAGTTAAACACACAGGCTATTATTCATGATGCCAGCAGGGAGCCTGTTCAGCAGCACTGATGTCACTGAAGGATAGTTCAATCCCCCTCACTGGTAAAATAAAAAGACATAAATTATCGGAGGGCACTGATGATCCCAACTCGACAATAATAGTGATACGGACCATCGGACAGCACCGAGCCGTCGTGGTCGAACCCCTCCGTTTCTCCACTCGCGTTCTTCGCAGCATAAACACTTGGCAGAGTAGCACCTAATTATATATCGTCACCTTTTTCTGTTTAACGGGGACCGGAGCGCAGCGTTACACCGCTTTAATCAAAGAGACGGACTTCTTATACAGTGGAATAAAACACTAAGACAGTCAACACATACAGTGGATGGGGATAAACATATACAGCCATTAAAAGATAAGGGGACGGTGCCTGTCACTATTCCAAGATGGCCTCTTCATATCCCTTGTTGTATCAACACATTTTCAGCCTCACCTCGTCAATGACTGACGGTAAAGGTTCCCCGTGGTGTCGGTTATATAAGATGAGAAGTTAGGTATAAAATCCAAAGATTTTTCACGACAGAAAGAACAAACACATTTGAGGAAACAGTTACTGTTATTGATTTCCTTTTGATTGGCTGATTGATGCAGCTCTTTAACACATACTATGACGAGTCCCCCTGCCTCTCTTCACACTGCTCCTTTAATATTACTGGCCTTAATGGTGTGGTCCTCAACTTTAGTGCTGTTGATGAATTGCAGGAGCGGCGGGTCACTCACACCCACTTACACCGGTGTCAGGCTGTGCTGATGAAATGATATGTCACGCACAATTAAAATTAAACATGAAATAAACCTTTTTGGGGGGGTCAGACAGCAGGCCACCATCCTAACTGATGGCTGAGGCTTCGGATCACTCCGTTACCTTGAGAACCGGCACGGTTTGGCCAATGAGCACAGAGCTCATTAAAGTGTTCCTCCGTGTTCCTGTTCAGATGAGGGTCATGGTCACTACTCCCCCTCGTTTCCAGGTTTCATCTATGTGTTCTCTCTTAGTTTGAGAAAGTGATGCGTTTAAATCATGCTGTGCTTTGCTCCCTTGTTTTTTCTTTTTCTTTTAGGCAATAAAATGTTGGAACGGCACATAGTTTAGTGAATCCAGCATACAGAATATGGCCTGACAGTCCTTTTCTCTGATTGCACATCTCCCTTTGTGTCTTGGTGTGTGGAGGAGTTCCACTATTGTCATTTGGTTCATGTCGACCTTTGACCTCCCTCTGCAGCTCCGCTGGGTGCCGCCGGGGACTCGGAGGCGACTCGGCTCTCAGCGTCGGAGTTACGCATCCTCATCCATCGCGCCCCGCCGCCTTTTGAACTATCGGGTTGTGACGACCAGGCACGCTTGGAAGATGATTTATTCGTAGAAAGTGTGTTTTTCATAACACATCTGGTGAACTGTAAAATCCTAACAGATCCTCTTCTCTGGAACATCTTAATCTGTCTTGGCATGTGCGAACAGACGAGACGCGACTCGAGCCCCTGCTGCTGCTCTGCTGCTGTTAATGCTGCTGCTGCTGCTGTTAATGCTGCTCTGCTGCTGCTGCTGCTCGCCCTTTCCAGCCCAGGGGAAGTGTATCTGGGACATCTTCCACTGTTTTCACTGTGGAACGTGTTGATGGAATGCCTGTGGCTTGATTCCTGGTGTGACTGATGGGAATAAAGGCCATCAAGCTAAACAGTTTGAAGGAGGGGGAATAGTAGGAGCCCAGCTGCATTGACAAGAGTGGAAACATGTCGGCTTGACTGCGGCTCCTCACTTACCCCTCTCATACTAATCACTGGAGTCACACACTGCAGCCGTCTGACAGAAGTTTGGAAGATGAGCCGGAGCCACAATATGCTAGATTTCTATATTAAAAATAAGCAGATTATCAGTCTGAATCTCTGAAGTAGCTCTGCTACAGAGACGTATACGTCACCCGGCTGAGGCCCGGCAGACTTTGCACAAACGTCTGAAAAAACGTCCTTCAATGACAGCATCCAGTTATAGGGAAGGCGTGTGTGTAGTCTACTAATCAGTTTGCTGTATTTGCTGCTTTTTGGTTTGATTATTAGTCATTTGAGGTTGACTCACCACCAGATATGAGCCCATTTAACGATGGTAGGCGCTCCTGTCTGTATGATATCAGAAATGTTATTCGCCATGCCATCTAGAAGTACCGAACGACCCACAATCCTGTGTAGCAGTGTGAGTATAACATCGATGTGTCTGATTGGTGGAGCTCATTGTTCTGCTGCTGGATTCCAACATGGCGGCTCGTTTAGAAATGTTCTTTTTTATGACGACGATCGTTCACAGAAATGTGTTTCTGAGGCGAGAAACGAGCTGTTGTTGAATCTGTCGGTGCATTTAAAGGGTTTCCATGGTGAGTTTCCATCTGCAGTCTTCTTATTGTATATCAGCGTCGTATTTATGTCCTGGTTGCCATGTTTTTTCTCTTCAGAATCAAATATTTTGGGTATAATAATATCATAATAATATCAGTATTAATAATTATCATTGTGTTTGTACCTGTTTTTTTATATTTGTACCTGTTTTATTTATAATCAAGTCAAGTCAAGTTAATTTATTCGTCTCCCTTGGTGAGAAATTTGGTTTAGAGACAGGGTACTGCTGCATAAACAAACATGGAACATACAGAGACAAACCTTGATACGATACGATGTGTTTTTATTCATATCTTGCAATCATACATGTATAAATATACATCTCATATGTAATCAGGATATGAACTACGAAAAGGCCCCAAAAAGATGCAAAAAAGCTGCTTGTCAACGGGGAAACTTGAGAAATTGCTTTTTACTTTTTTCTTGAAGAGCTAGAATGATTTAGACATCTTTACACCATTCTCCAAGTTATTCCATAACTGGAATCCCCGGCAAGTGACACTAAAAAATTTGCCCTACCTACTAGTCAAAAGTACAGTGCTGAGCTGCTGTATGGACATTTCTCTACCGATTAATCCAAAGTGTTCTCAATAATTCATCTATGACACCAAACTCTTTATTATAACCAACATTTTTCCATGCTGCCTGTCTTTCACAATGTGCAGCAGAAACACTTATTATAGCCGTTCCTTGTTTATTTGAAACATGTGACCTTTCAACTTTCTCCAACGCTCTATCTGCTATAAGTTACAGCAGCTCTGTGTATGCATCAACTGTCACCCACTGCTTTTAGGGGCCTTCTAGACTAAACCACATTGGCCATAAAATCGGTAAAAGTAACAAAAAATGTTGGTCTTGTTTAATGCAGTTTCAAATGAATAATCTTAATAATCCCGTGTCCTATAATAAATCCCAGAATGAGCTGAGGCTAAAAAGGTGCCGTGATTGCATTCAGCGTTTTATCTTCATGTCTTATTGTTTTGTTTATATTCCGAAGAGTTGCTGATTGTCATTTTTTTTTCCTTTCCTCGTCACTGGTGCATATTTCTGCTAATTCCTTCAGTTATTACCTCCTTGAACTTTTTCAGTTTGCACATCTCTGTAACTCTGTCATCGTTTATAAATGTTGTAACTGGGGCATGAAAAAAAAAAAAAAAACAGCCACTGGTGTTTTTCTGGATGGTTCTTCAGAGGCCCGGCTCAGTGTTTACAGGCTGAGGAAGGGCTGGGCCTCGGGGATGTGGAGCCTGCAGTCTTTTACAACGTTGTCTTGTCTGTCACTTGACAGTTGACTGCCGTACAACTATCCCCCAGCTTAGCAAACAGTCCTGTTATATTTTCCATTTGAGAAATCCTAGGGGTCACCAGTGTGTCTGACTGTTGGCTGAAGCCAGATGGGGGTTTTCCTATAAACAAGTGTACAGGCAGTATTTATACAGGCTGTGGCACCTGACGCCATAACACTCATGACACTCTGTTTAGTGGCCAAAGTTGCCATAAGTCACTTTAGAGAATTAAGTAAATATTTTCACTATGGCCATGCCATTGTTTATTATAGAATGGCAAAAGTTCTAAATCTTGCCAAATCCTCGGTTAAAAAAATCATTTAATAACAACTTGTCTACGGCGAAGCAACATGTACGCGGAGCCGATTCCCTTTTCATTATTCCCAAGTCTATTTCGTTTCAAACAAATCCAGACACACCACCTGTTTGAACAGCGGTGTGTAGCGGAGGCTCAGGTTAGAGCCCAGCGTTACACAAACCATAGAGTGAACAAGACGAAGCATGAAAGATGACCTCTGGTCCACTGAGGGCCGCGTTGTCTCCCCATCGCACGTATCACGAGACATGAGGACGCGCTGTGCTGGTGTTGGATGCTGGATGCTGAAATTATGCGGGAGATTAGCGTTTGGCCTCATAATGGTGTGAGGAAGAGTTGAGTCTTGGAGAAAAGCCTTTATGATAAAAGCATTCCAGGAAGGAGTGTTGGTCAGCGTGGGGATCGGTCGTAAACAAGAGGAGCAGTGGAAGAAGGGAAACGGCCAATTATGGTGCTCGCATCAAAACGTACAAAACCCCGATGTCATTAAGCAGAAGGAAGGATCATAATGAGCTCAGCTGGAGGATCCCCCATATTGATTGCAACATAAATTCACAATCATCAGTTGGAACTCCTGGACGAACCCCAACGTAAATACCACGAAGCCTCCCGTGACTCTGGCCCGGGCTGCAGCTCGGCTGGTGGTCGCCAACAAGCCCGGAGCGAGAGAGAAGCAGGGACCGAGGCGAAAGGAAAGAAAACACAGGAGACGGGAGACGCAATGAATCACTTATTAATGAAGGGCGGCTCAAGCTGTTAGAACCTGTTAGACGGTACAATCTGTATTATTTATACACGTTCGATAAAACGGACGCACGATTACAGTAAACGTGCTCAGACGACGCAAAAGTAGTTCCTGCGTATTTTTGTATGTCATTGTAAGATAAGCTAAGTGCTTTATGGAGCCAGAAATCTCTATAAATCAGCCAAACTCAAATGATCACTTTATAGCTTTCAACAGTTTGTCCCCATTTTCATATTGGTATTCATAATTTAAGACCCTTTTGTATATTTATTTGTGTAACTTCTGAGGCTGTTATGTTTGCATTACATGCGCCGCTTTGCAAAGATGACCCCTCGAGTGACAAACTGGACTATGGAGGTCCATCCAAAGGGACTCACAATCCTGAATCAATCCCAGTTTCACAGTTTCTCTTTATTGTTATAGTCAATGTGAAGTCATAAAGTCCTGTTTTGTTAGACAAACGATACACAGAGAGTTGTGAACGTTCGTCACTTTTCCCCACTGGCTGGTGTAGTATTTGTTTCTATCATATTCCAGATATTCTAACAGGACTGGGAAAGTTTCACGTTGATCCAAGAAAAGAAAAATAAACAACTTAACATGTCTTCTTTTAATCACGTTGACCAAATAAATCCAGAAGTCAAACAAACACCCAAAGCCTGACTTCTTACCAGAAATACATTTGCCCTTAAGTGAACTGTTTTAACACTTAAGTATACGCTAGAAATGTTACATATACTCCTCCAAAGTGGCGTCTTTAATTGTGACATTACATTAAAAACATGTTCAACGGCGCCAGGTAATAAAGATTAACATCCGGCATGCGGAGGATGGCGGAGGGTCGTAACCAGCCGAGACGAGTGGCTGTCTACCTTTACGCTCGCTATCGGCCCATCTTGATGGAGCGCCGAGTGCCACGTGTCTTGGCTCTCATTGTGTTGACACAGAGATACAGGCCATCATTCAGCCGGCGGATAGCATCGGACTATAACCTGATTCTTTTGAAGGCATCCTTGTTTTCTTTTTTTCTCTTTCTTTCATCAACACGTTTCAGTAAATGGATATTTTCCTTTAGTCAGTTCTGGTGTCGTAAAAACCAGATTCCCTGATAACTTATCCGAGTATGAGCTAATATGAAACGTTATTGTTGTCCTCTCTTTGAGGCACTGTTTTCCTCCGTCTATCTCCACCTCTTCCCAGTGGGGGTCGTCGCTGTGGTATAAATTGTCAGAGAAGGGTCCTATCTGTGTGTGTGGGTGGGCTTTTAAGCCAGGCCAATCAGTTAAGGCTTCATTAAAGTGGTTCCTCCTGATGCTCCGCAGAGGAGTCCCAGTCTCCTCCAGCCTTAAACACACGGCGGTTTACTGTAACTGTTGTCTTGTTTCTGAGGTAAATGCACGGCTTTGTTATTGTTTGCCCTGGCTGGTGTTTATGTACAGTATAGTGTGCAAACCCCTTTTTTTTGTTCCTGTAATCTGTGTGTCAAGATATGGCCTGAGTAGACGCAGTGTCTTCGGTGTTGTTTCCTCGAAGAGGCCACAATCCCAGGGTTTTTACATCACAGCATGTCACATGAATGCGTGAGTTCAAATCCATGAACCTGAGATAGCGCCGGGCTTTCAGGTGATAACACACCGAGCTGGACAGACATAGTCCACTTCTCTGCTGGTCCAGACCAGGCGGCAACCTCCGGTTCTGAAAAATGAAGCTAAACGCTAAAGTACATTCAACTTGCATTCTCTCTACTGGCCATCAGGGGGCGACTGAGGAAAAAGAAGTCAAATTGTATGGATTTATTATCGCAGTAAACGTTGTAAATAAGAGTTTATGGTCTTCTTCAATACAAAAGTTTGTTCATTTAGTAAATTATGGTCCATTTAGAGTAAAACAGATGATTTAGGGGCGGGGCTATCTTGTGATTGACAGGTCGCTATCACACTACCAATGCTAGTTAGCTACTAAGATGACTTTAACACTTGACCTTGAATTATGAAGCTAACTTTGTTAGCAGTGTCACACCAGAATCCACATGGATCCAGATCCAGTAAGGTTGCTGCTCTGCTGCTTGTGTTCATCAGATCCACCCATCGCTCCTCCACAGACCAAATATGGTCACTTCCTTCATTGGGAATTCCAAGATGGCGACAGCCAAAAGCCAAAAGGATGTGATGTGATATGTGACTGGTGGTCTTCATCATATACCAGATCTAATGCTCCAAAGTGTAATAAATCAATCAGGTTTGCTTTGCATCGGAAGCCCTCCTGGGATCCGAACTGTCCCACGACATGTTTTATATTTTAAATACTACCGTATGAATTGACATCATGAAAAGCTATTTGTCTTGTGCCAGAGATTCAGCGGTAACGCTGGAGGCCAACAACCCCAACGTGCACTACTTTTTTTAAGCCATTACATTTATGAGAGTTTTATGTCCCGTTAGCGTATGAGCAGTTATTCAAACAGAGCTTATTAAAGAAAACATTCATGTATGTGTGTGGTGCCCTATGGTGCAGGCCTCAGGAGATGATGTAGTGTATGGAGACGCGACAGGCTGCACAGAGGACTTGGCTTGTCTGGGATCCCAGTAAGAGGCTCATTTTTCACACGGACACCTTGTGGGGGCTCTCTAAGCTACTGAATCCACGGACTAGATGTGTTTAATATTTGCTCAGGAGGTAGGAAGGTCTGCTCTTTGTAAATTGTGTAAATTGATAAGTTGGCAGCGGCGGCGGGATAGTGGCAGCTGACGGAGTGATGCATCCGTGAGGTTGAAAGCGGGCTTAGAGCTCTGTAAACAAACAGGCACGCGCTCGGCCGCCTGCCTCCGCCGAGATGGACCTCTGAACAGAAACAATACAAAATCTGGAACTTGCCTTGTGTTCTGCAAACACTAACATGGCCTCCCTCCAGCTCCCGGCACCGTCGAGGATTTTTTTTTTTCCAAATGCAAACATTCAAACGGCTGTTTGCTGTGTCTTTCATGCTCGTTCAAACTCAATTAATGTTGGCCCTCGGACTGTTGCAGCTGAATGAGGTAGCAAGTCGGAGTCAAGTGCTCTCACTCCGCGTAGAGGATGCCCCTCTCACTGGGTCTTGTTCTTTCTAAAGGGGAGCTGAGGTGACTGATGTCGTCCACCGCGTGGAGCCAAGCGTGAGTCATGAGCTCGGGGAAATGCTCGGAGGTCCCGGTCAGTGGTCCGGAGGACGGACGGGATCCTGGACACCTGCAGGGGTTTGCACGGGGTCACGGAGATGCCGCCCAGCTGACGGAGAGGAGGAAGCACGTAGTGAAGAAGCAGCTGCAGCCGGCGGAGAGTCGGGCCGGTAAGCTTTTGTTTTGAAATCCAAGCACACGGGAAGCTGTGACGTTAGCGGGTCAAATGCACAGTTTTTACAATAAATGGGGGAACGATTATAGAGCGACAAATCCACCAGGAGGTCTGATATGATTGGCTGATCATATGATCGTTCTCACTGCCATGTCAGCAACAGTACTTCATTTAAAGGTCACTTCTTAAGGCCTTTGCACACTATTTTACATGCGACCACGTTAATATGTTGAAGCTGTGACATCAGCAACGTCATTTTGCTGAACAATTTTGGGGCTTTTATTTTTTCGGGTTTTTGTTTCCGACATGTAAACACATGCTATGTATCATCCAATTGTTGTGTGTGTTTTTTGTTGTGTTGTCAAATTTCAAATATAACTAAAGCTATTTTTCAACCAACATTATAAAACTGTTTAGAAAGCTTCTTTTTTTAATCAGACTTTTCATATCTTTGAGTTTTTAACGTCAATGACCACATATTGTTTCTACTTGTAGTATCTCGTATAACATTTGGATTTGGAGATCTGAATGGATTCCTCAGAATAAATATAGATTTTATTAATCCCATTGGTTCACATACTGAAGAAACACTGTTGAGAAAATTCAAGCGACAATAAGATCATAAATAAAGGATATAAGAACAAATAATGACCAGCTTGGTATGAAATGCCTTGATTGATTATGTTTAAAGGTTTCACTCTAGTCTCAGTCATTTGTATGTTTTCCATGTTGTTCCATTGGTGCCTCGAAGGAAAAGGAATCATTTGGACGCGAAAAAGAGTTCAAGTGTGCTGTTGACCTGAAAAAGTCATTATCCAGCTAACTGTGAATAAGCTGCACGTTTGTAGGTTTAGGCAGGAGGACTGTTGTTGTGTGGGACGTTCACTTTCAGGGACAACGATGGTAGCTGCAAATGATTGATGACGTTGTCTTAATCATTAATTAACAAACTCATCACAATTTTCTATGAGCATCGTTGTTTTGTTTTGTTTAAAAAAGGCTGAAAGTCTGATTTCACTCAACGTACACAGAGCAGGTAAACAGGTAAGTATGCAAGTCGTGCAGCTCTGCCAAGAAAGTCTCCGGGCCAGATAAAACAAGCTTGTTTGAACATTTTATTGAATCCATCTGATGATTAATCCTTTGTGAAATATCTCTGCTTCTCAGCTTCGCGGCTCAAATCAAGCTGGCTTAAATGCCACTCGCATCACAGGGCTGAAGGTGAAAGCATCCGAGGAATCCTGTGATTTAAATCGATATTTTTAGACCGACGCGTTCCCGCCGACTCTCAGCAACACAGCGTTTCCCTCTGCACTCGTAGACCCTGCAAACTTTTCCATGATGTCATGTGTGGCGGCGGGAGTGAGAGGAACTGGAGAGGCAGATGAACACAAACTGGGATCTCCTCCGATTCAGCCGTTCATTCAGTCGCCTCGGCCTTCAGAAGAGACGAGCCCAGATACCGTTTAAGTACAGCAGACACCACTCACAGTTACACCCGCTAATCAAACGCCGTCCTGTCGGAGTCCGTGACATCATCCAGAGGCGCTCGGTGGATTTCATCGAGCTGGAATCGACGAGACACACGTCAGCCTTCGTTGTAATTTACTTGTGATATGAAAATGATGGCGGAGTAACATGATGACAACAATTTGTTAAAGGTCTGCTGTCGTGGTTTGTTCTGGTTCTGGTTCGGATCGATCGTAGCTCGGCTATGCTAACGCCGTAGCTGCTTCGTGAGCACTTTAAATAGCGTATATCGGCGTAAAGACCAAAGTAACTTGGTGTTTGTCTCTGGTTTATACACAGAAATGTGTTCGGTCTCTTTATGAAAGTTATGGGAGTCCACACACGTTTTGTCTCCGTTTCTGATTTAACAGGATGAGAATCTCAACACTCATTGGCTATTGCATCAGAGCGTCACACTCCCATTTTATTCATATATAGAGAGACAAGGAGACGCTCACAGTCACACCGACGGGTCATTTAGAGTCATCAACTAACTTTGGACTCTGAGAGGAACCTGGAGAACCGGAGAGAACCCGGAGAAAACATGAAAGATTATAGAGCGTTTCATTTTTCCCTGATCATGTCAATGAAAATCTGATTTGAAAGTCATTCATTTACCATTCTGGGAACAGGCGAGATGAAAGAGGCCGGGAGAAATGAAACAACCTAATTTAAAATAATTCTCTAATTGATCTGAACTCTAAAAATCGAGTAAATGAACAGGATTAGTCATCTGAAGGTAGCCCAGCAGCTTCGCTGGGTTTAACATGCTACAAATGTGTGCAGCGGTCGTTTCATTTAAGGCGAGTCAGAGCGTCGGAGACGTCCAAGTGGGTAAGAACGCTGTTTGGCAGCTCGGGGCTCTCCAACACCTGCAGTAAAAACAAGTCTTATTGCTTTCGCTCTGGCTTTCCGTGCATCACCTCGCGGATTCCACACTGATTTGATGGCGGCCCGGAGTTGTGGAGATTACTCTCATCTGGAGGAGATTAGTCAGTGATGCTGATAGACATGATCAGACCAACACGTTTCGTGCAGTTTAACGTGGGCTCTGCACAGCTTCATGCAGCTCTGTGCCCGACTGATTTCCATCAGAGGAAATTAACTCGTCTGATTATCGACAATCATGTGTTGCACAATGAGATGTTAGTGTGGTCATCATAAGGATGCCCTGTTCTGTAAATACACAGATGTTTACCTTCCTCATTATCAACCTGCCAGGTGTTCTATCTTAGACACGATCGGCATCAAAACCTCAACGCCGTAACGAAAAAAGAAGCATTTTAGCAGCAGGTGGAATGTGTGCCGGCCTCTCCTGCTGTTGTTTTTAGCTCCTAATTCATCCGTGTAATTACTCACATGTTCATTCATCATTGGAGCGAGGCCGAGAGCAACAGGCCCCCGAAAACCAGAATCAGTTGATGGATAGAACATTTCTGAGGGCAAATATTACCTCAGTCCACATGGGCAGTAAACAGATTTATTATTTATCCAAACCGATCCGTGTGACGTGATGAAAGAAAAAAAAAACCCGAATGGGAGCGCATGAAATATGTACACTTGTGTTCGATAGGAAGTTTGAAAAACAAAAGAAAGCCAGGGACTGTTTGTAGTGCCGACCCAAGTTTGTAATTGGTTTCACATTTAGTGAGACTACAGTAAAACGTATTGACAGGTATACCAGGGTTCTGTGAGCTCACACACATAAATAAATCTGTTACCTTTGTTGCAAAAAGCTACGCACATCCTCATGCCAAGTGCTCTGTTGACTGGACGTTGAAGGCTGATTTCTTTTTTTTTTGTCGGTTGTAAGCTTTGAAATATTCGCCTGCCCGGGCCAAGTGCTGTTCACCTATCTGGAATGTACAGTTAAATTTGCTTTGCAGCTAATATAAATACAGGCTGCGGCTGTTGTAGTGCAGAGAGATCGCAGGCCCTTGTGTGGAGTGCAAGCAACTCTTAGTCATGGACTCTTCCAGGGAAGTAAAAGGTGGCCGTGTTAGCTTTTAATGATGATCAGTGTGTGTGTGTCTGTGTGTGTGTGTGTGTGTGTGTGTGTGTGTGTGTGTGTTCTGCTGCCTCCCTCCATCACTGACAAGTAATTAAGAAGATGAGGTCACCGTTGAAAACACAACACCGTGGTCATCGATCTGTCTGTTGGACTCTCGCAGAGAGCTGAGAGCATTTCTATTTAAAGTCATCATCAAGTCAATAATCATATGAATACATAATGTTTTTTTATACATTTCTGTATTCTTTTAGATAAATAATAATTACAATAAATGTAAATGTAATCATTTCATGTTCTGAATTTTTTAGAAATACTCCTGTTTTATTCTATAATGGAATTTTTCCCAGATAAACTTACATTTTCTAACTGCCGTGTTGTTATAGACACTTGAAGCAGCTTCAAACAGTATCTCTATATTAACGTTGGGTCACATGACCTATGTGAAAGCAGTCACTTGCTCTCTGCAGCTTCACGACAGACAAATGTTTCTGTTGTTGTTGGTTTCCTCTGAAAAGCCGAAAAATGCTCCAGATGTTCTCAGTCATTTATGAAAATAATCAATAATAATAATAATATATATATTTTTAAATGTTCTTAAAGGAAATATGTGAACAAGTGACATTGAAAATATAAAGTTTTCAAATTTTTACTGCAATTCTTTTCAACTTTTCTTTTAGTCCAGATTGTCCCAATTGTTGGGCTTTTAAAAAACTTTATGAATTGAGATTTCAGGGAGGAGAAATGATCTCTATTACTGTTCAATAGTGGAGTCATAGAAGCTTCTCTGGTGACTCAGCTCTCCCCAAAACTAACATCAAACTCGATGATGAAATAACGCTTCATAGAAACGACAGTGATTTGACTTTTTTTCACAAACTGCAGCAGTTGTATGATTGCACGCGGCTTGTCGAACACATCGGGGCTCCATATTAGGCAGCGGGAGAAACGGCATCGCACAATCTCATTGGTTGACTCACATTTGGACAGATTTTGAGGAGTGGAAGGAGATTTTATTATGATTCCATGGCTTTTAGGATTATGAAAAGGATTTTCAGATTTGAAGCTACTGTCCACTGGAAACAAAAACTCAGCTGGGCAGCTATTAAAGTTTCCGTGATTGTCGCTAATATGCGCGGTGGATATGAGCGAGGACAAATGTAATATAGAGGGAATTAAAGGCCTTACTTCGGAAGCTTCAATTCAAAGTTTTCATTATTCGTTAAGAGTCTTCGCAAAGGCAGGCAATTAAAGGAGTCTGTCAACACGGATTGCAGCCATAATTATTATAAAAGCTTTTAAAGCTTCCCTGGAGTTAATGTTGATACAGTCACACAATTTATCATATGCACATATATATTCAGTGGTATCTGTAATCACTGCACTACCGCATGATTTAGCTCTCTTAAGAGCAACACTGACAGTGATCTAATCTGTGGTCCGCTGCAATTATTCATTCATCAGCTGTTAGTCGGAGAGAGATAAAGACCGTCTCTCGAATACTCCGGAAAAGATTAGGTCATTGCATCCAGCGGGCTATTTTTAGAGCCCTTTAACGGTGGCATATTAAAACAAAACGTTTAGAAATTCAATTAAGAAACCACTCGCCCACAATGACCTGAAAATAACCCAGAGTTATTCTAAAACAAAGGCTCTGCCGGCCAGCCGCTGTGCCGCCTCACATGTGGTTTGGAAACAGGAGTGCTTCAAACCACAGATTCTTCGGGGCTGCGGAGATTAACGAAGAGTTTCTTTTTCCAGGTGTTGTATTGTGGATACAAGAGCTTTGAGCTGGTGAATTTTTTTCTACCAAGGGGTGAAATCCTCACGGTAGAAATGAAAACAGTAACACAATATAGAGGTCTGATCCGGCTCACGGCTCAGATACGAGAACGAGGGCATTCCAGACCCGGGAGGAAAAGGAGCGAGAAAAGACGGCTCTTGTGATTCCCTGATATCGATCACATCCATAGCTTTCACGTGATTGGGGGCTTCAGGCATTCTTCACCACGCTGTAGAGATGTTTTACTGCTTTTAACAATCCCTCAAACCTTTAAATAACACAATCTGACACAAACAATAAATGCAACAGACACCTGAGCCCGCCCTCTCATTTATTTGTCATCATCGAACCCGGGCTGCTAGTCATCTACTGTTGCTTTCATTAGAGCTGCCACATGAACTTTCATGTTTTATGGTGGAGCCGTAACAGTTGGCTAGATGAGTTGGCTAGTGCTGCATCCAAACAAGCTGGGCCTAGTTTGCTAATCTAGAAAAAGCAGGCAAGCTCGCATTCTCTCTTCTGGCCACCAGGGGGAGACTGCTCTCTGATTGTATAGAAGTCTATGAGAAAATGGTCCTACTTCTCTCTTGATTTATTATTTCAGTAAACATTGTAAACATGTGTTTATGGTCTCAAGCTCTAGTTCCAAGTCTTCTTCAATCCAGCATGATGTTCATTTAGTAAATGATTGCCCCAGAAAGTAAGGGGTGCTTTAGGGGCGGGGCTACCTGGTTTTTGACAGGTCGCTACAAATGCAGTTAATTACTAAGGACTGGAACTTGATTTTAAACATAAATGTGTTGATTTGACTAATGATGTTACTGTTTTGACAGGAGGCCTTGACTAAAGATTTACCTGTCTTGACTTGGGACTAGACTGTGGATGTTAATGTCTTTACTTGGGACTAGATTAAGGATTTAACGGTCTTAACTTGGGACTAGACTAAGGATTGTCCTGCTTTGACTTGGGACTAGACTAAGGATTGTCCTGCTTTGACTTGGGACTAGACTAAGGATTCTCATGCCTTGACTTGGGACTAGACTAAGGATTGCCCTGCCTTGATTTAGGACTAGACTAAGGATTCTCCTGCCTTGACTTGGGACTAGACTAAGGATTCTCCTGCCTTGACTTGGGACTAGACTAAGGATTCTCTTGCCTTGACTTGGGACTAGACTAAGGATTCTCCTGCCTTGATTTGGGACTAGACTAAGGATTCTCTTGCCTTGACTTGGGACTAGACTAAGGATTCTCCTGCCTTGACTTGGGACTAGACTAAGGATTCTCCTGCCTTGACTTGGGACTAGACTAAGGATTCTCCTGCCTTGACTTGGGACTAGACTAAGGATTTAACTGTCTTGACTTGGGTCTAGACTAAGGATTTACCTGTCTTGACTTGGGACTAGCCTAAGGATTCTCCTGCCTTGACTTGGGACTAGACTAAGGATTCTCCTGCCTGGACTTGGGACTAGACTAAGGATTTAACTGTCTTGACTTGGGGTTAGTGAAGGATTTAGCTGTCTTGACCTGGACCTACTGGGTAGGTAAATATCTTGACTTGAGACTAGAGACTTGTGACCTGCAGAACAACAACATCGTCCCATCCTTTGCACAAAGGAACAAGAGCCCGCTGTGTGCACTGATGCCACATCTGTGCCGACATTCACATTTAACAGTCATTAGCAGCTGCTGAAGTGCAACAATGCAGCCCGTAGCTTTGTTTATCTTAACATACCTGTTTAACTGCGAGCCCGGATCATGAACATATCATATTAAAAACCTCTTGTGTTATTGCACTCTTCAAATACAACCGATAACACACAAATGAAAAAAAAAAAAAAGCGAAAATGCGTCCAGCCAAGTACAATAAGTCCTGCTTCTAATAACCGTGACCCCAGTCATGTATCAACGTACCGGCAGAGGAGGGCTGCATGCAAGGTGAAATCATTCTCGCTCTGCTCCACCTTGCTCTCTCAACCATCCTCGTGCGTTCAATTCATGTTACGGTTTTACTAGTCAGCAACCGAGGTATGCATTTGTCAAAATTGGGGAGAAGTTAGAACCATATGTTAATTTGAATGGGAGGCACCTGGTTGTGATTAGGGCCATGTTGGAAATGATGGAAACACACACTGTGGTGGAGTCCGGGGAGAGCACAATAGACAACACTGGAATAAAACATGTATTAGATCTAAAGCTTACACTTTAATGGATAGGCTCACTTAGGACACATGTGGTGTGTTACTGAGCGGATCAGTGATGGACAGGGCTGATTCTCAAACTTCCATTAATTGTAATTTATTTTTACTCCATTTCTCTCGGTATGTGGACTTGTTTGAACAGGTCTTTTCTTGTCTGACAGATTCCTTGGCATGTTTAGGTGCTATTCCTTTCAAATATCATGTTTTTGTTGAACAGGTGTTGAAAACCTTGTAGAGACAATGCAGAAAATATAAAGTACAGCTAGTAAAAATGGGGAAGAAAAGTAGGATTCATCAAATAATGAGTTCACAAGTAGTCAAGACTTATTAGAGATTATTTCAGGAATTATTTTGTAAGTAATGAGAAGAAAAGAAACCTAAATCATCAAAGTGCATCCTTTCCAAGTGATGGAAAAAAATGTAGGAACTAGAAGGTTAGACCTCCGCCGAGACAGTTTCCATAGAAAAAATGTTGGATCTGCTCCAAAATGTAACGGGTTGTTCCTTCATGCGACACCCTTTTGCCAAGTTTCACCAGTAGTTTTTCAGTGATACGGCTAAAGTGAAAATACGGTATGTGGAAAGTGGTTTACCCCACGAGCCACAATGTAATCAGCCAATGATATGACTGTTGAGACGGAGATACCCATCACACCAAGAGAGCATCCCGGCTCACCATGAAATCCCCAAGGCTGAGTGACACTTTGCTCTCAACAGGCTCTTAAGTGTTACCTCCAAATGTCTCCCTAAATGCTGTCCATCCCCAAAACGCCAAGTATAACACGCCATTTTTTTAAAGGTTTCAGCTGACATACCAGAAGCTATGGGAATTCAGCAAAAGCTACAGAATACCAACTTTTTTTTTATTGAGATCACCAGCCAGTTGTATAGAGATCCTATCAGGGGTCAAGTATGTGTTCATTACAGTTGTTCTTCAATTAACGCTCAGGTTGAGTGATCTAGTTCCCATTACTCTCTGTTTGTGTACATTGTCCATTTTCAATACACCTTGGAAATTTCATTAAAAATGAAGAAGAGCTACATCGGGTCTCCGGCTTTGGATCCGCTGTTTGCTTTAGTTTGATGTAGACGGCTGTCGAATGATACTGAGCATTGTGCTCGTTGGTTTTACTGTGAAATTATCAAACTGGAAAGACTGGGCTAAGAGAGACTTTATATCTAATAAGAAGGGGAGAGTGGGGTGAAATGAGTCCATTTTATATTTTATGTTAATCCAGAAAAATAAATATGTATATTATATAAAACGATATCTCCGTTATCTATTTGTGGAATCTTTAGGGGAAATATTTTCTTTTCATAGAGCCTTTGCCTTATTTAAATAATATTCTCCACTCAACAGTCAGGTGCAGATCTGTCTGTCTTACCGACATGACGTACATGAAACTTCACCTTTTTGATGAAATTAGTTCAAAACAAAAAAGAAATGTAGCCAATTTTTGTAATTCTTGAATTATGCTCCTTTTCAGATCCATTTTTTTTTTATTTGGGGTTTCTCCTCGAACATGTTTACATGCTTTAATAATAATTAAAAGAACATACTCACACCGTCCACCTATGTCATTGATTGCAGTCTGATCTGATTTAATTAAAGTTGCAAATTGGTCTATATCATGAATATAGATGATAGAGATGTTAGGTGCAGAATTGTCCCGTCACGACTTCTACCAGCCGTCTTCCTGCTCTGTGGCCGATGTAAACTCTGAGCCAACAGCAGACCTCTCCAGAGAATTCCATCCAGCCATCCCCTCGGGCCACGTGTGTTCCCGTCTCCGACCGACAGGAATGATAAGAGTTGCTAGGCAACACGTTCCCAATCACCACGCAGCCAAATCCTGCAGTACAAGGTCACACTGCGAAAAAGGCTCGCTCACCAAATTCAGCCTCTTTATTTTCCCCAGTAGACTCTTTGACATCGCGCACACAGTAATTTACAACATGGCTACGCAAAGGAATAATGGTTATTATTAATATTAAAAAAGAGACCAGAATAGGAGTTTCCCGTGCAAGAGAACACGTGAAAAGCCCAGAGAGAAGAAAACAAGATTCCTGTTATCTATTTTTACTAATGACCTGATGGCTGATAACAGTGATAACAGTGACCTGCGTTTACTTTCTCCAATTTGTCCTCCTGGTCTGAGAGTTGCCAGTCCGCTCCCGAGAGTTGTTTATCTGACAAATTGCGCCCTCGGACATTTCGAGGAGCCCAAACATTTCTGAGCTGTCCGTCAAGCTGACAGACGGGTGGACAGTTTGCCGGCCGGTGTGAAGTATGCAGAGAGTGGAAGTGTCAGCACAGATGTGTCTCCCGTCACATGCACATACAGAGGCGCTCTGATGGGATCCGTGTGTGTGTGTGTGTGTGTGTGGAGGTGTCAGGCTCAGTTCACACTGTTGTCTCTACTGTTTGTCTCACATGACGTGAGTATTGACCCTTGGTGGTCCTAACCCCTCCTGAAGACTGAGATGTGCTTGAAAGCTCCAGAAAAACCCAAATCTGAAACATGAAATATAGTAAGCACAAAAAAAGAAAAGTACAATTCTTTTTGATTAAACTGGTCAGCATCAGCATCTGATGGATGATGATCGCACTAGAACCACTGTCTCTCTCATTCAGCATCATTCCTTTGCAGTCGAGGACACCGTGGAGACGCCGTCTTTCGTGCCATTTACTTCCCCCTCCATCCCCCTCGTCTCCCCCCCGTGTCCTCCCGGCTCCCGTGGAGCCTGTGAGTTGTTCAGCCTGTGATCGTGGTCCTGGGTCACGACTCAGCAGACAGGCAGCCAATGACATCATACTTCACTGCGTGTGTGAGTGTGTGTGTGTGAGAGAGAGAGAGAGAGTGACACCTCTGGTCACTCTGACACACTGTCTGTCTCACCCACCAAGTCCAGTCTCTGAGTCAGATATAATGGTGCTAATCAGTGTGTGTTCTGCTGGTTATCCAAATATCCAAATATATAGAAATGAGACTGAGAGAATTATAACATTATCAAAAAAAAAACAAAAAAAAAAAACATCTGATGCTTTGAAGACTATTTTTAAAAAGTGATTCTTGTCATTCGGAGTATTTAATCCTGCGAACATACATGTATGAAGCCAACCCTCTCATCTCTAATCTGTGTGACATTTAAAGTAATTTGTAATAGAAGTGCTGCCATTAAATCCATAGACGGTGATCTGAGCAAACATCGTGGACACGGTGACCGAACACGGGGTGATTATACTGTCTGCACTGCAATAAGTAACGCTCCGATGGGAGTAAAAGCTCAAACAAACGTTGGAGAACTGAACTTTCTTGTGTCGGCGTGTTTGCTGTGAAAGAACCTGTGCATAAACGCCTTTTTTTCTTTGACAAAATACATCAGGAATAATGGCGGTGCTTTCAGAGGAAGTTAATTTTTTTTTGACTTGGCAGTGTGGTTAGTCATTTTGGAAGCTAAAAACAATTCTAAGAAGTTTAATACAGCTCAATACAGCTTGTTCTGAAAAGTAAAGCCAAAGCTGAAGTGCCTTAAACTTGCATTCTGTCTACTGGCCATCGGGGGGCAACTCTCTGAGAAGATTACCCTACTTCTCACTTGATTTATTATCTCTAGTTTCACATCTTTACAGACATCCATCCATCAATTCGAAAGAATGTCGTGATCTCATCTTTTTAACCATCCATCTGCTCCACTTTCAAATCAGTGCTCAGTTTTGATGGATGTCAGAATCAGCATCAGTTATCATGATAATAAGTGGTCGTAGCTTTGTTGGTCATACAGTCAATTCTGTAGGAAAAAGCCAGCGAGCGGACCGTGAGTTTTGCTGTCCAAGGTCTGTTTGATTTGGGGTAGACCGCCCTCCCCACTCTGAACCCTGGCTGTCTCCAGGACAAGAAAATAGCCATAACCAATGAGGTAAAGGCAATAGTTTTCCACAGTTCACAATCCTGTTAGCTGAGTCAACAGCATCAACTTCACTTCATCCTATTACTCTCGATCACGACACTTCTACACGTTTCCAAACCCACCACCGAGTCTGGAAAGGTGTGCTTGGGTTAACACACACACACACACACACACACACTGGCCACAAAGAAAGGAAAAAAAGAAACACATATAGAGATGTAGCCCCTTTCCGAATGAAGAACAACATCAGATCCCGACCCACTGAGCCTCCCTGGAGGGCTGAAAGCAAGCAGGACCATGTAGCTGTTGGTGCCCCTTTGTTGTTTCAGCTTTCAGAATCGGGGCAAGGAAGAAAGAAAGGTTTGTCCGACCAAATTACCTATCGCAGGAAAAATAATACAAAAGGCAACGTACCGAATCAGTAGGTCAGCGCGATGATAGCGTTAGTTCTTACTGACAAGCCGCATAAGTCAGGCCTCTCAACATCCCGCGGTGTGGAGATAGCACATGTAAGCTATGTGTTTGGTTTGAACGCCGAACGGCAGAAAATGTCACCCCTGATGAATGCCCAGCGGTGCTGATAAGACGTACTCCCCCTCTGGGCGAGCGTGCAAACACATAGGACACACGTGCACGCATGGGCAGATAAACACACATTCACACAGAGGAGACATAGTCCTATAAATAAGTCTTGGGTTCCGTCGGGTCAAGTGGAGTCCAGCCCAGCAGATACCAGCTCTGTACCCGGGGATCAGTCTGTGACCCGTGGCATCCCCCCTGAGTCTGCTCTCTGTCCGACCAACACTGTTCCCAGATCAGATTACGCCAGTAGTGGAACGCAGCAAATAAAATAAAAAATCTGACCTGGTATCAGCGTCTGGAGGGGCAATTTTTACTTTGTCAAGCAGACGTCAGCGGAGGAAGGAGGGGTGGTTGGGGGGTCATACCAACAAAAACATGGCTCCGGTCGGCCCTCATTGAGAGGAAGAATGTGCTGGCTGACAGGCCGTTTCAGCCAGGCCGTTTGGAAGCGCTAGACCAGCTCAGGGATCCATAACGAAATATTTGCACTATTTGTCCTCTATTAATTCTGTAATGACGGCATGGTGAACCTGCATCACTGTGACCCCCTGATGATGTCAAGTGATGGCGATGCAAACCTACTGTCCCGATGTAATTGTTTGAACTCTTCACTCCCTTTATGTACAGCTTTATAACACCCTATATTAATAAATACATGTGATAATATCGCTATTGGGGAAATTGAATTGTGACTCTGACATAAATCTCCCAAACCAGACTGGAGGCATGCCACACTTTAACTTTTACTGGAATCATTTCAACTCATATTGACTGACTGTATTACAATTTCTCAAATTTTTTTTTACTGAATTGGTTTCTCGTTATACCTCCATTAAGCGTGATAGAAGACATTTGTCTGGCATAAATTGGCTGTTCCTCTGGATGTGCCTTTCATCTGGCCCGTTAGTCACGGACACACACATTAACAACAACAAAGTAGACTTTGAGTTATTAAATTTCTGATAGTGAAGTTTTCGGGAATACCACATAAAGCCAGCCCATAGCCCTTGGTAATAGGCAGGAGTTAGAGTTAAGCTGTGCTGCTGCAGGCCCGTCTCTGCATTGAAGCCTCACAGATGTCCCCCCCCCACCCCCCAGCCCACACTGCCGTGGCCACCAGCCAGCGCCTGCAGACTACAGCGGAGTCAAAGTCAATTGCCAAAATCTAAACAACCACAATAACACAAAACAGTGTCTCCCTCTGTGTTTTGGGTTTTTTACACGATGTGGAGACAGTCCATGTCATTGGGGCTCTTCCATTGGGATCTAGGCTTCTGCGCTGCTGTCTCTCAAACACACTGACATCTCCAGCCTGGCGGCAGACGTGCGCCATTCGGACCCACAGAGAGAGCGAAAGCAGTGGAAGAGGAAGGGGCCGCAGAGTAGATAAAGACGAAGAGACAGGAGGGAAGGCTGTTGGCTCCGTTCGTCTTTCTGTCACTTCTGGTTTGCATTTCGACTCGTTCTCTCCCTGGAACTTCTTCGTTCTAAGCCACAGCTCAGAGGTGGAGGGAAAACACTGAACCTGACTCCACGTCTGGCCCCATCCACGTCTTCCTTTCCCACCCTCCTTCACCTCTTCATGTCTGGCTTCTTCGTACACTACACCCTCCCTCTATATTCTTTATATTTCACTCAGTTTGTTTGCGTTCCATTCACTCCACTTTTCTCTGCCGTCTTTTTTGTTTTTAGTTTAATGTGGCTTCGTGTCGTGAGAAACCCCGAGTTTTCTGATAAGACTGATTGGGTGCTGATAAAGGACTGATCCCTCTCTCAAGTCTCTCTGTTGACTAATCTAACTTCCAACCTCGCATCAACCCGTTGACTTCCTACATCTTTTTCATAGTGGAGCTAAATCATAAATGATATCTTACAAAAACATAGCTTTGAGTTCACTTTAACCCCGTTGCGAAATGCAAAGGAAACAGGAACAGACATTTTTCAGAGAAATCAAAGTCTAATGACACTTGACCATTCAGTTAGCTCTGTCGCCTTAACTAGTGCTGATAGGCCTGTCAAGCTTTCCGTTCTGGCACCATAGGCTAATTCTGGCAGAGATTACAGCAATAATGATGAATATTTATCATCACAATGCTTATACATTTGTGAAACAATCGCTCCTTAATTTCCAACTAGGTGGCGATTGTTGATTTTGTCACCTGAAATAACAGATTTGATGTGTAGTAGCTAGCTAGCTAATTAAGCTATCGTTAGCGCTGTTATATTAGTGGTGGAACATAGCTACATTTACATTTAGGGCATTTAGCAGATGCGTGAAAAAATAGTGAAAAAGAGAAAAAATAGAAACACGTGTTCTACAAGTATACCTTAACAGTGCTATGAGCTAAGTTTGCTAGCTAGCGAGCCAAGCTAACGGCAGTGTTGGTGACGTACGTTGTGTGAGACCAAAGATGTAGTCCACGACGTGGTTTCACACTAAACTAAACATCATATGTAACTTACAATTCAAATAGGATCAACAATGTATCTGTACATCGCAGTTGACTACCATACATACTTTTTCCAAAATAAGGTCAAATGGGGGGCACAGGAAGGGGCGGGACTTAGCCTATCTATATTTTCTCCTCTAATTCCCCCCCTATGGATTAAATCTAATCGTACCAAATTACCAACTAACAGTTGCCATGCAGTTAACCTGGAGGTCCAGCCTTGGCCCTGCTTGGTTCAGTCCGGTGTGAACGACTGTCTCTGTCCTCTAATGAGGCAGGCAGACAGGAAGGAGGGGAAGACGGGGAGGTGAGGGAAATAAACCCTCTTGTTTCCTGCATTGTAACAGCTGAGAACATGCTGTACCTCATGGTGTCCAGCACATTTTCCATTCATATACATTGGACGGACGCTCTCTCCTTTGACGCTGTCTTGTGTGGACAGCTGAATTCCACACATGGCAAACGAGCAAAGATATTTAAAGCATTTCAAATACGTGACTGCTCCTATCAGCAGCTAGGGGACCTGCATAGCACTGACTCATCCTTTATTGGAACTGATGGCACGACAACGTAACGTTAACAAATTCCAGTCACGTCTTGTGTCATAATTCTTCTAATGAATTTGGACTTTTTTTTTAAATTTTGCGCAGTTTTGGGTATTTCAACTACAGCCACATCTGCTTCTTCTAAAACACAAGAAATCACAGAAAACACTAACAGTCATTGATTTGATCTAGATGTCTGAGCAGTTGGCCAATAAACATGGTTGTTCTCGCTTCGTGGAATGTGGGATTTTAACATGCTCTATGCAAAAGCATATTCATTATTACATTAGCGATATATTACACAGCGGAGCAAAAAAAAAAGAAAGAAAAAAGGCACAACGTGACACCCTGCTGCACACTTGTAAATAAAGTACACAATGTGCACTTGAATCTGTCTAATCTGTATATGAGTGTGATCTTCTTCTGTCTTTTTCCCTTTACACACACACACACACACACACACACACGAGACGCTCCAGACAGTTCAGATGAGACCTGTCACATCCGTTGACATAGGGCCCAATTAAAGGGGAGGATTAAGCCAGGGCTGGGTGACCTCTTCAGGAATCTCTCTGAGACGCTGTGTGTACACTGTCAAACCCTCTGACAGACTTTCCCTTTAAGTACTTTCACCTGCTAATTAAGACACAGGGCTGTTGTACGCGTGTGCATCTGTGTAATCTGTGTGTGTGTGTGTGTGTGTTCATTCACCTCGCATACAAGATAAATCTAGCCGTGAATGTCAGCGGTAGACTTGCAGCTCCAGAAGCCTCTATGTAAATATTTGACTTGAGAATTGTATGAGTTTTGGAACTCGCACCAGCGAAAACGTCAGCACCCGGGCTGCAGCACACAGATAGGCTGCGTCATTTATTACATTAAATTTATGCTTTGGTGTGTGCATCACACTGCTGCCGGTGGAGGCTCCTCTGCAGAAAAAAAAGAAGAAGAAGAAGCCAAACAGTGTTTATGGTGTGAAGAGATTAAAATGGATAGCGGTGGAGCAGAAGCAGTGGGCCGTTGCTGGACAAAGCTCTCAATGACTGATTAGTGCTGTGTCACTGCAGCTTTTACACAATGTGGAGAAAAGGCCGGTAGGAATCACACACATTTCTTTTTTTGGTGTTTTATTTACGGTAGCAAACTCTATAGTTGCAGTGTAGGAGCATGGTGGATATTTTAAGGGAATAAAAACGTTGGGACAAAGTCAAGCCGGAGATGGGCTCGTGGGGATAAACAATAGGGATAGAAATAGTAAAAAGAAATTAAAAAGGAAGGGAAAGAAGAAGGGATTTAGAATAAATGGAGTGAAGAATGAAGTGAAGACAGAGAGGGAGCACTGCAAAAACATCCATCCTTTAACAAGCTAAATAGACAGTATCGGGTCTGTCCGTGACACAAAATGACTTATTTGAATTCACATAAAAATCACTTTCAAACATCATCTGACCTCCAAATTAGGATTTTAAATTTAGCCAATAAATTGATGGAAACAGTTCTGCAAATGAAAACCATAAAACATGGATACAACATACAGATATCGTGCAACATGCAGATATTATTCATCGGTGCAGAACTGTAAAACCTGGTCTCCGGAGTCAGACATGAACCTTACAAATAAACAAGCTTCAGCTAGTTGATGGATGTGTTTTTGAACTTAAACTAAGCCAATTGCATTGTAGCACTAGCTCCTAGTGGTGTCTACATCATACATAAGAAAATATACTTATTTCCTCATGGGAATATTCATGTGCCAACAATACAATCCACTTTGACACCAGTTTCTTATCACTACCTGACAAATATGTTGAATTATCTCACTTAGAAATATTATGTTACCTTTAAACAAGTGTAATGACTGGGTTGACTTGCCCTTTGCACGGTGTATGTCAGGACAGGAAGCCTGGCTGGTACATGGATACGTAGTGCGTTTCAGCATTAAGCCTCCCCACATTCTCAGCTGTAACTTTAATCTGGCTTCAGTGAGACAGTAGCCCCCCCTGGATCAACAGCCATCGCACACTTTGACATGCGTTGACACATAAATGGCATTACTCCAACTTTATTACTGCGCTGGGATTCTTTCTAATGTTTCTGTTGTGTTTCTAAAGTGTCTATTTTATATCATAATGCAATATTCTCAAATGAAGCCTGAGAATCGATAACCGCGGAGAGTCCCGTGCAGCTGACGTCCTCTGTTGACGGATATTTAGGAGGCTCTGTGATGTATATGAGCTGCAGTTGGCCCGCTGAAGAGAGCAGGCGTAGAGCTTAGTTCAACTCTGACAAATGTCCCCCCGGTATGTGGGAGCTGGAGGAAGGGATGGCTTGTTGAAAACAGGCTGGAGAAGAAGATAAACCTCCTGCTCATCAGCTGCCGGGTGACTGACTGCACTCAACCGATCACGTCTCCTTGTTGCACGTCGATGAATCACAGTGTGACTTTCTGATGCTAAAAAGGGCCATAAAAGTCATCCTTATGTCAGCTGACTCCACATCAAAGGGAGCACACGTATTGACACGATGTAGCCTTTTATCAATCATCATTTAATCTCACTTTAAAGACATTACTTTAGATGAAAGCTCAGAGTTTGACAAACTTTCATGGTTTTCCTCTTCACATGCATGGTGCCCATAAATGTGAGGAGGAGGATATTAAAGTCTATTTTAGATTTTACAGGGAGCCCCTTTAGAAAAGATAATATGGAAATAATGTGAACTCTTTTCCAAGGTTTTGTCATAAGACAAATTTTACACCATATCTTATAGGGGTGAGTATTGGCAAGAAAATCCCGATACGATACATATCACGATACTTTGGTCACGATACGTATCACGATACTTTGGTCACGATACGACATGTATCACGATACTTTGGTCACGATACGATATGTATCACGATACTTTGGTCACGATACAATATGATTTGCGATACTTTGGTCACGATACGTATCACGATATTGCGATATAAATAAAGATGAAAACGCAAGTACCTGTATATGTACATCAGATGATATTGATCAGAGGACAAATTGAGTCAAAACTATTTCATTCAAAAAAGCCTCTCCATTTTATTAATTCCCATGAAATCCACTGGAATAAACATTGAAAATAAAATGATGAATGCAAAAGATAAAGTACTGCATTCACAATGAATCTTTTTTTGTTTTTAAATCGATGTTTGTAGTTGAAAAATCGATTATTGATTTGGGCGGCGTATCGCGATATTTTGCCGTATCGATATTTTTACCCACCCCTGATATCTTATCATACATATTGTGTATCTGATAACCGTGTCTGTATGCTGGTGCTCAGCACTTAGTGGGTTTATTTAAGATGTAATTTTCAGTCTGTTTCTAACAGTTTGGTCAGGAACATGCACACCAGTAGCCTGCTGGAGGTCATGTTGTAGGGCTCCTCCTGGTCCTCCTCCACAAAGGAGCAGATACCGGTCCTGGTTCCTGGGTTGACGTCCAGCTCTCCTGGAGTAACCGTCTCCTGGTATCTCCTCCATGCCCTTGTAACCTGGAGGAGCTGGACTAGCTGTGAACCTGATTGGGCTGCAGGTACTACCTCATGCTACAAGTCATGACAAGGACACTAGCAGAACCCAGAACTAGAGAAGGAGTCAGGAGTCGTGTTCCTTCACATCAGAACCTCCCTTGTTGGGGCTTGTCTTGCTTTCACCTGAAACTGAAACACAATCACTTGTCCTTTCTATTTGGACTGATTGTTAACCCTGAAGTTTAACTGACTTGGTGTTATAGGAGTTAGTTAGGGTTATTGCAGTGGTTATACACAAAAAAAATGCAAGTCGCACACACAATCCCATTGTTTTAAACAGGACTGAAATCTTACAATAATGTCTAAACATCGAAAGCGTCAAGATTTAGAACAGGAAATATCGAATTAAAGTAAACATGAAATATAATGAACTTCACTTCTTCTAATTATGATTATTATTACTTATGTCTTTTAAAGCAGTTAGATGTAGGCATGTTATTTAATCTGCTGTCACAATGAAACGACACGTGTTGCATCCTTGCCTTTCCCACTTTCTCCCTCCTGGCTGTACTGCTGCTCCACTATCAGCGTCTGTCTCTGTCTTCATCCTCCCTCCCTCTCTCCTCTCTAATGACAGTCAGCGGGGCTGATAGGCAGATATATTTACACTGGAGGAAGAAGTCTTCAGCCCAGCGCTGTCCATGCCTCCGGGTCTGTGGCGGGCGGGGCTAAGAGGAAACCCTGACCGGGAAGCCCCTCCCTGAGCGGGGCATATCTCTGCGCTGTCCCTGGCCCGGCTCACAGTTCTCTGCTAGATGGGACCAAAGCTTTGCTGGTTTGCAGACTCCCACATCAGCGTCCTGGGAGAGCAGAGAGTAGAGCAGGAGGCTGCTAGTGTGCACGCTGGCTGAGAGAGATACCACAGGAAAGCCAGTGTGTGTGAATGTGTGTGTTCTTCTCACACGACCTTCCCTGTAGAGCTGTTGATGAGGCCGGCTGGGTCCACTCCGTCTCAGTCTGGCGTCCGCGGGGGTCCAAGTGTGTGTGACTTTATTTTTTTAAAACTTTTCAACATTGGAACCGTACCGTAAGCATTATGACTCTTCTGGGCTCCGAACACTCCATCCTGATACGAAGCAAGTTTAGATCAGGTAAGTGGAACGAGGGTTCCTCTCTTGATATCCGTGTGTCTCTGCACTGACAGTTGCTGTGTACAGCTGTGTTTACCCTCCAGAGCCTTGCAAACAATTTGTCCGTCAACACCCGGCACTTGTAGGGCCATCGTGTGTAAGCTCGTCATTCATTAGTCACGATGTGGCTCTTCTGTGACGGCGGGCGAAGCGACAGGTGTGTGTAATACTGCTGGCGTGAGGAATACCGCGAGGCCGGGCGTGAGACCTTCACGTGGACGAGAACCCCCCTCACGCTGTGGTGGATTCACGGCTGGGCGTGTTCTCCCACGCGACGTCTCGTGCAGGTTAGCGCACTTGTTGCATACCAGCCGCTAACCTGCCTCTGAGGGAGACTTTCCCACTCTGTGGCTCTACGCGCTGCTGATAACGGGAGATTAGACGCTGGAGAGGGGTCAGAGGTTATCTTAATGCCGCTGTATTGGAAGCTTGTGTGTGTGTGTGTACCTGGGCATATCAAAGAGGGAGGAAGGGTACGGACTACAGCACTGATTTAAACTCCCTTTAACACACAGCAGCTGTTGGGGCTTTGTATCCATCTATCTCCTTCAACACACTTTCTTTACGTTCAGCATACTTTCTGTGAGGCTGACGGCGTGTTTGCTGTTCTACCACCAGTGTGTGTAGTCTGACCAACACTGCCACCTCCCTGAGGAAAATGAAACTGATGAATCCAGCTCTCTCTGCCTGAAAGCAACATTGCTGCGAGTGGACTCACGGTTTGCCAGTGGAGCAGTAATTGCCTTCCAGAAATTGGCAGCGTAAATTACGCCTTTCCTTTTGGGTTGTTTAGAGCAGATCAGCGGGGGGGGAAATGACCCGCCAGTGCTCCAGGGAACCGGGTCCGGGTTTTCCAAAGCAGCAGCAGGAGGCTTTTCACCAAGGTGGCTCCGGTTCAGTGTTCCTCTCAGACACACATACTGTCTTTACCGCCATAAACGAACATCGTCCTTCCAAGTCTGCTTCATGATACAGTCGGAGGCATATTTACGGGCGCGTGAGTGAAATCCTCTCTGCGTAAGAGAGGTAAAAGTGTCCGTAAATCTCTTTAAGATAACTGCTGATGTCTGAGACGACAGGATTTCTTTAAGTTGCGGTATCTCCGGTTACATCCATCGCTCCCGTGGAAAACCAGCCAACCGTGCTCCATTTGCACCACTCTTTTAACATTATCAAAGCCATGGGAACTGCTGCTGCTGAGGCTGCTGCGGCTGCATTGGTTGAAGCTAAAGGGGAAAAGATAACCATCACACTTAAGTGCTCCCTGCGGACCGCCAACTGTTTTGTGAGTGTGCGTTTCTGACTTGTTCTCATGCCAATTTGATTAACAGCTCAGAAAAGGGGGCGGCGGCCCCGTGCTCCGGAGCTCTCTGCTGTTTACGTCACAGCGTGACGGAGGCGTCCAACGTACGTTAAAACGAGGCGCCGAGCCACGTGTTGAACAGTGAATCTGCACCTGCTGGATGTGATGATGCTGAATGTTTAAGATGCTGAGAGGAATGAAGAGAATTTTGGTATTATTTATACAAATTAGGAACAGATTCAAACATATAAACTGCAATTATCCATTAATTCATAATTCACACACACACTTTGCTGCTTAAAGGGCCACATTGACTGCGTGTCCTATCAGAGAGCTAGAGCTAACGCAAGACGGAGAATGGTAGCAAGCCGTCCTAAATGGGTTGTCATGACGACGAACTGTCTGAGAAAACGTGAGAACACATTTTGGATCGGACACGGATCGAATCAAGGCTGCCGTTTGACGTAAAATGCTTCAAATGACCCTTGAACTTCCAAGGTCGCGTTAGCTCGTCAATGAAGTGGAGAACAGAACTTCAATTTAAACAATTTCATTATGAATTGCACTTTATTGACCCATCATTTCATCACTGTCTTGATAATTGACACTTTAATGGTTAACATGTCTACTAAACGAATGTTCCTCCAATGATCCAGGCAGATTTTATTGCTCATATTTGTGACCAGTAACTTCAGACACCCTCCCCTGACGATCTGGCAACAGATAAAACAAAAAAGCACTGGCTTTTTTTCTCCTTCTTCTTCAAAACAAATCTGCATCACCCGACAATCCCACTGTTGACTATAAGTCACTGTCACTGGATCTGCTCCAGAACCTGTACCTTCATGCTGGATTGTTGGCTCACCTTCACAAATCTGCCTCTAAATGTTCCAGACCATAGGGATAAATAACGCCAGTTCTGTTTTAAGGTGGATTTTTTCACTTTATGCAACGGTATTAGACTAAAATAAACCTAATACTTCATTCGGGAATACCTGTTTATTAGATGTTGTACAGTTGCGCTCATACATCTGTCGCGAACACATTCCTGCTTGAGCTGAGAGAACGTCGGCGAGAAGACGTGCGGTCGGTCTCCTCAGCTGAGTTGATGGAGTTTAAGTGTAAAAGTGGGGTGTTATTATTTGACAGTTTCTTTCTTGTGCGGTGGATGTGGACGTGTTGAGGACGATAAATCAGAATATCACTACGCCGGCCCCCCTCCACCGGTGCACACCAGGCCAAATGATCATTTATTTACACTATAAATCTGAAAACGTGTAAATGTTGCTGTGGATTTGTATGTCCTTTGTTGTCAAGGAAAGTCCAAGTTAAAACAAATGTGTTCGGCTTCAAAGTCAACAGAGAGGCCGAGTATCGTATGGTTCAGTGATCTGTGATTACACAGCCGGGCTCGGGCTTTCTACAACGTGTACGCGCTGCAATCAACTCTCTGCTCTGAAGCTTTTTAGGAGAAAGAGCAGATTATGTGGCGGCTTCTATGCTTTTTCCAGACCTCAGAATTATTGATAACCTTTTAGAAAACACAGAACAAAGGATTTAAAGTACAGCTTGCTTGTCCTGTTAGTTGAACAGAAGACGTCGTGTGTTGGAATTAAAAGGATGTTAAAAGTAAAAGCCCTGACAACAAAGTTGTACCGTTCAAACGTTTTTAAAGACAAAGAGCAGATTAAATAACATCTGCTTTGTATGATTTATGACAGCTATACCTCGGGGGTTAGGCTTTGTGGCTTTTTTTTTTTAACGTACACGCCTGTACACATGGATGGTTGCATCAGTGACATTTTCTGATCAGATTTCAGTGAACAACTAATGCCTGCGTTTGCTCTCTGTGATGTTGCGACCAGCAGGTCACGACCCCCCCCCCCTCCACTGTAAACTAAAGCAGATGTCAGATGAAGGGAAGCGGCCTGCTGTTACATAACGGAGGGGGGATCTCCCACCAGGACCGTTGCGATGTGGCACCTGAGTTTGTCCATATTCCGTTTTTAAAAGTCCTCACATCGGAGCTGGAAGGTTCATATTCATAAAAAAAAATGCTTTCACTGTAATAGGAACCACCTGAGGGAGATAATTAACAATAGTGGAGCAGAAAATGATTAGGGCCTTGCAGGAAAGGAGGAACATCTCATACTTGTGTCAGATCCAGGATCTCATGGAGAGACCTTCAGATAAGAGCCAGGAAGAAAAACACACACAGACGAAGACAAAAAAAGAGTCACAGACACAAGAAGACCAACAGACACGGGGGAGGCTCTATGTTTATGACCCTGTACTCCCACCTAGACCACTACACACACACACACACACACACAGAGCATGCACACGCAGGAACCTGCGCACACACACTGGACCACACACTGGCTAGCAGATCTGTTTAAAAGTCAGGAGCTGTGTTTATCATTCCCTACATCCTGCTCACAGAAATATTTGTGAGCAAGCAGCGTTGTTTTTTCCCATGTTTTCTGATTGCATGTGTGTAAACGGATTCATGCATACATGCATATGTGTGTAAACATCATGCGATCGTCGTGATCAAATAGACGATTAACATTCGGACAATATCAACATACAGCGATCATCAATCTGCATGTTAGTTGCGGGAGCATCCCTCCTTTTTTTACCGCGTCATCATTATTGTTAAAGGTACAAGTCGGCAACAAAGGTAGTCGAAACAAGGCGAGATGGGATGTTTGTGAATGGGGAGAGAGTCAGAAATGCCAAGAAGTGTAATGTGTGCGACCCGCCACCGGGGGATTTGCAAAGCTCAGCTATACACGGTGCGATTGCAGCATATCGACAGCGCTTCTTTCCGGGATTATGGTGGAATCAATCCATCCATCGTCTACCGCTTATCCTGTATTCAGGGTCACGGGGGGTCTGGAGCCGATCCCAGCTGTCATTGGGCGAAGGCAGGGTACACCCTGGACAGGTCAAGTCTATCACAGGGCCGACATGTAGAGACAAACAACCATTCACGCTCACATTCACACCTACGGGTCATCAATGAATCTATCCCCTTCCTGCATGTCTTTGGACTGTGGGAGGAAGCCGGAGAACCCGGAGAGAACCCACACTTACACGGGGAGAACATGCAAACTCCACACAGAAGCCGGGAATCGAACCCGGAACCCTCTCGCTGTGAGACGACAGTATGATGGAATTTCTTTATATGCGGTGGAACGGAGGGGAGGTGGATGCGTTAAACAAACACAGGACTTTCACCCCAGAGACAGCAGTTCGTGTCCTGTGTGTTAACTTTCACTTTACAAAGTGTGTTAGACAGTGATGCCGAGGGTCTTGACCAAGCATGTGGACGGGTTGGGATGAGAACATCATCTGTATGTCCGTCCCTCAGTGAAAGTTAGAATTATGACATTTGAAATGGCTTGAATGCTCAGACTCTTCCTGCACTTTGTCTGTCCCTTACCTGTCTTTCCACACATTCACCTTTCCCCCCCTTCTTGTTACTTTTCCCCCTCCTCCATCTACCTCCCTCCTCCAACTTCAGTCCTACAGTTAAGACTTCAGCAGAGGAGGACACAAGAGCAGCTGGCAGACCAAGGCATCATGCCTCGTGAGTAACGCCTTCCGACACCAAGCTGCCGCCAAACATACACTCACGCTTTTAGACAGTATGAGTCAGACGGACGGGGGGGGAAGGTGGGAGCGAGGAGGGGCACATCAACCGTTGGTCCAGTTAGAAATGATAAAAAAGAACATAATGACATATTTTCTCTATTTTCCGCTGTGATTTCTAGCTATGTTTTTGTATATAGCCTCAATCCCAATACAATGAAGGTAAACTATGCATTCACTGTTGCAGAATATGCACAGTCAGCATTTAGAGAAACGGTTCACACTTTTTGTGGATTATCCAAAGTTAAAGGGACATTGTTTGTGTTACGAGATGTGGCCGTTACATTTATGTATATGATATTTCACCTCCATTGTAGTTTGGTTGAGATGTCAGAGTAGTTGTGTTAAAATAATAATGTAACAACACAAGTTTAGGGTCAAGCTTTACTTTTGATTTCACACTGGACACAAAGATTGGCCGTTGTTTGACCCATACAACACACTTAGAGGACTTAACTTGCTGTTAACACTCGTTATAATACCACTTACTACATCACTTGCTCTGATCCAATGCTAAAACTTTTGTTTTGGATTTGTATAACATTTTTCCTGGTGACTGGCTGGATTTTCTTTTTTTTTAACCACTCGAGTGAAGCAAATATTTACATATAATCACGTTATAAAGTTGGCATGGTTAACATATTAGCAAACAGTTGCCTAGTTACACATCCAGCAGACACGGAGCAGCATTAGCATTCATGAAGAGTCGGTTTTTTTTGGTCAATATTCATCCTTTTAGCTCTGTTTTGGCCTCCACCAACTCCTGAGAACTCTTTAGCTGCTAAATGCTTTTTTACTACGTTCATCAGCTATAATGCTGCTTGGAGCAAATAGTGTCCACTTAGTGAATCACCTTGTTCTGTGAACTAAAACAGTTCTGGGTCGTAAAATCAAGAACAAAGACATGAAAGGTGCTGAAAAAACCCACGTAGAGTCGTCAAACTTAATGATCGGTGCTTTAAATACACACATTCAGCTGTGAAATGAACAAATGGAGTGCATATTTTTCAAGTTATGTAGTACAGTGGATGTAAATGTTCAAACTTCCAACCCAGTGTGAGAAACATGAGCCGTTATTGCCTTTTCCAAATTTGCCCTGTAATCGTAGGTCTCCTTGGCTCAATCAGGATTATTTTGAGAAAACATCGTTTCACATGAATCAGATCATTGAGTCTGACATATTGCATGACATGTAAAAAGAAAAACAGGTTTTCTGAGTTGTGATTATCTATTAAAAAAGGAAGATGGTTCCAGGTTCTTGTGAGAGAACGAGGAAGGGAGAGAGACAGAGGAATCAGCATGATTTCACTGATGGAATCAACCAGAAAGAGGAAAGCAATCAGTGAAATGAAACAGTGGCTATTTTGGGAATGAAAGCGTTTGTCGTGCAGGTTGTTGTACGTTTGTAGTTTTTCCACCCACTGCAGTTTGTAAGTGATGCACTTCCAGCTGAGGTCGACCCAGACGCTCTGCCTTTGAACAAAAGCATTGAGGAGAGACAGGAGAGACACGGGCGGGGGGAAAAGAAAACAGTTCACATGACAGATTTTCCAACGCGAGGGGCGGATCCAGACTCCGGAGAGGGATAAATCCAGCGGTGGTGACAAGTACGACGGTGGACGTAGAGTAAGCAGGTGGATGCACCGGCGACAGGCAGACAGACAGACAGGCAGGCAGATGGTGCCTGCAGCCAGCGGGTAGGCAGACAGGCCAGTGAGTGACCGCTGAGGAATGCTCTTGTGCTGGAAGAGGCTCTCAAGCCTCCGAAGCAACAGCATTTACATAGACGGTACCTGTTTACAGCCGAGGCATGGCCAAACACAACAACGGCCGGCAGCGTGATGTCAGAAGACGGACGCTTTAATGTCACAGAAAGACGCGTGGAGAGAACAAGTGGACGCAGCGTTCTCTTGAGTTCTTATGCAGAGGTCTACTTTTTCAGGCCAAGGCTTGGCTGATCGTGACCTGGTGCAGAAACCCCCTAAAAGTACTTTATAATTATCTTTGTATAATGCTAAATCATTCAAATAATAATTGCTGACAGATTCATATTCAAAATAAATATTTTAATTCTAAATTCTAAAAGAAAAAAACTACAGGGACCCCCTATCGTAACCCTGAGGAACCCCTTTTGAAGATCTCTGCCTTACTGACGCTGCTTAACGCTTGTGTTCTGTAGGTCATGACAGCGCTGCCAACAAATATCACACACAGATTTTTGCTGGTTTACAAACATCCATAAGAAACACCGAGAGCGTGTGTTTGGAGTGGGCCACAGCAGACACTTGTAAACTAAGATCGTAGATATCAGAGATAGCTGTGTCGTCTTGGCAAACGTGGCAGCGGCGAGCGCCGGCGGGAACAACAAGGGGGCCGGGGGACTCGGACTGCAGGGCCAGGGATTTGTTGAATGATATCTCTGGCACCGTTTTGCCATTTCACAGAGGCTCCAGCCTCCAGATAAACTGCTGGTAAGTGTGCGGGGGAACGGAATCCAGAGGCCCAGCAAGAGCCCTATCAGTTTCTAGGAGTCTGTCACAGATAAGGCAGCAAGGACAAACGTGATTGGCCGGGGCCGGGGCTGCAAGCGCTTTTAAAAAAAAAAAAAAATTCAAATTGGCTGTTTATCTCTTGATTGCAGGCGGTGGCGCACATGGAAGAGGACTGCAAAGTTTAAAAAAGTGTTTCATCGGTGCACACTTGATCACACTCACACTACTTATCACTGGAGCAGCAGCTCCGGTTGTTCCTCGGGCTCTTTGTGTCAAAAAAAAATCTGAGATTTTTTTCCGGGGCGTCACAGTATCCTTGTCCTCTGTGCTGCTGTAGAAGTGATCTTTCAGATTCTGGCTGTGTTATTCCTGCTGGGGAGATGGACACGGCACAGGGTCTGTGTATATATTACCCAGGGAACATCTGGTGTTTATTAGGCTATTGGAGAATCCGCCCAGCCTCTCAGGCCTGACTGGCGTGTGGCCTGCATAGGAGCACACTGTCTGCCTGCCGGCCTCGGGGTCTGAACACACACACACATACAGTCTGATATTTCCTCATAAAGATAATAGCTGCAGGTTTACTGTGCGCTTTTTTTTTTCTGCATAAAAACACATTTCCACTCCAGCAGCAGCGGTGCTTTTAATCCTCGGTGGATGGAAACACAAAGGGAATGATTCCTGCCTAATGCACCATACGTCTTGGCTCTCAGCGTCGTGTTTACACTCGACAGATACAGTCGGCAGGTATGTGTATCGCATAGGTTTAAAGTGCGTTGTGTGTTTTAATACCGCCGCAGAATGTTTAAACCCTCTGTAAGCCAGCTTCAGACTTCACCGGATCGTCTTACCTCGCTCCCCCCGGGGGACTCACGCAGCGGTCGGTCGGACGCGTTTTCGGGGCAGTTTAATTACACAGTTTAAACACACTTAAAGCTCTGTGTGTCCCTGTGATGTCAAATCAGGTCTTAAATCAGGCCAGACGCTGACAGGTCGAGGCAGGAGAGTGTGAGACAGCGAGGCAGATGATGATGTCATCCTGGGAGATGGCGACGGCTCGCTGGTCCTCCTGAGGGAGTCGCTGGATCCAGGCTGTCATACTGGATAACGTCCCTTCATGCCTCCTTCCTCCATCCTTCCCTTGTTTCCTCTCCTCCTTCCTTTTCTCTTCATCTGCCTTTCTACCATCAAAATAAATGACGTTTTCTTTCTGTTCTCCCACCATCTCAACCTTCATTGCAACTTTCAATTCATGATTTTTTTATTTAAATATTTTCTACCTTCATTCCTTCATTCCATTTTCTATCTGACGTTCCTCATAGTCTGTTTTTCCTTCCTTAATTTCCTAATTATCTCCCAAACATATTTTACTAACTTATTTTTATTTTGAATTGTTTTCTTTTAAATATTCTTATATCACACCTTTTATTTTGCACCGTATCCTGTGACATCATCAGCCACTGAAATGATCTTTGACCAAATAAGAGCCGCTGCTCGTTCTCACACTCCGGTAATCACAGTGATCTGGTAATCAATCCGCTGAGTGCTGTGGGGAGACTGGAGACCAGGCCAGGTTAGCTCCAGCACTGGTTATTTATACTGGACGATACTGGACGGTCCAAAATCTCACCCTTTAATTAGAGCTCCTCCGTTTATTGTTGTAGTCCTCGGAGTGTCTGGATGTACGAGGAGGAGCAGATATTAGACGACCAGAGAGGTCATGTGTGTACGACAGGTGAATACGGCACAGATAATAATATTAATAATAATACTAACAATAATAATAATAAGATAAGACGATGATGAGATGAGATGAAACTGGAGACCATGATGATGATAACACCAGATTAGACTAGAGGTGTAAGTCAGGAAGGAACACACACACACACACAGCTGTCAAAGCTGGTAAAATTACTTAAAACTACTTATAAATTAAATGTATATGTTTTGCTGCCATTTTAAGAGTTTGGAGATTTTTATTTGATGATTATCAGGGAAATATAGTGAAACACTTCATAAAGAAATACAGCTTCATTGTCATTTAAAAGACAGGTTAGTCCGCGCTCAAAATATATGTGAATCTAACATGCATTCATTAGGAATTTGACACAAATTTAGTGTATTAAAGTGAAATATTCAATCTTAAATCATGAGTTCAAATTCAGAATTCTCCTTTTTGTAATTCTCAGTGTTTATTGCATCACGTGAGTTTGTCTAATGTGAAGCAGCAGAGACACACGTTGTTTTAATATAATAATAATAATACAAAGTAAGTAGTAATGACAGCTGTCAGTGAAATGCAGTTAAATGTGAAGAGTTTGAGTCCAGATGGACGACCCATGTTGTTGACGCTGTGGTCCCGCTGTGTGTTATGCAGACCTGGCCTCAGACCGCTCCTCTCTGGAGGCCCAGATGAGGCTAAAGCGAGCCTGGCTCGCCCGGGACTTGAATGAGAAGCTGGCTCTCAGGCCGGGACCCCTGGAGCTGGTCCAAAAGAAAATCATTCCCCTCGACTCTGCCGTCACAGAGACAGGTATCAGCAGTGAGACGCTGCCGAGTCGTGTTGAACTTAACGCCTGCTGCATCTCCACCGGTGTGACTCCACATGTGTGTGTGTGTGTGTGTGTGTGTGTGTGGCATCATTGGTTTCCATGGAAACAAGGTCATTTACTGAACAAGTGGAGGTTGTAGTTTTCTTACACGAGCATGCGTCACTGAACTTCAACACGATCCCAGCGTTTTCATTCAAGCACCGACTCAAGTAGAACATGATTATGTTAGTTTATTTAGGGATTTATTGGAACATAAGGAGTTGCAATAATCCTGCCTTTAGGTAACAAATGCATGGACTAGTTTTTCTGCATCTTTTTGAGACAACATGAGCCTGAAGATGGCTAAATCTGAGCCCAATTCCAAAAGTCCTTCCTTCCTTCCAAACTGTGTTTAAAAAATGTTAAATCTCAACTCAACAAGGTTCAAAGTGAAGCTGGTAACACTCTCAGTCTTTGTAAAGGTTTTATAAGTTGTAACTATTGATGTTGGGTTGCCAGGTTGGGCTTTGTGAGGTCGGACCACTTTGCCACTTGGAGCAAAATCTATTTATTAACAGCTTATTAACACTGACAGCTGCAGACTTGATTGATTACGGACCGTTTTATGACCTATTAACCTTGTTATTAACCTGTCAAGGATATTTATAACTGCATGTTAACCAACAAGAAAGGATACAAACCAGCAGATTAGTAAATTAACTATTGATTCATGTATAAACTCAAAGTAATTGCTGACTTTATAGAAAGTGGTGCCAAAAATGTCAGAATAATAATGTTCTGTTATCCTAATAAGTAAATCCTCAAACCCTTGATCTCCTCAGCTGGACTCTGTAACTACCTGTTTCCTGTTGTCCCTCCTTAAAGTCATCCACATTTTTTAGCAGGAAAGACCTATTTATTTGTATGTCTTGCACAGAGAATGTTATTTACATTTTTTAGAAGGTGCGTATTTCAGAAAATCTCTTGATCCAATGTGGATCTCCGCTTGGGAAACTTGATGTATATTATGGACTGTATGTGGAGGCATCTGGATTCCTCCACCTCCTTCCAGTGTTTGATTTAAGGAAGTACACAACGTGCGTCTCCACTCGGGTGATTTAGCCGGAGCCATTCAGACCTCACACCGCCCCCCCAATACGTTGCTCACTCTCTCTATATCATCTCTGGCAGAGCGACTAGGGGTTTTGAAGCTCTGGTGTTTTAGAGGTTTTGTGTTAGCCCCCTTGAGCTTCCAGTAAACATGTTGCGCAAAGGGAAGGGGGGGGGGTTGCAGGCGGCTGGTTTACACTACCTTTGCAAGAGGAGGGGAGCGCCGTTTATTGAGATGAACAGCAGCTGTATTTGGGTCCACCCTTTTTCCTCTTGAAGTGGCGATTTGAGTGCATGGTTGTGTGGGCGTACCTGTATGTATATTTGTACCCCCCCACCCTGCTTTTGTCTCTGCTTTAACTGGCCTGGATGTCTCCGATCAGCCACCTACCACGCTCTGTGACAGGACCAGGCTGCCGTGTTCGCCTCGCCTGCAGCATTAACCCTTCACCTTACAGCTTTAGATCCCTTTGCACAACACTCCCAACCATCGTTTCAACCTCTGGCCGCTCTTCTTTTTTTTTTTGGAAACTATGTGACCCGCTGTAAATTCTCAACCAGCCACTTGAGAAGCGGAAGTGAACACGGCTCGCAGATTTCTCCCATTCTGCCAGCTCAATCTCCCGGTGACATCGCATTGACTTAAAGACTCATGGAAACAGCCTGTACTGCAGACGGTACACACACCAAGACGAGCAATCACGCATGACCAGTGTGTGTGTGTGTGTGTGTGTGTGTGTGTGTGTGTGTGTGTGTGTGTGTGAATGGAGGGAGTGAAGGAGTTTAACATGAACAGGTGGTAGGAAATGGCATTTAGGACAATGCCGTGCACTGAGCTGCGTGTTAAGCTGTGTGTGTGTGTGTGTGTGTGTGTGTGTGGGGGTGTGCGTGCATTGGTGTGTGTGTCGAGGTCACTGAGTTGCATAAAATGGGCCTGGTGCTGTGATTGAAACCAGGGTCTGTTCTTGCCTGTCACATGTTTGGATACAAAAAGAGAATCTTATACCCTTGCACACACACACACACACACACACACACACACACACCTCCCTTCCTGGCTCTCTCTCAGATAGCCGCTCTTAAAGCTGTGTTCACTATCAACCCAGCCAATCAGGAGCGTGGTGGATGTAGAGAGTGGCGGTGTCAGTGTCTCACCCACACAGCGTAACACCTCCGGGTCTGAGTGTCCTCCTAGGTGTCAGTGACAGACAGACAGGCAGTGTGTGAATACCGCAGCGAGCATACATTGTGTTTCAACGTCCAAGCGGCTCATAAACAGGCTCATAAACAGGCTCATACCACCGTCAGGTCATTGGGAAGGTCTCCCACCTGATGATGATGCCATTAAGAAGGGACAAAGTATGTCACGCAGCTCCAGTACAAACTGCTAGAGTCTCTCTGTTCATTGTGAATGGAAAGTCTTGCATACAAAGTCAATGCAAGGACGTCCAGAGTCGTGAGCACCTGACATTTGCACCTTCCCAAAAGTTGAAATATTTCAAGCATGACTTCAGACTTTTTACTAATCCCCAATCATTATGGAGGTATTTCAGCATCCTTTTCATCTGGTTATTGCTGGTAAATCGCAGCTAAATAGTGTATTCTGGGTTGCTCCAGCTGTAGTAAACCAGCCGATGTGTATCTTGCTAGATCCAGTGAATCCAGGTGATTCCAGCCATGGTGGATGAAACTTTGTTGGTGCAAAGAAACACAAATGATCCTACTGTCAAATTCACCTTTACAATTCACGAGTAGATGATGACAGGAGGGAAGAGAATCAACAGATGTAGCAGTCCATTAGTTGAACTAACCCCTGGGATTTCATATTCATGTGAAATACCTAGTTAGATTTCACTTCCATAATGTGGACATTGATGGATGGTGTTATGAAGGGCTGAACAAGTCAAATACCTTGTAAGAAAGGGTAATAATCATAAAAGCATGCTGTTTTCTCGAGGTTTTGCCTCCTGACCCACCGGCCTCCCCTTTTTTGCTCTTCTTACAGTAAACCATGGGAAGTTCCCCAAGCAGGAGGACAGTTATGCTTTCGAGGAGGACAGCAGCAGCGAGAGTCTTTCTCCAGAGCAGCACCACAGTGACGAGTCTCAGGGCTCGGCCTGCCCTTCATCGGAGGCGATCCGCAGTACGCCCTCCTCCTCCTCCTCACCCGCTCTCACAAGCCCTCGACAGGTGAGACGCCTCCATCTGCCTCAGTCCTCTTTCTGGATACCACTGCTCCTCTGGCAGTCTCTGCCACTGCTTTGCATCTTCTGCCCTCTAGTGGTGGCGTAGCAAACTTGCACTAGTCATCGGCATTTCCACTGACTGTTGGGCCGAGGTGAACGAGACAGGTGTCACATTCCTGAGCCACAGCTGCTTTTACTTCCTGACTGTTTACCTTTCACTCACGATGACCTCACTCCAACGGTCACTCCATTGAAATCCATGCCAGTAAAGGATTGTCTATACTTTCCAGACTTCTGTCTCTGAAATGCTCCAACTGAATCATCAGCTCTGAATCACAACTGGAAAAACAATGAAATGCACGTGCATTAGTGGATGTAATTGTTCCAATTGGATTACAAATGACTGAGTGGTGTTTTGATGTGTGAACAGGGAGTTGCAACCCGAGACCCACCTGATCAAGGCCAGGATGAAGGGCTGTCTGGAGCCAACAACAGCCAGGCTACCCCCCCAATACCTGTTCCTGCTATTGTCAAGGTCAGCCAGCTTCTATTTTCTTTTTTTTTACCTCCTCTCTTTGACTTACCTGAGCTAAGAGCATCAGCTCCAGTCTCACTGTCTCCCCGTCTCCCCCCGAACAGTCCAAGACCTCAGACAAGAACCGACACAAGAAGCCCAAAGATGTGAAGCCCAAGGTGAAGAAGCTCAAGTACCACCAGTACATTCCTCCGGACCAGAAGGCGGAGAAGTCCCCTCCGCCCATGGACTCGGCCTACGCCCGCCTCCTCCAGCAGCAGCAGCTCTTCCTGCAGCTGCAGATCCTCAGCCAGCAGAAACACGCCCACGCTCATCCACAGTCGCAGCAGCACACGCACACACACACTCCCACGGTCCAGCAGCGGCAGCCCTCCTTCAGCTACCAGCCTCACACGCCGGCCCAAACACACAAGTGAGTCACGCTCGTGGTTGTGAATCATTCGAATGAAATCCCCCGAACATAAAGGTACCCTTACGAGCATTTTCCAGACCTTTCAATCGTCTTAATCACAGAACACAAGGTGCTAAGGTCCATAGTAAAGTCATTGACTGACTAGAGCAGCACCATGCACTGACGAAGCTCATGAGATGTGGTCAAAAGGCCCGGAAAAGCTAGTTAGTGAACTTAACTTAACTAGCTTTCCCACTCCGACACTAAGGTTCATTATAAAGGGTTTATGAATGGTTAATACTTGTTTATTATTCTTTATTAATGCCTTACTAAACGTTTGATGGCTTATCGAAAATGAGAAACTTTCCATTGTAAGTCATTAATGAGTTATGAATTTCTCCCCTTCACATATGACCAGTATGACCAGTATGACCTCCCTCCACTGGCTGTTTCAGGATTGATTTCCAGATGTTTGCTTGTTTTTAAGCTTTTGAATGGACTGACGGCCCCTTCCATTCTGTCATTCTAGAGGATCCATGGATCAGCTGTCAGCTTGTGGTTCCAGTGGTCCGTCCAGCCAAGCCAACAGTAACTCCTCCTCCCCGGTCAAGAACTCGTACACCAACCAAAGCAGCATCTCAGCGGTCAAACCGGGGCCCCTGCCAGCTAATCTGGACGACCTGAAAGTAGGTGTCACAGTGAAGAAAACTCCACACAGGAGAGAAACCAAGATGTTTAACGGGTCTTCTTTTGCTCTAAGGTTTCAGAGCTCAGGCAGCACCTGCGTATCCGTGGCATGCCCGTCTCCGGCACCAAGACGGCCCTCATCGAGCGCCTCCGACCCTTCAAGGACTCCAACGCCGGCTCCTCGCCCTCTGGCTCCTCTGACATCACCACGGTGACCTTCCCCGTCACACCCACCGGGTCCCTGTCCTCCTACCAGTCCCCATCCTCCTCCAGCGCCCTGTCCCAGGGAGGCTACTACCCTTACCCCAGCACCTCCTCCACACCCCCCATCTCCCCCGCCTCCTCGGAGCTGTCCCTCAGCGGATCCCTCCCCGACAGCTTCAGCGACGTGCCCATGTCCTCGCCGACGCAGTTCGCCCTGCAGCCGTCTCCCGCACAGCTCGGCATGGAGGACGGCCTGGGAGGCCCGAGGGCGGGGGAGGGCGGCGGTATGGACGGAGAGGAGGCTGTGAAGGATAAGATGCTTGTGGAAAAGCAGAAGGTGATCGAGGAGCTGACATGGAAGCTGCACCAGGAGCAGAGACAGGTGAGTCATTGGAGGTTGGAGTCATAAAAAGAGATGAATACTGGAAGAAGTGAAAGGCAGTGTGAGTGTTTCACCACACACGTCTAAATTCTGTCTTCGTCTCGTTAGGTTGAAGAGCTGAGGATGCAGCTCCACAAGAGGAAACGCTGCTACGGCGCGACGCAGGACACCACCTCTCCTCCGTCCCACCTCTCCATGCACCACCAGCCGACGCCCGCCATGATGGGCCAACACTGCTTCGGGGTGACCATCAAGCAGGAGCCCATGTCCCTGTCATCCAGCTGTCCCCTGTCCTCCCCGAAGCAGCTGAAGAGCTCCGCTGGCGGCTGCATGGAGGATATGGGACACTGCAACATCGGGGGGCCACAGTGTATGGACACTTCCTCTGGCAGCCCCGCTGCAATGTCCGCCTTCCTCAGTCCACAGTGCTCGCCTCAGGACTCAACCAAGCCTTCTAGTAGCCCCCAGCCCTCGTCTCCCGGCAACCCCTACCTCCTACCCCCTCCGCTGGGGAGAGACGGCTGCGGTCACCCACAACCCCCGGCCAATAGCAGAGCACGCAGCATGCAGGTATGATTGATTGCTTGATTGATTGATTGATTGATTGATTGATTGATAGTAGGTAGGTAGGTGTAGGTAGGTAGGTAGGTAGGTAGGTAAGTAGGTAGGTAGGTGTAGGTAGGTGTAGGTAGGTAGGTAGGTATGTAGGTGTAGGTAGGTAGGTAGGTATGTAGGTGTAGGTAGGTAGGTAGGTAGGTAGGTAGGTAGGTAGGTAGGTGTAGGTAGGTAGGTAGGTATGTAGGTGTAGGTAGGTAGGTAGGTGTAGGTAGGTAGGTAGGTAGGTGTAGGTAGGTAGGTAGGTAGGTGTAGGTAGGTGTAGGTAGGTAGGTAGGTATGTAGGTGTAGGTAGGTAGGTAGGTGTAGGTAGGTAGGTAGGTGTAGGTAGGTAGGTAGGTAGGTGTAGGTAGGTAGGTAGGTGTAGGTAGGTAGGTAGGTATGTAGGTGTAGGTAGGTAGGTAGGTGTAGGTAGGTGGGTTGGTAGGTAGGTAGGTAGGTGTAGGTAGGTAGGTGTAGGTAGGTAGGTAGGTAGGTAGGTAGGTGTAGGTAGGTAGGTAGGTGTAGGTAGGTAGGTAGGTAGGTGTAGGTAGGTAGGTAGGTGTAGGTAGGTGTAGGTAGGTAGGTGTAGGTAGGTAGGTGTAGGTAGGTGTAGGTAGGTAGGTAGGTAGGTGTAGGTAGGTAGGTAGGTGTAGGTAGGTGTAGGTAGGTAGGTAGGTATGTAGGTGTAGGTAGGTAGGTAGGTGTAGGTAGGTGGGTTGGTAGGTAGGTAGGTAGGTGTAGGTAGGTAGGTAGATAGGTAGGTAGGTAGGTGTATGTAGGTAAGTGTAGGTAGGTAGGTCAGTAGGTCGGTCGGTCGGTCAGTTGGTCGGTCGGTCGATCAAGACAAGTCTTCACCATTCATCTCTGATGGTGCCATCTCTTTTGTATTTTTCATTCCTGAAGATGCAGCAGAAGAACGGTGGCCAGGTGGTGAACTGTTCCTATCCGTCCGACCAGCGAGGCCTTCAGGGAGTCTTTCCCAGCTCCGCTGACTGCGGCCACAGCGGTCCAGCCAAGCCCGACAACCACAACATACAACCGAAGGTAAAACACCCCGTCGATCGGCGCGAAGAGCCACGTCGCTGTCCTTCATCTCACATTCACATGTCGTTCTCTCCTCTATTCATTTGTGATCTGTCTGAGTTGTCACTGTTTTCATCACACATCCCTTCACATGTTGGTGACTTTTTTTTTCCTGACACACAACGCCAACCACATTCTTAAAACAATGTTTAATGTGACGAGATTATTCCATCATAAGGGCCTGATTTATAGTCATTTTTGCTCTTTTATTTTTAAATCTGCATTACACTCACATTTGGTAAGCCTCCCTCCTAATTGGTCACTTTTCACCTATGTCTCATATAGATGTCAGTAGTGTCCTCTCCTCGGCATGTTGGCCAAAAGTGCCAGGTCTCTCCCCCAGCCTTCAGTAGCTCAGATTCAGATGCATCAGACTTAAGACAGCCCCCATGCTATGAGGATGCAGTCAAGCAGGTAAACTGAAACTCAATGCTAAAAATTCAGTAGATTATGGCTGGCCAAACATTTTATTTGACCTATCGGCGTTGCTCTAATTCCAATTCTCTCCTCTTTTTTGTTTGTTTGTCTCACCTGTATTTATTAGTCCATTCGCTTTTCTTCACTGCACTAACTTTCCACCCATTCTCAAGTCTGAAGATTGCTGTTTTAGTCGTACAAACATTTTTTTCAATACATAAATGAGCTTAATGCTGGAGACAGAAAGGTCACTGATTCAGCAATCCTAACCAATAAACTCTGTCTGTCTCTAAAAAAACGTTTGTATTGCCTTCTCTAAGTCTTTGTAGACTGCTTGAATACTTTCATTAAAAATCCTTCAACATAATTACATTTAAATTGTTAAAAAATTGTTCAATGATTTAAAAATAAGCATCACTTTATTAATTCTGTTGCAGCAACTGACCAGAAGTCAGCAGATGGACGAACTCCTGGACGTGCTCATAGAGAGTGGAGGTGAGTTGAACTTCCTCTATGGTCTCAGAATGGTTTCAGGTCCACATGGTTTGGTTTGGCAGTGTGACTTTGGTTTGGGGTCCAGTACCTGCCGTGACCCTCCTCCTCCTCTCCTCTTTCTCTTCAAGAGATGCCAGCTAACGCCAGAGAAGAGAGGGAGAGGGCCTCTGTAACCAAAGTTGTGCCTCACATTACTGTGTCCCCAGGGTGTCCCGGCCTCCTCATCCCGAGGTTCCACAGACACTACGAGCACCTGTCCCCCAGCCAGCTCCCTTACAGCCACTCGGCCGCCCCCATGACCGAGAGCCACCTGGAGAACCTGCTGGGGAGTCCCATCGGCCGCGGAGGGGAGGTGGCCCTTCTCAAAATGGCCACGGAGGACGGGGGACAGGAAGAGGAAGGAGACGCCGAGGGGTACGACCACCACCACCAGCAGCAGCACCACCACCACCACCACCACCGACAGCCTCACCACCCCCAGCAGGACAAGCTTCTGATGGACGGCCCCCCTCTGTCGCCCGTCAGCGCCAAGGCGGCGGCGGCGGCGGCCGTCTCCGAGGTGCAGGGGATGGTCAGCATGACGTTCTGCGAGACACCGTGGGAGACGATGGAGTGGCTGGACCTGACGCCGCCCAGCTCGGCCACGGCCTTCAACATGGCGCCGCCCAGCGGGCCCAGCATCTTCAACACGGAGTTCCTGGATGTGACGGACATTAACCTGAACTCTGCCATGGACCTCCACCTGGAGCACTGGTGAACGACACAGCGATGTCCAACACGACTGTTAGAGCTGTTCTACCCTTCGATGCCACCATGTGCCTTCGTTATAAACACAGCGGGACAGCAAGTAGAACCACAGAATGATGACTTAAATCTACCAGAACACGAGGCTCTCGTGTTTGAATCACAACCAGAATCCAAAGACTAGGTGCTCTTTGACATGATCTTTGTCCTTTTTTTTTTTTGGACAACGACGCGCACAACTGCCAAATAAGTATGAGAGTGAAAATGAAGGATTCCCAGATGACATGATGACTTTAGACCAACACTTTATGCAGTATCAGTGTTAACACCACCTAGACTTGAAGACACATTTTTGAATTCTTCTTTATTGTATAATTTTCTGTTTGTATTACTGGAAAAAAAAAAAAAAGGAAACGACAAGGTGAATTTGGATTGCTTAGCACGGCCATTTTTGTAAATATGTGAAACCCATCAGTGCCGACGGAGACGAGTGCATATTTTTTTGTCAGCGATGTGGGAGAAGAAACCGAACCACACAATCAAGTGTATTATGTAATCATCAAATGATGTAAATATGACAGAATTATCTCACAGTGCACCTCTAGTTGAATACACATTTTGTCACAGTTTGCTTGGAATATGTGTGTAGAAACGGCAATGCTTTTTTAAGTTTTTTTGTTATACAAGTGCCTTTTTTCACTATTTGGCGTATTTATGCACAGAATGACATTATGGAGAGAATAGAATGTCTGTTGGTCTTATCGGTTTAAATTGGCAGACAAACTGTGCCTTATTTGCAACAGCTTTTTATTATTATTATTCATTTTTTTATAGCAGTTTCCCCTTTACAAAGAATGACTTCTACTCCCTGGTCGCGAATATGAATAAACAACGCTCCAACATCAGCTTTTCAGACAAATGTTAATGAAAAATACAACTTCATCTCTATTTTTTCTTTTTTTTTTTTTACCAAATATTATTTTTGTCATTACAAATTTCACCATTTCTATTCCCAGGCCACAGTTATTTATTTTGTGTTTTTTTTTTTAAATATTTATACTTTATCCTGTATTTATACTGACATTCCTTTCTGATAGATTGGGGCGCTTTGATTTAACAGGAAAACTCCAGTGCTTCCATTTTGACCGCGGACATTTCTTAGTAAATCAATTCTCTTAAAATGTGACACAAAGTGAAGAAACCACTTCAAAAAGCCATGCTTTCTTAAATCACTCTCTAAGCACTTGTGAATAGGAAGATGTAATATATTCAGATCCTTACTGTGAATACTGCATATTAAGCCTATACACACACCGTACTTCTGCTAATTAGACGATGTCAGAAATTGTCTTTTTTTTTTGACACATGTAAAGACTTAAAGGGAGGAGGTAGATGACAAGATTAATCCCGCTCGGTATTTATCTTGTCATCTAATTTATCAGCAAGAAAGCAAATAAATACACTTCCCAAAATGTCAAACTTTTGCTTATACATGTCTTCTGTAAACATGTGTTGCACTTGTTAAATGGGTTCTATGGATCCATGTAGTGCCCGTCTTGAATGTGACAAAGCTGAGATCCTTCACTTCCTGTCTTCTGTTATAAGAATATCTGTGTCTGGTTCATTTTGATTCCCCAATCAGGAAAAAAAAAAAATCACATCTGACAGAAGCTTCCATGTTGCTTGGCCACTGACTTGCTTTACTATTGTAAAAAAGAAAAACCAACGGTACTTGCCTGCATCCCTGTATACTAGAAAGAAGAGCAATAAACTTGTCACAGCATCATTGCTGCAGTTACTTTTTTTATTCATGAAGCACCGATACAGGTTTCTTTATTTTCCAAAGCATGTTGTAGTCTGTCGTTTTTACACTTTTACACGTACACTTCAACTGTGAGAGACGGAATCTGAAAAACCCAGAAAATCACATTGTATGATATTTTAAATAATTATTTTTTATTGCATGACATTTGATACCAACCAGTAAGAATTCCGGCTCTCACAGACGTGTTAGTGTTTCTTTAAGAAGCCCTCCTGTTCTCCACTCATTACCTGTATTAACTGCACCTGTTTGAACTCGTTACCAGTATAAAAGACACCTGTCCACATACTCCAACCTCCACAATGGCCAAGACTAGAGCTGTGTGTGGGCATCAGGGACAGATGGGCTGGGATGGGCTACATGACAGCTTAGTGAGAAGGCAACAACTGTTGGTGCAATTATTAGAAAATGGAAGAAGTTCAAGATGCAAGATCTCAACTCGTGGTGCATCAATGATCATGAGAAAGTGAGGGATCAGAGATCAGTTCAGAAGTTTGCCAATGACCATCTGGATGATCCAGAAGAGGAATGGGAAGTCATGTGGTCTGATGAGACAAAAATAGAGCTTTCTGAGTGTATTGAGGGGAGGATGGATGGGGTCATGTATCGTGAGATCTTGGCCAACAACCTCCTTCCCTCAGTAAAAGCATTGAAGATGGATCGTGGCTGGATCTTCCAGCATGACGACCCGAAACACAACAGCAGGGCAACGAAGGAGTGTCTCCTTAAGAAGTGTGTCAAGGTCCTGGAGTGGCCGAGCCAGTCTATAGTAAATCTTTAGAGGGAGCTGAAAGTCTGTATTGCCCAGCGACAGCCCAGAAACCTGAAGGATCTGGATTAGATCTGTATGGAGGAGTGCTGTATTGTGCAAACCTGGTCAAGAACTACAGGAAACGTCTGATCTCTGTAATTGCAAACAAAGGTTTCTTTACCAAATATTCTTATTCTAGTTCTGTTTTATCAATGTATCAAATACTTATGTCATGCAATAAAATGCAAACTTCTTTAAAATCATACAATGTGATTTTCTGGATTTCTTTTTAGATTCCATCACTCAGTTTAAGAGTACCTATTATTAAAATTAGACTTCTCCATGCTTTATAAGTGGGAAAACCTGCAGAATCGGCACTGTATCAAATACTCCCAACTTTATCACAGCAATATTTTAAAATCACTGCAATTCCTTGAATGTAACATTGAATTACCTTCCATTAAGTTTGAAAAGTGAAGGCTGACCATACTGAATGTGACAATGTGTTGACACAAAGAATATAATGCCATCCTTATGCATTAAAGTCATTTATTACACTACAAGTCTCCACAGTGTCCCCGGTTGTGAAGGACCCCCACCCTCCCCCATCCATCCATTCATACAAAGTTTGGTTAAGTAGCGAACCCCACCAGCTTCCACTCAGCTCTAACAGTCTGAAGCTCGAGCCTCTTCACCTGTCCAGGTACGGTCAACGGTAGCACATCGGGGCCGACAGGTGAGGAAGCCCGTTTGAGGCTATGGAGATGCATCCCTAGTGTAATATCATCGTGTAGCAAACATTCAGTGCAAGCCAGAGAAACATGGCGACCTCACGGTGACCTTCAGGTGGAAGCACAGGAACCGTGTGAGGAGTCCTCCTCCTCCTCCTGACTGACGTGTGGTTTGAAGTGGACATTGTGACATTTAGCAGCGTTTTTTATTTCTCGACAGGATTTTTTTTTTTTTTGTGTAAAAATGTAGTCACTATGGTTTGCCTTGAACACGGCAGCGTGGCGGATGTGTGATCAGTGTGGATGAGTAGTGGAACTGTACAGTGCTATGGCAGGCTGCCGAGGAGCATCGGGGGACTCATTCACTGTGAAACCTGCCGGGAACAGCAGGTTAGATGCACTATATACAACACATTTACATCGTGGACAAAACGTCCTAATGGAACTTTACATCAGGTGATGAAGCAATGAATTACCCCCGAGTTTGAGCACGTTATTACGTCTGAGTGACAGAGCTGAAGGAGAAATCCAGTTCCAATGTTTTATTGATTTCTACAGGCGGGGGGGGGGGAATGGTTTGGCATTCCTGTTTGAGACACAGGTTCAAAAGGGACTGGAACCCAGACCGCCGTGGTCTTGATCCAGGGTCTTGATCCAGGGTTTAGAGATTCCCGTCTTAGAGAATGTGAGCTCTGTGACTGAAACATAATGATTGCACATGAAAGGTGGCCGACATCGGGACGTGAGAAATGTGTAACTCAAAGATTGCATATTGAAAGAAAAGACAGAAGTAAAGCTACAGAATCCATGAGCTTTTGCATACTCGTTCATTTAGCATGAGTGAAGGTGCCCACAACAAACTGTGTGTGTGTGTGTTTGCTTCAACAGTCTATCAGAATACATCTGTCAACAATTCAGAGGTGAACACACATGCAGCCATACAGTCCATAATGTATCATCCAATAGGTGGCTATTTATTCATACGTCATGAGGGTCACTCACTGCATATTTGGTAGGTGTGTGTGTGTGTGTGTGTGTGTGTGTGTGTGTGTGTGTGTGTGTGTGTGTGTGTGTGTGTGTGTGTGTACAGTACCAGTCAAAAGCTTCTTCTCATTCAATGTTTCTTCTTTATTTTCTACATTGTAGATTCATATTAAAGACAAACTTTTGACTGGTACTGCATCTATATATATATATATATATATATATATATATATATATATATATATATATATATATATATATATACACACACATACATACTGGCTGAAGATGGGTTATAATATGTGACATTTACTTTAAAATGAGGTGATGGGAGGAGCTTCCTTAACGATATTCACCTCATCTCGTTGCACCAGGCAATTTGGACTTACTTCCTTAGTTCTTTGGAACATGTGAATCAACAGGTGATCCTACATAACTGTAGATGGCAAGCGTTGCATTATAAAGCACACACACACACACACACACAGACAGACACACACACTCCCCAGGCTAACGGCATCAGTCCACGTACATCGGGGAGATGGGAGAGGTGGGGAACTGATCCAGGATGCGACAAACATAACTGGCGACGTCCACGAAACGCTCTTCATACATCAGAATGAAGGGGAGTTTCTGGAGGAGAGACGAGGTGAGCTTCAGGCTAATGTCTGACATTGTTTTGATCAAAAAGGGGGAGTAGAAACGACACCAGAACAGTCGGAGAACTCACCAGAAGCTCCTTGTACTTTGGCCGTTTTGATTCGTCCTTTGTGAGGCTGCACAGAAAGAAGAAACATCTCCATCAGCAGGATGCAAGTGTCAGACTCTAGTGATCCACTGGTGAAACCCATGCCATGTGGTAGAGGAGAGGAATCTTACCAGAGGTTGACGAAGTTGATGAACTTGGGGGAGAACTGCCTCTCCTCTGAGTTGCTGAGGTGAGGAGGTTCACCTTTCACCACCTGTGTCAGCTGATCAAAGACGCTGTTCCACTTGGGGTAGGGGAATCTTCCTGTGGCCAGCTCATACTGAAACAAAGGCAAAACGCTGATGACTGGGGTTCCTTAAAGCAACGTTCGGGTCCATTTCAAAGCTGCTGGTGACCTTTATTTACATACCAGGGTGATTCCCAAGCTCCACACGTCAGACCGGACATCATAGCCCTGCCTGGAAGCACTGGGGTCTATCCTTTCAGGCTGCAGGACGACACACACACACACACACACTCTGTTAATCTGGGGACACTCCTTCCACAATGTATTTAATAAGATGTCATCAGACTACACTCATACGGTCCATCGCCGAGGGAAAATGTGCTTTTTAAACACTCTCTACATCTTTGTCTGCCTGATACATTCAGCTTCATCACTTCTGATGCTTACCGCCATGTAAGGCCTGCAGCCCGCGTCCCTGGTCTTGGCTATGGAGTCCACCAGCTGACCGCTGATGCCAAAATCACACAGCTTGATATTACCCGTTCGGTCCATTAGAATGTTGGAAGGTTTGATGTCTGAAATGATACAAAGAGACACAGAATTGGTCCACGCTATGAATGCAAGTACAAATCGAAATGTTTTGAATAACCAAACCTGATTTATATAATATAAGAATGTAAGACTTACCTCTGTGAATTATTTTCAAGTTTTCTTTTAAGTGGTTCAGTGCTTTAACAGTCTGTTGAAGACAAACATAAAACACATCATTTTGTTTCCATGACGTGACCGGTATGAAATCAAAATGTAGTAAGAAAAAGTGAATCATTCACTCACTGCTAATGTTATTTTGCCTAATATTTCCTCTGGAATGACAGCCTCTAATGCACAATATACATATTTGTAGAATTTGTCTAGTGAGGTAGCCATAAGTTCCATACAAATCCAACAGTCCCCCTGAAACAAAGATAGGAAGGTTATAAAAATAGTATTAAAATATTAGATTTCATAGATATGCTACTACATAGCAACCATCGTAGACCAGACCTCTCTGAAGAGAGCGCCGTAGAACTGAACAATGTAGGGACAGTCACTACTCCTCATCACCACGTCCAGATCCATCAGCAGCTGCTTCTGCTCCTTCTCATCCACCGTGGAGCGAATCCTCTGAGAACACACACATCTACAGTTCAGACTTACTCCTACCAGCTACAGGGGATGACCAAAGTTCATCTTTACATGATACTATGCCTAAATATGTCGATACAGATACTGAAAAGATACCACGGCAAAATCTAAAACATCAGCAAAAGTCATGGAATAATAGATGACAGAACCTAAAATTAGTTTTCCTGTTAATTAAACATGTTAAAATGTATTTAAATGTAGGTGGTATGATCACATTAAACCGTGATTTTGAAAAACAGCGCCCCCCCACCAGCCCATCAGTAACCATTCAGGTGGAGAGTGGTACTGCAGCAGAAAGACAGAGAACAAAAACAGGCTAAAATGATAATAAATTCAGGTTCTGTGAGAGTTCTATGAGGGTCACCTTGACAGCCATGATCTGGCCCGTGGGTTTATGGACCATCTTGTTGACGGAGCCATATGCCCCGCGACCAATCTCCCCCAGGTCTCTCAGATCCTCCGCCGTGAAGTCACAATGCTGCTCCGGAGAGATCTTCAGCTTCCCCGACGATTCGATGCTGTGTGTCCGCATACGCTCTCTGCAGGGGCACAGAGGACGGGGGTGAGACAGGACGGGACGAGGTGTAAGACAGGAGAGACAGAGGAGCCAGAGGAACATTCAGTGATGCCTACAAATATTACATTTCACTATTAATATCACGTTATTCTATCATGAGCTGTCTCTACTCACATGTGAGGGTTCTGGAAAGAGGGAGGCGTCGGTTGGAGCGGCAGCCTGGAGGCTGGTTTCACTGGAGGGTTGGCAAAATTCAGCTTCAGGGCTTTACGTTTACCTGCAGAATGAAGAAAGCCATCCAGATTCCAACAACATGCTGAACGCACAGTAACCTCTCTCTAAACACATGACGTGTGTGCAATAAGAAATATTAATGAAATGCATGCCATAAGTCTCTCACATGACCCAGGAACAAGCACATTGTTGTTGCTTTGCACTACTGTTGCATCAACGTGATTTCAATATCCAGTCTATGACTTTTGGTTATCTCACGCTCTTCTCGAGATCAGAGGAAGCACAAGATGCATTTTGAACACAAGCAAAGATGTACAGGGGGCCGCTTCCTTCAGCTGTTTTCATTCAAATCCATTTCTTGTTGTATTAGGAAACCTCAACCTCTAACCTCAACAGTCCTGTAAGATATCAAGGTGACCCAACACTTAGAGAGCACTTGTTTTAAGACAGTCTGTCACCTAAATACCAATCATGACAACACATTCGCTTTGCTAACTAGGTGTTGAGTTGCATTCGCCCTGTTCAACCAGCTCTTCAACCTTTCAAGCCCCACTGCTAATGAATATCTGCTTGCCAAAACTGCATTTGTGACAGCTAATCACAGTGGACAGTGGACAGACCCCCCCCAACCACCAGAGCACCACACAGGCTGCTTCAATAGCATACAGTGGGATCCTTTCATCCGTGTATTCCATTTCAATATGAGCATGATAAACACAATAACATCGCTGACCAATCAGTAGTCAGCAGCGCTCCTGGTCGTCGGCTCAATGGAAGTCAGTGAGGAGAGGAAACCACTTTAGGCTATTGAGGTGTAGAGGTCGGTGTGCTTTGTGTGAGTCTATTGCTTACTTTGGGACACTCCAGACAGGCTTATCTGAAATCCTGAAGTAAAGAAAACACATTTTACTACACCTTCTTCAGGCTTTTATAGCAGTGATTCAGAAATGTAGCTATTTCCAGGTACCTTTACGGGACTTTTAATTCGAAATGTCTCTAAATCGATGCAGCAAAAACACTAAATTGTGTGTGCGTGTTAAAAAAGAAAACGAAGAATTAAGTGATTGTACTTGATTTCATTCAGTAAAGTAATTCAAATTCCTCCCAAGGTTATGTTTTACTGGGAAACACTTGTAAAGACAGTCAAACAGTCAAGCCTGTGGTTAAAGTACTGCTAACGGAAGTGTGAGTACCTGTTTCATTTTGACATCTCCAGCAGGCGTTGGTTTCTGTAAGGTTCAGATAAAAAAAAAAAACATGTGATACTAAATCTCTGCCACAGAGGAAAAAAACCACAACACATATGTGATACATGACAGTATTGTTGTTGGTTTATGGGTAAAATGAATGGGTCCAACTGTCTCAGCCTGACAACACATCACACCAAAACACACTACTAATTTTCACCGCTGTGAAGTTGGCTGGTTGTGCTAGGTAGGCTAGTTGTGCTAAGTAGGCTTGTTGTGCTAGCTGTGCTAAGTAGGCTAGTTGTGCTAAGTAGGCTTGTTGTGCTAGCTGTGCTAAGTAGGCTAGTTGTGTTAAGTAGGCTAGTTGTGCTAGGTAGGCTAGTTGTGCTAAGTAGGCTTGTTGTGCTAAGAAGGCTTGTTGTGCTCGCTGTGCTAAGTATGCTAGCTGTGCTAAGTAGGCTAGTTGTGCTAGGTAGGCTAGTTGTGCTAAGTAGGCTAGTTGTGCTAGCCTTGACTACACACAAGCATTGATACGTGAAAACTGGATTCTCATGTGATGCTAGCGTTATATAGCTGACAGCCCTCCCTCTACTGTGGCTTTATGACTTCAATCATTGATGTAGCTTAAAGCATCTCATCTAAATAGATGTGACTGAGAAAGTAAAAAAAAAAAAAAAACTATTCTAAGCTAGCTGCCTGTCTTTCCGTCCGATAATGGATTCAGAGTGTTACGGTTTGGTAGAAATGTTCGTTACAGAGCTGACTTTTTTTTAAATCAGCAGACATGTTGTTCTGTAAAGTAGCAGTGTTAAAGATTGAGCTGGTTATTATTATTTTTTAGTATGACTTATATGACGGGCTGAAATATCGACGGAACGAACGTTAACGATTGTCAACGTCAAAAAACCCGCTGTCAAACAACTGGAGAAAATTAATCAACAATGTTAAAACATTTATTGATATAATTACTCCATTTAACTTTAACTGTATTAGTTATATGATGTATTTTGCCACAGACAGCGGTGCAAACACTGGCCTGGCTAACAGAGAGAACCCCTTTAGTGTAGGCCTTGGTGGTAACGTTACTAGTTAGTTAGCAGCCTGATGCTGCTCATATAGAAGAGTAGACATGTTTGAATGCATTATATACGATGTCACACTTCGTGTGTTTTAGTTTCTAATAAGAAACACGTCGGTCTGAAGGAATGAAAACACCGTCACCGTCGGTTCAACAGACCAAGCATCAGTGCTAACCGATAGCTCGTAGTTTCAGGGAGACACTCAAAACTGGGCAACGGCAGCTACAGCGTCAGCGGAAATTGCGCGTTTCAGCCTTCAGAATAAAAGTGTATAGTTTCACAAACCACTAACGACACAACATAGCTGTTATGTTGTGTGATTATCACACTGACTGTATTTCAATTAAACAGTAGGGTGTGAATATTCAAATAGTTAGGTTCCCTATGTGTCTCACGTCAACAATGACTGAAACGTGTAACACTACTGCCTGTGCACTAAGTACTACTAACCAACAGTTGTCAACAACATGCCACGGATTACTTGGAAAGTAGTAAGGACTGATAATAACTAGTAATACGCTCAATTTACAACACTTCATATAACAATCAAAAGCATTTCAATCTACAAAAGAAATCATTCGAAAAAGAATAATTGAAAGTGTTCACATCGAACCACAAACTCGCGGATCTTATTTTGAAAATTCCGTCAGGAAACCTTTCATTATTCCGTCTAACTTGACTACAGGTTTTTCTGTTCCTGCTGGGAAAGCTACCTTTTCCTACCAGCTCCAGAAAGAAAGAAACCAGCTCTAGAAAGTAAAAGAAACAGTGAGATAAAGGCCGCCTACCTTGCATGCTGCTACTCTGTGTCTGCTGGTGAAAATGGTGCGACGCGGATCCTACAATGTTGCTGCGGTTGCTGGAGCTTGTGGAGTTGCTGTCAGGTCTGGGAGTCGCCATTGTTGTGTTGGATTCCGGGCAACAGCGCTCAGGCTGCGATGCGGAGAGTGAAACTTCGCCCTCTCTGCCTCCAGACGGGACACTGCGCCACTTGGACGCAGCAGCTGCTCCACGGCCACGTCTGTGCTGCCGCTGCGTTCACGGCCTGTCGGAAATACAGGCATCACAACACAGTCTCTACCTTTTACAACTCATATGGTTCACTAAAAAATAGTTAACTTTAATCACCATTATTAGTGTTGTAGTGTAGCAGTTTGAAAGTGATTCGCATAATTTTATGTTGTTTGAATATTTTAGGAAATCACCTGAGCAAATTCGTTTTTTATATATATATATATATTTTAATTTACATCGAGTTATCTTGTCAAAGAGCACATATTGTGAAAAAAATACTTTGACTCAAGTGCACTTACTTGTTAAATTAAAGCTTTTAACCACATTTAATGGTCTTGTGGAGTTTGTTCAGTTGTCATGGAGATCTCTATATGCCTCCTGATATATTCACCTCCCTGCATGTTAAAACCTAATTCCCAGGCAACGCCATCTGCTGATGAATACTGTGAGATTATGATAAGATTATTCAATTACTTTAGTTACTCGTTCATACTACTTATCTTAGTATTTGTCTCCACTGTCACTTTGTCGTCTTTTTTCTCACATAAAAATAACAATTTACAATAACTGACTAATGACTACATTAGCAGAACCTCCATAGTGTTAATGCACCACTGTGTCCAGGGTGATGTCAAACAATTCAGGCTCAATCAATGACCAATGACACATTAGCAGATACTTCAAGTGAAACCACTGTGTAGAGTCATTGAAGCCACAACTTTCCCAGGTAACACAAATGCAGCATAAGATACCAATGAGACATTTAGCCAGACACAGAAGTAGAACCACTGATGGTAGAGATTTTATTGTCAGTCATATTGTTTGACATATTTAATCATACAGCTTTGCATTCATCTGCCCTGAAAGCTGGGTAATATATCAGTTATACTTAGCCACGCCATGAACCCATCAAATCTCACTAGATTGCACAATACATTGCTCTGCAAATAACAGAATAAGAAAATAAGTTACTGGGTGTGCAAAAATTTAAAAAGGCAGCAGTTGCAATAAAAACTCTTAATTCTTAAAATGTGTCTACAAATTCTATCAAATTAAAACACAACCAGTGTATATGTATGTATGTAAGATACAACATGATTATAAATAATGAAAACCTAAAAGTGCAATAATTCGTTTGAGGTACTGTAGTTGCTCTGCAGAGGGAAGTGAACGTGACACACTTCCAAAAACACAGATGTGGGTCCGTCTGTCACATTTGAAAGTATTCCTACCTTTCAAACTAAAAGCATGTAGAGTTAGACTACTTCCTTGGCTGAAGTGCGTTCATGCATTAGGATGGGAGATTTTCATTTTGTAAAATCCCCGACTTCTCCAGATAATGTACCAAACATCCTCTAAATGTCCCACACAGAATATATTTGTCTTAATCCCAGTTATTGGAATGAATCTTATTTACAGCATGTGTCATATTGCCGTTTGATCGGCGTCACTTTGGCTTGGAAACAAAAAGACTCGATCTTTGATCCTCCCGGTCCCCTTCAGCTCCATCCTGTCCTCGTACACGGAGACTGTGCCGAAGGCGTTGCTGTCCGGCGGAGTCTCGATCACCCCCTCTAACGTCAGATGGTGCACTCCAGTGTCTTTGTCATGGTGGTATCCCCCGTCGTGGTCGTGTCCAGCCAGGAAACACACCACACTGCTGTGGGACCGTATGACGGCTAGGAGCTCATCGAAGTTCCAGGCCAGGCAGATGGGTTCTGTGGAGGATGGGTGGACAGGAAGGTGACCTGGATGGGAAAACAGGTTTACGTTTACTTCAACTGTTGCAGCTGCAGGACATCAGAAAACTTATTATTACATTTTTATTTAGCTGAGCTTTTATCCAAAAATTGTGACATTATAACATATTTACTGACTCCACATAAAAGATGCCAGGAATCCAAAAATAATGGGATTAGTTGATACTTTGTGAAAGCGACAGGTTTCTCGTACTGATAATTGTGACTCGTTCCCGTTTCTCATCAGCCAAGTAGAGAACGGCGTCCAGCCAGTCCAGCTGGTCCTTACTGAAGCCGCCGTTGAACATGGTGAACCTCTGCTGCAGGCCCTCGGGCACTGAAACAACAACACAACATAGGAAAATCACAATCTACTACTTCACTGTCAGTCACCCTGGTGTGAAGTGTCATAAGACATGGAAATGAAAAACTAGGGTGGTCTATTTAAACGCTGGGGAAAATCTGGGTAGAGACCCTTTTTCCGGTAATGAGGTGATGTCACACAATGCATCACTTCCACTGTCTTCACTGGCATCCATCCATCTAAACTGTGCTCACGTTAACTATCATTAAGCTACCAGTCTGACCAGATAGGAGGCGGAACATTACATTGATTTGTGCTGCAAAAACTTGTGGGTGGATGGATGTCATGATATTATCGGGTGAAATTGATTGGTAGCTGATGTAAAAATGTATATATTTTTATTGGTTTTATGATTTTTTTTAATGATTTCTTAAAATTAATATATTGAATATTTAAAATACATAACATATATTTCTATTTCTTAGTAAAATAGTAGCCCAATGCTGTTATTTATGACCATGACATACAATAACTGTGACTATGACATACCTGGGGGAGAGTTGAGATCCTCGTTGTTGTTGTACTGTCTTATTAAACTCATAGCATCAGTGTACTGTTCACTGGACTGCTCTCTGCCCAGCAGGCTGACGTCATAGCCATCCAGGACTACAAACGTGAACCCGGGGACCGGGCTGAAGTGGTAGGCGTAGATCTCGCTGGCAGCCCGGACGTCCTGGACCCGGCTCAGCCTCCCGTCGCCGTGGAGGCAGCTGCTGTTGAGCTTTGAACGCAGCAGCGCGCTCCTGCTGAAGTTATAAAACTCGTGGTTCCCCCACACATGGTGGACCTCCACGGGGCCGCGGCCGAACTCCCTCAGCACGGTGTCCAGGGCTCGGTCCGAGGCGCCGTGGCCCTTGTTGAAGCCGTCGATGATGTCTCCCAGCTGGAGGATGAACGCCGGCTGGATAGCCGACTCCGACCAACTTTCCCGGGCGTTTCTGAGCAGCTGGAGGCTACTCCGGTAGTACCGCCTCCTCGTCCGGGTGAAATTGTATCCGTCGTCGATGTCCGCGTACTGAATGTCAGCCACCACGCCGAATGTAAACAGCGGCGTCTGTGGAGGACAGTTGTCCATTCTCGACTCCCGGAATAATTCACCTCCGTGTTGTCGAGGAAGTTCAGTTAGACCGGAGACACGAGCGAGTCCGGTATCAACTTCCGCACATGACGTTAGGGGAGTAGCGTCCTCCTCGGTCGGTGACAGTAAACCAACTGACAGGGGAAGAGAGAGGACAATAGCATGAACGACTTCCGGCGGTATCCTTCAAAATAAAGGGCCTGCATTCATCCACGCTAATGAATTACAGTTGACCAGAGGTCTTCAACGTTTTTCAGTAGTTTTTCAATAGTTAATTTAGCTTATTAGCTATAGTTATGAGCTTATTTAACCGGGCCAATAATAAAGGTACTTTGTAATGATGTATGTAAACAATGCTAATCCATTAAAATAATAATTGTTGACAGATTCATACATGTTAACAACATAAATCTATATTGGCATTTCTACATCACAATGTATCATTAACACAACAATTAACACGTATATGTGCTTATTATTGTATTAATGTCCATGTGTATTTTTGGACATATTTCAAATATTAAAAAGTTTGAGATCAAATCATTTTGGGGACCCCCTGCTGTAACTCTGACCCCCTGCTGAAGGTCTCTGCATAGACAAGGGAATGTTCCTACAACCATTCATCTCCATACGAAAACACTGAAAACACAAGCTCAACAGATTTATTTACATATTTATTAATATATTTGTTATTTTTGTAAATGTGGCTTGATCACACAGGTCAGCTGTCTGCTCCTTCCTCCACTGAAGTGGTTTCCTTTAACCCACCTGACAAAAGAAAACACAGATACTGAAGTGCAGATTTTGATCCAATATCTTTTTTTCTCTTCTCATTTTCAAGACTCATTACAACCTCTCGGTTTGAAGCATTTGACTCGTATAACCGCAATACTACAGTCATAACAAAACATCCATGAAGCTGAATTTATGCCTCAAAAACAGCAAGAACAAACACTGAACTTCAACAGATTATGGTACATTAACTGCAGGTCTATTGCATGTTTTATTAATAGTTTTGATAACCTGAGGAGTCTGTGCCTGCAGTCCACGCAGTCACGTCGGTGACACACTTGGGAATCCACTTGAGGGTGGTGGTCAACTCGTCCCACTCACCCTCCGCTTGGTCCTGCAAAGAAAGCACACTATTTATTCTGTGTAGTGAGAAGAAATCCTCTGAAATATATGACTGCAACACATTGTTATTTGTACTGCAAGTAACCAGGGAGTTTTCTATAACTGACATGTCGGCCTGGCTGTGTTCAGTATTTGTTACAAGGAACACGCTGCAGCTTGCATCTCCATCATACTTCTAGTTGTGAACATGCAACCTGAAGGTTTTATATCATGCATATGAAGTCAAACATACACTGAGATCAGGAAGTAAGCTACCGAAAAAGAAGAATAACTCTGCAATGCATTCTGGTGCATGCAAACACATTCCCATCATGCGAGACACAGACGTGGCTGAGTGATAGAAAGGTTGTGAGTAAAGCCAGTGACGTCACCTCCTCTGCTCTCATTCCAGAGTACAAGGAAGTGTCGCTGTTGAATTACCTGCTCTGCTTGCTGGTATTCACCGTGCTGCTCACACCCAATGTCGAACACGTGCTTCCCCCGGCCAATGGGCTGCAAGATAAGAAAAATCAAATTCTTTGATAATGACGGATCACAATGATAAAAAAAACACATTAATTTTAATTACAGCTATGTTTTAGTTGGACAGGGAACACAAGCACTCAGACAGGTTGTAAACAAAAGCAGTTCAACCAGATCAGCTGCCACTTCATTTGGAGGTGCACCTGTGATGTTGCTCGTCATTCAAACTGTGATGGATGGGTAATTGTTTTAGTGTTTCTCTCACCTAATGGTTTACAACCTGCCTGATCGTCACACTGCTCGTGTTTCTTGTCAAACTATTTCCAGCAATGTTCCAGCATTCTGGAATATTTGCAATCACAGTGTTATCATCACTGATTGAACTGATGATTTCTGATTAATCCAAGCATTTTAAAATAGAACTTACTTTGTTGTCGAGAAAGTTCCCCTTGTATCTGTAGTTAAGGTGGATGTACTGTCCATCTGACTCCATCTTACCATTTACCCATGAGCCTTTGTACTTTGAGCCAGTTTCGTGGTAGTGGTAAATGCCCGTTCCGTGCCTGGGCAATCAGAGAACACCAATGACGTCAGCTGCTAACCACAACACCAGCGTGCCTCCCATGTGATTTAAAAACTAGTAGTTATACCTCAAATGAGCCTGCCACTCTCCATCATACGTGTCTCCATTGGGGTAAGTGTAGAAACCATGACCCTGTCTCAGGTCCTTCAACCAGGACCCTGACAAACAAAGAGGTGCAACATTAAGTTTATTTGTGAAGCTCTGCACTGGACTGGAAACAGGAATATTGATAGACACCCTGCACACACACCTTCATATTTCGAGCCATCCGGATAGTAGAAGGTGCCCTGTCCATGTTTCATGTTCTGGTGATAGTCTCCTACATATCTTGCCCCATTCTTGAAGCGATATGTCCCCTAATAGATAAATAAATAGTCAAAGAGATCATTTCCCCGCCCAGGTAACATAATGGAAACCTCTATGGCAAGTTTCATCATGGACTGAATATGGATCTATAGACGAAACAAAAAATAAATGAATAGAAACAAGAGAACACTTGTTTTATTAATTAAGTGTTGAGCTCACTGTAGTCTAGACTGACTTCTAAATAAGCCACTTTCACCATATCTGAAGGCTTAAAATTCTCATGTTCATGTGGTGGAATAAAAAGTTGAATTCATACTTTACTCTAGTAATTGGTGTGAATGTTGAGGGCACATCTATCTATGCGTCTCCTCTATTTACCCGATATTCAGTCCAACAGCGCCCCCTGTTGTGTGATACTGTGTTTTAATGGTACTTCTTGCTGTATGTGTTCACTCCTAACAGGAACTGATGGACCTACCTGACCTGAACTGGTGGACTTGATGTGGACTCAACTCATTAGCCTAACTCATTAGCATACCTGCCCGTGCCTTCTGCCGTTCTTGTACTGCCCCTCATAGACGTCTCCGTTATGTAGAAGAGCTTTACCGACCCCGTGTCTCTCTCCGGCTATATTCCGGTCCCCTTCATATTCCTGTCAGTCAAACAGAGAAGACAGAGAACAGCTGATAAACAGCACAACTACATGCTAACGGTAGCTTCAGCTAGCTAACGTCACTACTACAACCGAACATAGTAATAATATAATTTTATTTTTAAACATATATTCTCACCCCGAGTGTACTGCGTTCATCGTTAAACTCATCCGTGTCCACATCCGACATTGTTGTGTATCCCGTTCGGACGACGTAAGATAAAGTTTTAGTGAGGGCATAAACGGCAAAGACGGTAAGAACGCTTGTCTACGGTTGCCGTGACAACGGTCTATCCCACGTGACCAAGAGTCTCGCGTGGTTTGTTTGGGTTGTAGCCGGAAGTTATCCTACAGAAACCGCATTTGTGGCTTTTCTCTCACTTAAAAACGAATTTATAACGAAAGATAGTTAAACTTGCAACCCGCTCAGCTGCTGTTGACTCGGTCGGACCTGTACGGAAGCCCATTTCCGCCAAAATAAAAAGTGTAAGTAGAAGAATTAAGTGCAAATAAAAATGTTTGTCGTATTTAATAATGAAAGTAAACATGAAAATGCTTGAAGACCCAAACTACACAGAAAAACAGATTGTAAAAGCAACTGCATAGATTGGATTTGTTTAACGTGCAGATCAATGGGAGCTGGCTTTCTCTCGGAGTCCCTAGTGGCCATTTAACAAACTGCAGTTTGTGCGTTGGCTTGTTTTCTCAGTTTTCCGCCTGATATCATACGTCACACAGGGACTTAAACATGGCTACTCTAATTAATTAACTCATTTCCACTCTAAAGATGTAGGTTTAGTTTTGTTCTTTCCACTTTGTCCTGTATCATAAGCAACAATATGCATGAACATCTTCAATAATCTATTGAACCTATCAAATGTATATTTACATACAACATCATGTATTACTTATTATATATCATTGATGATAATGGATGAAACGAGTGAGAAGCAATTGTCTATCAGCTGTCCATCAAATCATCAAAGTGCAGATAATACCTCTATTTAGCAGGGCCTTTATTTAGACAACTTGAACTTGACTTGACATTCACTTTTAAGCCCTGAGATTTTGCCATCTGTTGCATTAAAGATTAGAAAGAACTCTGATTGTAATCCGCCGCATTCACTTTGGCTTTCTGAGACTCATGAGGAGGCGATATCCAAAATGTCTGAAGCAGTTATTCAATCAATAGAAACACATGCCGGTTAAAAATGGCAAACGAAAGGCAGTTTGTGGCTGCAGTGATAATCCACTGCCTGTCCTCACACGGAGGATCACCGTCCCAGTGAGGGCAGTCCCTAAGAATATCTCCTTCCTGATTTATTCCCTCAAGTTGCCCACGTCTAAGGTGGAGGCCCGTAGGTTGACTGTCTGCTTGTTCATGATTTAGCACCCTTCTTGCCAGTTTGCAGCCATTAAGCTCCCTTTCATGACACCAAAATGACAAATGAGTGACAGTTTGAGGGAGTGAGTTCACTCAAAGCTGGTAGAGATGTGATGACCTGTTACCTTTAGAGTGACTCCCAAATGAAACCGTGGTAACTGTTGTATCCTAATAAACGATGGTGCTGTCTGATAATACTGGGAACTAACTGAGTGAATGTAAACCATGTCAGAAAATTATGATTTACAGTATTATATTGAGTTAAATTATAGTAAGCTATGGGACACACAATAAAAAACACCAGGAGACTGACGTTTGTGTCCTGTGTGAAGTAGTTTTGTTGCCTAACTATGTTATTTTGTTTTGTTCGTTAACCATGTGTCTAAAAATATAAGTTTGGTCCTGAAAAAAATAAATCTTGAAACTTCTTAGAGAGAGTAGTTTTTTATTTACTAGATTTCGATTTTTTATTTTGAACATGTCAAAATTAATACCGAAAGTGTCATACATAAAATAAAATAAATAGTAATATTATACAACTAGAAAGCATAGAGATATATGAATAACATATTTTTTCAGGAGTGGGAAGAAGTATACACTTAATTAATCCCACCCTTCTCCATACTGCATATTCCTGTCATACATATATTTTATTTTTTAAGTTAATTATTTATCATTAGATTATTTTTTTATTATTTATTTTTTTTAAACCAAAATCATTTTTCTCTTTTTAATTTTTAAATTTTTACTCATCAAGTATCTTACAGCTTATTTTAGTTGTATTAAAACCGAATGTTCTAAGAGACAGAGTTGCCAGAAAAAAAATACTCAAGAAAAGGCCAGAAAATTCTACTTACATGAAGTATTTGTACTTTGTTCATGTTAGTTCTGCGCCTGATAAGCGGTCCCTTAGACCAGCGTAAACCCAGGCTATAAAGAATGACTTGGCTATATCAGCTCAGAATCCTATAACAGCTGCTAATCGTCCTGTTCGGTTCTAATCTGCCAAACACAGCAGTGAAGATGCTAAACAAAGCACGGAACATTTCAGCATCCATGTGAGCGTTGGATCTCAGGCAGAGGTCACCCTCCTTTGGCATTCATTCTTTCCTTGAGCTGCAGTCGCTCCCCGCCACGGATTTATAACAAAAGCTCGGCGACATCCCCATGATATCGCATGCCGGAGTGATCACTTCTCTCCACCACACTCATTAGAGACTTTGACCTAAATATAGGTGTTTGTGTATCTCCTAACACACCAAGAGGGACCTTATAAAAGCAGTCCGGGTCAAAGCATCCATCATTTTCATCGTGGACTCTGCTGGTGAGGTCATGCTCATGTTTCATTGCTGTGATTCTGACTTTACTGTTAGATTTTCATCTCATGTCTGACTCAGGTGTCTCTGTGGAAGATACTTGTTCTAACTCACATAGAGAAGAGCTGATGACTAATATCCATTATTCTACAGTTATTAGAAGCAGCAGTTTTTAACCTTTGACCCTGGACCTTCCAGTCCCCTCTGGGGTGTGGTGCAGAGATGAGTTCCGATGCTGAAATGAGTGTGTTCGGGGAGGCGGCCCCGTACCTGAGGAGACCCGAGAGAGAGCGGATCGAATCCCAAAACAGGCCGTTTGACGCGAAGACTGCAGTGTATGTGGTGGATCCGAAGGAGCTGTTTGTTAAAGGCACCCTGCAGAGCAAAGATGGCAGCAAGGCGACCATTAAAACGGATGCAGGACAGGTTAGTAGTAGATGAGACAAAACCAATCTGTACATGCCCCCCCATACCGTTCTGCTGTTACATACCCGACCTTACGTCACAGGTCGTGGTGGTGAAAGAGGACCAATTCTTCCCCATGAATCCGCCCAAGTTTGACAAGATCGAGGACATGGCCATGATGACCCACCTGAACGAGGCGGCTGTGCTGTATAACCTCAAAGAGCGCTACGCGGCGTGGATGATCTATGTGAGTAATGAGGAGTTTACTGTAGCTACTTTATGCACTTCAAGGGCAAAGGTCAAGACTTGTGATTCGATTTTAATATTTAATGACGGAGTTAAGTATCTGTGTTACTGAAACGGTTTGAAAACCACTCCTCTCCTCCTCCATTGTGATGTTATCCCTTCTCCATAATTCATATCCTCTGTCAAACATAGATCTATTTTATGTTTTTAGTTCATTCTTTATCATTAGATTGTTTCTTTTGGGGTTTTTTTTAAACTCAACCAAAAAAATGTGTTTCACTAAAACCCTTAGGAAAGTGTTATAGTGTAGATGTTTGGATTACAACCAACTAAAAGTGTTTGGACAGTGATTTTAATTCAAATTTCACACATAGGCTACAGTATCACTTTACTGTATTTAAATCACTGTATGTTTTAATGAGAAGGAGATCCGAACCACAAGCCTAAATATAGTAATTCATGTTTCATAACAGAGTGGCTTCATGTTTGACATCATGGATGAATAAAGGAGAGGAGATAATTAATGCAGACATTTCCATACAGGTGGTGTCTTCCTTGGCATCAACTGGCCCTCTTGACCCCCAAGGACTTGTAGATGTTAAAAAGAATCAAAAAACATTTAACATTTGAACATTGTTTGACCTCAAAATCAGCAAATCCATGCTCAATCAAACAGTTATCATGATCCATGATGTGTTTGATGTGTTTCAGACCTACTCGGGGCTGTTCTGCGTCACTGTGAACCCTTACAAGTGCCTCCCGGTCTACAAGCAGGAGGTGGTGGTGGCCTACAGGGGTAAAAAGCGCCAGGAGGCTCCACCACACATCTTCTCCATCTCTGACAATGCCTATCAGTTCATGCTTACTGGTAAACTGGAAATATATATATTCAGTTTGCTATAAGGTTAGGGGTCCTAGCGAAGTGTTCTAATATGATTGTGGTATTATTTGTTACAGATAGAGAAAACCAGTCCATTCTTATCACGTAAGCTGCATATCTGATGCAAATATTACACCCTTACTTCTGAAGCGTTTGGGTCAAAAAGGAAATAAAAACCATTGTGGTGTCTTTCTCTTGTTTAGTGGAGAATCTGGTGCAGGAAAGACTGTCAACACCAAACGGGTCATCCAGTACTTTGCGACAATCGCAGGGTCCAGTGAGAGGAAAAAAGATGTTTCTGCCTCTGGAAAATTACACGTAACATTACATAATTATATTCATATTGGTTTTACAGTTGCAAATGGCTTCTTATCTGCATCTAATATTGTATTCTGTCCTGTCTGTTGCTGTAGGGGAATCTCGAGGACCAGATCATCTCTGCTAACCCCCTGCTGGAGGCTTTTGGAAATGCCAAAACTGTCAGAAATGATAATTCTTCACGTTTTGTGAGTAATCTTTGTTTATTCCCATTCCTGATGTATCTCTTCACTTCCTACATTACTTATTAATTTTCTTCCTTTTTTTCAGGGCAAATTCATAAGAATCCACTTCGGAACCACAGGAAAACTGGCTTCCGCTGATATTGAGACTTGTGAGTCAGAACCCACATGAAAATGTAAATCTGAGTTATGAGTATTCAGATTAAGTCAGTCCTGTTTTTTTGTTTTTTTTTTGGTAGATTTGTTGGAAAAATCCCGAGTAACGTTTCAGCTGTCTGCAGAGAGGAGTTACCATATCTTCTACCAGGTCATGTCCAACAGGAAGCCGGAGCTCATAGGTAACAGATCCGAGGACAGTTTGGGTAGACGTCTTGTTTATTGACATCCTTTGAATTTGATGGACATTATTTTTCCATCCAGAGACTCTCCTGATCTCCACCAACCCCTTTGACTACCCATTTGTTAGCCAAGGGGAGATCAGCGTGGCCAGCATTAATGACAGTGAAGAGCTAATGGCCACAGATGTAAGTCCTTTTTATTTTAATTTTCTATCCTGACAAACATCCACTGAGACTGACGTCGGTCCTGTTATCGTCCACTTTTAGAGCGCGACCGACACCTTGGGCTTCACCGGAGACGAGAAGATTGGCATCTACAAGCTAACAGGAGCTGTGATGCATTATGGGAATATGAAATTCAAACAGAAGCCAAGAGAAGAGCAGGCCGAGCCAGACGGGACAGAGGGTAAGTGTTATTCTCAGGATACTGCCTTAAATCTTATGCAAACTTCTTAAATGTCTGTTTTAAAGCTTCACATCTAACTTTTCTTCTCTTCCATCACAGTGTGCTTTAAAGTTTTCTTCTTCTGTCTCTGATCAGTGGCTGACAAAGCAGCTTACCTGATGGGTCTGAACTCTGCAGACCTGCTGAAAGCTCTCTGTTACCCCAGAGTGAAAGTTGGGAATGAGTATGTGACCAAAGGCCAGACTGTTCAGCAGGTACATGTTTGTTGTGATGAAGTCCTGAGAAACACTCCTATGCAAGGCTTTAGGACTTTTATTTATTTTTTTCGTTTTGAAGGTCTACAATTCTATTGGTGCTTTGGCCAAATCGGTGTATGAGAAGATGTTTCTGTGGATGGTCCTCCGCATCAATCAGATGCTGGACACCAAACAACCCAGGCAGTTCTTCATCGGAGTCCTGGACATCGCTGGGTTTGAAATATTTGATGTAAGTTTGCATTAAGCAGTGAATCTTCTGTCATTTTTTACAATGAATCATTTGGTCGTTTGTCGCTTGTTTTGCAGTATAACAGTCTGGAACAGCTGTGTATAAATTTCACCAATGAGAAGCTGCAACAGTTTTTCAACCACCACATGTTTGTGCTGGAGCAAGAGGAGTACAAGAAGGAAGGCATCCAGTGGGACTTCATTGACTTCGGGATGGACTTGGCTGCTTGTATTGAGCTTATTGAAAAGGTTGATCTATTTAAATATCACATTGTACCACATGGAAATCAATACAGAGTGTTCTTTTTGTGTAAAGTAATTTTTTTTTGACTGTCCTCAACAGCCGATGGGCATCTTTTCCATCCTTGAAGAAGAGTGTATGTTCCCCAAGGCGTCAGACACCACCTTCAAAAACAAGCTGTATGACCAACATCTTGGGAAATCAAACAACTTCCAGAAGCCCAAGCCTATCAAAGGCAAGGCCCAGGCTCACTTCTCTCTGGTGCACTACGCTGCCACTGTGGACTACACCATCACAGGCTGGTTGGACAAGAACAAGGACCCGCTGAATGACACCGTGGTCCAGCTCTACCAGAAAGCCAGCCTCAAACTACTGGCCTTCCTCTATTCTACCTATTCTGCATCAGATGGTAAAAACATTTCCTTTGTTTAATATATTTTTAATCGGGGGCCAGTCTAAGCCTTCATGGGTTCTCCAGCACCCACCCTCTCATAGCACCACCGTGAGCTCCGTCAGTACTGTTGCTATGTTGAAAACTTTGCTTCTAGAGAACCCTGGTGGAGCTGCGACTGTAAAGAAAGCCACAAAGAAGAAGGGCTCATCCTTCCAGACTGTATCAGCCCTCTTCAGGGTAACTGCATACTCAATTAATATCACATATTTTGCTCATTTGTGATACAGCGGTTCTAAAAAGGCACTGACATTGATCATCTCCAACAGGAGAACCTGGGAAAGCTAATGACAAATCTCAAGAGCACCCATCCTCACTTTGTTAGATGTCTGATTCCAAATGAAAGTAAAACTCCAGGTATTTCAGTGGATGATACAAACACTTTAATCAGAGCATTTAAATAGTAGCTCGATTCTAATGGTACTGGTTGAATTTTAGGGATTATGCAACACCATTTGGTCATCCATCAGCTACGATGTAATGGAGTGCTGGAAGGAATCAGGATCTGCAGGAAGGGCTACCCTAGTAGGATCCTGTATGGGGATTTCAAGCAAAGGTAAGGGGCATGAGACTAGATTTATGTGAAATATATCTTTTTAAATCTGCATTTTTATATGGAATACCATTCTTGTAGGTACAAAATTCTGAATGCCAGTGTTATACCTGAGGGACAATTCATTGACAACAAAAAAGCTGCGGAGAAGCTGTTGGGGTCTATCGATGTGGATCACACACAGTACAAGTTCGGGCACACCAAGGTAATCCAGTTGTTTTTGGACTTCCAGACCGCTCGAAAGGTAGGGATCGCTGTGTTTGCTTTCGATGTGTCTCTGTGATCCTAAAACGGCTTGCTTTGTTCGATTCACGAGACTCTCAGCTTTCAAGTGATGAATAATATGACGCAGATGCATTGAAAATAACATGATTAAACGGAATGAATGCGAAACTAGTGCAAAACGGCCCGCGGGCGGCCCGTGGCCACGCAACAAGGCAGCTCTGGATGCTAATAATCTCCAAAATGATTGATATTGGAATAAGTTTGATCACACAATAGTTTACCATGAACATCTCCTGACAAAAATCTCTTGACAACAAACACTCTCCCTCTCGGTGGAGACGCAGTTGCCGCACATACACCACCGGTTTGCCCTTTAAGCACCGCATTACGGCAGTTTTTACGACAGCCGCCTGGTTTCCGCCCCTAGTGGGAATCGCGGGCTCAGAGGGATGTAGTGAAGCTGCAGCCGAACACGTTGATTCTCCGATATAGACTCTTATTACTGTGGTGTTTCCATTAGTGACGGTCGTCACCCCCTTGACCGTTCTTCAGGCAAACACATATTACACATACATACATCAACATTAATAAAAAGAGAGCTCTCTATTTTTTTTTTTTTTTGCTGGCCAGCCATTTATTTTTATTTTCAAAGGACAATTGAAAGACTCTTTTATAAAACACCTGATTGGTGATTCTTTTTATTTTATTTGATATGTTTATGGGGTAAATTCTCCCTGAACCGAAGGACTATTAACTCAGACAGAGCATTCAAGTGTTTTTTCCTTTTCTATCAAAGGGAATATTTTATTTATTTATTTTTATATAAAAAGTGAATGTTTTCAAAACTGCTACGTCGCTGCTTCTTCTTCTTCTTCTTCTTCTTCTTCTTCTTCTTCTGCTGCTGCTGCTGCTGCGCCCGGCCTCGCTCCGTGGCAAGATGGCCACCAGGCACTCACTGACGGGCCCTCCCTCTGGGCCTGGCTCCAGACGGGAGGCCCGGGCTTCCTCCAGGCCGGGTCACTCCTCTTCTTCCTATATTCATGGGGGTCTTTTGAACCATTCTTAGTCTGGCCCCTCACCTGAGACCAAATTGCCATGGGAAACCCCACCAGGAGCACAAAGCTCCAGACAACACAGGCCTCAGGGTCATAGGGACACGCAAACCTCTCCACCGCGTTAAGGTGATGGTTCCCGGAAAGGTTTTTTTTTTTGGTTGTGGGAAACCGGAGCGCCCGGAGTAAAACCCACAGGGGAGGGGATAATATGGGAGAGGGTGAGGAGGTATTTCATTTGGCCACCCTTTTTTTTATAATTATATATAGCTGTATTTTTTTTACAGCATATATTATTTTATAAATTTAGGGCCAAATCAGGACACAGCACCAGTTCAACGTCTTTTACGCAGACCGATGCCGTGTTTGAACCTCTTGAAGAGTGATTTCTTCTTCTTGGGGGGCTGCACCTCCTCTGACAGCTCCACACAAGGAAGACTCTTCTCGAGGCTTTCGACCTGGAGCTCAGTCACCAGCTGGTCGGGTGAGATCTGGTGCAGCTCCTCAGCTCCCTGAAGATCACCACCATTCACAACCTCGATGTCTTCTGGTTCCTTCGCCAGCTCCTGGTCCAGGGTCCTCTGCTGGAGTTTTGCCTTTAGCTGAGATAATTCAGCTCGGAGGTCCTTGTTGTCCTCCTCGGCAGTCTGGAGGTCATCCGAGAGCTGCTGGTTGGTGGAGACCTGTTTTATCAGGGCCTCCTTCGCCTGCTCCACGTTTGAGCTCCTCAGTGAGGTTCACCCTAATGCTGTTCTCTTCAGCATTGATTCCCTGCTGCTCACGCTGCTGCTCACGCAGCTGCTCAAGCAGGAAAGGTTTTTTTTTTGGTTGTGGGAAACCGGAGCGTCCCGGAGAAAAACCCACAGGGGAGGGGGTAATATGGGAGAGGATGAGGAGATATTTAATTTGGGGCCAAATTGTTTTTTTTTCTAGTGGGGGGAAATCGGCCCTCCCAGAGAAAACCTACACGACACAGTACAATTCACTGTGCCGCCCTTTTTTTTTATAATAATATATAGCTGTATTTTTTTATAGCATATATTATTTTTCGATTTATAAATTTAGGGCCAAATTAGGACACAGCACCAGTTCAACGCCTTTTACGCAGACCGATGCTGTGTCTGAACCTCTTGAAGAGTGATTTCTTCTTCTTGGGGGGCTGCACCTCCTCTGACAGCTCCACACAAGGAAGACTCTTCTCGAGGCTTTCGACCTGGAGCTCAGTCACCAGCTGGTCGGGTGAGATCTGGTGCAGCTCCTCAGCTCCCTGAAGATCACCACCATTCACAACCTCGATGTCTTCTGGTTCCTTCGCCAGCTCCTGGGTTTTCTGCTGGAGTTCTGCCTTTAGCTGAGATAATTCAGCTCGGAGGTCCTTGTTGTCCTCCTCAGCAGTCTGGAGGTCATCTGAGAGCTGCTGGTTGGTGGAGACCTGTTTTATCAAGGCCTCCTTCGCCAGCTCCTGGTCCAGGGTCCTCTCCAGGAGTTCTGCCTTCAGCTGAACTAATTCAGCTCGGAGGTCTTTGTTGTCCTCCTCAGCAGTCTGGAGGTCATTTGACAGCTGCTGGTTGGTGGAGACCTGTTTTATCAGGGCCTCCTTTGCCAGCTCCTGGTCCAGGGTCTTTTCAGATAAATCAGCTTGGAGGTCCTTGTTGTCCTCCATGGCGGTCTGGAGGTCATTTGCCAACTGCTGGTTGGCGGAGGCCTGTTTTGCCAGGGCCTCTTTCGCAAGGTCATGGCGCAGAGTACTCTGATCCAGCTCTTCTTGCAGATGAACTAATTCAGCTCTGAGGCCTTGGGCGACCTTCACCTCAGCCTGGAGATTAATGGTTGTCTCCAGGTTGATTGAGGCCTGTACTTTCAAGTACTCCAATTCCTCATCCTTTTCAAAGTTCTCCTGCTTAAGGCTCTGGATTGCCAGGTCCAGCTGTTCGAACTTTTCCTGGAGGATTAAATGAGACACCTTGAGGTCCTCATGCTCCCTCTGAAGATCTTTCTTCTTCTTGATCTTCACGCAGCAATGGACTGCAGAGGCGATCTCCATTCTATTCAGAGTCTCTGGCTCACTTGCCTTCTTGAGCATCTCCAGTTCGCCACGGATGGCCTTTCCCCGATTGATATGCATCTCTTTCAGGGTCTTTTGCCGTTTGAGCTCCTCAGTGAGCCCCATCCGAATACCATATTCTTCAGCGTTGATTCGCTTCTGCTCACGCAGTTGCTCACGCAGCTGGTTGATGGTCTCCTGAGGGGTCAGTTGGACACAAGGCCTGCTGCTGTTTCCCCGCTGCATCTTGGCTGCAGGAATAATAGTTTACAAGATGGTACAATGTAAACTGGCTTTCGCCGAGGAACAGATGGACGAGAAGAGCAGACTGGTGGAGACAGCCTACTCCAGGTGTAAAAGTTCTGTCACTATCTGTTTGAACGTAGTTGAAATTTCGTTCCTCTCACAAAGTTGTAATAAGTTCAAAATATCACTATCTATTCACTCTCAATCGCTATCTCTCAAAAACTCTCTCTCTCTCCAAACTCCAAAAACCCCACGATGAGTTCTGGTCCATGCTTTCATTTATACTCTCCAGGGTCACGTGATGTCACCGGTCATCAAAGGCATCAAAGACATCAAAGCACATTGTACATTCCAAAATGAAAAAAAAGAAAAGAACTTTCAGGTTGCCATAGTAACCGCTGCCCTTAAACATGTTTACATTGGTTTTTCATCGACTTCAGGACCCCAAAAGTTTGCCATACTTTAACTTCCAAACGTGATCAAACATTTAAAACGTTCACAAGACTGTGGACTTTATTGGGTCAAACATTCATGTCGATGGTCGGTACGGTTTTCCCGATATCGCAGTTTGAGTTTGGTGAAGTTTCAGATGTTATAATGGGTGTGAATGGAGCGCAATCTTCAGCTCGTGTCGATATAATATAATATTTCTAACTATTTAGTAAGTCTACCAGAATTGTATTTGTTTTTTCAATATTTACTGCATATATACAGTATATGCAGTATATACAGTATATATATATACACATTCCACTTTTTTCTTGGGTACAACCACAACCACGAATCATCATTCACCTCCTTGTTCATTCAGATTGACAGGCATACAGACAATCTTATTTCCCAGTGAAACAGGAAACAAGGAAACACAGGCAGGACATAAGGTCGGGAGGAATTTGATGATTCAAAAGATCTCTCTCTCGTTGGTACTCGCTGATTTAAGTACGCGCGGTTAAAATCACGTTTTCATTTCAGCTTGACTTTAAAGGGCTGGTCCACCATTATGATTATCATGTTTTTAAATCATTCTGTAGCCTCCCACTGCTGTTCCCACATACACATATACCTCATGTAACCTGGTTGGCAAACTTCTGACCCCACTCCGGTGTGTAATCCTACACAAGTTCCTGAAAATGGTGCAGTTTCCTGAGAATGAACCTGAATCTACAGAATTTCTTTTGCATATGTGGCCGCGGCGTGCGCTTGGCCCCGTCTAACTGTGAGCAGCAGATCTAGAAAATCTATGTAACACCGCCAACGCCACCTTAGGACTTTCACCTAAAAAATATACTCCTTTAACATTAATATCTCAGAGAGGGTTTCCCGAAAACATCCCGGGCCGTGTCACACCTGCTGCGATCGCCATACCCGTCACAAAACAGACTAACGAGGACACCAAAGAACCAAAATGAATAGATACCATATATCATCCGGTTACATATATATTGGATATATTGGATGGCGATTATGCACATGGTGTATGATGGTCAATAAGCAAGCGCAAGTGAGGAAATAAATGTATGTTATTATTACGGCGCTTTTCGGCATGAGACTGTGACATTGCAGAATTGTAGCACCGCCCCTCCAGTCCCCCCGTAAACTCTGCTGGCTCTGTCATCACTTTTCTCATATTAAGCACATTTATAATGTAACTGTACGCTGCTCAAACATCCCATTTCACTGGGGCAACATGTCATTCATCCCTAGGCATTCTACTTGGGTGTGAATATACAGGGGAGCCACATGAGCAATACCTGATTAATACTTGCAACCCACAGATTAGTAAGGCCGTTGTGTTTCATTTGACGTTCCATCTGTGGAGGTCGGTTAGTGAGGAATAATTGCTTGTTTGTACATTAAGTCTCTTTAGAAGCGTGGGCGCCTGGAGGCAACGACCCACTGCCATCATGTCTTCAGCAAATAGTATTCTTCGACATATAGGGTAAGCAGCAGCCAAAGAGCCACAACTTACTGTGCAGGCTCGAGTGGGAAAACCGTGTTGAATAGAAGCAGAATATTGTTCTATTAATTACGTATTGCAGACCTCGTTGCTCAGAATGAAATTCCCGCCTGCGGCTTTGCACCAAAATATCCTCCCACTCTGTTTAGCAGGTTCCCGGCCGCTCATATATGATATGTTATTAGTCGTATTCTTCTTCCTCTCTTTGCAGCCTTATGGAACCTATGGAAGAAAATTATTTCCGGCTGCGATGGTAAAAAACTGCTGTGAAACGGGAGTGATATTTAATTTGCAATCACAGGCCGAGACGAACAATCAGCCTGGCGGACGACAAAAGAAGAAGTCGTTAATGATATGACACACTTTAAAAGAAACTTTCTGATTTACTCAACATGAAATACAAGGCCATTAAAAAGCATTGCCTATGCATTGTAGACATAGCACTGTGGTGTCCATGGGACCACTTTAATGACACATAGGCAACCTATTTACCTGAAGTAATGTTCCTCTGGTAAAGCGTTGGACTTTGGAACATGCATACACACTTAGGAGTCCCCAGATCCTCAGAGATTCTCCTTGTTGGTCAAAGTTTCCTGGAGATGTGATGTGAAAGCACAGCTGCCATTTTCTTATGGTTCACTGAGAGGTGATCAAAGCACTGTGCTAATGTAACAAAAAGTGATCGGGCTATAAATAATTCATCACATCATTACACTGAGAGACATTAATAGATTAAACATCACTTTATACAAATATGTACTGTTCTCACGGGGCCTTCTCTGCTCTGTTAATGAAAGACGGTGGACGAGTGTTGGAAGCACAGTGGGTCATTAACCTTGCATCATCTTGCTTTGCATGGCGACGTTTTGAATGTGTTAGTATCTAAAGTGAACCCTTTTCAAAAATGTTTCTATAGCCCTACTGGTACGGGACCAGCATCACCTGGGGACCTCTAGTAATTTGTAATAATTGCGGATGACATCTATGTTAACACTGTGGTCATTACAAAAAAATAAAATGGCAACAACCATTAACCAAGATGAGGCAACATGTGGTTGTTACTGGATGAATCACAATAATTCTCCACATTTAATATATGAATCTCTGACTGAATCTTGGTGGAACTTGACTCTTAAAAGTTTCCTGGAGTTATCCTATGAAATTGATTGATTCACAGTATGCAGGAGTAAATCATCATATGCTCAAATTTGTATTTCCTGTAGGTATTCTTTAAAGCAGGACTCTTGGGCTTACTGGAAGAGATGAGGGATGAAAAACTGGCCTCACTCATCACCATCACTCAAGCCTTATGTCGGGGCTTTCTCCGAAGAAAGGAATTTCTCAAAATGACGGAGAGGAGGTAATCATCAGTCACATGCACATCATAGACTGTAGGTCTAAATAAATCCCATCCTGAAGAACTAAGAACAAGCTCCGTCTTTTCAGAGACTCTATATACATCGTCCAGTACAACATTCGCTCTTTCATGAATGTAAAACACTGGCCATGGATGAAGGTCTACTTCAAAATCAAGCCACTTTTGAGGAGCGCCGAGACAGAGAAGGAGATGGCTGTCATGAAAGTGGAGTTTGCCAAGTGTAAGGAGGATTTAGCCAAAGCTGAGACTAAGAGGAAGGAACTGGAAGCCAAAATGGTTTCCCTGGTTCAGGAGAAGAACGACTTGTGTCTGCAGATTCACTCTGTGAGTAGAGAAAACCCACTTTTTGCAGTTTTATGTAAGTGATAAGTGAGTAGAACTATGTGTAATATACATTTTTGTTTTGTTTTTAAAGGAAAGTGAGAGTCTGGCGGATGCAGAGGAAAGATGCGAGGGGCTGATTAAGAACAAGATTTTGTTGGAGGCCAAAACCAAGGAACTCAGCGAGAGAATGGAGGAGGAGGAGGAGGTGAACGCCGAGCTGACAGCCAAGAAGAGGAAGCTGGAGGACGAGTGCTCTGAGCTGAAGAAAGACATCGATGACTTGGAGCTCACCATGGCTAAAGTGGAGAAGGAAAAACACGCCGTTGAAAACAAGGTGCGTCTCCGCTTGGTGCTCAACTGAACACCAAACCTAAGCATCCACTTACACATTTACTGCTTTTGCACGCATCCAGGTGAAGAATCTCACTGAAGAACTGTCGTCTCGTGATGATGCCATCGGCAAGTTATCCAAGGAGAAGCTGGCCCTGCAGGAGGCCCACCAACAAACGCTGGATGACCTGCAAGCGGAGGAAGACAAAGCCAACTGTCTGGCCAAAGCCAAGCTGAAGCTGGAGCAACAAGTTGATGAAGTAATGTTCCTGACATTCCTTCTTTTAAAATCATAGCATGCATATCTTACTGATTGTACTGTCCGTGTGACAGCTCGAGGGCTCTCTGGAACAAGAGAAGAAGATCCGGATGGAAGGCGAGAGGGCCAGAAGGAAGCTTGAAGGAGATCTGAAGCTAACTCAAGAATCCATAATGGATTTGGAAAATGACAAGCAACAGCTGGAGGGGCGTCTTAAAAAGTATGCAACGCCAAAGCCATGGAAATAAAATAGAGTAGAAGGGAAGTTACCAACAACTAAGAACAATCATCAATTTCTTTTGTACCAGTCAAATGACCACCAGATACAGTTCAATGACCATTCTACTCTATTCTATTCCTTTGGTCTAAGCACAATAATAAGTACATAGCATATTCTCTAATCATATGGTTTTGCATGACAGGAAAGACTTCGAATTCAGCCAACTTCTATCCAAAATTGAGGATGAGCTGAGTGTGGCTGTGCAATCTCAGAAGAGGATCAAGGAGCTTCAGGTACCACGCAGACTTGAAGGTTGAACTGAAAATATACCGCAAGCAATGAGTGATCACAGCTCGTGTGGCTTTCCATAGGCTCACAGCGAAGCGCTGGAGGAGGAGATTGAAGTGGAGCGAGCCGCCAGGGCCAAGGTGGAAAAGCAAAGGTGCGATCTCTCCAGGGAGCTGGAGGAGATCAGCGAGAGGCTGGAGGAGGCCGGGGGAGCCACCGCCGCTCAGATAGAGATGAACAAGAAGCGAGAGGTGGAGTTTCAGAAACTGAGACGAGACCTGGAAGAGGCGACCCTTCACCACGAGGCCACCGCTGCCATTTTACGAAAGAAACACTGCGACAGCGTGGCTGAGCTGGGAGAGCAGATCGACAACCTGCAGAGAGTCAAACAGAAGCTGGAGAAGGAGAAGAGTGAGTACAAGATGGAGATCGATGACCTGTCCAGCAACACGGAGGTCATGGCCAAGGCAAAGGTAACCTGGACCAGAACGGGAAGGATATGTAATCAATATACCATGGAAAAATCATGATTATTAATGTTGTCAATGCTACAGGTTAATTATGAGAAGCTGTGTCACTCTCTGGAAGACCAACTGAGTGAATACAAGATGAAGCATGATGAGAACACTCGCCTGATCGCTGAAATAAATGCTCAAAGGGCAAGACTTCAGAATGAAAATGGTATCAAGCCAAACCATCAAAGTAGATCTTAAGTAGAGTCCAACGCCTTTTCCTTCACTTCTCTGACCGTGTTCTCTCAACCGTCCAATCAGGGGAATTCTCTCGTCTTCTGGAGGAGAAAGAAGCCATCCTCTCTCAGATGTTGAGAGCTAAGCTTTCCTTCACTCAGCAAGTCGAAGAACTGAAGAGGCATGTTGAGGAAGAAACAAAGGTTTGTTGGATCTCTGCCATTGGAAGTCTTTATCCAGAGGCTGTTAGGATTGTTAACCAATAATCACCTCAATTAAGTTTACTCTCATGTTTTCTGTTAGGCTAAGAATGCCCTCGCCCACGCTCTGCAGTCGGCCCGCCATGACTGTGATCTGCTGAGGGAGCAGTTCGAGGAGGAGCAGGAGGCCAAGGATGAGCTCCAGAGAGCGATGTCCAAGGCCAACGGCGAGGTGTCCCAGTGGAGGGCCAAATATGAGACCGATGCCATCCAGCGGAACGATGAGCTGGAGGAGGCCAAGTGAGAGTTGTTCTTATATATAGAGATATGAAATGACATACTTCAATGGCTCAAACTTTGATTTTGTTTGGCTCAGGAAAAAGCTCGCCCAGCGTTTGCAGGAGGCCGAGGAGAACATCGAGGCTGTAAATGCCAAGTGTTCATCTTTGGAGAAGACGAAGCAGAGGCTGCAAGGAGAGGTGGAGGACCTCATGGTCGACATGGCGAGGGCAAACGCTCAAGCAGCTGGTCTGGACAAAAAGCAGAGAAGCTTTGATAAGGTGAAGAAAAGAACTAGCCATGGATGCTATCATTCAATTAGCAATTAGCACAAAAAGTTGTCATATTTGATCCATATCCTCCCCTAGATTGTGTCTGAGTGGAAGCAGAAGTACGAGGAGAGTCAGGCTGAACTGGACGGATCACAGAAAGAGTCTCGCTCTCTCAGCACGGAGCTCTTCAAAATGAAGAACTCTTATGAGGAAGGTTTGGAGCAACTGGAGGTCCTGAAGAAGGAGAGTAAAAACCTGCAAGGTATGCATTTAATAACCCTCAAATGATAGTTCATCGATTTTATATGTCAATAAATGTCACCGTTTCATGAGGCAAGAAGGAAAGAATAGACAGTTGTGCTCAGAATAATTGTGTTTTGTTTGTTTCCAAATGTGTTACACTTTTAGAGGAAATCGCTGATTTGTCCGAACAACTCGGAGAGAATGGCAAAGCCATCCACGAGCTGGAGAAGACGAAGAAACAAAGTGAGGCTGAGAAGACGGAAGTCCAGACTGCTTTGGAAGAAGCTGAGGTAAATTCACACACAATCATTTACATGCCCATTTGTTGAATCAATCAGATCAGTGTATTCTTGTATCTGTACTGAAGGCTTTGCTGGAACATGGGGAATCCAAAATTCTGCGCCTCCAGCTGGAGCTCACTCAGGTGAAAGGAGAGGTGGATCGTCGGCTGGTGGAGAAGGACGAGGAGATGGAGATCATGAAACGCAACCACCAGCGCATCGTGGAAACTATGCAGTCCGCCTTAGACGCCGAGACACGCGGCAGGAACGACGCCATGAGGATCAGGAAGAAGATGGAGACCGACCTCAATGAGATGGAGATCCAGCTGAGCCACAGCAACCGCCAGGCAGCGGAAGCCCAGAAGCAGCTGAGGAACATGCAGGCCCACCTTAAAGTGACATTTTGCTCTTTGCCTTCAGTTTTCTCAAATCTATTTTGAGTAAATTAACGTCTACCTGCCTGTCTTCTCTGCAGGAACAAACCCTCCACATGGACGAGGCGCTGCACAGCCAGGAGGAGCTGAAGGAGCAGGTGGCCATCGTGGAGCGCAGGAGCAGCCTGATGCAGGCGGAGGTGGAGGAGCTCAGAGCTGCTCTGGAACAGGCGGAAAGATGCCGCAAATTTGCCGAACAGGAAGTGGCCGATACCTGCGAGAGAGTCGGGCTGCTGCACTCTCAGGTGAGCACCGGTATTACGATGGGTCAAAGAAGGTCGCCGGAGGTCAACGGCCCTCACACAGGGGATGTTGTATGTTGTGCGATCGTAAGTAATGGGACAGCAGTTGGTGGAGACCAAATAAGAGTGAAAATAGAGTGAATTTTTAAAGTATAAACATGAGACTCTACAGAAAAACTGTAGCTGTAGCAGGGCTGTAAATCTTGATGAGTCAGCGAAAATCTTATTAGATTCAGCTGATGCTGCGAGCTAATCTGATTGGCAAAGTTGAAGTTGAATAAATGTACCTTCCTCCTGCTGGTGTCAACACTGCCAAACCCCAGTCTAAATGATCCTCTGGCTACAGAACACCAGTCTCCTCAACTCCAAGAAGAAGCTGGATGCAGACGTCAGCCAGCTGCAGAGCGAGGTGGAGGATGCGATCCAAGAGGCCCACAATGCAGAGGAAAAGGCCAAGAAGGCAATCACTGATGTAAGTATGATGAACTGTACCTCGTAGTATCTGAAGTATCTAGAGCTGACAGCTGTTTATGGTGTGAGCAAGATGCTGTTGTCATGGAAACATAAAAAAGCCTGGTTGTCTCTACAGATGATCTCGTTGTCTTTGTATGGTTCGTAATGACAACTTAGAAATGAAACAGCAGTCTTAACTTGCTGTGTTCCTGCAGGCGGCCGTGATGGCCGAGGAGCTGAAGAAGGAGCAGGACACCAGCAGCCACCTGGAGAGGATGAAGAAGAACCTGGAGGTCTCTGTGAAGGACCTGCAGCAGCGTCTAGATGAGGCTGAGAACCTGGCCTTGAAGGGGGGCAAGAAGCAGCTCCAGAAACTGGAAGCTCGGGTATCACAAATGCTCACATGATGAGGGTAACGCAGCATTCTGGAAGGCAGGTAGACGGCTGACGGTTGTGTTTGTGGGTTAGGTGCGTGAGCTGGAGGCTGAAGTGGAGAGCGAACAGAGAAAAGCTGCTGATACCATCAAGGGAATCCGTAAATACGAGAGGAGGGCGAAGGAGCTGACCTACCAGACTGTAGAGGACAAGAAGACCGTCCTGAGACTGCAGGACCTGGTGGACAAGCTGCAGCTCAAAGTCAAGGCCTACAAACGGCAGCACGAAGAAGCTGTAAGATCGTTTCTTACCTGAAACAAAGAAGGAGACCTTTTGTTTTGTATTGTGATTATAGTTTCCCCCTCTTTTCTTTCTGACTGCAGGAGGAGCAGGCTAACAGTCAGCTTGCTAAGCTAAGGAAGGTGCAGCATGAGCTGGAAGAGGCCCAGGAGAGGGCGGACATGGCTGAGTCCCAGGTCAACAAGATGAGAACCAAGAGCAGAGAGTTCGGAAAGGTAACACTCTGGTGGAAGATCTTTCTTTCCTCTTCTTTCATTTCTTAATGTTTTTTGTTGCTTTTCTTTCCTTTTTGATGTCCTGTCCTGTCTGTCCTGTCCTGTCTGTCTCTCTCAGGCTGCTGAATCCGAGTAGACCTTGCGGTGAGACACAGAAGACAAGTTCTCGATACGTAGAGACTCACTAGTGTTGCTTTGCTGTGTGATTGTAGAATAAAATGGTGTGAAGCAGCAATAACCATTGTCTTCTTCCTTCCTATCTAATGACATCGTTGTCTTTTTTTACATTCAAGAAGAGCAATGAAATTATGGATGGACACACATTTTAATATGATAAAAGTACTCAAGACTCCAATAATCCCCAAAATCCCAATCTGACTCACAATCAGGCTTTTTTCCTGGCAAAAAAAAAAAGTATTTTATTCACTAAATGTTAATGGCTGATCAATGTGAGGAGTATCTACAGTATTATCTTGCTTTACTATGTATATGTCATGTACATTTTAGGTTGTAAAGCTGATGTGATCAGGAGATTCTTCCTAGTAACCACTACAAAATAATGTGTGGCCAATCAGTTCAAACCAGATTTCATATCTCTGTCTTTACTCTAACTTCAGCTAGATGGCTCCCCTGGACAGGACAAGAAGCAAGAGAGAAAAGGAAGAGAGTGACTGTATACTGTTGAAGTGTAGCCCATCATGCAGCGTTTTATCTTCACCTTTCATCTCACCTTTCACCTCTCCATCTGCTGTAGACACAGATATATCACTGCACATATATCCCTCATTCACACACTCTGAAGAACAGCTGACATCAGGAAGACCCTGGTGAACCACTAATATTGGTCCATATAGTGACAGGAAGCTGTTGCAGCCTCACTTGGTCTGGTGAGTCATGAGGAAATAAGAGCGTTACTTTATCTTACTGACTTTATGACTCTTCTCTATTTGTGCTACTGGTTTATTACCTCATATATTGCCTAAAATGTACTTTTACATGTTGTATCTCCCTGTCAGTTTGATGTATTTCCCAGTTCGGCCACAAGGAGCTGTCTTGTCTTTTGCTATTTTCTGGAACCTTTAAGAAGTTTTAGTCGTCCATGTTGTCTAATTTGTGTATTTTTAATAGAATATGTTCTAGTGGACTCGCAGCCAGTCCTTCATATCTTTAGCAGATAACTAAATGGGAAGTTGATACTGCAGCTTGATGAGCATAAACTGCCTCAGCTGACTCAGAGACGCCGACATGTTACTCATATGCAAGCAGTACTCCAATTCGAACAATGCATCTTTATACTGAGCTCTCTCACTGACGAGGAGGCCGGTCTCGTAGACCTTGCTTCAGAATGAAGTCAGTGTCCATGTTGAACAGGGGGTCAAACTCCTTCAGAAAACAGGAAATTAAAGAGTCAGAATGATGCACATTTTGGGTTTTTTTGCTGTTTGAAAGAGGGACTTGACTTCGAGTGGTTGTTGCCGTTAGCGATGGTTTGATGATGCATCATATGGAAAACCATTCTGCCCACCCTTTCAGTGTGTGTGTGGCAGCACCAGTCATATTACTGTGGCAGTACGTTTCTATAACAGCCTGAACAAGTGGGAAAGTCACCAGCTGGTCATCGAAAAACAACCCCATTTTAAAGAAATGTTGAAGAAAAGAGGACAAAGGAAGATTGCTGATAAAGACTTTACATCACTGATACAAAGAGGAAGTTGGCATGTTTGGGTGAAGGAGGGTATTCAGGTGGTTTCAGGGAGACAGTGTTAATATGACTTTATCATTTCAACAATGCCTAAATATTTGAGAATAATGTTTGATTATGTGTAAAGTAGACTCAGGTTAAAATACATATCATACAGCATGTTTGTTTCTCAAGAAAAACAAAACAAAAAGGAGAAGTGATGCATGTTTGGTTTGTTTTCTGACTTTCCTTAGTAACCTAAGGTTGACGATGGCAATACAACTCACCACCTTTTAGTCATCAGGTCATCATCTCTTACTGTAATATACTTTCCAATAAAACAGTGGCAGAGCCCTTCATAAAATGGTAAAAAAAAAATGATATATGATGACAAGGAAAACGAATTAAATGAACAACGATTAAATAAAACCATTGTATTAATAAATATGAAACCATGAAAGTGAATAATAAAATGGACAATATTTCAAGATTATATCACCATCATCATATAAACTTAGTTTGTTAAAAGTTGGAGGGAGCTGCAGAGATCGACAATTAGAATACAATAACAGAGTTAGTAATCCGGTTTAATCTTTCAAAATAAAATGTTAAAAGGATTGTTGCATAAAATACCAAGCACAGATTAAGATGTTTCGACATAAATATATAATTCTTACATATATTGGATGGCAGCTGTCAATTCTTCTTCACAAAATGTATAATAGTTAATATATTTAAATGGATCTGCATTTCATTGCCCCTTCCCCACCCCCTTTTTTTGTTACCTATAATGACCCTAATACACTGTCATAAATAACCTTTATTATTGTCGTTATTATGATTATTATTATGATAATTATTATCATCAACCACACAGGATATGTTTGTTAACAGTTTAAACCTTTATTGCACAACACGAGACTAATAGCCTAAAGTGTAGAATTAATTATTAGAATTACACAGAAAATTGTAATTATAAATTAAACGCTGTTTGTTAAAACTTAAGAGCCAATCAGCTTTAAGATGAAGCGACAGCCAGGCGGTTCCCATCATGCCCCGGGGCTTGCAGTCTGTGGGGAGCAGTCGACGGTTTGTCAATTTAAAATATATTATATTATATTAATATATTTTTAAGTCCAGAAAGTGTCGGTGTGACGTAGGTTTTGTCGTCATATCATCCAGTTTAGTGTGAAACCGCCCAGTAAACTAATCTAAACATCTCTGGTTTCACGCAACGTACGTCACCACGTTAGCTTGTCTTGCTAGCTAGCTAACGTAGCTATCAGTAATGTAACGTTACGTTAGCTGACGTGTTTTATCCAGCGACTCTTTTTTTTATCAGCAGGTAGAGAAAAAAGAAACGAGTCCTGTTGAGGCGCCACTAATACTGATAGTAATGTGGATACGTGTTTACTAACTTTAAAACATGCTTTAATTTTGATGTCAGATTTAGCTGACTTCCGGTTTGTTCCGGCTCGCTCTGTGCGGCTTGACGCTGGTGTTGAAACGTCACGGGCAGGGCTGGCAGCAGTCTCGAGGAGCTGAGCGCGAGGAGGAGGAGGAGGAGGAGAACCTGTTCACACACAACTTTGACTCCAGCTGAGAGACCAACAAGCAGCTCCGACTCCACGAGTCTGGTTTTGGAGAGAGTCTTTTGAGTTTTTTTTCTTCCAGAGGAGCCCGAGGAGCGTCATCGTCGTCATCGTGAGGAGTCGCGCTCGATGATGTCTGGATCGTACTGCAAAAGTTTGTACCCGTTCAGCGGGGAGCAGCACCAGCAGGGACTGAGCTTCGAGGCCGGGGACGTTATTAAGGTGGTCCAGGCGCTGCCCGGAGGCTGGTGGGAGGGGGAGAGGGATGGAGCCACGGGATGGTTCCCCTCCAGCTACGTTCAGGTCCTGGAGGTAAATACTGCATCTTATTAACACCTATCAACACAGTATGAGGAGGATGTAAATCTTTTGAGACTTTGTTAAAAACTTTTATTTAAATGCTCTCTTCTTTCTCACACACACACACACACACACACACACACACACACAGAAACACACAAATATTGAATGATGCTGAAATGGTTCCCCCGTGCTCCCTGCCTATTAGATCCACTCTCACCTCCCCAGCAGTCAGCTCATGGCTCAGCGGCTGCACTCTTCCTCATTCCCTCCATTCCACACATTCCAGTGGAATCCTCACATCTCCTCTGTGTGAGTGAATTACTCTCTCTCTCTCGCTGCTCACGGTCAACCTCTCCCCCTCTCCCTCACCGGGTCCAACGCTCTGCGGTTGTTTTTATTCATGTACTTGTGATCTGTGATTCACACTCTGAACGTGTGAAGATGTATAAACGGTAGCGTGATTAGTGACATCCCATAAACCTGCAGAAGCAGCAGATGCAGATGCAGATGTGCACAGCGGCGTTCCTCGTGTTGTCTTAGAGCAGTTTGAGGAATGAAGTTGACGGGTGGGGCAACAGGGTGGAGCAGAGACGGCTTCATCAAGCATTCACCCCACTGTGAAGTGAGATGCTGACGTTCTGCGAGCCTGATCTCTGACCAGTCTGGTGGAAGTTAACTTCCAGTCTTCCTCCAGTCAAGATAAAATATGTTGTAAGTGTTTCTGGAATAAGAAATGGATATCTTTGTAATCTTTAATCTTAAAAACCTGATATCAGCATCAACAGTCTGTTGAACAGGTCCAGTTTTGAGTCCCGAGGGCGAGCTGTTTCCCTCCGTTTCCACTCTTTGTGCTGATTGGTTGATGGTTACGGCCTCATTAAACAGACAATATCAGCGAAATCATAAACTTTGCATGAACTTTATTACCAAAGATGCCAGTAAGTAACAAAAGGGATTACAGTTCATTTAGAAGAGTAAATGGCAGAAATAATTAAAAAAATACTAATATGTAAACCAAAAACTTGAGTTATGTTTTTTTTTTTTCAAACTACTTATTACTTAAATTGAGAAAAATTTAAATATCGCGCAAATGTCTGTCTGTGGTGTTTTCTTGTATATCTGTCAACATAGACCAGTACAGATGGAACAGGAATCAGTTAATCAGTGTTAATGGATGACACATGGTGAAAGTGGAAGTTTCCCAGTGTCTTTGAATGTGTCATCTGTAGGTTGATGAAAGCTGTAGGAGGACTGATGGTGAAACTAATAAACACCCTCTCTTTCCTCATTCTGGTTGGCATAGTGGCAAACTTCCACTTCTCCGCCCTCATCATTCTAACTTATTATACTCGATCACCTGACTGGTACTATATTGTGTCTGTTAGTTGTCATGGCGATCCATGCAGCTCTGCTGTCGTCCTCAGTGTCGTGGCTTCGTTCTATAAACAGCTTCTTTCTTCCCAGCTGGATGAGTCACTCTGCCTACTGCATCACACTAGACACTAGTCATGACTGACTTAATGTCACATGGAGGAAGAAATTATCGTGTACATCCCTCTTTATCACTAAAATGTGGATTCTGAGCAGTGAGACCTTTTTGCTGAGTTCAGTAGATCCTTCGGTTTTGAAGTTCCAGTCTTGTGATATCTCATGATGGGGCAGTGTGAGTCACTTCTGTCCATCCTCCAACTTTACAACCTTCCTGTTTCCATATGTCGTAGCATTTACTCTTCATTTTAGCGGGCGGCTGTGGCTCAGAGGTAGAGCGGGTAGTCCGAATCCCAGCTCCCTCCAGTCTGCTTTTTCTTGGATTCTCTTGATCATAAATGTCTCAACCTCAGGTAGTCTTCCTCTGGTGGAAGTGAAGAAGTGAACTCACCTGTATTCTGTATTTAAGGTCAATAATGATGAAACGTCACAGCATCGTCTCCTAATTGGCCTGAATGAGTCATCTGATATGAGACGTTTTCAGACTGATTTGTCCACTTTTCTAATCCAATTGTCTCTGTGATCAGAGAGAGCAGGAACTGGGACGTTGAAACTCTTTATATTAACTTTTTGACAGAGAAGACATGGTGTGATGCTTGATTTGTTAAATTATGGTATGATAAAGTGGTGCTGCAGGGATGACATGTTCCTACAGGCCAACAGGAAGTTCACTAGTTCCCTACTTCCTCCACAAAGCTTATTGGATTCATCCGTTTGGTTTTATTGCAGAGAATAAACTCTTTATGATACTTACATGTTTTTGTTCTGCAAGATACGGTGCCTTCATGTGCTCGTCAGAAGATCCGACTTCCCTGTTGTGAAGTCAGAATTAAGTGAACGTCATTCAATTGCTTTTTTCGTCAGGACGATTGGTTAAAAATAAAAGAAGGCATCAGTTAATGTAGCCTCCAGCACACAGCCAGGTGCTTCCCCTAACAGCACCTCCTCCTGGGCTGATGTCATACCAAAATACTGTCATCTCTCGCCATGGAAACGAACGAACGCGCTGAATGACTGCCTGCCCTGTTAACCACAACCTCTTGTTTGTTTTCAATAGGTTTGCAGTTTTCACACATCTACTAGCAGAGCTAGAGTGGAAACGAAAATAATAATGCCCCCAATACATAGCAACAGGCAAAGGAAGGAGAAATGCTTTAAAAGGGGTATTATGTGGCAATTAAGGAACCTGGTCGATATATATTACAATATGAATCGCTTATTTTCTTAAAATGTTTCTGAATTTCTGTCAAGATTAAAGGTTTCTTTTCTTGTTGGACTTTAAATATCCAAAATATCTCCACGCTGAGTCCTTTAAAGTCAGTATGATTCATGTAAGAAGGTCAGTTTGTTACCAGATCTTGGTTGTGGTCGCGGAGAGGACGATCTTAAACATCTCTTTGGTCCTTGTCTCCACCAGTGGAGTTATTTTGAGTTATAGCTTGTTATTTTCAACGATTTTTCCCAGTTTTTCTCCTTCATACTAATGGACTCTGTCCAACATCTAGTGAAATACTCCTCCACGGTGCTCTAAATCTCAGCTTGCTGGAATCACTGGACTGCGATATGGGTCAAAGGGACACATTTGATTTATCACTTCTGCTCTTTGGGTGTTTTCACACTTTCAGGCCAGCAAACGAAGTCAGAGCGATTAGTCAGCATTTTTTTTTTTTAACGCATATGTGACCACCATGTAACCAGCGGAGGGCACATTCAGTGTGACCACGTCGCCCCAGAAAGGAAAGGTGGAGGTATTTATTAGGGAATAATAGGAAACAGACACTTCCCTGTCAAACCTCTGTTCCTGTGCTCCTCTGATGACGAGGTAGAGGAGACAGCAGGGGATAAAAGACGTCCACTATGTCCCCACTAACTGTTTCACTATGAACCCCAGAGTCTCTCCGTCTGCATCCCGTCATCAGATATGTCGTGTGCCTGCTTGTGGCCGTGTTCAGCTCTGCTCCAGTATGTATACAGCTGGATTTGTTTGCTTTCTCTTCCAGACATGCGTGCCTGTACACAGAATGAACTGTCTAAATAGTGCAGCGAGGTGAAGACATGATTAGGTTTTGCACTAAGAACAGTTGCAGTGTTCCCCGAGGCCTCGTGTGACATGTTTCATTTGAATATGATCAAGCAGTTAACTTACAGGTTGTTAATAAAAGGAGAGCAGCTTGGATTAATATTAAAAAATCTAATCTTGAAACCACTTTATGAGATCAGACCGCCTCATATTTTTGTTCTTGGATTTTTATCAGGCTTTGTGGGTCGCGTTGAAATTGATTAAAACATGCAAATTAGAATTTGTTCAAACTTTATTATTTGAGAAAGTGAGATTCCTACAGCACAAAAACAAGCAAGCCGACTCCTAAAGCCGATGTTTTTTTGGATATTACACCGTCAGGTTGCACTCTTGGTCCAGTTTGATCCGATGACTCACCTTTTCAACGCTGCTCACCTGCTGAAAGATGACGCTGGATCTGTGACTCAGCATTTTAGTTCTTACTTTAGTTCTAGTATTTTTAGTTTTGTGACATCAGGGGAAGAATTAACTAAATGAGTTTATTCTGTGTTGCATGTGATTAATTCTACTTTCTCATGGGTTTTTTTAAAATAACATGCTTCTCTTTCCTGACCTTTAACTGACATTAATATTTTAAAGTGAGCTTATCTATTGCCCTATTGTCAAGTACACAACTTAAATGATGCCACAGTTTCCACTGATAAACTTCCCTTAATGTCTGTAAAAGGGGAAACAAGCAGACTCCTTCCTGCAGGTCTCAGACGAGGGCGTTGAAATCCAGGTGAAGGTTTACGAAACTCTCATTCTCTGAATGACCTCAAAGCTGGCTATGTATTTCATGGCATTTCCTCTGGGAATTGAACAAATGATTGTTGGGTTTTCCAGGCAGGGAGCCAGTGTGGCTGAAATAGAAAAAGCATGAGGTATTTTGTTTTTCCATAATAAGAGATGCTGCCTGTGTTTGGTGGGAAAAGTCTGTAATCTGAGAAAGAATGCTGTTTATAGTATAATACCGTCATAAACATTTGGCATTTTGTTCTCCAGCTACATTTTAAATCCTAGTCAGCTTTGATTAAAGGAATATCCCAAAAGATTAGTGACCTGCTGCTGAGAACCGTTTCTGCAAAGTTAAGGAAAAACAATACTGAGGTATCATTTCATGGGAAATGTGCAACCTGGTTTCAGACGCCTGTGGCTCCCTTTATCATCTGTATGCAACGCTAAAATAACTAGAATAAAACATCCACGTCATTATTAGACGCTCAGAGCAACTGATGTAGTAGAAAGTGTTAGGCCGTCTAAATAAAGCAGGTCGTGGGGGTCAAACAAACACAGGACTTTGACGCAGCAGACCGGGTCATAGTCCTGTGTCTGTGGTTTAGCAGCTATTTCGACTTTTTTTCTTTATTTTTCATCACATAAACATGTGATTGCTTTCTTTAACAGCGTGTTGGAGTTGTTATCAATTGTTACATCCATTACTTTTCATTTCTTTCACTGCTGCTGGAAACGACTGGAATCTGTAAGCAAATCTATTCCTCAAAGCAAATGAAGGACAAATATAACAGTGACCACGAGACCATCAAAAGGGAAAACATGGCGGCGATGCTGTCAGGGACTGTAATTACATGCAGTCATAAGTCACCTCGGGTTGACATGGATGCTTTCTCCAGTCCTGTAGGAAACCAGAGACCTTTCTCTTCTTCCAGAGAATCACTTCATTCTGAGCTTTTTTCTTTTTTACCTCCAGGACAGTTTGTGCCGATCCCAACACAGCAGTAGCAACTTGAGGTGTGAGGGTTACAGCCATCGGTGATCTGTGGAGGGGATGTTGTTTAGCTTGCTGACGGTCTCTTTTGACACATCCATGCTAAAGTTACATGTCCCAGGCAGAAAGTCAGCACTCGATGATCCAAGTGGAGCAGATGTGGAAACAAAGGATGTTGTTGTTGCAGTGTAGAGCTCCTCCGTCCTTTGGTTAAGTATGGTGGGAAAGAAAGACCCTTATTTCATTTTTGATGACTGCTTAGCTCAGATAGAGGAACAATAAAGACAGAAATGATTTATTGAGGACATAAATAATATGCAGGCTGATCCACAGAGTGGAGAACTGGGCGTGTTTAGTGTAACATGTAAGCACCAGAAAGAATGGAGGATGTTTGCAGAAGAAGTACCTTTTATTCTTCTGTTTTTGGCTGTGGAAGATGTTTTTAGAAGGCGTTTCATGCTTAAATATTATCCTCCCTCTCCTACTGGATTGATCTGCAGCTGCAACTTACCTGTTTAGACGCTTCAGTGACTTAGCTTGGATCCTGATAACCAAACTTAAGCCTACACGGGATTTCATTTGGCTCTCCCAAGTCTCCAAAAAAACAGCATCTCAGCAATGTGTTACAATGGTCTCCGCCTGTTGTTTTCCTGCTAATCAGTAGCAGATGTGACCGTTTCTCTTGTGCTCCTCAGCTGTGCGCTCATTCGCCGACTCCGAGGCAGTTTGTTGTTCTTTGTGTGGCGGCGGCGGCGGTAGCCTGCTCTGCTGTGATGTCATCGCTCACTGGTTGTGAAATACTTGAGGAAATGAGAATCTCATTGGATCCGACCTGAGTGCTGTACATTTCGTCTCTATCTCCTGTGCAGCCTCATCATTCCGCGGTTTTATCTCTTTCTCTCCGGCAACTATTGCAGTTACATCCCGATCCCGGAGAAATAAATCTTTGTCTCTACACACATCCAACATGTTGTTTTAATTCACCTCCGATGTGCCGATGAGCCTGTTTTATGGTTATTCACACACAGTTGCTTTGTCTGTTTTGACAGAGGACAGCGTCTCTGTCACAGCTCCCTGTTGAGGACCTCAGAGACCCCCTGCCTCCTCAGTGGCGATGCTTTGTGTCTCCACAAGGGCGGCGATACTACGTCAACACCACAAGCAACGGTAAGAGCCAGATGTTTTCAAGAAGTACTTCCAGGACTTAACTCGACTTCATAGAGAGCTATTCTTTCTGTGTCACCCATGGGACCTTATTTTATAATAAATATCTACGGTAGTCAACACTGAAAGATGTTCCCGTTCGAATTGAACATATTTTTTCTGAAATAACTTAGGACTTTCTATATCCTCCATGTCATTTTCCCGCTACCAGACACCCGACAGCCAGGAGCATGCAGGGTATTGTAGGAGCCTTTACGTGTTAGCAGGGTTAGCTTAGCCTCCATCTCAGCCCTCCTCCTCCAGCAGTGTGTGGACGGTGATCGCCTCAAGGTCCACCGCTCTAAATCCAAACCCCCACACTTCCTTGACTCGTGTCGATGAGTGGATTCTGTCAAGAGCTCCAGCAATAAGAAATTATGATACGTGAGGGATTTAATCAGATGGATTTAAAGGAACACACAGCAGCGGTGGTTCCAGTGAGAGTCGGAGGGCGTAGAAGGACTGATACTGCTGATAGTGTTCCTGTCAACACAATCAGATCTCAGTGTGTCCCTGCAAACACACAGTGTCATAGAGACGGCTTACTAGCCGCCTCTGTTCGGCAGACACAGCAACACAACTCTCTGTACAACCTGACTGATGACACTATCATCCTGTTGATGTGCTGGTTAGAAAGTCCACCTTTCTGGACTAGGACTGTAGCTTCGTAGTGACTCTGGAGTACAGCCAGCTTTACATGTTCACATCATGTACGTCTCTGATGGCGGTTGCCGTGGTGAAATTGCGGCCGTGAGACGATGTAGAATTAGAGGAGGGCTCCACCCAGCCACGAGACCAGGGAGTCGCTACTCCTGTTCCTCCTCTTCCGTCTCTGAACAGATCAAATAAGATGTGCTAATGTTGGAAACATCATGACGTTATTAGATGCTTTTAAATATCCCGTTATCGGTTTAGTCTTCATGTCCCACAGTTTGGAAACGCATCTTCAGCAGTAAAACGACTCCAGAGGGACCGATCAGAAATGACGAGATGAGCGCGCTGGAACAAAGGAGTGCTCAATATGTCCACCTTAAGTGAGGAAATGATGCATTTGTCATAACTTGTATGCATGTAAAAACAACACATCAGCATCTTGGCTCTCGTGTCTTGGCTCATAAAGGCTTTCTGTGGCCTCCAGGACTTATGTTGTGTGTCTCGCTGCATCATGAGTAAATGAAAGCCCAGAGAATGCTCAGCCCTCACACACACACACACACACACACACACACACACACACACACACTGTGGTTCTTTCTTTCCACCACAGCAACCAAACAAACCCCATCTGATAACATTTTCCTGAAACTCCTGGTATTTATAGCACGTCTGCTATATTTTGCTGAAACCTTTTTGTTGTCGTAAAGTTCAGCCAGATAAGACTACGGCCCCCTACGTGTTTATGTGTGCGTTTGTGATTCTGCGTTGCCATGGTAACGGAGCGGCAGCGTGTGTGGGTGAGGGCTTTATAAGCACACCAGTCCAAATACTCAACACTCCCATCACACACAGGTTATAGATTTACAGCACAGATGCAATACCTTCAGTATCCACCAGGAGACCTATGATCAAAAGAGACATTTATATTGTTATTGCTTTCGTCAAATCATTTTAATGGACGATGTTACAGATATAACCTCCGTAGGAGAGCAGTGGAGAGAGAAGCTCTGATAACAACACACACAGAGGGAGAGTGAATCTCTCCTCAGGTAGACATCAGTTCGCTATATCTTTACATAGTTAATAGTTGGTTGCTACTGTATTATATTTAGAACATATCTTACATTGACATATTCTTGTAATTGATGTGGCAAATGTTACCGAACTGCACCTGAAAACACTTTTCAGTTGACAGAAAATAGTGTCTGATTGCCTAGGATGTTAAAATAACAGACCCGACTCCAAAAATATACACAATGTCTGAATTTCAGCTTATTTCAGCAATTCTAGTTAAACTGCTGACAGCAACATGTACCAGGTTTGCACCCACAGATGGAACCACTTCTTCTTATTGTTGCACCAAATGGAATAAATAGTTCCAACACAGCTGGTAGAGCTATAATAATGTCCTCCTCCCCTCCTGTTTCTTATCTCCCTTAGAGACGACATGGGAGAGACCCTCCAGTGCACCTGGGACCCCCAAGACCAGCCTCCGACACAAGAACTCCCTGCCGACAGGTACTACTATGTCTACTATCTCTCTGTCCCTTTAACATCCTCCCCAGTTTGACTGTCCCGGGGCTGTCAAACTCCGAAAATATCCACAATGGCACAAATGGCACCCACTCATACAAACACACTTCCTGTCCCTAATGACCTCAACTGCAGAACTAAAGCCTCCCATGTCTTTCTCTTGGTTCTGCTCTGAAGACGGTGTGTGTTCCACTCGGCCCTCATTTAGCTGTATCACTTCTGTCCGAAACTCGGTTTCACATCAGACTAAACGGCAAAAATCAACACGTGTGTGTGTGTGTGTGTGTGTGTGTGTGTGTGTGTGTGTGTGTGTGTGTGTGTGTGTGTGTGTGTGTGTGTGTGTGTGTGTGTGTGTGTGTGTGTGTGTGTGTGTGTGTGTGTGTGTGTGTGTGTGTGTGTCAGATTAAGGAATGGCAGCTGTGGGTGTCGACCAGCTCAAATAACCACTTGAACTGTAAACTTAGATGGCTGACAGCGGGGTGTGTGTCATTAGTGAGCATTCAAAACTGTGGTTATAGATCCCCTAACAACTGACCTAAGGGTACAACATCTTAGCAAGTCAAACAGAAAAGCACTCCTGTCTCGGCCAGAAGTGGTCTTGGCTGCTTGGAGTGGGGGGGGTCAGGACAAACACCTGAGAGCTTCACCGTTTCGACTCAGTCAATCAAAACTTCTGAGTTCAAATCTAGTCGGACCAATCAAGATTGGGGTCTCAAGTTCACAGATTGGTGTCAGATAGTGGAGGCCTCCCTTCTGTGCCCTCTAAAGGGGAATGGGAGAACTGTCAGACCTGGCTGGACTGTTTTGCAAAGGAAACAAACACACACACACACACGGTGGCGAGCAGGTACGAAGAACTAAGGAAGGACTTTGCACACGACCTTAGTGATGCATTTATGTGTAGCTGGTCTAATCAAATCCAGATCAGTTACTTGCCCCGTTAAATACATTTAGGTCTACAAAAACCAAAAGGACAGTTCAGAATCGGCTTGGTTTGACAGTGGAAGTGAATTTTCTCTCTGGTCAGCAGTTTTACAGCCGATTGGCACCAACGAACTCTAACTCTTTCTTTCTCTGATTTCTCTCCAGTGAATGGATTTCACTCAGGTGGTAGTCCCTTGCATCATGTGGAACATTCACACAACAGTCTGGTTAGGAAGAGCAGTACAGAACCACAGGTAACGCTGTCCGACTACTATCATCATCTATTATATTATTATTATATTATTATCACATTTACAACATGTTACACTGCAGTCGGAAATTTGTGGAGTCAGCATAAACTTGGGCCACATTTCCCTTTTTTTTACTTGACAAATTTAGAAAATCCCAATGATGTCATCAAACTAACAGGAGAGAGAGAGGAGAGCCTGATTGACAGAAGTCTAATCAGGCAAATAAAGTGAAATACTGGCAATACAGATTGGACACAGTAGTTCAACCCGTAGTACTGAATGTTGTATAATGACGGCTTGTTTGAAAATATTGCTTTTCCAGTATTTTTCGAAATGTTACCAAATGTCTTCAAATGCAGCCCAAGCCCACGTTATTTCCCCGGCCCAACCCAATCAAACGTAGCTTAATTGGGTGGAAAACCATCCAATCTGGCAACACTGCTCACTCCCCGGCACTGGCAGACTCAACGAGCCTCAACCATCGAGACTACATGGGCGTTCTGAAATAACCGTAACAGTAGAATCTCAACAGGGGGGCCATAATCCACAACGACTCATACAGTCGGCCCTTTTCCCCTTTCATATTACGTGTAGTCATTTAATCCAGTGTAAATATATAAAACATGACTGCAGTTTTAGCCTAGCGTCTTTATAGAGTCATAAAACAAACCACTGTCTGTTTGATTATAACGATGGTCTTTCCACGTTGCAGATCTCTCTCCTCATTAACGGGGAGGCTGATGGCAGTTAGAGCAGATTAATCCTCCTACAGTATCTGCAGCCTTGATCTTAATGAAGCAGGCAGTTAGTAATTCAGGGCCCACCCACCACTCGTTTCCTCACTTCTAACACTCTCATACTCTCACCCAGTCATTCAAAAGTCATTTTTCTATCTTTAAATCTCACTGTAGATTAATTTATTCTCTCATAATCTCTTGTCACATCACTCTGGTTGTTTACTGCGGTTGCTGGAAATTACTATTCCAAGCTTAAACACACACACACACACACACACACACACACTCCCACACAAAGAGAGAGAAAGCCAACCATGCTCTACTCTGCAGAACTATCCTCCCTACTCTGCAGAGCAACACACACACACACACACACACACCACCGTCAGCGGCATCACACAGACGCTGACGGCGCTCGCCAGCAAAACCACTGTGTTTGTGCAGGTGACAGTGTGTGTGTGTTGAGCAGTCATGTCCGATGCAGAGGACGGAGGTTTTGACGGAGCGTCCTTCTTCTCTCTGCAGAGTCCGGGATCAACGTCGCCCACCGGCAAACACCACAAGGAGACCGCCGTCACGGTGAGTGAACTCTTAACTAACCGCGAACTCGTGCTGGATCTCTACTGTAGCCCTGAAGGACCAGAAATGATACCTGCAGAGGAGAGCTGAGAGTATTTCCCCCCCCCTTTAACGTTTCCAGATTGTGAGATTTAGTTCAGTCCACACATTTCACACATCTCGGCGATCAGACAGCTGTACGTGGGTTTGATTTCCTCTCTCTGTATGTCCTGCCCATTCAGTCCTGTGAGAGGAGTTTACTGATACACAGTGACATCCTGCCTCTGCTTTCAGGTCGTCACTTTAAGGACTGTAGAGGTTTTAATCTCGGCTACCATAGCAACCAGGATGATGCTATTGATAAGCAAACGGATATTACAGGGGAGAGGAGAGGAGAATTTATTTTTTATGATGATGATGATTATTAGATGATAGACTTTCCACCTTGTATTAAAATATGAGTCGTATCCAGATCCATGATTTTACCTGATAACATCTACACCTGGTAGTAATATGTGTGTCCCGCATCCTCGTTAAGAGTCTGACTGAACAAGTTTTTTTTTTATACCCACGCCCACCGAGCTCGTTACCAGTGTTGAGCTCAGACTGGATACTCGCTGTTCAGAGGAGGGATTTAGTGGGTGGTCAACTAATGGAGGTTACTGAAGGTCAGGAAAAGAAAGTGCTGGAAACAGAGAGTGTGTGTGTGTGTGTGTGTGTGTGTGTGTGTCCATGCAAACAGACTCCTCATTGGAGATGGATGCAAGTAATCCTGCCCTCGTCTCCACCAGATGAAGCAGGGGTCACTTCAAAAGCCTTCAAGTTGTCAACCTCTGGACCTCAGCAGTCATTAAATCGGAAGCCGGGCTCAAACTAATTATAAGCCTCATAAGCCAATATAAGGTCAAATTAAAGGCCTTGTCCACCTCCTCCTCCTCCTTCTTCGTCTTCCTGTATTTCTAAATGAGTATTGGTTCTGGAAATGTCATCAGCAGAATCAAATTTGTTGATTTGCTCTGACTTTGGCGTTAGACTCTTTGGTGCCACTGACGTTTTTAAATAGAAGCGGTGCATCCTCCTCGCTGCAGGCTTTCTACCTCTTGGGGTTAATTGAAATGAATGTGAGAGAAGATAAAGCTCCCTTTGTTTGCCCAGGAGTCTAAACCAGTGTCTGTACTGAGGAGACATGCTTTTACATTTCACATTTGTGGTTTCTTTCCTTTTGTTTCTCTCCCTCCTTTCTTCTTTCCTGGTCATGGCGAATTGAATTGGCAGCTGAAGAATCTGCACAGCGAGTTTTTGGCATTTTTAATGGCAGACCAGAGTTTTTGTTCTGCTGAGCCGAGAAGATATGCAAACCCTAAGCTTGTGTACGTTTTTTATCCAAAGCAGCTGGGATTTCAGAGAGAATGCATTTCATAAAGCAATGATATGAAAGGAACATTTAAAAAGCACTGCACCAAGCTCCTGAACACACAGAGCAGTAGAGTGTCGAGCGTGGATATAGAGTGTAACCCCAGAGCAGAGGTTCACAGCTCACAGCAGGGGAGCCCTGCAGCCGACCGATTCAACATCACCGCTGCCGGCAGAGCGAGCAGACAATTAACTGCACCGAGATAATTAAAGGCAGTCTTCAGGAATCCATTTTGCTGATTGCTGTGGGCCAAAGTAGAAGTTTGCCGCGTTCGAGAGAGACGAACGATGAAATCCCCCCCCCCCCCGCCAAAAAAAGCTGAGAACCACAAAGGCTCGCATTGATAAGTGTTCCTCAAGGACAGAGAAGAGCAACAATGGTGACTGGATCGGAGATGTCTTCTTTACTTTGGTGTGTTTAGAGCAGCTGAGATGAGAGTGTTGCCAAAGCAACGGTGTGCAGACTACCTTGAGAATCACAGCGTGTGTGTGTGTGTGTGTGTGTGTGTGTGTGTGTTTATATAAACACATGCAGCTGCTGTACTGTACTGTGGCATCAAAGTTAATTTGTCATGGTAGTTTAATGTGTCCAATTAAACCTCTCTCTCTCTCTCTCCCTCTCCCTCTCTCCCCCTCTCTCCCTCTCTCTCAGATTAACTGTGTGACATTCCCGTCTCACGCCTGCATGCCGGAGCAGCAGCTGCTGAAACCAAACGAATGGAGCTACTGTGACTTCTTCTGGGTAAATTCACCTGCATTTAAGAGGCTATAAATGTGTCTTCTGCCCGGGTCCTCCTTGTACACCTGACTGCTGGACTCAGCCTCCCAATTAGATTCAATTCTCCAGAAACACAAGGAAGCCATTGTTGGGATTAGTGAAATTTGGTTAGCGACACCTGAATTCTGAGGAGAAACCTGATTTCCTGCCCACGTGTATTCATTACCAGGTTTCTGATGGGGCTTTAACGAGAGTGCACGTACAGGACAGATTGCTGATGACTGACTTGCTGCTTGTAATTGGATCAGGTTCCTACAGTAGATGTGAAGGCTGACTTTAAATGTTTTCAACAACTTAAATGTGGGTTTTCAGTAAAAACATGCAGCAGGTCAAGAGTTGATGTTGTGATGATTGTTGCTAAGCGTCTGTGTTGTCATTGATTCTCGTGTGAATGCTGTGTTTTATCACGTAGGCCGATAAGAAGGATCCCCAGGGCAACGGCTGTATCACAGGATTTGAGGTTTTGCTGCAGAAGCAGCTGAAGGGGAAACAAATGCAGAAAGAGATGGCAGAGTTCATACGAGAGAGGTACAGCCATCTCCCCTTTTTCTTTTTTTTTTTCATCTTCTAGTTGCCATGAAAACCATACAGATGTCATTAAAACAAAACCATTTCCCCCTTTTTTTTTTTTGGGTGCCTGTTCATGTACATAACCGTGTTGCACAACACAGGAAACACACATGGAAAGAGTCAGCTTGCGTAAAAAAGGCTGTGTTGTAATGAAACTCTCTGCTTCCCTCTCAGGATAAAGATAGAAGAGGAGTACGCCAAGAATCTCTCCAAGCTCTCCCAGATCCCTCTAGCGAGCCATGAAGAAGGGTGAGTGAAGGAGAACCCCCACCCACCCTTTAGAGCTTGTCACACACATGGTCGGTTTGGATGATGTGAATCAAAACAAACTTTTTTTTGTTTGGAGATGAGGAGACTGTAAATCATGTGTTTTCTGGGCATCTACCTCCTCAATACATGTTGTAAGACGATGAATATGATACTTTAATGCACCATAGAGGGCATATTTCTTCCCAGGAAGGTCAGGGTCAGCTGCATGCTGGGAAAATACTGTTTATTATCTGATGGCTGAAAAGAAACATTGCTTATTTATCGCATTCTCTGTTTCCAGCTTCTCAAATCTGTAAATTGAATGACTGTAAATCGCTATTTTGGAGCAAATTTGTAACTGGACTCGTGTCAAATTAGTCGATCAGTTAGTCAGGCAGACAGACAGCTCCTCGGTGAGGTAACCAGTCAAGGAGCCAGTCTGGCGAGATGTCCCGGTGTGTGTGTGTCTGCATCTGGAGGCCTGTCAGTGATGCTGGGGAACAGTACAGCCCTCCTATAAATCACTCCGTGCTTTGATCTGTGTCCTGCAGCATATTAGGAGAGACTAAAGAGTAGAGAAGGAAGGGAATAAAGGAGAGGAAGATGAGGTGTTTGTGTGACTCTCCGAGGGGATGCAGGAATATGGAGAGGAAGCGGAGACGAAGCTGCGATTCGTTCAGCGTTTGTTATTAAACTCATCTTCGTTGAGAAGTTCCACGAGGAACACAGGGAGGATGCCTAGCAACGGGACAAAACGTCACAGCAGGACTTTCAGATGGAACATGTTCAAAGGGCGAGGTGGTCTCACTTTCAGCCAATCGTTGACCTTCTTTATACTTAGGGTTCAGCCCTCTGAGCTGTCAATCACAACAGAGCCAAGACAGACACTGGGGATGAATGTTATTACGCCTGGAAAAATAGTTCCTTACAAGAACTGAAAAGATTTAAAAAAGGATTTTAACTACGAGGTGAGAACTAAACTTGACAAACATTATTTAGGTACATTCTGGAACTTATTTTACTTAATTTTGGTTACATAGGCTCACTTTAATTTGTTTGTACACTTTATTTCAAATTCTAAACATGAACATTAGGTTTGGTGCTAGTGAGACAGCGTGCAAAACAACCTTGCATGCACTGTTTACATGCATAAAAAATACCCTTCTTCATGTTAGCATGGTAACAGAGGACTAGAGTGGGATGGAATTGCCCCATATAGGATCCAGATTATGCCATCCTGCTCAGTCTGCCCACACCCAGAAAAGTGCAACACAATACTTTCATTATCCTCTCCCTCAGGCCAGCTCTGTTGTCACCAAGGACAATCGCTGTTTTGTTGGTCAGTTCCTACCACCGGACCTGCCGCACACCAGAACCAGCCGTCTATTTGTTCCTGAATTTACCATTTGTTTGGTAGAGATGTGACCACCGATCGTGCCCTGTATCAGTTCTGCTGAATGCAGTGAGTCGTTGTCAGGAGATCGAGTAGTATTTTCCAAACGGCATTTTGTTGTGGTTGTCTGTCACTGGGGAGTGAGACTGTAGGAACACATTTATAGAGTGTTTAGAGGGGACGTACATTTCGGTTCAACCCCCAGGACATTTTGAGCATCAAACACTTGATTTTAATCATTTTCTGCATACATTCATGGTGGAAAATCTGAGTTTCAGCAAGGATTTCTGCTCATGGTTGTGTATCTTTCAACTTTTGCACCCACACCGCTGTTGAACCCGTGTGTGTTCACTTTCTGTCCCCACTGTCTTTATGTTAACGTGTGTGTGGTCCTTTCTTGTGTGAGATGTTAAACAGCCTCCTTGTTATCTGTTCTCAGGACTCTGGGGGAGGCCTGGGCCCAGCTGAAGAAGAGCCTGGTAGACGAAGCTGAGGTTCACCTAAAGTTCTCCTCCAAAGTAATCCGTCACACTTTTGTCCTCCTCTAATCAGCTGCTCGATTGCCCACATAGAATCTGTCAGTGCATATCTGTGGATTCAACATTAATTTGAGCACTCAAGATTATTTTCTGCAAAATAAGAAAGAAAAAAGAACCGCCACCAACGAAATAATGAAATAATGTTCATGTACAGAAAAAAACTTATACATCCAGATTTGAATGTTGTGGGCTGGAACATATTTAATACATAAACAATCAGTTTATCTTTCATATCATTTATATATTTGCCTAAATGGGCAATTGTTTTCTCCTCACTAAAGACTACAAGTCTGTGATACTTACTCTTATATATATAAATATATATAAGGTGTGATATATTCAACAATGGCAAATGACTTGCAGAAAATCTACAAAACGTAATATTATACATCATGTAGTGTACATACAGTACAGTAAGACACACACACGTGACACTGAGGCTTCCTCTCAGTGTTTGCAGCTTCTCCTCGTTTGAGACGTTGTACGTCAAAGAACTGAGCCAAGTCTTCAGGAAAAGACGACAAATGGAGGCCAGAGTTCCAGCTGGACTGCTGCAGGAAATGATGTTATCCTCCAGAGATGCACAGATGTGCAGCGGAGAGTTGAGTGGAGATGAACTTTGAATGATTGTTTCCAAAGTGGCTGCAGGAGGGAGCTTTAGATCTCATCCATCACCGACGGCTCAGACAGAACACCACCGTACTTATTAGGATCATATAACCCGTGACGGGCTTGCTACCAAAAAGTTTAAAGAAGGAATATTATCTTGTCACATTCTCGGAGCAGTAAGATTTATACAGCATGTCATTTACATTTCCTTTGCTTTTAGGAAACATCTAAAAAGGGAGCTAAGCAATGTTGATCATATTCTGGTTGTTCTGCTCTGAAGTCGCTCGGTTTGAGAGGATGGTAACGCAATGCTGAAAGCCGCTACAGGAAATAGATTAAATCACATATATAGAGGGAAAGAAGTCATATTACTTAAGACAGCTTAATATGCATGGAGACTAAATAGCAATGCAGGCTTTTAAAGGGAGATGACACTGTGATCGGTTCAATGGATTCTTGTCATTTTTCAGGAATCTAAAAGTCATCAAATGTGTTCATGTTTTTGGACAGTGAACGCAACACGTCACCAGCGAGTGACTCACGCTCGACATCATCATTGTCTTTTCTCTCCCACCACAGCGTGATATAATGGAGTTGCGTGGAACAATTATTTCTTTAACATATTTGTCCTCACAGGACTGAACACAGCTCTTCCAGCCTACTTTATTTCAGCATCTGTGTGAGTCAGAACGAGCTCCCTCGACTATGTTTTTGCCTCATAATATCCAGCTTTCGGGCCTCACTCTTGGGGACAGTAGGCCCGCGAGCCAATGGGAGGAGGAAGAGGGTCTCCAGAGTGAAGCATGGATGTATTTAAAGAACTGGATATCATCCAGGATACAGTCCCATTTATTCCAAGTTTCTCTCCTCTAGTCTTGCCTGTGTTTCACAGAGAGAAGGGAGAGAATATATATATATATATAAATTATATGTGACACTCTTTCATAACCTTCTGCTGGTCAGTGTTGAATTATTGGTCGTTTCTGTTTTGATCAGCTCCAGAGTGAAGTGGAGAAGCCTTTGCTGGCCTTCAGGGAGAACTTCAAGAAGGACATGAAGAGGTTCGACCATCACATCGCCGACCTGCGGAAGCAGCTGGTCGGTCGCTACGCAGCGGTGGAGAAGGTACACAAAACACACACATATAGAGATAAGAAGAAGCACAGCGACTCTAATGTAGCACAGTCCGGCCCTTGTACTCGGCGGCAGCAGCAGCAGGATTTCACAAATCATCCCGCTGGTGATTAAAATTCCACGTCTCTTTCCACAAGCAGATGGCTGTTTCTCAGCCTTGGAATGTTTCCTGCTTTTTTTTGTACATATACAATGAAAAGCGATTGGCTGAAGGCGTCTGCAAATCTGTCTCACGTCATCTGTCAAATCTGGGACCAAACTGTTTCTCTCCGCTAATCCAGTCTGATGGACGTGAGGAAATTAGATGTGTCTATGGATGAATACTGAGACAGTGTGCAGCTGACCGTCTAGAAGTGTGATGAATGCACATTATCAAGCGTTTTTTTTGGTTATATTTGAAGAATCAATTTAAAAGCAGGATGAGAATATTTCTGTGTGCAGCTGTGAGTTGTCTTGTTGACCCCCGGGTCCCTCGCCGTGTCTCCCTCAGGCCCGTAGAGCTCTGGTTGACAGACAGAAAGAGCTGGAGCTGAAGACTCAGCAACTGGAAATCAAACTCAGCAACAAGATTGAAGAAGACATCAAGAAAGCCCGCAGGAAATCCACGCAAGCAGGTCAGAGCCGTTGGTCAAAGGGTCCCACAGCAGGTGGGGGTGTGTTGTTTAAGGAAGGAGAGAGCCCAGGTGATAGTCCTTCAACCTATGAAAGTCCCTCCCCTTCATACAGTCCGGTAAATGTTTAACTTCCTGGACATCACCTCATATCCTCTACTGTTTATTCAGCTCCTTCGTTGAAACGTTCACTGTCGATCGTCTGTGAACCAAGCTCTTTTTTTTAATATTTTTCTGAGTCATGAGCTTTATCAGCACTTGCAGCCAGACTGGGGAGTTTTTTTTTTTTTTAATAGAGGGAGAGGAGGAGGAGGAAGAAGGGGGGTCCGGAACATTCCCTCCTCGACTAGCCTGCTTTGATACTCACAGAGGCGTTTCTGCTGCACTCAAACTGAAAACAGCCCTTACTTAAAAACAGAGTTTGTGTTGTTTAGGTGCCAGTAGGACATGAAATATGATCCCGGAAATCCAGAGTTCATAAATTTGGTGGCTTGTTTACTAAAGGTTGTGTTAATGATGTCAGTTCTAACGTCACACTACACTTAAACTCATAAATATTGTCCTTTATGTGAAACGTGTGGCCACAGAGAGCAACCTCCAGGTCTGAAAAGCTAATGATTGGTTTCTTCAGGCTTGATCGATGGATAGAAGTGTGTCATCTGCATGACAATGAAAGTTTATCAAGTGCCTAAAGGAAGCATACTGTATGTAAGTTGAAAACAATTGGTCCGAGCACAGAACCTTGTGGAACACCGTATCTAACGTAGCCTGCTCTGGCACCGACTGATTCATGCTTTAGAGCTCCCCACCAACAGAACATGGCTAACAAGCTATTTCAGTCCAGTGTAACTGTCAGGCTCCATTCACACACACATGCTTCTGTAACAGTGTGCCTTTTAGAGGGGAGCCAGGGGGGAAAGGGGCGGGGTGCAAAAGTAGCGTTAGTTTGGTTGGTTTGTCAAAGTTTTAATCGGTGTGCAACCTGAGGAAAAGTGACGCGCTAAGAGTAAACATGTGGACTCTAAGTGTGATGTCAAGACTCGAACAGCCGCGACCACATGCTGTCTCTCACACACACACACACACACACAGAGTCATCCCTCCTCCATGCTGCTTATGCAATCGTGGAGAAAAACAGCAGCAGTTGGTGACGGTTCTCGTGGCGTCTGCCTGCCAGCGATGATCACTGCATTGTGAGGAGGACGCTGAGACGAGACTGATGCCAAAACAAGTAAAGCACAGCATCCGTCCGCTCACAACAAAGACTTATTTTCCACATTCATGTGTCCTTATACCGGGGATGTCCTACCATTTCATGTCAAACCCCTCAGGCCATGATCCCCCCACTTTTAATGAAGAACTTTTGGTTTACTTTTAAAAGAAGGGAATTTATTTATGTGCATGTTTGTTTAGAGGTTGATGTGATTCACTCATTTGCAGCATAAACAGCAGCTCTTTTACACTTTCTGCTTGTTTTTTTCGTCACTTTCTTTTCAAAGCTGACCAGATCCCGTTTGACCGTTTTGATGAGCAGGAACTCACAGTCGACCATAAACATCAATTAAAATGCATCTGTTCCTTGTCACCTCATAAATCCCACACAGCCGCCAGTTAGTCTGTCATTATGAAGGCACATTGTTCAAACCGACAAAAGAGTTTTTATTTTAACGGGGAAACCCAAAGCAGCCAAAAATGCAAATTATGTCTGTGAATTATAATGAGGTGATCAATTAGTACAGTCTCAACCTTCTCTATAGGAAATATGTCTCAAGCTTACTTCTTGATTTGATGCTATATGAATAAATATGCATAAGCAGAAGATCTGCAGAACGATCAGCATCATTTCCTCCCTGATTTGATCTCACAGATGATGAGTGTTTGTTTAGCTTCATGGAATCTATAATCAGTCCAGACAGTCCGCCTGTTTGGGATAATCACATCAGCTGGCTGAGGTGGAACAAATACTCCTCATGAGTGTTGAAGTTGAACATCAGCTGTGACTGAAAACACAGGCAGTAGCACCACCTGCTGGAGGAATTATGTAGTACACATTCTAATGTGCAGTGGGCTTTAAAAGATGATATAAGATAGATAATAATATATTCCGATTGGTATTTATTACATTGTGTTAGGGCTCATTGTATTGTCGTTATTCTGTCTTACAGGAGACGATCTGATGCGCTGTGTGGACCTTTATAACCAGTCTCAGTCCAAATGGTTCGAGGAGATGGTCACCACCAGTCTGGTAAGGAGTCCGCTGCAGATTTGTTCCGTGAGAGGAAGCTCTGCTGGTTTTTACAGTTACATCAGCTCGATTTTAACAACCGTTTTAATGTGCGAAAGTCATCATGTGACCAGACGGACTCGCTAACGCTGCGTTAGCTCGTCTGGTGTGGATGTTTTCATCCTTTTGCTCATCGACACTGTAATAAAATGCTCTGCTACCTTTTATGACTCTTAAATCATGAAATTACAAGTATCCAATAATACACATGATCAATAAAATGAAATAAAGAGGAAGAAAGTATTGTAAAAATGAAAAAGGAGAAGAGGAAACAATGAAATATATTTAAAAAAAAATAACTATAACAATCATCTACCATATATTATGGTAAGGGAATTGGCAGTGTTAGTCCCCCGTTGTCATGGTAGCCGCTCCTTTCTGCTCAGTGTGGACGGACGGCGGTCGTAGTAGACGTCTCTAGGACTATTGAACCCTTCCTCCTCTCCTCAGGAGCTGGAGCGGCTGGAGGTGGAGCGGGTGGAGATGATCCGACAGCATCTGTGTCAGTACACCACCCTCCGGCACGAGACGGACATGTTCAACCAAAGTGTGAGTACAAACACAAACCCCACTACATGAACGACAGGCGTTTAGGGCCGAGAACTCCACCCGCCGACGTAAACGCGAGGTCTGACCTGAGTGGACGCTGTTCTGTGTGTGTGCAGACGATGGAGCCGGTGGACCAGCTGCTGCAGTGTGTGGACCCGGCCAGAGACAGAGAGCTGTGGGTTCAGGAGAATAAGACTGGGGAGATCAGACCGGTGGACATAGAGATCTGACCTCAGTGCCGTGTGACGACTCTGCATACGCACACTCACACTCAGACACACTCACACCCTCCCCGCTGATCCAGTGTGACCCCTAACAGACTGGGGGGGGGGGGGGGATGTTCAGTGGCTCTGCTGAGGATGAAGACATCCGGTGATGCCAGGTCGTGACCTCCCGGCTGAGACAAGGAAAAGTGGGAACTCTGAGTGTGAATTGTGAAGTGAAAAAAAAAGACCAAGAAGCACCAAGGATGAAGTTTAAACCCGTGTACATGTTGACCAGCTTTGTGTCTTGCAGCAGTGTGATGCTGTTTGTGCTTTTGCTCCGTGAGGTAATTCTCCGATTCTCACACGTGACTCTGAAAGGTGTCGATGAAACGATTTCACAGATGCTGCTAAGCAGGATGCATCTGTGACCTGAGAGTGATATTACTGTGTACCAGACTAAAGTAATACTAATATCCGGCGTGTGCAGGTATTGGTGTTAGCTAAGCCACGCCCACCCTCGTGACCGTTAGCTACGCCTGTCTCGCATGGCACATATTAGGTTTACAGCAAACACAATTCTATCTTTTAGAAACAATTAGTCTTCGTAAAGAAGTCAACAAAAGACAGTAAATCTCCATCTCCACCATACTTTTATAAGTTAATATGAGAAGCCTGTAAAAGGGTGTTAAATATGCACATAATGGCTTCATACGTGATGTTAAAAATCAAAATGTCAACACTATGCTTCACTTCCACGAGAGAAGAGGGTTCACAAATGAGAAATAACATTAGAAATAATACGTTTGGCAAACGTGACACTGACTAATTCTCACAACATATAAAGAGCAGGACATTCTGATCTCATCCACTGTATTCCAGTCCTGAGCAGGTATTTTTATGATGTCACCTATGAAATTATCAAATCTCTGAAAGTCAGAAAAAGTTCCTAAATGTGTTTTCATTCCTGATAAGAATTAAGATTTGCACTTTATACCCAAAGGATTTTTTTAAAGTAAGTATTCTGTTTGTGAATGAAAAGGATCCCAAAGAGAATTTAATGTTACACATGTTTATTACTAATGGAAGTTCTGTCCACAGGGAGCCTGGAGGAAATATGTGGGATCCGTGATTTGCAATGAAAGATGTCAAATACAGTAAATAGTAATAGTGATATACAGAAATTTAGTACCGATAATAAATGGAATATAAAAAGTGTTTTATATGCAATCCAGATAACAGCCCTCATAAATATCGTAGTTGTGGAAATATAAGTTGCTTCAGTTGGATTCAGTGTCAGTGGAGAGAAAACGCTGTCTTTTCCACAGTTTCTGTTTCGTTTTACTTGACTGTTGAGACGCTTCTGTAGAACAGCTAACGGTTGGCATTTTTCATTAATAAAATGAAAATATGTAGCTTATGTGATAACATCCTCCTTCCTGGGTTTTGCTTTTTGTGTGATCCTGAAAAAGCCATATATATTATACAATACATACATGAAAAAAAGTATTTTATTACCTTAAAAAAAAACACATTTTCACATTGAACAATAAAATGGATCATTAAGCCACGTTATAAAGCGATAAAACAAAGAAGTGGTTAAAAGTTCAGATATCTGATAAAGTCCAAAAGTTTGGAAAGATTAGAAAAATATATTGACATTGCATTGTTTATTGTTGACCTATAATAAGCCGTGTGTTGATGCTTACTTGGCAACACTTTAGGATGTGATCTTACTGCAGCCATGATGAAGAGTACATAGTAGAAAAGTCCAAACATGGTGTTTGTCTGATGTCCAATGTTTGACTTCTTCCAAAGACATCAGGACCTGGAGATCTGCTCTGGGACCCGGACTCGGACTCGTGACGTCGTGAGCCGGTTTCTAATCGACCATGAGCTTCTTGAGGGAGTTGAGATACGCCGGGATCAGGGAGCTGACGGACTCGTTGTCGTCGTTGAGGATCTTCTCCCCTCTGCCCTCTGACCCCACAGAGCTGGCCGATCTGACCAGGCCCGGGTAGGGAGTACTGTAACCCTGGAGACCAGACAGACCTCAGAGTCATTATCCAGAGCAACACAACGTTACAGGAAGTATAGGACAGTCGGTACTTACGGAGGAGCACCCCTTCCCGAAGCTGCCTCTGTTCTTGGTCCTGATCTTGGTGAGTGCTGACTCGGCAATGTCAGCTCGCTCCTCAGCGTCATCCAGCTCGTGGACGGTCTTCCTGTACTTCGCCAAGTTCATGTTGGCTTGTTCCTCCTGCAAATGACAATCGGACAAGATCATCGTCATGTGACGCGGGCGGTGTTGTCAGATATATACGTCTGGACTAAGTCGTGAGGACGTACGGCCTCCTCCACTTGTCTCTTGTAGGCCTTCATCTTGTTCTGCAGCCGCTCCACCAGCTCCTGCATCCTCTGCTGGTTCTTCTGGTCCTCCTCCGACTGGAACAGCAGCTCTTTCAGCCGGCGCTCGTTCTTCCTCAGCATCTTCACCGTCTCGGCGTGCCGCTTCTGCTCCGAGTCCAACTCCAGCTCGATCTCCTTCACCTGCAGGCGGACATCAGGGAAGTCCAGCAGCATATTGATTCAGGACCTTCAGTCAACCTTCAGATGTTAAAATGTAAAACCACTTCATACCTTCGCCTCCAACTTCTGGATGATCTTCTTGCCTCCTTTCAGGCGATCTGCTCCGCCTCGTCCAGCCTGCTGCCCATGTCTTTGATCTGAGCCTCCAGACCTTTCTTCACCCTCTCCAGGTGGAGCGTGTGCTCCTGCTCCAGACGCAGCTCCTCCCCCACTCGGGCCAGCTGAAACAATTACACCAGCCATTCCATAACTGATGCACTCCATTGCTATGTGTCAACACCAGTCGGCTGTAGGTTCTTTACCTCACAGCTGGCCTTCTTGGACTTGTCTGTGGAGTCTCTCAGCTCTCCTTGCAGCTCCTCGTGCTCCTGCTGCAGAGTCTGGAGGTCCGCCTCCAGCTTCCTCCTACCACTCAGAGCCATCTGGAACTGAACACACAAGCGAGAACATTGAGATGGTCATCGATCTACAGCAAACTTCTGCGACCACATGTTTGATTTTTTAAGAGCATCACCTGGTTGTTGAGGTCGCTGTGTTTCTCGTTGGCGTCCTGCAGCTCGACCTCCAGAGCCTTGCGGGCCCTCTCGGCACTCTCCAGGGCCGCACGAGTTTCTGCCCCCTCACTGACCAGCAGAGTGCAGCGTCGTTCCACAGCCGCCTGCTCCTCCCGGCACTCCTCGTGGCTCCGCACCTCCTCCTCCAGCTGGGCCTGCAGCTCCTGGGACAGGGACACTCGAGCTGTGAGTACGAGTATTAAACAGAAAGCAGACTGTCGGCCTTCTCGTCGTCACACCTTGATCTGCTGCTGCATCCTCTTGCTGCTCTTGCTGAGCTCCGCGTTGCTCTTGGTGAGCAGGTCCACCTGCAGCTCCAGCTCATTGATGTCGGCCTCCAGCTTCTTCTTCAGCTTCAGCCCCTCTGCTTTGCCTTTCACCTCCACGTCCAGGCTGGCCTGCAGGGACTCCAGCGCCCTCTGGTGGCTTTTCCTGGTACAGTACAAACAGTTTAATGAGCCATGATGTATTGTGAATGTGTGGAGGGGATAAAGGGAGATAAAGAGCAGGAGGAAAGCAGGTAAAACAGGTATATGTGGTAAAACATTTTTTTTTAAAGTATGAAGTAATACGTGTTTTTGCTTTTTTGCTGAGAGTCTCATAAACTCTGCATGCAGCTGGTTAGCTTAGCTTAGCATAGAGTTTTGAAACGGGGGAAATCCATCCTAAATGACATGATCTCCCTCTAAAGCTCACTAATTGACATGTTGCATCTCGTTTGTTTCATCTGCAGGATTAGTCAGTTTGGGTGCAGCCAACAGATTATAGAAAGTACCTCCGCCTGGCCAAGAAATAGTCCCACCCATTAAACCACAAGTTATGTTTTCTGAATACAGAAGCAAACGAGCACTAACTTGTTGATAAGTGAGCTTAAGGGGTGTTGGAAACGTAATCTGCTGGCTGTAGATTCACATTGAGCAGTAAAGTTTTATACTTCTCCTATAACTCTTGGCAAGGAAGCAAATACACGATTGAGAGTAGATTGAAGGTACCGAGCCGCTTCCATCTCCTCCTCCTTCTCCTGAAGTCTGCGCTCCAGGTCTCCTTTAGCCTGGGACAACTCCAGCTGCAGCCTCAGCACCTTGGTCTCCTCGGCCTGGGAGGAGGAAGGACACAGAGACAGGGAGATTTATTTGTCCGCTCCAGATATGACAGCTGGCAGGCAGATTTGTTGGAGGTATTTACCTCCAAAGCTGCCTCAGACTCTTCCAGTGAGGCCTGTAACTCTTCTTTCTCCATCTCAATTTTCTTCTTTGCTTTCTGGAGCTCGTGGACGCTTTTCCCTCCGTCTGAGAGCTGGTCTGTAAGGTCAGCGACCTCCTCTGTCGGATAAACGCATCCAAATTAAACCGAGGTAACTATTCGGCTGCTCCTTCACCTGCCAGACGCTTCACTCCCGTACCCTGGTAGGCCTTGTTCTCCCGGCGCAGCGCCTCCAGCTGCTCCAGAGACTCTTCGTGAGTCGTCTTGAGTTTGAAGAGCTCGCTGGCGTGTTGCCTGCTCTCCTTCTGGCAGCCTTCCACCTCGGCCACCAGCTCCTCGCTCTTCTGCTTCCAGTCTCCAAGCTGCTTCTCCAGGACGCGCTGCTTCTTATCCAGAGCCTGACCACAGCTGCTGGCCTGGGACCGGGGAGCATATGCATGAAGATAACAGGAAATGCACCACACTGCGACTTTAATACATGCCTCCCTGTTCCTACCTTCTCCAGGTCCATGCAGAGCTCCTCCACCTCTCCCTGCAACCTCTGTTTGGCTTTCTCTAGCGAGGAACATTTGGCTTGGGTGGCTTCCACCTCCTCCTCGGCCTCCTGAAGCCTGGTTGCCAGCTTCTTCCTGTGACACAAGGAGTCGACCACTTAGATACGTTCACAGCGTCACATGTGACGGTACGACGGCCCAGCATCAACCCGACGTACTTGGTGTCCTCCAGCTCGTCCGTGTGCTGGATGGCGTCGGCCTCCTGTTTGGTCCTCCAGTGCGTCACCTCGCTGTTGAGTTTGGAGACGAGACGCTGCATCTCCTGCTTGCTCTCCTGCTCCTCCTCCAGCTGCTCCTTCAGCACCTCGCACTCCTGCCGCACTGAGCTCAGGCTGCTGCTGACCGCCTGCTTACACTGGCAGAGACACAGTGTGAATACACGCCGGGGCGTTTGCATTCCTGGATGTTTGATGCGTCAAACTGACCTTGACCTCCTCGTCCAAGTGTTTCTTCAGGTCGTCCAGTTGGGACTGGAGCAGAGCCTTGGAGCGGCCTAGCTGGCCGGCTCTGCTCTCGGCCTCCTCCATCTGTCGGCTCACGTCTGCATTATCAGCTGACGGGACACAAAGGACACTTTGATCATCACGCAGAAGCAGACAGCGGTGGTAATGTGGCAGCTTCTGTAGCCAAATACATGAGGAAACGTTGCGTCTGTGTCTGGAAATCACTCACTATGATATACCGCTGTCTGAATGTATAATGAGAATTAGTATGCTATATAATGATCACAATTCAGCTTAAAAAAGTGGTGTACGACTAACTGATGGTCAATAACAGTATTATATTCACTCAATGTTCTCATTTATTTTTTACCTTTGGGCCACCTAGTGGTTGTAACGTGCATAATGTATATGGTTTGTTTGTTTTCTTTCTTTTTTTTGCCTCTATATGAAAGTTGTATAGATCTTTTTTTCCCTCCCTTTTCTTTTTTCAAGTTTATTATTATTATCTTTTTTTTCTGTAATTTCTCTGTGATTATGTAGTGGTTGGGACCCCCTCGAAAATGAGATGATACATCTCAATGATAATAATAATGTCTATAATAATATACCATCATGCATTGCTCTGAAGAAGAGATGACAGACAGTAAATCAGTCCATGAAAATATAATTTTTTAGAGCGAGTAATCGGGAAATCGGGTTGGTGGTTCAAATCACATGTGCACAGTAGTCAGTCTGTCCCTGATATGATATGAATACAGTAATAAGATATAATATGAGATAATATGAGCATATTAATACAGTAATGAGTGTTTTCCTGATGTACATGTACCTGTGAGTCTGTTCCTGGTATGGTATTAATACAGTAATGAGTGTTTTCCTGATGTACTTGTACCTGTGAGTCTGTTCCTGGTATGGTATTAATACAGTAATGAGTGTTTTCCTGATGTACATGTACCTGTGAGTCTGTTCCTGGTATGGTATTAATACAGTAATGAGTGTTTTCCTGATGTACTTGTACCTGTGAGTCTGTTCCTGGTATGGTATTAATACAGTAATGAGTGTTTTCCTGATGTACTTGTACCTGTGAGTCTGTTCCTGGTATGGTATTAATACAGTAATGAGTGTTTTCCTGATGTACATGTACCTGTGAGTCTGTTCCTGGTATGGTATTAATACAGTAATGAGTGTTTTCCTGATGTACATGTACCTGTGAGTCTGTTCCTGGTATGGTATTAATACAGTAATGAGTGTTTTCCTGATGTACTTGTACCTGTGAGTCTGTTCCTGGCCACGCTGAGCTCCGTCTGGGCCCTCTGCAGGTCGTCTCCTCTCCTGTTGGCTTCTGACAGCTGCTCTTCCAGCTTCTTTATGTGGCTTTCTGAGGACGTCTGCAGTCCGACACAAACACACACGTTACATTCACCGGTTAAAACTAAACCAAATGAATGCATGCCACCTAACTGCCTGACCTTGGATTTCTGCACACTGTCCAGAGAAGCGGCCAGCTCGTCCACCTCTATCCTCAGGTTCTGCTTCTCCTTCTCCAGCTTGGCCCTGGTCCTCTGCAGAGCCTCGCACTGTTCGCTGAGCTCCGCCACGGCATCGCTGTGCCGTTTCCTCAGAGACGCAGCCAGGACCTCTGACTGGGCGGACGTCTCCTCCAGCTCTCGCCTCAGACGCTGCATCTCGGCCTCTCGCTTCTTGTTCACCTCCATCTGCAAATCAGGTTTCATATTTTAGTATGTTTGTTTTGTATTCTGTGTAATGTGATCTTTGGATTTCTATATTCAACAGAGTATTGTTAGCTGGTATCTCAGCTGTTAAAACATGACGGTACACTCAAATTGAACCCATTTTGTCTGTTATGACTCATATGGAATGGTCCATGTTGGAGTTCAGGGGGTCAATCAGGATACTCTTAAGGAATTACACATATTAATGAAGCTTATTTGTTTCTTTTTTTAATAACTGCCTGATGGCTGATGTGACGCTGGAATAAGGAGACAGTTAGCTTAGCTTAGCGTGATGTAAAGAGATGACGGGTTGAGTTTACTTGTGAGGCGGAGAGCCCTCCTGCTTCCTCCAGTCGGTCCGTGAGATCATCCAGATCTCTGGTTAGATCTGCTCTCTGCTTCTCAACCTGGTAAAAAAAAAAAAAACAGAGCAGTTCAAGGATGGTAATACACATTAATCTAAAATTTATACTAATTCTAGATAATATAGAAAGTATAATTCTATATTAAAAACCACGAGTGGACTGATTTTACTCGAGTCCTTCAGTGAAATGTGGGTGAAAACATTTCATTTAAATATGCATTAACATAGATAAGGGGAAATGATTGTGAAATGATCTTTCCTGAGGTCAGAGGTCAGGACTCATTTTCACAAAAAGCCAGCCCCTCCCTCTGTGCAGGGTCGACACCGAGCCCTCGCATCACTCATCTCCTCCACGCTAACGGCTTCTCTGGATGAGCACTCGGCCCCATCCATGCTAACAGAACGTCAGGGAGATTCATCTGTGTGTGTGTGTGTGTGTGTGTGTGTGTGTGTGTGTGTGTGTGTGTGGAGGCGTAGGAGGGAGTCCCTGTTCAGTCTGTGCATACATGCCGATGTGTGTTTATGTGCTCTCAAGTATCCGTCCGTGTCACGATGGAGGCTTCTCCCCTGACCTCAGCTGCATGGAAACACCCACGTTTATTTATGAATGACTAGCAATGTCTTATAAAGCTGCATCCACGTATCACAGCTTATCCAGCTTTTATTTAAATATAGAAAGAACATAGAAGTGTGGCGGTTTAAGTAAAAAAGAGTGTATTCGTAAAAGCTATAAATAGACGACAATCCTCAATTGAAGCAAGGAGGGGCGGAGCTTATAAGTGTGGCTGGTTTTGTCTTTAAGCTCAATTTCTTTAGCGCCCTATGTAGTCGTGCAGATAGTTTGTTCATAGCGTGCTGATTCCCTCCACTAACCAGACCATGGTGGCCCAACAAACACATCTTCAAAGCAAATACGCTGCCATTGTAGTGGGAGAGGGAATCTTAGTCACACTCATAAAAAAGCCCAACCGTCCGCATGCAAGCCAGAGGAAAGTGACAGAAAATGTTCTTTTAATAATTTGTTACAACCTTTTTCAAATGTTTTAAATTATTCCAATACAAAAAAACATGTTAGTAGATGTCTATTTATTTTTTTTGGTGATGAATGTCAAATATCCTCTGTTTTTTGTCCCCCTCCTCTTTTTTTTTTTTTTTTTTAGCAAACTAGACCCTCCATCCATCATCTGTCACCACTTATCCTGTTAAGGGTCACGGGAGGGCTGGAGCTGATCCCCCGCTGACACTGGGTGATCGGAATGTGGGAGGAAGTCGGAGAACCCGGAGAGGAACCCGCGCTAACACGGGTAAAACATGCAAACTCCACACAGGAGGAACCCAGGCCCCCCTTTTTAGCTGTGAGGCCACGGTGCTAACCACTAGGCTGTTTGGCTGGAAACAGCTGTCTGCCGCGGCTGAAACAGATGCTGACGGGTGTTGATGAAAATATGGACCGTTTGAGGAGGAAAACAATGTGCAAAGAAGCTAAACAGCAGCTCGCTGTACATTCACTTCACCTTGGATATTATTCAATGGATACAGCGTTTATATCATGTTGGCTTCACCTTAATGTATCCTGATATGGAGTCTGTGTGTGTGTGTGTGTGTGTGTGTGTGTGTGTGTGTGTACAGTATATACAGTGCGTGAGAGAGACATTCCAGTCAGGAAAAGATCCGCTGGAAAAGCGCTCCGTCTGTCAGCCTCTATCTGCTGATGATATCTCCTCTCTGACCTGAGGAGTCAAACAATGGCGAGCCTGTCTGCTAGGAGGTATGTTATATTTGAGCTCGTCTGAAGACGCAGGTTTGCCGAGCAGATAAAGACCTGCGTGTCTCTGCCTGCCTCTTTCATCACGTTTTGGCTTGGGGAGGGGGGGAGACCCCGCTAGCACCATTAGGAATGCCACCCAGAGTTGGGAGAAGTGTGCAGAACACACCCTCAGGCCCCCTGCTGTCACTCTAGTTAACACTCTAGATACTTTTACCTGTGGGATGAAAACTGCAGGTGAGTGTGTGTGTGTGTGTGTGTGTGTGTGTGTGTGTGTGAGATGGAGAAAGATTGGGGGAAAAAGAAGGAGGAAGAAGGATGTTCGGGGTCCCTCTACGCCTCTGGGGTTGCACTGTATGTTAACTACAAACACAAGCCCCTCCCCCCCCACTTTATTATCACAGGTGCAGATGGTTTGGGGGTCCAGAGGTGCAGCACTGACACATGTACCCCACCGGCTGCCAAAAGAACAGCAATCTTTTCTTTTTTCCTTCTCTCCAAACCACAAACAGTTCTCCACACCATCGGCCTGAATGTTACAGCTGAGCTAAATCAGCTCTGTGTTTCATTGAGGGGGGGTGGGAGGTGTTCCACCAGCCTTATAGGTTGGGGTTCATACCTTCAGTCTCATGGCCCGCTCTGCCTCCAGCTCATCCTCCAGCTCCTCAATGCGAGCCTGAAGAGAGAGAGAGAGAAAAAAATGCATTTCTAAAATAGAAGAACAGCCTGAAACCTGAGCAGCGTATCTGAAGTTGAACTGCCACCCCCCCCTGGTTTCACATAGCGCCTCTATCATTCTGACAGAGAAACAAATGGGGCGTCACCTCCACAGATCTGCTATTTCAGGGCAGCACTCGTGTGGTTGTGAGGCCGTTTCATGCACTCGGCTTTCTCTGGGGATTTGGCACGCCCCTGGCTTTTTTCCCCAGGTAGCAATTTAGAGCAAGAATGTCCGTATAGCCACCATCATTATCTGTATTCGGACCCAGGGCTGGGTCTGCCCGGAGACCAAAACAACGCATCCGTGCCATTTTCATGACATTCTAGGAATTTGTGTTATGTTTTTGCTTTCTTTTGGTTTCACAGTCCTGACTGGAAGCCAGTGATGCTTTTTTTCCCCCAAGCAGCTGAATATACATGTTACCTCACAACAATTTACACCATGTATGCTTCTACACACACACACACACACACACACACACACACAAACATATATATTAGAGCTGTTAAAATGACCGCAGTACACTACTATACACTATAAAAATGGGAATTCTTCTTCATTTATATTCATTTAGATTTTTATTGATTAATCTGATGAACATTTTGAATCGTTTGACAGCCCTAAAATACACACACACACACACACACACACACACACACACACACACACACACACACACACACACATTCATACACTTTAAACAGTTTATAAACATGTTAAAAGTACTGAATACATTAAAAAAACACATTGTTCCACATAAGATTGTATTATAATGAGCTATTAAGATGTTATTAACGGATTATTATTTTATCTGCTCTTTTATAAACTTCATTTAACTGCTTTGAAACAGCAAATAATGGGGTTATATGTCATCTCTATTTTTATAAACCAAATGACAATACATTCATTCAGCCTTGCAAATTAAGAATACATTCTTATATCTATATATTTTAAGCCATTTGTGTGCACTTTAAGTGTGACTAAACCAGATTCTCCTGCATCAAACAAAACAATGACGATAATCCAACATTAATAATGAACCCAAAGTACATTTCCGTTCCACGACTAATAAATTATCTCTCGTTTCCCAACCAGGCAGCATCCTTCCAAGTTGTGTCATGTTCCGCTCTATCTCCAACTTCCATCTATGTCTCCATGTCAGGAAATGTGTCTGACACGGCAGTTAGCCCAGATCCATCACAGCACCAACACCATACTCGCTTCACGGCTCCCAAAACCCCAAAACCAGACAAAATCAACACTCATCCTGGAGTTATACAGCCTTTTAGATGCCTTATCACTGCAAAGTTTGTCAAAACGTCTCTTAAATGTCCCAAAGGTGACGTTGGGTATATTATAGTTTAATATTACAAATAACACACAACTTCATACTTTTCTAAACAGTATTTTTAAAAGTTAAACACAAACAAAGTGATGAATTAAAACTCACATGCCAGCGCAGGACGTCTGCAGAGAGAACAGCCATGGTGAGGCAGCAGCAGCCCAACTGACTGACTGACTGTACCCCACACACACACACACACACACACACACACACACACACAGCTTCCTTGTTGATCCCCTTCGGCATTTTACTGTCCACACCCCCTCATGCATGCACAGCCTTTTTCTGCCTCCCAGTTCCCCACTCACTAGTATCTGTTTCTTGTTAAATTCCTACTTTCCACAGCCCCAAAATAAATACTGTGGCTCTAATACAATTGTCGAAAACATAGTGTACTTACATTGTTAAGATGTCTGAGCCAGACTGCATGGATAAACTCAATTATCTACTCTGTAGCAGAAAGGGCCTTTTTAAATTAAATGTATATTAGTTTCTCTATCTGGGAGCTTTTGCATGTGCTTAAAGTTTCAGCTTTCTATTTCCCTGCTGCGCTCAAACTATAATAATTGTGCATAAATTGCAAAAAAAAAAAAAAACACTGAATCTTTGTGTACAAATCAAAAACACTTGTGTTGTGATCACAGCTTTGTTGTGCTAATCCCAAATAGAAACAAAAAGTGACTTTATCAATTATTCATCCAAATAAAAAAAATACATAAAAGCATATTATCTCCAGTAAAACATCTGGCATAAAGCAAACAGGCAGCTGGAAAACCCTGTGCTTTATCTTCTCTGTGATGTGAATCTTTACAGCACTATGGACCTGCTTTACAACCGCCGTAGTAAAACCACGAAGATCTGCAGGCCTGCAGGCCACATATACATCACAATCCCTTCAAGACAACCGCTTTAAATCACCGCTGGCTGCCGAGGCGGAGGCGGCTTCACCGCTGAAGACCGACAAAGGTGTCTCTTTGATTCCTCTGACGTTTCTGGACAAATTCACGTGACCTTTTTATATGTGGCTGCCGTGTCCACCTGCAGAAAAGTGCGTAGCATGCAGTCACACAGAGGACACTATAAAGGCTTCATTGTGAGATAGGGAGAATGCCAAAGCAACGGTAAATGTGAAAACATGCTGGCCCTCAAAGACACACGGCTCACCTTTCGCCCTCCAATCGGAGACAAAGGCGCTCTTTCTTTTTTCCTCTTCCAACCCTTCGGAGGAAACATCCCAGAGTGAAGAAGCCCCACCTGAACTTCAAATTTCCCTATGTCTCATCTCAAACGCTCCAGACAAAACACATTATCTCCAGCGCACATAAAAGCTCTCAGACGGGATTGATTGTATCAAGACATCACAAGGAGAGCCTCAGTATGCGTCTTTCAGGGCTCCACACACAGGCAGACTAAACACTCAATTAACTCGTGCACCCAAACCAATACCATCCAAAGATATAATGCTGTCCAAATCTCCATTATGCAGTCATTATGTGCTGCAAAAAACGTTTTAAAAAAGTCTAATCATGACCGTGGTGTTTTAAATGGCGACATCTTTAGTGCCAGGCAGTCATTGCTGTGATTTTCCACTGCTCACACCAAAAATGAATGTTTATAATGTGTGGTAGGGAAAACTCACTTACAAGTACAATTCCAGACAGTTGCACGATGTCTTCTCCTGCTCTGCAGGAACTTTCCCAACTATGATGTCAGGCAGGGAATAATTAAAGGGCAACTTCGGCATTTTTCTAATGTTTTTGTGTCTAAGTGATGGACAAGGGACAAACATTTTTTAAATCTGGTCCATTACTGAACAGCAGCTGCTAAACATGCTGCAATGTAATCACTAGGGACAAAAATAGAGCATCTAATCTTTTATATTTAATGTCTTTACCTTCCCCTTCTCATCGTTATTGTGTCATGTGACAACGACTATAGAAAGCATACCTGAGTTTTATCTAAAAGATTCTTGTCATGACTCCATGACTCCCTTGATTGGTAAAATTCAACACCTGACCCTTTTCTTCTGGTCTCCCTACCATTAAACTAAACTAGTTGTCCACTGATTAACAACATCTAAAAATGTTGAATCGTACATAACATGAACTCTCATCTTCAGCTTGTATCAAGATGTTTGTGAACACATGGATGCGGGGACGGATGTGAGTCTGCGCTGCACATGTGTCCCTTCATCACTAATGACCAGAGCATCCAAACGTCCGTCTGTCTGCCACATTGGCACTCGAGAAGATAGGAGTCGTTTGGTTGATGTGACGGATCAGAGGTTTTCACTCTGTCTTTACATCAACTGGGAATAAAAACAGGACTCTAAACTCATTGAAACAGCTCAAATATGAAGTATTCTCTAAAACAGGGGTGTCAAACTGATCCAGTAAAGGGCCGTGTGGCTGCAGGTTTTCATTCCAACCAAGCAAGAACACACACACCTTGATTGGTTGGATCAGGTGTGTTCTTGCTTGGTTGGAATGAAAACCTGCAGCCACAGCGGCCCTTTACTGGATCAGTTTGACACCCCTGCTCTAAAAGGACCAAAAAGAATACAAAGGGAAGAGGCGTGATGCTACATTGCCCTCACGGATGTTTGAAGAACTTTCAACCAATCAGTCTTCATCAGCAAATGGAGTTTGTTCTGTTGATATCTACAGTAAGTATGGAACTAATTGTGCTAAATGATTCAAATATGTTTTAATTCTGCTTTGCAGATGTTTCATGAGAACAAAATGCATTCAAAAGACTTGTTAGATCAAGGACACAAAGAGTATGTGGTAAAAACACTGATTGTAACAATAGATTTTGGTAGATTATATTAGATCTCTACAGGACGTCTCTAATGTTGTATATATCAGCTCAGCAAGTCAGTTTGTGAAGCAATGTTTTGGCTCTACCCGCGCTCTCCATCATTTCCTGTCATCTTGGAAAGTTATAAATAACTCTTGTGATGTCATCAGGGCCTCGACTTGGGCTTTGGAGATGAAAACTTTATCTATCTTAAGGATCGGAGGCGGAAAGACGTTGAGAATTCTCATTCGTGGAATAGAAAAATGTTGCAGTGGCCCTTTTAATACTGTATGAATGCTTATTGCACAGCAGTGTCCTGCCCTGAACCTCAACAACACTGAGCACTAACCACTCACCTGCTCCCACAGATGGTCTTTCTCCTTCTGGAGCTTCTGCAGAGCCTCGTCCTTCTGAAGAAGCTGCTCCATCAGCCTCCTCACCTCACTGTCTGAGGACTAGAGAGAGAGAGAGAGATACACTTAAAAGAAAAATATTTCCTGTGACGTCATATCACATATTCTCATCAGCAAACCAATCACAAAAAAGTGTTTCTGTATATAAGATTTATGTCTAATCTACGTTGACTTGGATAGCGGTTTCTGCTTTGTTAGTTTCCGGTTCCCCGTCCAAACCTCTCCTCTTGTATCATTTGTCTTGACTTGTCTTGACTTGTATCAGGTGTCTTGGTTTTTGTGCCTTGTACTGAGTGTTACAGTACAATCTGGCCAGTAATGGACCTTAGCCAACACAGAAACTGTCCGTGCTGCAATCCAGGCACAGAGCCAAAGATCCACCACCAGGAGGTGGAGATATCCGCTGAGTACCGCTACAGGAAGGGAGCTAGCTGACGGCCAGGAGTCATTCCAGGTCACCGTCAACAGCCACGTTGGTCAACTGATTGACCGGCTCCAGCAGCCACTCTCCCTGAGGTAACGCCGCCTATACTTCCTCTGTTTTTCTCACTCCACTCTCCTCAGCCCTGCTTCCCTGTCCTGTCCAGACTGCTTTCTGGATACAAGGATAGCTGTCATGCATCAGTTTCAAACTGCATGCTCCCTCTTTCACTCGGAGAGAGCCAATGTGGCTTTTATTATCTCTCACCTATCCAGCAGTGCCGAAGCCTGGGCCACAGCAGATTAGCATCAACAGTCACCACTGTGCTCGGCAGTTGGCAAGTTCTCCGGCTCCCTCCAGCGGATATTCAACACCAGTACCATCGGCGGAGATGCCGTATGTTCCATCAACTCCCTGCAGCAATGTAAGCGGCAGGTGTCAGACTATGCCATAGTGATCCGCACCCTGGCCGTACACGGGCCTCTAGTGCATTGATCGACCCGGAGAGAACCCGTGCTAACGTGGGGAGAACATGCAAACTCCGCACAGAACCAAATCCGGGAATCAGACCCTCTCGCTGTGAAGTAAAGTGAAGTCAGGGACTCTGAGGATCCGTGGTCAAACAGCAGTTTTGGTGGCCTTCCAGCTGGAGTTGACAGATTCTCCAAGATGGTCCTCATTCCCGTCCCTAAGCTTCTCACTGCTAAACAGACAACCGGAGCAATGCTTCGGCATGTCTTTTAGCACCATCGTTTCCCCCTCGATTTAGTGTCAGACCCCATTTCATATACAACAAAAATCACGCCTATTTTTGCCATCTTCATTGCTCCTGCAATTGTATTGCAAAACAAAACCTAAACTCACTGCAAAATGTTTCTAATTCACAAACAATCCCCCAAACAACACCCTGGAAAGTCTGACGATTAGCTAGTTTTCAAGTTTGCTGCTATACAAACTTTTTGAATCTCAAATAAAGACATTTTAACATAATGACCCAGATCATTGTGTACATTTGCAGAGGCTAAATCAACACCACCCTGCATCTCTGATAGCTATCACGGTCTGATCAGTACATGCTTGTGGCATTCCTGAACAAAGATAGCATCTAAATCCTTAAGGACATCTCCATGAAACAGGTTTGTGAGGGGCTAGAGGAGATGTCAGAACAGCCAGTATTAACAGTAGTAGTCCATGGTGGCAGGCAAAGCCACCCCGAGATGGATCCATCACAAACGTGATGCCGCAGACCAGAAAGCAGTCAATGATGAGCAGCTCTAGCAGCCACATTACCACATTAAGCTGGTTTAAGCCTATTTATCCAATCCATCTCAGTTATGTTAATGAAAAATCCTCCATGCGCACAAGGTTCTGTGCTCAGACCAATTATTTTCAACTTATATGCTTCCATTAGACAATATCATTAGAAGACACTCAATAAATGTCCATTGCTATGCAGATGATACTCAATTATATCGATCAAGCCTGAAGAAACCAATGATTTAGTTAAACTCCAAGCATGTATTGAGGTGGTATTGAAGTGTGAAAACACCCTAACTTCTGCTGCTATCGATCGACATTCCAAACGTGAGTTGTCGGACTAAGATGGGCCGAAGAGTTCAGGCAGGCAACTTGGTGCCTCACAGAAGTATGACAGCAGTCGAAGAAACACACAGTACTTGCTCTCTCAATAAAACCATCAGCTGGAAAATGGTCAACACAGCAAGAAAAACCCACAGAGAGAAAAGCAGCATTAAAACAAGCTGGAACACAGTGGCTGCCATGGTGGCTGCATCTCTCCCCCTCTGCTAGTGTATCATTATCCACTTAATTTCATCCAACCGGCTTGTATAATGACCATGTTCAAAATCCCTTATAAGGCATAAATTCAGACTGAATCGCAAATCATGTGCGTTCTAAAGTATCAAGTCAGTGAAACAAAAGAGGAATTAGTTTTTTAAAGGGGAACAAAATTGAAAAGTGAAGGAGTGATTCAGCAGAGCAGAGCGGCTGACTTAAAGCTAGGTATTTAGTGGCGACCTCATTCTTTTCCTTGCTAAGCTGGCTGTTCTGCTCCTCCAGCTCCTGGACCTTAGAAAGGAATCGGTCACACTGCTCGATCGCTCTCCTCAGCTCCTCTATCTCCCTCCTCCTGCCTGCTGGGTATGAATGTGCTGCTGCAACGGCAGAGACACTCACACAAACAGAAAGCCTGATATGTCTCTCTGACCGAGTCTCACTTTTGTTCCTTTCTGTTTGGAGACTCGGGTAAGCGCCATTTTTAAAAAATGCAACATAGAGTACTGTCATAAAAATATACCAATGACAAAATCATTATGGCTGCATTCACTGCAACTTCTATAACGTTTAGTCCTTAAATCACAAGTTTCTTTATTCAATGCCATGTCTTAATTAAACACAGGCCTTCTATGTTAATTTTAATCCCTCACATATTCTCCTATCAATGAATCTGGAAGCTTACTGCAAACGACTCTCGACTCCCCTAAAAAGGAAAACAATAAAACAAAGGAATTTAGCGGCATCCACACTGAAGTTAGATACGGTGTTCCACAGGGTTCTGTGCTCGGACCAATTCTTTTCAACTTATATATGCTTTCCTTTAGACGATATCATTAGAAGACACTCAAAAAAACAATCAGTTAACCCCAATCATGTATTGACAATATGAAAACCTAACAACTTGTTATTTCCTGACGTTAAACTCGCATAAGACGGAAGTTATTGTACTTAAACACTCGAACTGCATGTTACAGAACAGCCTAGACCTGCAAGAACCACGAATGTGTCTGTCAACACTTAACAATACTCTCCAAGTAAGTGTGGATTTACTAAGCAGGATGTTTCCGTCTTGGGAAGAACAGATTTGAGCTGAATTTCCACAGTGAGATGTGAAGAAGAGCCAGAACACACACAGTAAAACCTGTCGCTGCTTGAGCGCCTGTATCTGTGCCATTGGAAAAGAGCTGTGATTAGCTCAGCTCTCAGAGTTACCTCTCCAACCTTTGTCAGAGGGTAATTCAGACAGGGAAATGTGGTAAGCTGTAATTGCCCTCTTGTCAAAATGAAGATTTAGGACGTGTGTTTTAACAGCCGCGAGGATCTGCCTGCTGACACACCTGAACTTGAAGGTGACGCGTAGCTGAAGTCAGGTTAAACACACAATATATTTAGCTGTCAGTGCAGGATGTCGTCCAAAAAAAGCAGCAAAGATAAATGTGACACATCAATGGTTCACCTTTAGCATGATCACAGGGCTCAACGTCTTAAGCCATCCCCTGCTGTTGAGAACCCACGCATTAAATGCTCTCTTTGTTGCAGCACAATCCCTCCTTGCATGATGAATGCGAGCTACACTTTTGTAAAGTTTTCATGTTTCACACTCCTCCCAGTAAAACAAACTCTCCAACTGTCAGATTAATAATTCTGGAAAAACACGTTTTAATGAGTATTAGATAAAACAATGCAGGATTATCTCAAGGAACACCCCTTTCCTGGCATGTCTAATCTGAGTGGAGGTTACTGCAATATTAATCCCATGATCTCCATTCCAACGACTGACCTCCTAATATGATGCCACCCAGGAACAAAGTAGTGCTCGTCAGTCACAATAGATTTAAAGGTCTAGTGTGTGTGTGGGAATTGGCTCTACCCAACGGCATGGTTGCAGATTGCAACCAACTGACACGGAAACAGGAAAATGTCAATATCTCTATCTGAAGCAAGTGTGTGGTTTGTCCGTTCTGGGCTTCTGTAGAAGGTTTCAGGTGATTATTCACATGAAAACATACATATTCCATTTCTGCCAATAGATATATAGAATAGATTTTTGTTGCATAAACCTAACGTACTGGAACAAGTCTACAATGATAAGAGATTGAGGGTGACCTTTTCATCCACCAAAACCAACTCCCTTCACATACATGTACTACATGGTTGGTGATGGGTAGTGCCTGGAGTGAACAGGTGCAGGTTGATGACATCATAGGGAGGCTCCTGCCTGGCGCTTCAAGAGTACAATTTCCTGCGATTGTTCTTGCGTTGTTTGCTCGTTTGTCTGCATCTGCTGTTACTTTTCTGGCCTGTTTAGGGCACGCAGCCAGAGGTTCAGACTTGGAGGTCTGAAATGAGCCGGACCCGGTTTTGTAAGTGCATGATTTTTTCTGCCAGACTTGTACCGTACAGCCTCAGGTTAGTGGACTGCAGGGAGAAGCCTGGCCTCTGGCTGAACTCTGGATCCAGGTCTACAGGAAGACACGGCCAGCCTTTGATCACTGAAGCTTCTCATGATTCACTTGCACTGATGTGGTCAACTGGCTGCAGGTCAGATATAATTAAAGCAGCTTACAGTGACATGATTGTCGTCAGGTACCAAATACCTGACATTGCAGGTCAATTATAGACAACACGGACAGTGTTTATGTTCAACTAAACGGACCCAAACATAATATTATCTGTACGTTCCTTTCAATTAAGCAGCTTTCAAAACATACTGAGATTCAAAGGTTTTTTCTCCTGATGATGAGCTGCATGCAGTATCATCAGAGGAGAAAACCGCACAGCTTTAATGTGATGCAGCATGTGTGTGTGTGTGTGCTACGTGTGTGTGTGAATCCTCGTTCTAAGAGGCGAGGCCTCAGCGAGGAGGAGTCCCGCGACCCAACAGTGACAGAAAACAGACTGAAGGAGAGCGACTCAACCAGGGAGAAGGTATAGAGAGGTAAAGATGGACCTCGACAAGGAGACAGTCACCCAGAGAAGGAACCAGCGGAGAGGAAAGGAGGCAGGCTGCTTACATGAGGTCTGACGGTGGGTCTGTACTGGTGGAAGTCAGTCTGGATCACACACACTCTCTTCTCCATCCTCACAGCTCACCGGCGCCCATGTCGTCTTCGCCCAGGTGGGGAGGAAGTGAAGCATGTGTGTGTTCTCTTGTGGCTGTGGGAGTTTGTGTGTGTGTGTGAGAGAGAGAGAGAGAGGGTGTGTACGCGTGTGTGAAAGTGTGTTATGCCTGCTACCTGACCCTGAGAGGAGGGAGGGAAGGAGGGAGGAAAACAGGAACGAGCTTGAACATCCCCCCTCATCCCACACACACACACACACACACACACACTTCTCCTGCCTAAAGCCACACCACCGTCTGACAGCACGGCAACACACTCCTGCAGAACAATACACAACCACCAACACACACCTCAGCGAGGGAACATTCCTGTGCAGAGATAGAACTCTGCAAGGAGGCTCATTGCAACCAAAACAGCACAAGAAGTTTATCCTTACGTCACCAGGCTGTTTGTGAAAACCTACAACAACCTGCTTTTACTAAAGTGAGGGGAATGAAAGCTTTGTTTGCATAAATGTTACTGCCATGTAAACTAAATGTTGCATCAGGGAATTAAAATCCATTTTCTCCAGTAAAGTATGATAATACTAAATTACAAGTTACTCAAAATGTTACTTCCATTTAAATAAAAGTATGAATAAAATACAATAATCTTTAAAATCACATTTTTATGATAGATAGATAGATAGATAGATAGATAGATAGATAGATAGATAGATAGATAGATAGATAGATAGATAGATAGATAGATAGATAGATAGATGTTACAGTGTTACAGCAGCAAAAATAAACATTTAGACAAACATGAGGTAGTTTAAAAGAATACAGATACATATACACAAAAGATATAGTCCAATCCTATAAACAATATACACAAGTGATAGAAATATAGTGTTTTTTGTGGCACTTGATTCTGGAAAAAGGGCTACCAGCTGGGACTAATTGTCAGTCATGAGTGGAGCCACCGAGAAACCTGGAGGACCAGCTGAAGACCATCTCCAATCAAGGTGCCCGGCTAGAAAGCCTGAGAGGATTCACTCCACGGGAGGAAGGGATGGAGGGAGGGAGGCTGCTGGAGTGTGTGTGTGGTGGGCAGCGATCAAAACGGTATCAAGTGATCCTGAAGCTTTGCTGCATAGATTTGTCCGTGGTCACATTTTCATTTTCATAAAGGAATCTTGTTTCCAGTACAACTAGATGAAGGAACTAGTGAATGCATCTTGTAATGGGAGGCAGATCACAGCGGACTAATCTCACTGTGTGGTTTTTATTCTCTGTGGTTTAGATATTTTTACAGATAAAGTAAGAAGAGAAGGTCATACACCTCCATGAAAACCTAAAAACAATAGTGTGTTCTTATTGGTTACGTGCATCTCGGCGTGAAGTCAAAGAGGTTGCAACAAGCTGCAGGTTTGCACAACACAGAATCTGCCGAGGCGGTATTTTATTCCTCCGTGAAATCAAATTATTCATGCGGAATTAAGGGCTTTCAGAAAGGATTCATGCAATAATGAGCCACTCTTCATTTTTATCTCTTCCCCCCGGTGCTTTTCACCTCGCTGCTTGTGCCAGTGTGTCAGTTACTCATCTCCTACTAAAAGCCTGTGCATCTGCTGGCTGCAGGCAGAAATGAAATCATGCACAAAATGATAGCTATACTTTTGCAACAGAGAGGGGGGAAAAAATTGACAGTGGGGTAATTTATCTTGTTTCATCTCTCGGTATGAAGGGAACATTCATTTGACTTTTTAATTACGCTGGCAGTGGAAACTTGGATTATTGTCTGACAGGATCAGATGACAGTCGGCTTCTGGCTTGTGTTTTGTAAAGCGCCGAGTCCGGTGGATGTCAGCGTGTGTTCAGAGCTCAAGAATTTGACCTCGCGGCTCGTGCTCATGAAAAAAAATCCACTGTATGTCAAAGTCAATCGAGTTCTTTACCTGAATATACAGTATGGAGTCTCACTAAGCAGTCTGGCACCGCTGGAGATCATATTTCAATTCAGGAGAAAAAAATCCTCAAGGTAATATTTGAGCATTTCCTGTAATAGATCTGCTTTTGTCTAAACCTTCTGTTCAAAGTTGCACTTCTCAGTTATTATATTAGAAATGGATGACATTAGAATGTATAAGGAAAGAGGACTCATAACACAACCAGCAGCTGATTCAATGAAAACCCAACCAAAACATGTATGAAAAGCGAGGGAACCTCCCTGTAGGAGGCTAGTGATGCTCTATATATCTGGTTTGTTGGCATGTTTACACCTGTCCAACATCTATGTCTTATCATGAATATATGATGCTTCATGTCTGCTGAATGTAAATATGCAGCTGTTTGCTAAGCGCCCCCAAGTGGCCAAAAGAGGAATGGCTGTTGCAGCTTTGGCCTTCCTGTAGTCTCTACAGTGTAGAGTCTGTTTCTGCAGCCATGTGGCACACGGTCACCTGTTATAGGGAGGGTGGTTGCCCTGGCAACATGGTCGTCCAGACAAACACCGACAAACCCAGCTTGTAAAATGGACTTTTTTTGATTGGATAGGGTTTGAACGGTCCCGCCACGGCCACAGATGACCATTAAAAAATGAATGTATGTCAGAGTATTTAATGTGTTTATTGCTATCGGTATGTTGGCGAGGATTTCAAGTAACATAACAAATTGTTTCTGAATAGAATCACCTACTCAACCTTTAATTGAGGATATGAAGGTCCAGTGAAAAATACTTTTCCATGAAGCAGCAGGATAATAACCGGCTTTGACCTGTTAATTGCAGTAATCCAGCTGCCTTCTATCAGAGTGTAATTATAGAGCATGATTTGTTGGGTATCTGTATGAGACAGCTGATCTCGGAGCAGCCAAACCCTTCACCGCGGTGAGACGAGGAGAGGTGTGATTCTGATCTGGGGTCAGAGTTATGAGGAGACGACTCTGCTCCCTCCGTCTTGCTCCTGCTTGTCCGTGGCGCATGCCTGTGCATGACACATGTTTATGGAATCTGATTAATTAAAGGTTTGAGGTGGCAGCTGAATCTTGACACAAAGATTACATCTTTGGCACAAAAAAGGGGCCCTTGTTATTAGACATATATGTGCATACAGTGACATTTCACACATGTTGTGGTTGTGTATGAGTGATGTTATTTTAACATTTTGGTTGTACAATAACACAAACAGTGATTCAACAATGACATGCAGATCTGGCCCGAGGCTTAAGCGAACTACGCGGCTGCTTAGGGCCCCTCTGGCCACTAGGGGGCTCCAAGAACACTTGAAACTGGTTGTTTTTTAGAATATCTTATTGTCCTTTTGAGTTGAATACACTTGTTAAGATGAAAGCTGCATCATATGCATGTCAACGGACGTTTTCTACAACAGTCTCGGACTGAACAGCACTTTAGCGGTGCCAAGGAGATGGGGAGGGCCCCGAATCCAATCCTGCTTAGGGCCCCATGAAGGCTTTGGCTGGCCCTGATGACATGTGATACTGCTGTATAATGAAAGAACATCTTTAGGCTACAAAATCAATTGCATCAAATGTCAACAGCCGTGCTTCCAGTCACATGTGCGTATGCACTTTTATAACCTTTCCAATCTTGAAACCACTCAAAATGCTGTACACTCCATGTCAGCATTTCCCCATTAACACACATTCATACACTGGTGGTAGAGGCATCCATGTGATAGCATGTAGAGCTGGAGGAATATAGAGAAATTAGCCAAAGACAGAAGCAGGATTTCTCTGTGGAAACAGCGCAACAGTGACACCTAGTGGCTCAGGTTGACCTGCTTCCTTACAACAACATCAAACCACATCAACCAACAGCACACTTTCTTCCCTAAAGACCATCATCTTTAGAAATAACCTTCATGTAGCCGGTGCATGAAGCTTATTAATCACCATTCAGGCTGTCAGTGAAGTACGGTGGCCCTGAAGTGCCAAACCACAACAGCAACTCACACAACACAACTGCAATTGAGTGTCTACTATAAAGGGTGGCTTTATTTGGGAATACACAATGTAAACAATAACTTCTTTTTTTTAACACAGGTCCAAACTACAGGACAGAACGAGACCCAACTTAGTTAATGTTGTACTCATAATATAATAATATGCACTTATATTCAGTTTTTTATATACGTTTTTTTAAAAAATCTCATTTGCAATGAATCATAAACACAGTAACAACAAAGTATGTAATCCATCTTTGGAAGAATGTGTTCCTTCATAACAAAGTCAGTCTTTTCCAACATTTCCATGTCAGAGAATAAAAGCAGCAGCGAGCTGAAGGAGTTCAGAACTCGCTTTCCTCCAGAATCTCCTCCATGGTCTCCCCGAGTGTCATTTCTCCATCACTGATAGACAGGCTCTTCCTGGGAAGAAAGTCATGTCTCGTGGCGTTGCAGCCCTTCAAACCTTGACCTTTGACCTCTCTCGGTCCGTGCCCTCCGCGTCCTTCGTGCACGGCCACCTGAAGCTGGTGTGGATGTGTTGAGGAGGCGCCGCCCTCGTCGTAGGAGTCGCTCTGCTGGGAGCTCTGCGGGCGACGTCCTTGTCTGTTCTTCCACAGGTGTTTGAGAGGAACCCTCCGGAAACACCTCCTGACCTGGAAGTGGTTGGTGAAAAGGAGAAGCTGCCAGCGCTTCTTCAGTTCAGCTTGGACCTAAACGCCAGTATAAAGAAATGTATATGTTCTCCATCAGATCAGAAATATAAGAATCTTTAGCTGCAAAAAGATTAATGCATGTTTTTGTCTGCTGCTGCTGCTGGAAGCTCATTTAATTCTATTGTGTGGTCAGAAACCAAAACAATGCACTAAAAGAGGCTTCAAAACCTTCCTGAGGGGATCTGCAGAGTAAATCTCTGTGGATTAAATATGGATGTTGGGCCTTTTTTGTAAAGATTACAGCAAATTACATTAAAAAAGAAGAAATGACTGAACTAAGCTTGCAATTAATATGATTAGAACATTCATGAAAAATCACATTATAAATGTACCTCTCCATTAGCAAAGCAGTACAGCACAGCAACCAAGAACCCCTGGAAAAAAGGTGACACGTTACAGATGATGTTTAATGTGTATTTAATAAAAACATGAGCTGCCATGTTTGTAAGCAGGCGTTACCTGAAAGGAGCTGAGGGTGAGGTTGATGAAGTTCCTGGCGTAGCGACTGCTGCCCTCCACACATTCATCGATGAGCACAGTGAAGACAACTTCATGGATTCCTAGAAGAGGAATCAGGACCAAAGTTGCTCTGGCCAAGCTGGAGGACAGAAAACAGACATGCAGTGCTTAATTATAGACTGTGAGAACACATACAGGTAATGTTTTAATGAGGCATGATTCAAAAGGAACAGACAGAAATACCTGTATCTGTAGTCTGTGAACTTCACCTGATCTGCTTTCAGTTTGGACAGCAGCAGCATGAGGATCTTGATGAATATAAAGAAAATGACCTGCAAACCGAAGGTAGATTTAAAGGAAATGTTTCCAACTAAACTGCTGACTCAGTAGCTGACGAGAAGATTTATTTCTCCAACACAAACTTCACAGTTGCAAATGATTGACATGGACACACATTTTGCACGTTTTCATGAAGTATTACTTTTAAATGAATATATAGAATATAAAAAACATCACTTTGTGGCCATAAAATTGACAATTTGTGTCTTAAAACCAATGGAACATAAACAACAGGTTGAATAACAAGCTTTCAAGGCTGGAAACTTACCAGCACTGACAAAGTGATCGGGCCCCTTATTATCCACCAGAACCATCTGTTCACGATTGACCAGCATCTAAGGAATGGAAGGAGTTTAAAAAGGTCAGGCAAGGGGAGACACTTTAATTGATTTAGTTAATTTATGGTGAAACACTTACTCTGTGTTTTCATAAACAATCTTGACCACTGTCCACGGTGTTACGAACAAAACGGGTGTTCCTGAAAAGTAATAAAAGCATAAGATGCAACATGTTTAATCACACACGCACACACACGCACACACACACACACACACACACACACACACACACACACACACACACACACACACACAATACACAGCTGTCAATCTAAACACATCATTATTAGATGGTCAAAGCAACTGATGTAAAATAAATACACAAAAAAAAAAAAAAAAAAAAGAACGACGAAGTAAAATATAATGAAGACAAACACAGAACTTTCACCCAGGAAACTGCTGTCCATGTTCCATGTCAAACCAATTCAATGTTGACTTAATTTACGTTTGTAACAGCATTCATACTTTAAAAACGCACATTATTTAATTTAACAAGCATACATAACTAAGTATTGATGCCTGTAATTAACTAAACCTCTACATTTCATTAGATAGAGTTTATTTCTCTATTTCATGGCAGGTTATGAAACAGTCAGTTTATTGGTTTTTGCGTAAAGGGACATGAATTGTCCATTTTTTTGGTGATGTTTCGGATGAAATTATGTTGAAGGAAGGTCTGAAAATCTCTAATTAGTAAACGTATGACTACTTTGTTGGTTTGTAACAGGCAGGAAATGACACGTCCAACACTGAGAGGGGAATCTAGAGAGGGAGAATGATTTACCCCAGCCTAACAGCATGTATTTCTTCAGCAGACGTCTCTTGGTCAGCACGGCTGTGAAGAGCAGCGTGTGAAGGAAAATCGCCTCCACCAAGAGCCAGAAGTAGTTACAGGCCACAAAGTACTCCATACACACTTTGGTCAATTTACACATCAATGCTATCTGCGGAGGTTGAGAAATGTGTCCCGTTAGTTTGGCTGATTCAAAACCACAGGTGCTTTACATCATCAGAGGTTTCTGATCTGTTGATACCGTAGAGCTGGAGTAGGCGTTCCACCCCGGGTCGTCCTTGGGCAACTTGGAATACATGATGTGCAAAACGATTTCCTTAGAGATGACAGACATGGCTCTCAGGATGAATGACACAAACAGATTTATATGAATGTAGTTCCTGGTACAGTGGAGCTTCCTGGTAAGCAGACACAGGGGCAATTTGAAGAAGGCATTGATCCACACTTCCTGTGCATAAGATAAGAGCATTACTGAGGGCAAACATGAAAAAACGATCATGATATAATATAATTTGTAAAGATTTATCGTTCTCATAGGCTTGTAAATAGAGCTGCGACACCATTCACATCATCGGTTATTTATTGAATGACTGATAGAAGCTGATTCAAGACAAGTGAAGGACAAATACATGTTTAATTATCAGTGAGGCTCCAATTTCAATAAAACATATATTATAAAAAAAGGAGACTTATGTCCAGCTGTGGGTACATCATGATGAACCCATGAAATAAAACACTCCTTTATACAAAATATAGCGAAACCCCGATTGGATCTGTGATTACTTGAGTGGGTTAAGACTAATAATAACTGAGTGCAAATAAATAAATGTGTTTTTCTGCCCTTTTCTCTTTACAAAATGTTTTTATTCATATTATATTCATAACCCACTGACCTCAACATGCCTAAAAGGAGAGTAGCCAGGACCAGAGAGGACAGGGAAAGGGAATATCCAATGACAGAGATGAGTCTGAGGGCAGTCTGACGAAGCATTTCTTCCTCCTGCACACACACACACACACACACACACACACACACACACAATAACATGTTTCTGGTATAAAAAAAGACAGATTTTCTGCTCCAACAATTAGAGGGAGCCGGATCTAAGTCCTCACCTTGTCTTTGAAATAATGGTCCTCCTTACATTCTGAGTCGTCCCTCCAGGCCTGAGAGGAATTCTCCCTCTGTCTCCATCTCCCATTCCCCAGGCATTCCCGGTGAGCCCTCCTGGAGCCGTCTGCACAAAGACACATTATGCAACATGTTCTGATTCCAGTCATTTATGTCACAAAGCTTCAATGACTTCCATGTTTTAATTAAAACACAAGGCGGTCCTCACTGATCCAGGGTAAGTAAGAAGGACAGGGGACAGACACATTCCCAGGAGACGAATGAGGCCAACACACAAACGTGTCAAACGTTCCTTTACAGTAGATTCCTGTAAAACAAGTAAAAAAAAATCAAGTTTCCACAAAGGTATTAACAATGAAGATGATTTAACATTAGAACCGGAGGCTCACCTGTCAGTGAGAGCGTTGCCAGAGTCGCGTTGCAGTTCTGCCAGTATTCAGTCCGCTGAGCTATCAGACTTTCAAGCACGGAGCCGCTCACCTGCAAGAGGATTCAGAAAACAGCTTAGTATCTAAGAAGCTACATTTAAGAGAGACTTCCTGCCCTTCATACTCCTGTAAACATGCCAGCCCGTTGGCGATGGTGCTGCTGTTCCTGCCTGGCAACCAATTTTAACCTCCTATTATAGTACATTATATGCAATGAGAGGCAGACGTGCCCTGGAAGACGATGAGACACTTACATAAAGGTTTCATTTACACATACAAAAAAGATGCGACTATCAAAGTACAAAGCATGCTGGGAAAATATGGTAATGAGTAGTAATAATAACAACAACTGAATTCATGATCACAACTTAATAACAGCATCATTTCTGCGTTGATCATCAACAGAAAAACACACCTCGGTGCATCTGCAGCCTGAACGTCTGCTGCAGTATTTGTATTTACCCACTTGGTGGGAGTATTTAATAAGTAATATCTTCATTTTCACCTGCGTGCATTGAATTCTATTGTTGATTAAAGGCGTTTCTACGTTACTCAAACTCAGCTCCATTTACTCCTGATGTGGTTTCCTGACAAAAGCATGTTGTATTTGACAGCTATTATTTTAATTTATGGTCCATCAGTAATTAAACATAGTCCTTAATTCAGCATTGCTTTATTTGAGAAGAAAAGCATCTCTGTCGCTTGCTTTGGGCTTCCCAAAGCTCCTAACGACCAGCTGAGATGAGGCTCGTCTTATTCAGAGTCGGACCACCAATAAATTAAGACACACCTTAGACTTTCAACTGCGTTAATCACTGCATTAATCAAGATATGAATTGATCTTGAAGATGAAATTGAATTTGCACAAAACGTCAGTGCTCTGTGATTTAATTTTTTTGTGTTTCTTACTTCTTTTTTGAAAAACTCTCATTAGATTTCCAAAACTGATAGCAGGATGTTTTGCATGGTGTCACTAAAGTGCTGCTTTCATGTAATGATTTCATACATCGATCATCTTTACTTGTCTACGTGTTTCATGAGTCAAGTTCTGTTGAAACATATTGAATTAAAATAAAGATTGAGTCTGTGTGTGTCAGACATCACCAGGTTTACATGTGACTCACTGTGAGAGCTAAATAAAGCTCAAGTGTATTGAAAAGGCCTGCTTCTTGTTTGCGTATTAATTTACCGGCTGGTTGAAGAGGATGAAGAGGAGCAGGACTGAGTGTCCTGCTGTAGTCCAGGTTGGCAGCAGGGTTGTCATGGTGCTCTGTGTTCACATTAAAAGCCTTAGTTTCCTCTCACTCATCCTCCTGTTAGTAGATAAGAGATCCAGTAGATCCACAATATTCAGAAGTTGTTCGATGGATTTGGAGGATTCCTAAAATTCCTGTAATTCCTAAAATCTTCTTGATCTTTTCCAGTAATTTCCAAGAATCTCAGTTCTTTCTGTAGACGGGTTGAATGCGTTAGGTGATCCTGGTTGGGGAAGTTCTCCGCTGCAGGTCCATGAAGATCCGTCTGTGAAGAGGGATCAGTCTGAGGTTTCCTGGGGATCGTCAGTGGGAGATCGCCTCTCCCACCCCCGTCTTCCCACAACCAATCAAGATAAGGCCTGCTGCAGAACTGGACTGACTTTATTATCTGGCAACGTAAATGGCCGGACTGGCTATAAGCCATGAGGACTACATACACACCATGAATAAAATCACATATATTAAAAATCCCAATACACACACACACACACACACACACACACACCAGCACCAGACCCCTCCCTTCGGTTTAGTTATCTCAGTAACTGAGCGTCAGCCAGCGTTTCTGACACTAATGGGGATCTAATGTAAACTATCAGTGCTGAAGACAAACACAGGCAGGCAAACAGGAGAGCAGAGAGTCAACGCCACACGAGCCGGCGTCCTGTTTCATTTAAACGTTAGTTGGCAGGAATAACAACAGCATCATTACTTCATTGTTTCATTCACTTCTATTTCTATGGCAGCATCTTAAAATATCACCATGAATCGCTGATTTACACATCCGGTAAACTGGCAACATTTCCATTTAGCTGTATAGTTTCTGATAGCTTCTCCATGTTGACCAGATATTTGCCGATCTTGTGTTTTTTTAAGCTGCACTGCTGTGAAACCAGAAATATGAGCACTATGAGCTAAAGGAGGCTAAATTGGTTCAAAAGCTGCAGTTCAGTTAATTTGATTCAATTTTAATACACAAAAACAACCTAATCTCACAGAAATGACGATAAAAACTCATATAAACAGTGAGAAAGACTTGAGGTGGGTGGCTCAAACAGACACAGGACTTTCAATGAGGAAACCACTGTTTTAGTCCGTTATTGTTTGTTCCATTTTTGTGTATTTTAAATTAGTTTACATATTAATTTTAATGTGATGTTTTTCTTAAATCTAACTTAAAGGTTTCTAATTGAAATTGCTTCCGTGGTGGCGGCACTTGTTAATATGTTTTGGTCATTTCATGTAGAACATACACACATTAGAGGGTTGTGTAAGGAAAGACATGATGAAAACAGCAGATCTTGTATTACATATTTTGAACTCCACAGTAAATCCTTATGAAACCAGTAAAAATAAAGGAAAACACTCGATATGAGGAGGCAGATAAAATGAAGACATGCCATCGAACTAAAGGCACTAACCTCAGGGATGCATCATATGGTCTTTTGTTTTTGTGATATAACGAATAGTGCTTTAACGTGTATTTTAAGTTGTTGTGATCTGTTTTCCTTCCCCCCGTCTCGTCTTATCTCCTCTGACTCAGTCACTCACCTTTTCTCCGCCACATTCCTAGAATCTCCTTCGACTCCCGGACTTCCAGGAAACCCTGAACATCCCTGTGTTTCTCTACAATAAATCCTTGTCTGTTTGATTCCTAACCGAGCGTGTCCCACTCTCCGATCGGGTCTTATTCATAAAGTATATCACATAAGTGTGGCTATGATAAAGATGTAATAGAATCCATTGAAGAGAACAATCCTGGGCCTTTATTTGTGACTGATAGACAGCAGAGACTATAGAGCTGTGACAGGGCCATGCATCCATAGTGGGCCTAACCAGCTAACAGAGTGAAGATGTGCTTAAGAGCAGAGGGAAATGCACACATCAAACATGTGAATTGCTCTTGACTGAAATGGTAGTAAAGCAGTTTGACAGACCGCCTCAGGCTGTCGGCACGGTGGGATTCTCATTTAAAGCCGAGCAGGAAGGGAAGAGGCTGACGATGCGGCTGTCAAGGAGATATTGTGGGTGTTAAAGTGATCACATTTCAAGGTATTTGTCACGGAAACCCACAACTCAATCATAGCACATTAAAGTCTTTAAAACTGAAGGGAGCAAAATGTGATATGAATTCCTGTAAAAGAGGGAAACCCAAAGAGACTTAATCTGCATTTATATGGAATGTTCTAGAGGTCAGAAGCGTAACCTCATCTATTTCCAAGTTTGTTGCGTTGTTTTCAACGAGGCTATCGGACAAACAGACTCATAAATAAATACCAGCGTGTTTCTCAACATGCTGGAAATACCGATGCGGTCTACGTGGAGGAACAGGTGTCATCCTCTACTGGGGTAGAAAAGAGAGGAAAAGGTGCAAGATGTTGCAGATGTGCATTAATGTTGGCTCGGAATTTGGATTTTTTTACTTTAAGGCTAAAATAAATGTATATAAACTTCCAATAACACCAGAATATCATCTGCTTTTGTTATAAATTATATTTATTTTTATTTACAACTTACAGAAAATGACTCATTTTATTTCTCATTTTTAATTTTCTTATTTATATGATGCCAGATTTTACTTGTATTTCTGTTCAGAAAAAAGGCAGTCAAATTCCTTGTATGTATAGCAAACATGGCCAAATGAAGCTGATTGATTCTAATTCTCATGCTGACCTTTAGCAGCAGGTGAACATGTTCATAACGTCAGGTATGTAATCTGTCTCTCTCCACCAGTCAAACTGACCAGGGGTTATGAATGCCTGACATAAATTTCACCTCGGCCCACACAGACGGCGATAAATCCAGGGAGTGAAAGTCGACAGAGGTCAGCCATATTAACATGCCTGCATGTATCCATCCCCGTCGTTGGCTAACGAAGGGGGCTGGTGTTGTTATACATATTACATAAACACAGTCCTGTAAATGTTTACAGTCTTCTGCAAATGGGTTGGGACGTGTTTAGTTGACAGGACAGGTGCTATGTGGCAGCTTTAAACAGGTTTCCACTCTGTTTGGGGCTCTGCTCTGTTCGCAGCTTTGATCATTTTTCAGGTGAAGAGTACAAACATTTCTCGGTAAAGAGGCAGTTGGCTGTGAGGCTGTAAAGGCGTTAACTGGCTGTGGCTATGAGACCAGAAGCAATCTGTGTCAATAGAGGAGAGTTAATGTAATAATAATAACAACGCCTTTTTATTTTATAGCACATTCATTTCAAAGATGCAGCCCAGGGTGGTTAACGATACAGCGAAATGGAATAAAACCAATAATATCACGATATTAAATCGATTCATCAAAACATGACAATGATGCCATTACAATGAACCCGAGTTAAAGGTTGAGTAGGTGATTCTATTCAGAATGTTATATTACTTTAAATCTTCATAAGATACTGATAGCAATGAATGAATTAAATGATCTGACATTAAAAAAATTTTTAAAAAATGTCATCTGTGGCCGTGGCAGGGCTGTAAAAACGCTGTCCAATCAAAAAAGGTCTGAATGAAGGGGGCGGGACTTATTCCAAATGACCTACCTGGACTATTTATGACCACTCTTGCAGGGCTGGACCCCCATCATATTTATTAGTCATAGTTGTTTATGTTGTCTCATGTCTCCATGTATAATTGTTGGAGCTTGTACTGCAAGGCAAACTTCCGTGCAAACGGACAATAAAGTTTTATCTTATCTTAACTTATCTTAAATAAAGATAGGTTTTAAATTATTTTCATTTGCTGTTCTTCCAACAGGAGATTTATTCACAATTTAATAAAACCAAAAAAGCAGCCTTTCTGACACTTTTAAAAGAGAAATGATGTGAAATTAAGTTAAAATGTCTAATAAAATAAAGATAATTTAAAATGTTATAATTTGGTTAGGTTAGCAAACACTAGACTTTCTGCTTTCGGACCTACGAGCATTACGATGGTCTTCACACGTTGTTCCGAACATTACTGTTAACTTTCTAAACGTTTCCTTGTTTTACGATCCTGTAATGTTTTGTTTGTACATGTATGCAGGGCACATAAACACATGTGCATGAAACCTCCATGTATTTACATTCTTGCGGAGTCAGAGTGATGGCAGGGGAAAAATAAACAGGCCGAGGGCCACCGAGAGACGTTCAGGGACATCCTGTCCACGGTCTGCTGGGTCAACACCAGATCCAGGTGCAGCATCACTGTGTCGCCACATAACAGCATCAGAACTGCTGCGAAAACCCTGAGGGGCCGAGGTCAGATAAAATCCTCCTTCTGGTTCCAATAAAAGGAATCATAGACATCAGGGCCATCACCTATACGTCACGTTAAGTAATACTAAAAAACAACCGTTAAAGTGCATCGTTTTTCATCACAGGAGGATGGACCTTAATGAAACCAGAAGGGGTTTCTACAGGTTCTCCCGGTTTAAATGGATGAGAGCCTCTCAGCCTAAAACCAGATAAATAAAATGTCCATGTAAACATCAGAATGAGTAAACAGAAGAGCAGCTTCATGATGCATTTCAGCATTCTTCCATGAGCTCATGATGGATGAGTTTTACTTCTCTTGATTATGTTAAATATCTTAGATTTATCTCAATATCTTCAAAAAATGCTGCTAAACTGCACAAAATACTTTTTGTTCTTTAGTTTTTAGTATTTTTATTTTTATTCTTTACTTCATATTTTCTATTTGTGTGAAATAAGAATTTCATGCTCAGTGTGAACTATGTTTCTACTGTGTGTGTGTGTGTGTGTGTGTGTGTGTGTGTCCGTGTGTGTGATAAATAAAATCTTGTATCTTGTATCTTGAATCTAAATATCTTCCAATCCAGTGCAAAATATGGCTTCATTACCAAGGTTGTAATTTAAATTTTAAAAAAGAATATAAGACTATTAAATATTATTTTTTTAATTTTATAAAAGTGACGTTGCATGAAGCGACGTGAGTTTCCAAGCGTCTCATGGCGGGCGCCACAGCTGGAACAGAAGAACTTCCTACGTGCTCCAGGCTGGGAAAACAGAGAAATGACATGGTTACATTCCCTGCCTCCAGCAGCTCAGAAGCGCCCCCTACAGGCTGCTTCTTCATCTTATAGCTGCTTTAAACTTAGTTTTCTTTCAGCTTCAACCAACTAGCTGAAGGCGCTTCTCTATTGAAGCGAGTTTTTTTGCAGTAAAATATAACGTCGGCCATTGTGGAAGGTAACAAGGCAGTGACACAGGACTCAACCCTCTAATTCCCTCTATGTCCTTGGGCTTGGATGACGCTAAATGAGGGCTGCTTCCCATCCTGCACCCCCTCAAACCCCACCCCTGACTCTCTCCATCCCTTCAAGTGGATTTCTTCTTTTTTCTTGGTTTAACTTTTAAACATTTTATAATACTGATGAATATTATTAACGCATGCATGTTTTTATGGATGAGATGGAGGGAGAGATTAGCTCTGGTATGGGAAAGGAAGGGGGTTGTGGAGCTGGTTGTCAGCCCACCACACAAGTGATTTATCATCCATTTACTTTCTCCCAAACACACACTACGCTGCTCAGTCTAAATAGGGCGACGGATCCTAAATAACCTCACATGGTCACGTTCACAGTCCAACGCTTACACTCTTATATTGATCATCACGTCTGAATTTATGAATAAAGCAGAGGCCGTGTGTGTGTGGGGAGTTCTTATTGTGATGAGTAATCAAAGGAATTAGAGGGATGAAAATGACAACTAATTAACGATTGCAATGTTTATCCATCTAGGTTAGTTTATATTCAGGAGAGGGGTCATGAAAAGCTGCTGACATGTTTATGGAGATACGAGACGTTCAAGCAGCTGAAAGGTCAGTTTGAATAAGAAAAAAAGGGCATTTGATGCTGAACATCTCCAAGGCCAAGAGGCCATCATGACATTCTTTTTTTTTTTTGTGATTTATAACCGTGTATTTACCTCCGGTAACGGATCTGCCTGCTTCCACGCTTCTAAGCCAGAGATTGTTTTTGCTCTGACCCGCAGATAACAATCAAACCATTAATATCTTCCACATTTATCGACTCCTCGTGGCAGCTGTGTGTATATATACACACACACACACACACATATTTTGGCTGGCATTTCATCACAGAGCGTTGTTGTGTTTTGTTTGTACACTCTTACCAACCCAACACTGCTGGATGGGATGACGCCCAGTAAGAAAACGCATTAGGTTTTTATTGATTGGAGGAAGGACACTGTGCTCTAATGGGAGCTGCGACAATAATCATGTCATGGATTTACGAATATGCTGCCCCTATTGATCACCTCTGCACTGTACATGAACAGTATTAAGACAGTGAGACTACATGATTAGGTGAACTAATCTTTAATAATTCTCTGATTTAAAGACGTGTTTCTGATGATCATGTTGTCCTTTGATTAGCGTTCCAACTCACCAGAGAACTGGAGATGGATTCAAACGCTCTGGAAAATCTGTTGATACGAATCAACACACATCCTGCATCCCTTCCTTGTCCCCCCCCCCTCCCCCTACAACAAACTCAACATAAACACTATCAATTCTGTCTGTGTTTTTGGGCTGAGGTCCAGAAACTCATGGTTGAGCTCTGTTCACGTCGTTGCTCCCCATCCTGCCCAGATTTGGCCACAAGTGTCTTCTTCTTGAAAATGTATTTCTTTCTCCGTAACATTAGTTTCTCCCAGAACATGACCACAGACCCCCCCCCCCCCCCCCCAACCAGTCACAGGCCTTTAACATTACATAGTGGCAGAAGACAAGATCCCACAGCTAAAGATGTGTTCACAGAGTAATGATGTGCAGACCAGCAGCGATGTCAGCACGAAACCCTCTCAAACAGATCCAGACTGCTTCTCTACTTTGTCAGGTCTCACAAGTGGGGGGGGAAAAAAAAATCAACCGAAAAACAACTTCACACCCTCCCGTTGCAGCAGATAAAGATCAGCCAGACGTGTCCCGCAATCCTTTGGGAAAAACAGAAATGTTCTCTCTCCGAGTCTGGCTGTGAAGTGTGGAATGTGAAGAAGAAGAAGAAAACAGATAAACAGAGTGACAAATATGGAGAAGTAGAAATAGTGATGCAACCAAAACAACCAGGCCAAATGAACTTGTGTTTGTGGGCTGTTCCTCTGCCTGCAGGTAAGAGACATCGCCCACAGGGGGCGGTGTTGCTTCTGTTATGAAAAAAAGTCATTAAATGGAGCTCCTCAAACTCTCACTTCAAAGTCACAAAATTAAATTTAATTTATTTATTGAATTATACATGTCCTGTCCTCCGAATGGGCCAGCTTAATGAGTATTAACACGTTGATTTAGTGAGTTAAAGTCTTTCTGAGACTAAAGAGGTAAATTAAGGAGAAAACTCACACATTTATGAGAAAAAACTCCCTGATTTACGAGAAAAAAAACTGAAATAGATTTTATAGACTGAATGTAGTGTAAAGCCTGGAATAGTTGAAAAAAGACTAGAAATGTCAGGTTTTTTAAGGAGAAAAAGAGTTCAGTTCCCAAAAGCAGATACAATTTGTAGGGAAAAAAGGTTTTAACAATATATATATTATGAATTATATTATTATTATTATTATTATTAATTATTATTTATTATTAATTATTAATTATTTGTTATTATTGTTGTTATTATTGTTATTAATTATTGTTTTTGTTATTATTATTATTATTATTATTAGAGTGTCCCCAAAAGTCACGACTGTGTGTGTGTGTGTGTGTGTGTGTGTGTGTGTGTGTAGTAGGTTGTACTACAGTACAGCTGTTATGAAGGGAAAACATACATTCGATTACTTTCTTTTGTAATAATTTGCGATCCATAATAATGTGTGATATTTGGAGGTGAACTGAGGTGAGAGTGTCCCGGGATACCAAACACTGATGAAAGGACTAAATCCAGTCACAAATTCATTTCATGACTACAAACGTGTCCTTCTCCGTTATCCTAATCTCAATCATCATGCAAAAAAAATTCCCAGACAATCGGGGGAACTCATCGAGGTCAGACCGGAAAATGGGTCATTCATTTGTCACCCAGCTTTTCATATCCAACACCACAGATATCTCCGCAATCGCTCTTCATTTCCCCAAACGTTTAACACGTGTCCCAATGTTTGGAAATACGATGAGATGAGTCCGAGCTGCGTCTCTCAGACTGTATCCTCACTTGACCTGATACTCAAAGAGTCCGGACGTGTTTTTAAATACCGGACATGAAGAAATCACTCATGTCCTCTCTGTTCTTTGAACATAGAGATGACATTTCCCAGGCTATCGCTTCTTCTGAACTTCCTTAATAGTTATTCCCTGATTCTATTATCTCTGTATGTGACATGGTTAATAATGTAATGTGTGGAGTGGTGCTGGATGTGGGCGTCCCACCATGATGCCAATAATTAACACCTACAATAGTCTGGGATTTCATGTCTAACCTGCTTGACAGTGATTGATTGTGACCACAAAATGCAATTAGCTGCTCAGATTTCCCTAAAGTGGGCTGCACGGTGGTGTAGTGGGTAGCACTGTCGCCTCACAGCCAGAGGGGTTCGATTCCCGGGTTCCTTCTGTGTGGAGTCTGCATGTTCTCCCCGTGTAAGCGTGGGTTCTCTCCGGGTTCTCCGGCTTCCTCCCACAGTCCAAAGACATGCAGGATGGGGATAGGTTGATTGATGTCGGCCCTGTGATAGACTGGTTACCTGTCTGTCTCTACATGTCACTGGTTACCTGTCTGTCTCTACATGTCAGCCCTGTGATAGACTGGTTACCTGTCTGTCTCTACATGTCAGCCCTGTGATAGACTGGTTACCTGTCTGTCTCTACATGTCAGCCCTGTGATAGACTGGTTACCTGTCTGTCTCTACATGTCTCCCTGTGATAGACTGGTTACCTGTCTGTCTCTACATGTCTCCCTGTGATAGACTGCCTGTCTGTCTCTACATGTCAGCCCTGTGATAGACTGGTTACCTGTCTGTCTCTACATGTCTCCCTGTGATAGACTGCCTGTCTGTCTCTACATGTCAGCCCTGTGATAGACTGGTTACCTGTCTGTCTCTACATGTCACTGGTTACCTGTCTGTCTCTACATGTCAGCCCTGTGATAGACTGGTTACCTGTCTGTCTCTACATGTCACTGGTTACCTGTCTGTCTCTACATGTCAGCCCTGTGATAGACTGGTTACCTGTCTGTCTCTACATGTCAGCCCTGTGATAGACTGGTTACCTGTCTGTCTCTACATGTCACTGGTTACCTGTCTGTCTCTACATGTCAGCCCTGTGATAGACTGGTTACCTGTCTGTCTCTACATGTCACTGGTTACCTGTCTGTCTCTACATGTCAGCCCTGTGATAGACTGGTTACCTGTCTGTCTCTACATGTCAGCCCTGTGATAGACTGGTTACCTGTCTGTCTCTACATGTCAGCCCTGTGATAGACTGGTTACCTGTCTGTCTCTACATGTCAGCCCTGTGATAGACTGGTTACCTGTCTGTCTCTACATGTCAGCCCTGTGATAGACTGGTTACCTGTCTGTCTCTACATGTCTCCCTGTGATAGACTGGTTACCTGTCTGTCTCTACATGTCTCCCTGTGATAGACTGCCTGTCTGTCTCTACATGTCAGCCCTGTGATAGACTGGTTACCTGTCTGTCTCTACATGTCAGCCCTGTGATAGACTGGTTACCTGTCTGTCTCTACATGTCAGCCCTGTGATAGACTGGTTACCTGTCTGTCTCTACATGTCTCCCTGTGATAGACTGGTTACCTGTCCAGGTGTACACTGCCTTCGCCCAATGACAGCCGGGATCGGCTCCAGCCCCCCCACGACCCTGAATAACTTTGCTTACAGCTCCACATCAGAAGCCACTTGGTTACAAACATCCAAGATGGCGTTGGCCAAAATCCATGATGCCGACCTCGAGGCTTTAAAATCTCGTCACCGTGACTACGTCCACTTCTTATAAACAGTATGCATGAGAATCTAAGAAGCACAGCCCGATGGTTGATGCTGTGATTGGCCGGTTAGAGAAGGGTCTGTAACTTATGAAGAGGCTGAATTTCTGCCTGCATTGCAATGGTTCAGCAGCATCACCGTCTGCTGTTGAGCCAAACACGATGAAACAAAAAAAGGGGGCTTTGACAGACACATGAGGCAGTCAGCAGCAGCAGCCTCGCTGTGTTGGGGAGCAGCAGGGTTATTATGGCGACAGTATAGGCTGAGCTTTATTTGTTAGGCTGGCCTCCTTCATCCATTCCCACACTGAATTCCCCAGCTGACTGAGCCAAATAGGGCCACATGGATGATTGCCTGTGACCTTTCAATTTACCAGACTTCACACCTGGTCCCACCGGGAGGAGGGCGAGACGAGGAGAAGCTCAGAATACTGTGATGGTTGCATGCAGTTTTAATAGCAAACATAAACATTTTATATAGAATGCAGCTTTTTAAAATGTGAAAACGTGAGCAGGAGCCTGGAGAACATCTCCGTGGAGCGGGATGATCCACGTGTTGTGTTTGACACAAATCTTCTCGTGTTTAACACCAGACATTCGCATGTTCATGTCGGCTGGCGAGGAGAAGAAGAAGAAGAAGACAGAGAGAGGCAGAAAGATCTGGGGAATCACAGCGAGTTCAGAAAGGAAAGCCTGCAGTCGAGCGTACCCCGGGGTTCACTGGCGCTCTGACCTAGATACACTACTTAAGCTCACGAGCACTGGTGCAATTACTGAAAAGAAGATTCCACGGGCACAATGCCTTCATTAGACATGCCAGTTGATACTGGGGAAATTAATCAGAATGGAGAAATGGCTTTGGGATGGAAAAATAAGCACAAAAAAAGAGGGGAAAAGGGGGGAGATTAAAGGCTATGTGAGGGATGGGGAAACTATTTGCAAGAAAACTTGAATGTTTTAAAAACGTTTGAGTTAAATGTTGAATAATGTGGAGCTTGAAACGTTTTTATAATCCACATATTTTGTATATTATTCAGCTATTCTCATTACCATTCCCTCCTTTAAATGTTTCCTTCCCCCTCCATAATTAGTCTTTCTCAGTATTTAGTATCAGGAGCTCGGATGTGATGATTCATGGAAACAGACATGATAATTAATGTCCCCGAACATAAAACAAAAGACTACATTTCCTGGCTTTTTCATGAACTGTCATGGGAGGTTGCGAATGTACACGATTGATGTCAAAAAGCCTAAAGTAAAGAAATGTTCTGTCCGTCCTCAGCTTTGTGATTGTGCTTGTTAATTCCGCCGGTCGCCATGCGGTCCCCTCTCTTTGTGGAGCGGGGGGATCAGCGGCGAACACGTGTGAGCAGGTGTGCTGAAGGGGTTTGATCTCTCCCTCTCCGGCCTCCTTCATCTCTCTGTCACATCCAGCTGCGACTCTTGTTCAGCTGCTTCATTGTCATTCTGAAGGCTTGTCTGTCCTCCAGGAACCAGAATATCCCGCTCCGTCTCAGGCGATATCTCCTTGTTGGAGATGAGCTTTGACCACTAAAAAGTAGTCATTTAATCGCTATTCTGATGTGAAAATACTGAATTAACCTTTATTGATGTAAGGCTGTCAGAAAACAGGACAATAAATGACTCTAAATTATTGCACAAACATCAGCCAAGTTGAAAAAGATAAAAAAACCCTGATATATTATTATTATATTATATTATTATATAATTTCCCTCTAAACTGGTTGACCAACTGAACCCAAATTTGAGACAGACATAACATTTCCTAACTTAATTAGTTCCCCTGAATGCTCCTGAATGAATAATGTCTCTGATAATTAATTCCATATTTTAAATGTAGGTGTAATTACAGACTTTGGCTGTTAATGTCTGATGTTTTTGTCCACCCGTCCTCGATAACAATGTCCCCTGACTTCCTGCTTTGCTCCATCATCATTACTTTGGCTGCTAGAGGGCAAAACCACTCGCACAGTTGCAGCGTTCTGCTGGAAAACAGCACAGAACTCATCCATATGAAGAAGATAAGAATTCCACTGTAATGAAATGGATCACATACATGACAAACATGCTTTGATCTGACCCAGAACCAGCCGGCTCTCCATCATCTGAGCCCCCGCTATGCAAATCAATATGTATCTCTCTGCCCCCACAAGGTCATCACATGTGATGAGGATCTATGGAGGGTTTTTTTCTTCTTTGGCTTTGGGGCACAGAAGGAATAAACCATCGGGGCCAGGGTGAGTCCAAGATAAGAGGATCAAACAGTTTAATTTCATATAGTCTTCACCCTCTATCGCGATGACTTTATCCCAGGTTTGCATGTGAAGCACTGAAACGACGTTAATCCACTCCCACCTGTGTGTCACCTCAGTCTTACCTGCGGGGAAACCAGAAAATCTGCCCCTTTTTTCAAGCATCCCTTGCTTTATGATCGATTTGACCCTAATTGTGACCATAATATACTAAATGAGCATCATGCTGGATTGAAGAAGACTTGAAACTAGAGATTAAGACATTAAAGTCATGTTTATGATGTTTACTGAGATAATAAATGAAGAGAGAAGAAGGTTAATTTTCTCACAGACTTCCATGCATCAGATTTGATGAGAGGATGGTTCATTTTTCAGAACCAGAGGATGAGGTCCCATGGTGGTCCACCAGAAGAAGCCTCTCTATTGAATCGATGTTGAATGATGGGGTTTTTGGAGAGATGGACATATGTTCAAGTCTTTGTTTTTATCTCTTTGGAGTGCAGCACTAAATCAATTGGCTGACTTTAAATGGCACTTATTTATTTCATTTGATTGTTTATTGCAACATTCCCTCAAATAATTGTGAAAATGTTATAAATAAAAGACATTTAGCTTCAGCTAATTTGCTTTATATGAATTTATCATTTCATTCACAAAAATCTAAAGCTTATTTTGTATATTTTTGTATTACAATGTTGTTATTTTTTTAATCTTAATATCCTATTTATCCTATAAACGTCTGTTTCCCATGGAAAAGAACCTAAATGTATAATTGAGAGAGCCCCCGCCCCTCCCCTCCTCCCCGACAAAAACCCGACGCTGACAAACTGATGAACCAGCTGCTGGAGGGGGCAGATGTGCGAGACACTGAACGCACCACACGCTAATTAGCCGCGGATATATCACCGGGAGATCACGGTCTGCTGCGGCGGATCCGGTGTCCCACCAGGCGAGGACGCGGACCACAGCCAGGTGTGGGGCTCTGGGATGGGGATCGACCGGCGCCGGAGAGCGTCGCTGGCTCTCACCCTGAACTTCGTGGCTCTGCTGCTGGCGGTGTCGGCTCTCGGCACCAGCTACTGGTGCGAAGGGACCCGCAAGGTGGTGAAGCCCTTCTGCACCGGGCCAGGGGACCACCAGGCAGTCCTTCTGCATCAGGTTCAACAGCTCCAACATCAACGACACGAGGCTGGTCCAGTACATCTGGGAGACCGGGGAGGACAAGTACCTGATGAGGAAGTTCCACACCGGGATCTGGTTCTCCTGCGAGCAGAACGCCAACATGACCGGTGAGTCGGGATTAGTCTATTCTAGTAAAGCCAATGATAGACTGGTCATTAGAAGTCCAGGTGAGAGGACTAACAGGTGAACTCTCCCTTTAACACTTTGATCATCAGGATCAACAGGGTTTTGTGGATCTTGAATCTGGACTTCAAGGTTTATTGATTATGAGGATGCAAATCCATAAAATGTCTGAGATTTGTCATAAAATTATACAAGGTGACGTATTTAAATAGCTTGGATCAAATTTGCTGATTAGTTTGTTGATTAAAAAGCACGTTAATTTGAATGTATGGAAAATGGAAACAGTAAAATTATTATTATTATGTGTTTTTTTCTCTTACCGATATCAAGCTTGTCCACAGATTGGATCAAAAACTGACTTTTTTTTAAATATCACATTTTTATGTTGGTTATTTCTGTCACTGAGCTTCAATTCAAACCTTTTCCAGGTGAGAACTGCAGAAGTTTCCTTCATGTCGCGCCTTCAAATGAAAGAGGTGAGCATATCATATGTTTCATCACTGATATGCATACAATCATACGTCCATGACTCATCCTCCATCTCACTGCTGCTGAAGGAACATGAGGCAGATTTATTTACAGACTGAAGAGCAGCTTTGAATGAACGAAGGGGGCGGGACTTTTTCAGTTTGTCAGGTATTATTGAATATTTTTAGTATTCAATATATACATATATATTATAGTTAGTTTCTCTCTTTTTGGAAAAGTGTATGATTATTTTGGGAGAGTTTCTCTTTTTTGGGAGTTTCTATTTTTGGGGGGAAAGTTTCTCTTTTGGGAAGGTTTTGCATGAAAGTGTCTTTTTTGGGGGGAAAGTTTCTCTTTTGGGAACATTTCTCATGAAAGTTTTTTTTTTTTTACAAATTGTTCTCTCTTTTGGAAAGTTTCTTTCTTTTTTTGGGAAAGTTTCTTATTATTTTGGGAATGTTTCTCATCAAAGTTGATCTTTTTGGGGGGAAAGTTTAGATTTTTGGGGGAAAGGTTCCCCTGAAAGTTTCTCTGGTCCTCCTCCAGTCCCTGTCCTCTCTCTGGTCCTCCTCCTGTCCCTGTCGTCTCTCTGGTCCTCCAGTCCCTGTCCTCTCTCTAGTCCTCCTCCAGTCCCTGTCCTCTCTCTAGTCCTCCTCCAGTCCCTGTCCTCTCTCTGGTCCTCCTTAAGTCCCTGTCCTCTCTCTAGTCCTCCTCCTGTCCCTGTCCTCTCTCTGGTCCTCCAGTCCCTGTCCTCTCTCTGGTCCTCCTTAAGTCCCTGTCCTCTCTCTAGTCCTCCTCCAGTCCCTGTCCTCTCTCTGGTCCTCCAGTCCCTGTCCTCTCTCTGGTCCTCCTTAAGTCCCTGTCCTCTCTCTGGTCCTCCTCCTGTCCCTGTCCTCTCTCTGGTCCTCCAGTCCCTGTCCTCTCTCTGGTCCTCCTTAAGTCCCTGTCCTCTCTCTAGTCCTCCTCCAGTCCCTGTCCTCTCTCTGGTCCTCCTCCAGTCCCTGTCCTCTCTCTGGTCCTCCTCCAGTCCCTGTCGTCTCTCTGGTCCTCCAGTCTCTGTCCTCTCTCTGGTCCTCCTCCTGTCCCTGTCCTCTCTCTGGTCCTCCTCCAGTCCCTGTCGTCTCTCTGGTCCTCCTCCAGTCCCTGTCCCTTATCCGTCCTGGCTCTATCCCTCCATCATTCCCTCCCCAGCCCTAAAACATGAGGGTTTTTTCCTGCTTTGTCATGACGTCTCTCCGTAGGAGTGCTGTTGCTGTGCATAGTTGCCGAGGTCCTGTACATTGCGTTGCTGTCCACGGGAGGCATCCTCATGTCCTTGGAGGTGTGTCAATTTGGCAATGTCATCAACGGACTCAAGGTTAATGCCTTCGCTGCCATCTTCACTGTGCTCTCAGGTGAGCAGCGGCGTGATATCTGCCATCTTCTGAGTGCTTCTTCCATCACCGCTCATTGCAGGCTAATAACTCATAATAATAATTTAATTTAAATAAATACATTAACAAATACAATTCACGATGTGCTTTAAAATATGATTTAAAAAACACTGATAAACCTCCTCCAGCTTTACAAACATTTCAGTTAAAAGCTGCAAAAAAGAACTATTCATCAAATGCAAATTGTGCAAATGTAACATTACCACCATCTACTGGAGAGTCTTTATATGACACATGACAGTAAAACCACAGGAAGCTGCTGAGATTCATCAACCATTTATATTTTAAATTCCCGTTCAGAAATGAACAGAAATATGTAAATGTTATAAGTCAGGCTCATGTGGAGGTTATGTAAAAATAAGAGAGCAACTGTGTTTATTACAAATTATTATATAATATTAAATAAGAGACGCATACAGATAAAAAAAAAAAGAAAAATAGGAGTGTTGCTGCATCACGTAACACTGGCAGGTGGTGAGGAGGTTGTCTTTCTCATCTCCGTGTCTGGCAGGTCTGCTGGGTATGGTGGCCCACATGATGTTCACCACAGCCTTCCAGCTCACTGTGAGTCTGGGCCCGGAGGACTGGAAACCTCAGACCTGGGACTACAGCTGGTCCTACATGTGAGCTAACAGTACCAGTGATAATACAATGATTTCTATAATGTGTCTGGGGGAGATTATTAGAGGTCCAGTATTATTAATCGGTTAAATAAAACCATGAAAATGAAAAGGGAAAATGGCAAATAGGATGTATTTTTCATTTTTTTAAATTACTCCCTTCAGGAATAATGTCTGTTAATGTCTCTTTACTCTAGTTTGGCGTGGAGCTCCTTCACAGCCTGCATGGCGTCCTCAGTCACCACCATCAACCGCTACACTAAAACCATCCTGGAGTTCAAGCACAAGCGCAGGAACATCGAGAAGAACCTGAAGATCAAGCAGAAGCTGCTGGAGCTGGACTCCCCGGACCAGGTCTGGGACATGTACATCAGCTCGGTGCCGAGCACGGCCGAGGAGCTCCTGGATCTGTCGTCCGGCGGCCGCAAGCTGTCCGACGCCTCGGTCTTCCTGGACCTCAACGACCTGCCCAGCAGCCAGGGGGAGGAGTACTGCTAGAGGAGCACTGATATAAACACTGTCAACACACCGGCACCAGCATTCTCACCCATGCTCTCACTAGGTCAATGTCATCCAGGAGACATGGAGCAGCATCACCGCTGAGAAATGGAAATTACTCTGAGAATTATACATGTCAAGGTCACGTCGAGAACAGTGAGACTGAACCAACATGGAGCTGAAAAATGAGCTGCTAATAGTTCTCCGAAGGGTCGTTACTACCGGCAACCGCTTTCACATCACACACGGTCATTTAAGCCATCGTTAACATGAGAATCATTTTGGCTTTACGTGTAAAATGATGTTTTTTCATATGTATTTTTGTGTTATTACATGTTACCGAGGTGTAAAATGTAAAAAAATAAGAATAAAGATGAAGTCGAGGGGTGTCTAGGCCACTTGCCAGTTCTGTGCCGTGTTGCCAGTGAAGGAGCTGCAGCATGGAGGATTTCATGGTGGCAGCTGGGCAGACAGACAGGATACTGTGACTTTATCTGACTCATGGTCACATGGGTGGAGTGCCTTTACTTCCAGCCGCATCCTTCTGGTCCAACAGCAGGTTTCTCTGAGGAATCACTGCTGTGAAGGAAATGTATGTGCAAACAGACTGAACTCATCGACGACAGGAGCATGTCTCGTCTGAAGCCGCCTTTTTTAATTAATTTGAAAATGTATATATTATAAATGTATTTTACTCGTTTGTTCAATTCAAAGTGAAATGCATTGTAATAAATAACATAGTGAACATAAGCAGCCAACACTATTATTTATATTCACAGCTGGTAAGATAGTAGCTGTTTTTCATACATCCAATACATAAATGTGTGTCCAGAACAAAGAGATCCTGTTTTTTAGTGTGTTTTTTTAGGATTATGGCTCAAATAGAACAAATTATACCTTGAATCAGAAGAAAATCACATAATTGTACCGTTATATTGAAGATTTTGATTCGATTGTCTTTAATTTCCTCTAAACTTATTATGTAATAACTGTCTTTGGTATTTGGAAAGACTCACATATCTGTGTGTATAAATCATGAATAGATTTATTGTTATGGCCTATAGGCAGACGATTACAATGAGACATGAGAGAAATATACATATTGTAATATAATATTAATGTCATGACTTCCTGTGTTTATGGGGTTTGTTTTGACTTACTACCTGTAAATGAGGAGTTGTTTTAGTTAATAAAGTACATTTTGTTTTTAAACATTTTTGTATGTCAGAGTTATTTCATTGGCCATTTTTGTGTTGTGTTCTTTAGTTACATTTTTGTGGTTTATATTAATATAAATACATTTATATGCAAATATTTTATAAAAGTTTAATGAGGAGAGAACACAGACGGTTTCAACTGCACTTTTTCTCAACACTCCCTCAATTGTCCACAAGAGGGTGGTGTTGTCTCACTCTAACATGAACAGAACGCCTTTTCTCTGTAAACAGAGCAGCGTTGCTTCACCTGAAAATAACTCTGTAGTTTATCTTTTACAACAGAATGTGTTCTGTGACAGATTTACATTTTTAACTGTAATTCTTTAAAAAAAATAGAAACAAACAGTATAACTCAGATATGCAATAAAATCCATCCACCTTAACTTCATGTATTAAAATAAACGAGAAAGAAAAACGTAAGAAAAAGAGCAGCATAATAAATTGCAAATCGTTTGCTTAAAAATAGTTTTATTTTGTAACTAGTGCAAATACATGCAAACTGAATAGAGACAAAGCTGTAACCCTGTCAGAGAAATGGCTGTTGATACACAGAAAGTGGTCCCTTTACTTCAATCATACAGTAGGCTGACTGGAAGCTGTGTTAGCCGTCCTCCAGTGCTTTTAGCGGTCCGATGCTAACCATAGCCGAGCACATAAATGAACCAATAAGCAATTGATCCGGTTCCCCAGCATCCATTCATCCACATTCATTACTCAAGACTACACTCAATGAAACCTCAGCTCATATAATCTCTCTGCTGCCGGCCGCATAAAAGATTCGTCCCTTCTTTTTGGAGGACAATTAGCCCGATACCCAGTAGTTATGAAGATCACCCTGAAAGTCTCGTCTAGTGAGAGTGAAGATTAAAAAAAGGTAGTTCTGGGTTCATTGTGCCACGATAGGATACCAGCTAGAAGGGTAACGAACCAGAGGCACTAAATCTATACCATTCAATTCTTTACAGCCGTAACCCATAGCAACCACTGTCTGAGACCCCACAAATGTTTAATTTAAGCACCTGGTAGGGAAGTAGCCTGCCAAAGGAGAGCGATGTTTGTTTAATACAACAAATGTTTGACTGAACATCTATGAAAAATAAACTTTTATACAGTTACTGATTTATTGATCGGGGTTGTCACTCATTGAGTCTCTGAGATGTCCTTCTGCTGCTCAGAAGAAGATCTGTCTCTGTTCTTTGATTCTTTTGCACTCTGAATTCCTCAAACAAAAGTCTCTGGGTCACTGCCATCCAAAGTCCTGACCCGCCAGCTGATAAAAGCGCTGGTTATGGGGCTTGTAGAAATCCCTCAGTCTCCTCATCACCTCAGGGTCAATGGAGACGTGCATCCTCCCCTTGGTCTTCCCCAGGCAGTGAGGTTTACTGCTGCCCTCCGGCTTCTTCAGGCAGGGGAAGCCTTTCGTCTTGTTGAAGTAGAAGTGCTTGTCGGCGATGATCCTCTGGAGACCCAGAAAGTCCTGGACCCTGCCCAGTTCTCCAGCTGGGTCTGTGATGAGCCTCTCCCCGCTAACCAGATGAATCTGAGTCCTGGGGAACCAAGAGAGCCAGCGCTCCAGGTGCTGGGCGTACAGGCCGATCCACAGGGGGCTCCACAGAGAGTCGATCAGACCTAGAGATCACAAAGACACAGGCTTTGTTTTACATTGTCTGACACAGAGGTTCCCCCTCAGAAAAACAGAGATAGACTTTATTTTACACTAAAGTGTCACCCTTTAGACCAAGTCAATAAACATTTCTGTCATCCAAAATCCATCCGGAAAGCCAGCAAGTCCAGCAAGCCTCTACAAAGTATTTTAAGTGGTTCATATCCTGCCTGGTTCACCTCTCCTCAACTTACAACATTACAACAGTTCATCAGAAGTATCCTCCAACCTCTCCCAGGCCTCCTCGCCTATCGGAAAAGAGAGGAGGAATCCATTAAAAGCAGCTCAGGGCCACCGCAGCTTACCAACTCCTATCTCCTACACACAACATTCCAGCCTTCTCAACTATTCCCAGCCTGGTTGCATCTTCACCATGCTCCAACGAGGTCCGCTGACAACCTCCATGAACCTCTGACTGGACAGTAGCCTTGCAACAACAAAAGGGCTTCAGCAACCACGTCTCAAGTTCCCACTCCAGATGGAGCACCCTAGAACATTTTTAGAACATCTCACCCGCCAGCTTTACCAGGGAGAACCTGCACACCAAACACCAAGATGCTGGTGCCCCCTGCTGCCCATTCACAAGTACTACAGCTGCTAGTTCTATCCAGGGCTCCTGGCACCGGGATGCCATTGCCCCACCCTACCCTACCCTGCGCCCTCCACTACCCTCCACTATCACCAGTTCACCGTGGCCATGCCAGCTGGAGCTGCCGGATCAGTACCTGTGGTGCGGTTCTTGAAGGCCAGGCTTTCAAACGGAGGGATGTCGGGGCTCTTGGAGATGATCTGCGTGTAGTCAGATATGGCTCTGGACACGGGGTCTCGGACCACCACAATCAGCTTGACGTCCTGGGACATGGCGTGGACTCGTGCCGGCGTTTCCACAGTAACGAAGTAACGGGGCGTCTTCTCCATGATGATTTGACCATCCAGGGCTTTGGGCATCATACTTCTGAAAGTAAAGGTATGAATAGGATCAATAAATACAGTGGGATTTAGATTTGATGTTTCGTGGGGCACTAGATTCGAGATGGAAGTGTGTAAAACTAAAACAGTATTGGCTTTCTCTTAATTAAGAGAAGTTCCAATATCCTGATAGTGATTTGCTTATCTAACCATTTTCTGGCTCTCGTCCATATTTAGGCTGACAGAAAGATATGAGTGGTGTTGATCTGCTAATTATGGGTGGATTTACAGGGAAAGAAGTTTGAGAAGTTATAGATACATAAGCATATTTGCATCACAAACTCTCACCATAATACAATCCTCTATTATTCAACCAAAGTTACCTCAGGAAACACAGCAGGGCTAGAACACGATTTTCAGAGTCAATGCTTTTTTTCAGTGATTCAGCTGTGCGTCACAAACACAGACAGTCCTTCCTTGAACGTGTCTCACCTCTAACTCCATAGCAGAAAGCCAAGCAGATGGGACTCGTGTAGAGATAAATGAGTCCAGATGGTCCACAGGACTGCCAACACACCTGACTGACTGACCAATCACACACACAGCCTGAACGTCATGGTTACACCAGCGTGTTTTATCTCTGCAAACCGTTCACTATATTTCAGCTGCCCATTTTTTGGGATGACTGCTGTATGGTTTTAACGTTTAAAGGTATTTTCCTCACCGTTCCCATTCGTTTCCTTTCATTTCCATACTAGAAAACAATCAATGGGGCTTTTAAAAACAATTGGGCATCAAGTAATTATTTTAATGTTATATTGTAGCTCTGTAAAAATTATTATAATAATAATAATAATCATAATTATGCAGCACATTTTTCCAAAAATTGCATATTTGTATTCAGACTTGGTGGAAACTTTACTTATTCGAGGCCAGTCAGGGATCTAGCGCCTCCTACTGGTTTGCCTGAACAGGAATTAAACTCCCATGACATCACTGGATCCAGATGTTCCAGAGGAAGCCTCCCTTCAGAAGGATATACAGCATCCATTGTCAGTTTTAAAGGCCTCTCCTAACATCGCCACGCTGCTCTCGAGGTGTGAGATCAAACATCCACCGGGATGAAGTCAGGATTATCCCGCAGCTTACAATAAGCCTCTGTTTGCCCCGGTTACCTCTCTTTTGTCGGCCATTATTTCAGCCAGCCTCCCCCCGATGAATCACATCCACAGGGGCTCGGGATTGTCTGGATGGGGGCACAACTGGGACCAGTAGGGAGATGAGTGTGGTGTGAAGCGAGAAGGTTCTGGTTTAAGTGTAAGTGGATGGGCTGTGGATGGTAATGGAGCAGTGGGCCTCAGCTGGGACCATGAGGGGCAGGTGGAGACCAGGAAGGGGGGGGGCAGAACCCTCTGGAGCCCCATCAATAGGATGCTGTGTCGTGTGCATGTGTGTGTAACAAATTCATCACATGTACAGCAGGAAACATGCAGCAGAAGATTGTTAGATCAAATATATGAAGTCTGATCTGAGGAGGACGCAGCAGCCAATCAAAGAGCAGCGTCCACATTCATTCATAGTTGCATGTGTTCTTGATTAGATACGAGGCTGAAGTGTGTATTTGTGTGCTAATATGTGTAATATTGGTGGAGCGCTCATCCATTTCCTGTATGGGGGACCATTAAGGGGGCTGTGCTCTGTCCCAGGGGAGGGCCTTAATGAGAGCCCGATTACAAAGAGACATCAGAGCAGCTGACTGGCCCCGCCTTCTCCTGTGTCTTCAGTGTCTGATTGTTGCCCTGACGACTGTTCCGATTTAGCAGCCCAGTCATCCACTTCCCAGAATGCACTTTACACAGGAAGTCAGTCGTGTGCAGCAACACATCCTCATCTGTAAGCACAGCATCCTCAGCAGCAGTTATGAACTCGCTGCTGAAGGCGAGCATGCTCCAACTGTAACACCGGCAGCTCCTTATGTTGCTCAAAAGTTGAGTCAGGATTTACACCAGCAACACCTGTAACAGACCCTAGGACTTCGAAAACTCCACCTCAAACAATTTAGCCTTTAAAAATGTGTTTTCGTTGTTACCCATATCCATTCCAAAACGCTCCAATGAGGCTTTCAGAAAATGTGCAACACTCGCCACAGCCGAACAACAAGAGACAAGGAGAGAAATAAAGCACCCACACAGCCGAATGCACCCTAAAACTGTCACAAAGTCTGGAGACACACAGTCAAAGTAAGTCAAACATGGATGGGTGTGTTGGAGGGGGAAGTTTGTGTTCCCGAGACACAGGCTGGAGAAGATCTGTTGTCAAAACATTATTAAAAAAAAAGCCCTGGAGCTGCTGGCGGTGGCTGTCACCACGTCACATTACCATCCATACCTTTTTACATTTTATCGCAGCCTGTGAGTCCCAAATCACAAATTGGTCTCAATGGGCTTTTACAATCTGTACAGAGTACGACATCCTCTTTTCCAGGAAACGGCATCAATGAAGCAAAAACTAAGGAAAAATGAGCCAGAATTGAGAAAAATGAGAATTTACTGAGCTGGAGCAGAAAGTAAATCCTCTGCTGGTCCCTGGAGGTTATAGATCCCAGACACATGAAGGGGTCCACAACCAACACTTGAACAGATGGGTTTTTTTCCTGGTCTTCTGTGTCTCTGAAGGAGCTTACACATATCCTCTTCTTAGACCATCAGTGCAGGTGGGTGGAGGGAGGTGGGAGGTGGGAGGTGGGTGGAGGGAGGTGGGAGGTGGGAGGTGATAGCGGGGGGTGAGGTTGGTTGTGTGATGAGTTGGAGCGGGTGAGAGGTGTGAAAGTGGGCTGATCAAACCTGCAGGAAAACACATTTATATCATAGTAGTATATATATTTCATGTGGAAGGATAAACTTTGTTGAGGATAAAAACAAATAAAGCTCTTGACTGCGTCCGTCCGCTATGATTTTTTCGATAACATATGACTTCTTGGAAACAAACAACGGCAGCGACCACTGACAACCTATCACGTTAAAGCCGTGCCAGTAACACACCGTCAATAATTTATCGATAACAGAATACAAGCCGTCCCAGCGCGGAGGACGCAGCAGTCTCAAAGCAGACACAAAAAGCTCTGATTGTCTCTCCAGTGGACGAAGAGGTCGTGTAAGTCGCTTTGGACAAAAGCGTCTTCTAAATGATGTAAATGTAAATGTATGAGGTTGTAACAGCCCTGATTTCACTCTTTCACCTCTTTAATCTGCATGCAACGGCCGTCCTCCCTCACTCTCAGCATCACCAGCGGAGATGTGAGTTTTCCAGCTGAGCAGTTTGTAATGGATTCCTACACGGGGACGGTAAAGAGCTGTGTGTAACATGAACCCCTGTGAGTCCGTGCAGAGGGATTTATGCCAATGTAGACTAAAGCTTCCTGCTAATTGTAACAGAAGCCGAGCTGACCAACACTAACCACTCTAATGCTGGAGTCAACCCAAGGTCAGAGAGGGAGAGAGAGAGCTATCGATCCCAGACAACACAGTCAGAGGAAACTTCCAGATCCAATCTCCGCTCCAAACGCCATTAGTGAATCTCCGTCGGAGACTCTGATCTCGGGCCTGGAGCTTAATGTTATTTTACTCTCAGAGATGAGGAGTGATTCTGTGTGAGAGATGCACAAGATCCAGAACCACTAATGTACTGTTGACTAGTGACCCTACGGAATGGGATATTCCAAACGGAGGCTTGTTTTTATCTGTCAGTAAGAAGGAGGCAGAGAGTGTAAAACTCTAACATGGTGAGGTTTGTGCTTTTTCTTTATTCTTCCAAATATTTACCCTCGACAAAGCCGCAGTGACTCAAATTAATCATTATAAATATTCAGCTTTCAAGGTAAATTAAGAGAAATTAACTTAATAAAAAGTTGTATCATCAGCGTATGCTTTCACCGCATTGCTTTAATCTCAATCTTATGCATTCAAAGCATGAAGCGAGCGGTTGGTGCTCACAGTGAAAATCAATATTAAACAAATAGATAATAAGATGCAACAAAAACCACCAACACACTTCAATGTGATTTGAGTGTGTGGGTGCTTTTTCTACCGCTCCACCATAACTAAAATTCGAGAAAAACCAAAGCTAAGAGCACATTTAAAGTATATATTCAGAACCATGGACAGCGCACAATTCTAACTATTACAAATTATAATATATAGTTTAATTGTCTAAACCCAAATATATAATTTTGTTTTGTTTTGTTCGTTAACCAAATGTGTCAAAGTATTTGTGACCATTCAGACAAGAAATTAAATAATATGAAAAATATTGAAAACTATATTTCCATGGAAACGTTTTAGTTTTATGGGAATATCATTTTGTATGATGCTGGTTTGGAGTTTGCAGGTTGTCAAGCGTCTCCCTTCACACTGACTTTCAGGTTGAACTTGTTTCCTGTACGATGTGGGATTATTAGTCAGCAACTGTGTTTTAGTCATGTGGCTGAACTTTTGTCTTCTCAAGAAGCCGTCTGACTGCTCAGTGTGTTCGTTTTTTGTAGACTTTAAGTCATTGTGTTCCCAGATCTCAGCAAAAACGATGAGAACAATATTATCGAACAAATAAAACTCCAATAAAATAATTGCCATCAAGGATACAAGATAATATTGTTTGAAACTTATTTGTTTCTGTGTGAAGACATCATTATCTCCCAGTAACCTGACCCGGGGTCAGAGGTCAATTGAGAGAGCTGACACTGAAGTCAAGTGGCCCGACGTGCAGCGAGTCCCATCTGGTCCGAGGGGAAGACGTGACAATCTGGCGTCACGCTGCTATCAGCTGGTGTGACTTCACACTGGTTCTGTTTACGGCTCCTTCTGTCCCGTTTGCTCGTCCACGTCCAAACCAAACCCATCGCCATCAGAGTAACGAGCCCCAGTGATTCACTGTAAACTGTAAAAGGCAAATGATAACTGGGCTCATGGCTGGGGCCCCTTTTTCTTTAATCCTCCCAAATCCTCCTCAAGTAGAAGCTGGTTCCCCTCGAGTCTCATCCATGAGTTCTGAACACTGAGAAGAAAACCCAACGACGACAGAAACATCTGGTTCAGGCTGCAGAGATGATTACTCTGCTGCTTTGTGACAACTGTCTCTCTCTACTACACACACACACACACACACACACACACACACATGCACAGATCGGTAGCGCCAGATGGCAGAGTCCCTCCGCCTGTCCCCTAAACATTAGTGGAATGGCAGTGGTATGTTAGGTAAACAGACTCCAGTCATGGACAGTTAAAGTGGACTCAAGTGATTTTTAAATAAATATAATATATGGAATTAAAGATAAAGAAGAGGAAGAGCAATAACATGTGGACGCCGGTAGATTCTGTATGCGTAATTCGTGCGTACCTGTACCAGTCCAGTCCCCGTGCGTAATGCCGGTCGAAGAAGTGCGGTTCTGACCCAAGTGCCCGGATGTCCGGGTGGAGCCGCAGAAACTCCAGCAGAGCTCGGGTGCCCCCCTTTTTAACGCCGATGATGAGAGCCTGCGGTAACCTCCGGCTGGCCGTCCACTCCCGCCCCGAGACGTTCACGTCCGTGCCGGGAGGCGCGCCCGACGCGGAGGAGGTGACCTCCTTGGCGGCGCTGCTGTTCCTCTCGTACGGCCATCCCGAGCCCGCCACGAGCAACTTGATGTCACTTGAGTTCTCCGTCACCTTCGACTCGCAGCATCCGGTGAGCAGGTAGATGAGGGAGAAGCAGAGGATGCTCAGAGAGGAGGCGATGGTGAGCCGGTGGAAGAGCCTCCGCAGCTCCGCGCTCGGCTGGTGGAGACTCCTGTGGTGGAGCGCTGCCATCCCTCAGAGACGCACGCTGCCATCGTACCGGCACGTCAGCTCACATCCCTTCATGCTCCTCCGACTCCCGGACGAAGAGTGTCCGTCAGTGGCCTCCAGCTGCTACATCACACATAGTTGTAGTGGGACGTCCAACTTGATCAGCGCTCCGATATCCGAGGCGGGAGAATGGTGAGGTAGCTGTCTCTCTGCCACCCCGACACGGGATTAACGTCTCTCTCTCTCTCTCTCTCTCTCTCTCTCTCTCTCTCTCTCTCTCTCTCTCTCTCTCTCTCTCTCTCTCTCTCTCACACACACACACACACACACACACACACACACACACACTCACTCTCTCTCAATAAAATCCAATAAGCTTTATTGACATAAATGTAAAGGAAACAATATCATAAAAAAAAAAAAACATTTGTGTGTGTGTGTGTGTGTGTGTGTGTGTGTGTGTGTGTCACTCTCATCCAATGTGTGTTGTATTTAATAGCACATCTAACCATAAGTAGTCATACACACACTTTTTGACCAGTGGGTCCACTTGGACCCGGTTTATCACGGCTGACACACTAAGACCAATCACATAATTGGTTTAGTGGTCAGACAGAATCAGAGTCAGCAGGTCCTGACCGTCTGTGTGAACCCACATCACGTCCCACGATCTGAGAACCGGGTCAAGGATGTCAGAAACAGTCACTCCACTTTGTCTCGTCGGAGTTGCTTTAATAACAAAAAAGTGAAACGTGAAAGATCAACGGAAGATTGTTGTCCTGCGGTCTGCTGTTAAGGAGCTTCTGTGATTGAGCAGTGTGTAGAGAAGGTACTACAGATAATAGCTCATAGGAGACTCATTAGCACACACACACACACACACGCACACACACACACACACCAAATAAGCTCATAGTTCATGTTCCATTTGGCCTCCCTGTCATTACCCCACAGCAGATGTGACCCGGTCCATAAAACCCCTGCATTGTCCTGCAGGATGAGACTCCAGATCTGACATCATATTCAACATTGATGATTGTGATTTCACCGCCAAACAAGCAGAAACACATCTAAACTAAATATACCACATGTTCTCCATGTATTGCAGCTTATTCTACAATAACGATCACAAACATACAGTACAAATATCAGATTTTGAGACAGGCTTTGGTGTTTGTTGTGCATATGGAGTGTGTTTTGTTGTTGTTTTTGTTGTTATTGTTGTTTTAAAACACAAAAATATACAAAATGCAGAATCATGTTCATACAAGATATAATTACTTTACCATGAATAAACACAACCTGCTAATTTAATAAATCAATCACTGATTATTTTTGCAGAAACTGCACAAACATTTTGGATTTAAGTAGATGCAATTTCCCACATTCTGGTGCATCCTAACATGATTTTAGAAGATGTCTCTTCCGTATCTAATGTCTCTTGTTCCTAGAAATGAAAATGAGAATTAAATTAAATTTTACATAAACTCATGAAAGCCTAAATATTAATCTGAGAGCGCATTGTTCATTTACACAAGGATTTTTTTTCAGCTACTTTCTTTCTTCCTCTATTCCCCCCTTCTAATTAACAGTATTGGTGGCGACGCCCATGTGTGTGTGTGTGTGTGTGTGTGTACATTCTATAAGAAAATATTGGTGAATGTAAGAATTAAAGTGCGTTTAAAGAAGAAACAGTTGGTGAATGAATCCCACTGAACAGCTGAGCATCAGCACATTATTTCTGCTGTAAATCCTGAAATAAACACATTCTCTGTGACGTGTTTAAAATGAACGTATTTGTCATGGAGGCTCCATCTCCCCCATGTCTCTTCATCCCTCCCCAGTGACAGTCCAATTAGTTACGGTGATCAAGGCTAAATTACAGCCATAAATCACTAACCTCACCCTTAAGAATACAAATTCTTTACAGATATTATGCTGGTTTCATCTCTACAAGCAGATTCTCAGTATTTAACATATACAGCATATTCTGAATCAAAGGGACAAGATTTAGGTATCAGAGGCATTCTGTTGTACTGACCAATCATGTTGGAGCAGGTTGAATGCAAGGTAAAACGTCTTTGTGGTGAGAACAAGAGGCAGAATGCATTCTGGGGGTTTTCTTTCACCTGCTGATGAGTCATAGCAACGTGTGCTGAATGTGTTGTCTCTCGTTGAACATTAATTGTCTCACGTTTTCGGGTGCGGTTCACCTGGATCTGGTCTGGTCTGAACAGATAATGTGGCCTTTATTTCTGCAAGAGCCACACCTAGATCAGAGTCCAGGACCTCCTGGTCCCCCAGCACCTCGTCCACCTGTCATTGATTCACACACTGGCAATGACACCAATGTGTGTGTGTGTGTGTGTGTGTGTGTGTGTGTGTGTGTGTGTGTGACCCATAAGGTGAACAGGTGAGATGTGCCAGATCAGATCAGAGCTCTCCAAGAAGGGATCAGCACTACTTATGCTGCTCTGGGTAGGCTTAGTGCTGTGTGTGTGTGTGTGTGTGTGTGTGTGTGTGTGTGTGTGTTGTCTGAGGTGGTAGGAGTCCTGATTCAGGGTCTGGTATCCAGACTCCCTGTTTTACTTTGGATGAAGCTGAAGGTTATGAAAGGTTTTGGAGTTTATAAAGTCTTCACACTTTAAATAAGACCTAATATTGTTCTATTGTTTTTCCATCTTCTGTCCGATGACAACCAGGTGAAGCTTTTCTTTACAAAGCAAAGGTGTTCTGAGGTGTGAACGTATATCCTTGACTCTCCAGCGTCTTGCTCGTGAGTTCTCCTCCTGAGAGCTCAAGCACCGGCCGACCCTAATCTGCCCTAATCTGTGCCAACGCCACTAGCACCATTGCTACACCTCCGTAGTGCCGCCGAGCCAATCAGCTGAGAAAAAAAATTCCTAACCCCTTTAATTTACAGGATTAACACACTTTAAGGATGGAGGCTTGAAAACATTCACAGTGAGTTCAGAAGCTGGAAGGCATCTGCGTCTGCCGCACCGCTCTCTAAGTGTTTTTTTTCTCCTAATGGAATAATAACGAAGTGTAATTGCTCTCCGGGTCTTGATGTGTTTTTAATATTGACCTCGTGAGTGGGCTTTTAAAAGAAGAACCATCTATTCTTCTGAACAGTTTTCTGCTATAAAACACATTATTACACTCAGGCCTGAAACACACACACACACACAGCTGATGGCTGCACCACTAGAGACAACAGGTTAATGTCCCGGCACTCAGAAAACACAAAGTGTGTGTGTGTGTGTGACAGAGATCAGGAAACAAAGAGATTAAAGACTACCTGCTGGACAGCCTGTCCTCATTTCAGCAGACACATCTGCTAGCATTGTTTAACATCCCTGTTGTAAAGAGAGACGGATTATTGTTCCCTCCTCGGCCTCTAAAAGCAGGGAGACTCTGTAACGACATGGATGTTATCCCAGATAAATCTGTTATCCAGGGTTTATAAAGGGAGACTCTCTTCTGCAGGGGATTAAAGACAGAGATATATGGTTTAATTCCATCCAGCTTCCTGTTTTAGCTTCAATAAAACAAAAGACTTCTCCTCATCAAAGTCTCCTAACTTACGAGCTCATTTAAAGTATATTTCTTTACAATAAAGAATTCATTTTGTAGAAATAATACTGTGGCTTTCATGTGATCACAATAAAAAAAGTCATTTAACTGCTCAAAGTTAAACAATAGGACTTTTGTTCAAGCAGATTATAATTTATTTATTCGACCCATTCGTTTTCCATCTGACAGAATGCAATGAAAACGCTCCATTTGTCCAAAAATGCATTCGTGAGTTTGTGCAATCAGAATATATCAAACAGCTAGAGATTAAATCCTCCCACCACGAGATTAGAGCCCCCTTTGGCCTAATAATCCTAATGCATTTATCTCCCTTGCATCACCTCCTGCAGGTGTTTTAAAATCCACTCATGTCCAGATATTGTTTCATTTCTTCTTTTTTGTAATTCAGAACCATGTCTTATCAGTATCCTGTTCTGACACTGTTATTAAAAGTTCCAGGGATTATTTTTTAACAGTTAGTTGGTCACTTTTTTTTAATATATCACCAATTTATACATCCGTTTTCTTTATTTTGCTCAGATGTGTTGAAAACATGTTAAAATGTCCCTGAAAACCATCTTGAAACATTCCAACAGAAGCCACATTCTCTGCTGGTCCCCGTTAGGTCTAACTGGTCCCAGTAAGACTGCATTGACAGCCAACGTGGCCTCCATTCACAAATCAAAATAAACAGCCAGCCAATCAGAGGACACGGTTCCAAGCTACAGAAACACAACGGTTACCAGCTGCTCCTTTCATAAGCAGTGATCCGAGACCTGTTAGCCGCCGTGTAAAAGACCCGCACACACACACACACACACACACACACACACACACACACAGAAACATGCTGTCAGCCTGTGCAACAGAACAAAAGTGTCTGTCAGCTCTGATGTGGACCAAAAAGACACCCGAACTCTTTACAAGTGATGTGACCGAAAGCAACAGTTTCAGCAGGTTCAGCAGCCGACATGTTAATTCTGTATTAGGTTACTTTAGGCCGCCCAGGGTCGTGGTCCTCTAGAAGAGTTGATAGCTGCTACATGCGCACGTACAAGCTTCTTTTGTCACTGTGAGACTTTTCTTCCTTTTACGGAGAAATCCAATTAAGTGGTTTGAAAAGCCTCTGCCTCTCCTCGAGCCTCGCTGGGTCTGAATATGGATGTCTGAGGAGGCCAAGAAGGTGAGGAGCTGAGCTCATTGAGATTAGGGGTGTGTGTGTGTGTGTGTGTGTGTGAGGGTGGGGAAGGTAGGGACTTTATCCCAGTCGGCACGATTCCAGTAATGCATCTCCTCCTTTTCTTCCTCTATAATCACAGCAGAACTAATGAGCCCACTCTAATCACATCAGGATTGTTGCATTTGGATGCCCAATGTCTTCATATGTGGAAATCCTACGAGCTTTTGAGAACACACTTAACGCACGCTTGATCGCTGACGTTTGTGCAAAAATAATTGGTTATTTTCTTCAATTCTACAGTTTTGAGTAATTCATGAATCCAGCAACTCTATTAGGAGATGGAGGATCTGCCCTTGGCCCCTGGTTGATGACAAGAGGGAGGCAATAAAGCCAACACTGAGTTACCACTGACTTTATGAGCATCTCCAGTTAGCCAGATCAATAACAGAGAGCTGCTCCTCTTCAAAATCAAACTCCAAAAAGGAACGGGCAGCTCTGCACTTGTCAAATCAATCCAGATCTGTTTCCAGTACAAGAAAGATTAGTTCCGTTGCATTTGCACATAAAGGATTTGGGCCGGCCGAGCGTAATGCTTATAAATTCCCACTGATTTGAATCTTTCTCCAACATCCGCCGGTAACATAATTATATCGCCGGTCACATTATAATGCTATTCGGTCCAAAGGAGAGAAAATTGAAGGATTATGGTAACCACGATTCACAGCCTCTAATCTGTAGCAGCGGTATTGTTGCTGTGAGAAAGTGAAGGGATATGAGAAGCAGTGGGATTTATAAGAGATTATAGCAAACTTTCCCTTTAAGATTAAATATGTGTAATCTTAAACCCAAACAAGAATGAAGGATTACCGAGACTTCTATGACTTAAAAAAAGAAATCCTCTTCTTAAACTGACATGTGACGCTCCGATTAGACTTCGGAAAGAATTGTTTGATCCTGAGTAGTGTGCTCTGGCAGAAATGATTTCACTTCAGCGGGCAGCCAATCGACAAAGGTCAACGTCAGAAAGTATGAGAAGCGAGCGTCGTCCTCCAATCGGAAGATCGGCTGTTCGATTCCCGGCTCCTCCAGTCCACATGTCCAAGTGTCCCAGAAGGCTGGTGGTGGAGGAATCTGTCACATTACAGCTTGTCATGTGATCCATTGTTACGGTCATTTGAAGCACACATGCAAGCAAACCATGAGTCAGCACAAAAGAGCCCAATTCAACCTGAAATCGCAACGATGACAAGTAACCAAATGAGTGAATGAATGAACCTAACTTGTCATATTGTAAAGTGCTTTACAGATACACCTCTCACGGCTCACAACCTCCTTAAGTCAGGCTGGTGTCAATAACCTGAGCTTTAAATATTGATAAGGGTGATCAGCTGGCTCATGAAAGACTGTCATGTGATTGTCATAAGTCAGGATGCATCACTCTGAATGTGGCTGGAGGACAGTCATCTCTTTGAGCCTTATTAACATACTGATGGAGCGTTGATCATTTCGTTTTTGATTCACCTCTATTCACAGGTGAATCTGACGGTTCAGTTCTTCATATTCATACGTGGAGCTGACCTCTATTACATGCCATGAAACATGCATGATCAGGCGGGCGTGTGTGACACATGTAAATGTGCGACACATGTAAATGTGTCGGATCAGAAATGCCAATTTGCAGAGTCCAGCTGAGTGCTGTTTGACAGCTGGAAACGTCACAGAGCTGCATTTATTCATGTGAACATGCAGACATTCCTGGCTGGCGGTCCTTGCTGACAAAAGCCGCCGGAGTCCCCAGAGTGGCGTGACCTGGAGGACACACTCACACACATACCAGCTGTACCCCCACCCCCCTCCATCACACACACTACACACACACACACTCGGACCAGCCCTTTGAATTTACTCATATTTAAATGTGCAATACGATAGACTTTTGGAGTCATTTTATTTCTGATATTACCTCAAGTAACACAAAGGAGCAGCTTTGATCCCATCAGTGTAATCCTTACAGAATAGAAGAAGCTCTTTGTATTCAGCATTTTTTTTTCTTTCCTTGCAATGCATCAGAAATTGTTGAAACAGAGGAGGAACCAATTCATATTATAGTTTGTCATTTCATGTCTATTCATCATTTATTTCACTCTTGACAAATGAGGAGAGTTCATAAATATTTCAGACATGAAGGAGAGATTGTTAGAGGAGATCTGCCACATCATTAACTACATGTTGCTGCCACCTAGAGGACACGCGGAGAAATACATTCACAGCTAAAATCAAACAGTACTGGATCAATACGTTCAGTCAAACAGAAAATATTTGATATGGACGCATACAATCCAGTTTTGTTTTTTCCTGTATTGTGATTATTTACTTCAGTTAAATGAATAGAAAAATAAACAATCAATCCTTCATTCAAACATATTCATATCCAACGTTTTTCTGATGATTTTGACATCGTCTCCTACTTCAGCTGGTCCTCCAGGACGGTGTCCTTGACTCCAGCGGCCAGCAGAGCAAAGAGCATGGAGGGGAGGAGGCAGCGTAGGTAGAGGGCCACCCTGGGGACGGGGTGGGCCAGCATCACCTCCCTCCTCTGACTGTGCACCACCTTCATGATCTCATTGGCCAGGACTGACGGCCGCACGCCGTGGCTCAGCTGGCTGGTGATAACTGTGGAGGGAAAACATTTAGGTAGTCATGTCTCCTGTCTAACACCTTTGGATGATGTTTTTTATCATCATCTTTAGCCTTCTTTGACTCACAAGCAGTCAGAGCGTTGGGTTTACGGGCAGCCTGGTTGTCCGGCAGCGGCTCGGAGGCGTTGATGAAAGTATGACTGAGGGTGCTGACAACTATCCCAAACTCCTCCATTTCAGCCCGGAGGCAGTCGAAGAAGGCCTGCGCTGCATGCTTAGATGCAGCATCTGACACACACACACACACACACACACAAACACACACACACACAACTTGAATCTTGATTAACAGTATCTGAGCCCTTTCAGTGGGTTAAGACAAGCGCACACATTTTTATCGTCAACTCACATGAGCTTCTGAATGGGACCGCCAGTCTTCCCTGGATGCTGTTGAGCAGCACGATGTGTCCCGATCTTCTCGAGATCATTGTTGGAAGGACGCCTGTCACATGATTAAGACATGTCAGCATTTAGAGTAATAAATGAGTCTGCCTCCTGATGTTTTTCTCTCCTCTGGATCCACCTTTAGCCAGAGTGCTGGGGCCGAAGAAGTTGATGTTCATGATGTTTCTGTCCAGCTCCAGGGGGACACTTTGGACTGGGGCCTTCAGCTTCATGCTGCTGTTACAGAGCAACACGTCCACGCAGCCGTAACAGTCTAACACCTCGGACACCACGTCCTCCATGCTGTCCATGTCACTGAAGTCCACGATCACCAGCTTCGGAGCAAACGTCTATGGAGACACAGGACTGTTGATACCTGAATTATCCAATTTTATTGTTTGTATTATTTATTTTGCCCTGCCCTTCATTAAATATACAAATAAATATAATATATACAGTATATGAAATATCTGTACAATGAATCACCTGGTGGCCTCTGGGTTACGGCTCAGACCATGATCCACTTTGATCCCTCTACTGTCTAATAGTAAAGAGGCTAAACATGACTCATCACAATATTTATTTAATGTTCTTGTATTGATATTATATAACAACATTAACATTTCTTCATATAGACAGACAAAATGATAAAGATGTCTTTATACTGTTAACTGAACCTCTTGTCGGGTATGTTTTATTATTAATTAATATGATATTTTTTAATAAAAAGATCTCACAGATATTGGATTTGATTTGTATCATCAACACAACCTGAAACTAATGAGCTGATATGTATTGATGTGTTTTGCTGCTCTGCTCTGGTTGTAGAAGGACAACTGTCAGACAGGACATCCTGCTATTGTGTTGACAGAAGAAGGAAGCGGCGATGTGGGCGGGGCTCATGCAGTGTCCTGTCTTCAAATCCTCACGTCTGTTTGAGTTTCCAGTGAGAACCAACATGAGACAGCAGTGTTTACTGGAGCACCATACTGAAACGTTTGCTTCTCAGCTGGCGACTTCGCCAAAATCCATGACTCAGCACCACAAAGACATATTATGGTCTAAGTTTGGACAGGTTTCCTTGGAGTCTGGCATGTTTATGATGTGTCAGGGTGCCATTTTTTTACTCGTTGAATTTGAATTATCTCACCTCCTTGGGGTCGGCATCATTAGTCAGATGGTCATACAGAGACTCCAGTTTGGCCCAGCTGGTACCACACAGGACCAGTCTGGCTCCGGCCTTATGGAAGAGATGGGCACACTCTGAATTGGAAAAACAAAAAAGTTACATGATTTAAAGGGTAGAGTCCTTTGCTTTCTTGCTGAAGTTTTGTAGTCACATGACTACGGAAAACAGTCTTTATACCCCTATTTTATTTCTATATCATTTCTATTTTTCTATATCCTCATTCAAGCCTGGTGATGCACCTCTGAGGAAGATGGGGGGTTCAACTCATGTCATGTCAATTTAAGCATTCAGATTTCCATCTTATATATTACTATATCTATAGTGTTCTTTGTTGTAACATGATATTTCGATCTAACTCAAAAGCCAATGATGTATTTCCTTAAATGTCAAATTATTGCTATAAACATGCAGTTCAAAGCTAATCATCAAATTGATCCCAGATCTATTGCTCCATAGACGCCAATGCATTCCAGGTGTATAGGGTGAAAACAAAAGCTCCATGGAACAACATAAGGGTAAATATTAAAAACCATTACCAGTTCCCACCCCAGACACAGCGTCACTGATCACCACCACTTTGTTTTGCACCAAGGACTTGGACATTGACTGCATGACTGCATTGTAGATGTAGTACACCCCCGCTGCCACGACGACCAGCAGGGGCAGCACCATGGCAGACACCAGAGCCATGTCCTGTATGGAGAAAGGACACAGGATGAGTCCACAGGATAGACCTACAGACCTACAGACCTACATCACAACTGTATTTGCTTTGATTGGGACAAACTACACTGTTCTGCTCATAATGTGAACTTGTGAACACCCACAACCATGTAAAGTGAGTTTGAGAGCAACAGCTAAATATATTCTGGTCATGCTGTCACCTCCGAGATATTGTCATAGGATACCAAAGCAGTTTACATTTACAAGCAATCGAAAACCTGAGTTACCGTTGCTTTACTGGAGAAAATACATTCAAATAAACTCACATTAAAAGCTATATTTATATTTATAATGAAGGACTCTACCTCCACCCCATATTTGGGATCTTAGTGGGTTAGTCAGTTTGTGAGTGCATTTATAGCAACCACACACACACACACACACACACACCCCTGTAATCTGTGTTATTCTGGGTTCACTTACAGCACCGAGTAGAGGTAGCTAATCCTTCAACGGGACTGGGTGGTGTTTTTTCCAGGTTTAGTTAGGTAACAGAGGCCCTTCTATGTCCCTCGTTCATTCACACAGCTCTGGTCTTCTGTCTGTCTGTCCACCGAAACATGATTCTTATAATAGCCTCTGCTTCAGTTAGCCATTAATACGCACAGATGAGGTATCTGAGGCATGTCCCCTTGTTGCCAGCATGAAGGGATGGATGGCCAGTCAGAATCTCAGTTGTGTTAAGGGGCCAGTCCTTGCCTTGGGCATTTATTATCATACTGAAATATCGCACGTTTAGTCCTTTATTTGACTTATGTAGTTGCAAGTTATATATCATGTGCATATAAAACTACTTAACAATATAAAAAGTTGTCAAAATGAAAACCTGCTTACATATAAATAGTAATTCAGTAGCAATATAATACATATAAATATACAGTATGCCTTTTTCGTCCTAATGACTACTTTATTATCATACTGAAATATCGCACTTTTAGTCCTTTATTTGACTTATGTAGTTGCAAGTTATATATCATGTGCATATAAAACTACTTAACAATATAAAAAGTTGTCAAAATGAAAACCTGCTTACATATAAATAGTAATTCAGTAGCAATATAATAGATATAAATATACAGTATGCCTTTTTCGTCCTAATGACTACTTTAAATTGTGACACTTTGTGGTGGAAAGTACATTTACCCATGTACTGTATTTTTTTGCAATTTACAGAATATCATGCCATATAAACCTGACAATAAAATACATACATACAAGGCAAATTGACTAGAAAGGAAAACTTGTAACAACATTTAAAAAGTACAAAATACACTTAAATAAATAATAATAAACACATTCATAGAAGTGAGTCTCTATTTTATTTATTTTATTTTCACATTTGCCTCAAATATTTCTCTTCATAAGCACTGAGGAGAGATTTGATCTCGAGATCTAATAAATGCTTACAGAGCTCTCGCTGTGGGCGGCGCCAGTGAGCAGTTATCGCGAGACCACAGAATTCTAGGCTTTTGTGTGGGTTCTGTGCTCCCCCTCGCTCCCGTTAGGAAAGAAGAAAATAAACCTATTGCTGCTAACCAGGCTAGTTATGGAACCAACCCCTAAATACCCGTTTTGCCCGCTGTGACTGACCTAGAGGGGATTTGCCTGCATGCATCGCCTCTAGCTGGAGGGGGGGGAAAGCGCTTGGACTATCTGGATTCCCGTCTCTCTTTTTTTAAAAGTAATGTTGAAGACGTCGTAACGTTAGATGAGCCCATTAGCTACCCTAACTGCGAGTTAGCTAACTGGGCTAATCATAGCCTAGCAAAAGAGCACTGGATGAACTTCGCATGGACCGACCGCTGCTGGGAGAGTAACGCTAGCCTGCTTTTTCTCGGGGCTGGGTCCTTCACATGGGAGTCTGTTTGTTCCGTAATGGACCCCGTCGCCTCGGCGCTCGTAGGCGAGAACTGTGCAAATGTCGTTTCTGTGGCGTAAGTCGTCACATTAATGACCTGGGAACTGGCGAGCTAACAGAATATTAGCTAGCATTCGCGACACTTCGCTTTGTGGTTTGCAGGCCATTGAGTGAAAAGCGTTTTCATCACCTGAGTGATGAGAAGTCTGGCTTGATGGCAGCTAATTATTTATACGTTGGGATGCAGCTAAACGCGTGAGCGTTTGATTTGAACACTTCGACTCTGGTTTGTTCTTGAAAATGCATCGGGGTGTTGGGGCTTTTTCCATGCTTGGATAGAAGAGCACAGCCGGATTACACCACTGCTGATAAACAATTATAAATATCCTCCAGAGAAGTCTAACACAGGTGATATATGATGTCTACCGCTAAAGAAAACTCCTGCAGGAAATTCCAGGCGAACTTCTTCAACAAAAGTAAATGTCAGAACTGCTTCAAACCACGAGAGTTGCATCTACTAACGGACCAGGACTTGACCCAGGTAAGAATTATAATATTCACATTAAAAACATGTGTATTCCCCTTGTGCCTTTTTTTTTTATATATATATATATAATTTATTGCCATTTTCAAAAAAACTGCTGGAAAGTGAATGATTATTGGCTGGTAATTAACTTGCTAGTCAAGCTGATGTAAGTTTGCAGGTTCCTTTAAAATCTACTAGGTTGAGTTGTAATGAGATAATGTGGTTCTGGTACTTACTTGGCAACCATGTCATTGCAGGTATAGAAAGTTAGTTTATTTATGGCTGAAGCATGAAGACTCTATGGTTTCTTCACGTCTGTCTTAAGCTTGCCTTTCTGACCCAAGAGTGGTGAAAGTGAATTCCCGTGGAGTCCTGACTACAATGACTCTCTGGCTGCCAGTTTGGTGTCTGTGATTGATTGTGTAACCCTCAGCTGTTGTTTATTTTCGGTGGGTACCCCAGGCAGACTTGTGATCACCATGTGGAACCTGATTGGAGATGACGTGACATTAAAAACGGTGCAGATCATATTCTAAGCGTGTTTTCCGAGTCCCCCTGTTTCCCTCCCTCAGATCATTACTTTTAGTCTCTGTTGTATCCTGTAATTGGTCCCAGACATGAGGCCCAGATGGTCCCTTGACCAAACAGCAACATCAGCATCCTTTCCCTCTGTGAAATGTGTGTGGGGGGGCACACTTTGCTTTCTTTTTCTGAAGTGTGTTTTTTATTTCAGTGTTAACCCTGCACATGTCTAGGGTTGCAGCAATAAAGTTTTATGATTTACCACTGTATAAAATGTTATGGTTGTCAAACTGTCAACATTCGCTAATTACCGGTTTTATAAATAAATAAAAAATACTCGACTGATCTCCACCACTTAAAAATAAATTAAAATCCCTAGTTTTAGATTACTTTGAGTATCCAAACATGTTTGCCCACCTTCATGAACACCATCCCTCCGTTTATATCTGACGAAATGTGTGAACATTTAAACGTCTAACCCTGCTCTATATCTGCGTTGTCTGTCCACACTCTGTACACACTGACCCAGATCTGACCCCATCAACACACACACACAGGCAAACTTTTGCTCTGCAGTTCCCTTAACCTTTTAGCATTGTGGACACAAAGGGCTTCACCATTTGCTGTTTAATTTTAGCCCTCTAGGCTTTCCATTAGGGACGCAGCGTCCCATCAGCCACCGATTCATCCAGTAAGAAGCCCAGAGGGTTCCGCAAATGATTAATGATTTCCAAATGGATATTTGGTTATGTTGTGGTGGGGGGCTCCATTGAAATGACGCACCGCCGTGCCTAGAACATGGTCGGGGGAAACACTGCTAAATATGTCCTGAGTCAGGATAGACAGCTTATGGTTACATCACTTCCTCTAATCTCCCTGCGACCTGGCCCACACTCTCTTCTGACACCCAGCACCCAGAGAGGCTTACTGCCCTGGCCTTTGAGATTGATACGCCTTCAGTCCTCGGTGTCACCCGTAGGCTTTTGAAAATGTCTCCAGTGTGTCAGCTATCCAAACAGTTAGCAGGGAGCTCAGTTGCACAAGCAGGTTTTGTAAGGATTCTGTCTGGACCGTCCTGGAGCCAGTTATGTCTGAGCCCTGGGACATTAACTGGTCTAAAGCTGTATTATGTAATGGCCCATAAACACACGTTAAACTACTGAGCCTGGTTCAACAGGCCCAAGGTAAGGGTTAGGCTTTACAAAATATTTCCAGTGTTTAGAAACCGATGACTTAAAGGTGAGGAACTCAATAACCCAGTGAAAAGAACGCTGTGTGATGTCGTTAAAACACCACAAATAGGTGATTTGGTTAAGTTAATTTGAGCCCCAGATTAAAGGAAGCTGGATCTTCAACATCCTCCAAAATACTTTCTTATTTCCCCTCAAGTGTGCTGTCACGGTTTTGGTCACATGAATTTGTTTTAAGAAAAGTGATGACGTTGTCTAGGAGAGGTGGTGGGAGGCAGGGGAGTGATGAAGGATGCAGCATGTATGTGGGAGAGATTGATAGAAGTTAAGAAGTGGGAGAAGGAGACGCAAGGAGAGAAAGGAAGTGTGGGGTTGGGTGATCGGAGTAGAGTTTCTCAGCGGCTGCTGCTCGATATCCCGCCATGTGAGGTTGTATGGATGTCAGACTTTACAAAGCCCAAAGCTTTTAACACGACAACATTTTCAGTCCTCGGTTGTTTTCGTCGCTCAAAAACGTCATGCTCACGCTGTTTAGACCAAACTGACAAATATGTGTAATAAGTACGTCATTTAAAAAACACAATCACAAACAATAGCTGAGATAATTTATATCATATATAATCTATCATTTTTGGTTCTTTGAGAATCAGATGCTCCCTGTTTTCTCCCGTATCCCTCTAGTCTGTTTTAAGGTGTCTTCCTCGTTGCAGGACATCAGAACATGAATCAACAATGATCTGCAAATTACCAGGCAGGTTTCGATGAAGTGGGTCACAACATGCAACTAAAGTTAATGGTTTTAGATTGTCAAAACTACCTTCATATGCACATCCATACAAGTTCAGACAGGGCGCATACAGATTTATGGTAGGCATGCTAGGGCATGGCGCAGCACCATGGCCGTCATTGCAATAGAAGACTAATAATCCTTCCAGCAGGAAGCTTCGTGGAAGAGATAGGGGAGTGATTCTGCTAGTTTGTGGTTAACACATGGAGCTGAGAGATCATCATTAATGTAGACACGGAGCAGCAGTTTTAAGGAGGTAATAATAAAAATAACTACGATTTATATAGAGCCTTTCAAGGTCGCTTTACACATAATGAGACAGAAAACGCCATAGGTCGTTATGTAGAGGTTTTTAGGAGTTGTCCAGTAATTTTTCGATCTCAGATGGTAGACGCTCTGTCCCCAGAAGTCCAGAGTCTGGTGAGGGGGGTGGAGAGCAGACCCATGCCAGAGGACCGGAGATTGTGGGGCGTGTTACAAGGCTGGAGGTGGTCTGACAGTCACTGGGGGGCAAGGGTGTGGAGGGATTTGTAAGTGAGGAGAAGGATTTGTATGAGATGCGGGACTTGACCGGGAAATAGTGAAGGTGCATGAGGGTGGAAGTGATGTGCTGCCAGGGCTCGGTGCCGGTGAGAACCCTGGCAGCTGAGGTTTGTACATACTGGAGCGTGTCCAGGGTGTTGCTGGGTACCACGGACTGGACTTTATTGCAATAGTCCAGACGGGAGGCGATGAGAGCATGCATAAGGGTCTCTGCCACAGAGTGATAGATGGAGCCTGGAGATGTTTGAGGAAGGGGCGGGTGGAGCAGCCATCCACATGGTGGAGAAGATCTCCAACCTTCTGGAGCAGCTGGTACTGAAGCATGTCCTCAACTTAAGTGGTTGCGTTTGGCTGCAAAATGCACTGTGAGAATGGAAGTATTATCTGGACCACTGCTACTGCTGCCTAGTTGCTCAGACCAGCTGATTATATTTCCATATCCTGATATGTGTGTAGATATATCTGTTATCCTGGCTTAATGATGGTTAAATAACAATCTATCTCTTTCATATTGACATCATCTCTCTCCTTCACATCCCCTCAGCTCACACAATAATAATCACCCCTTTCTTTTACAGGCTAAACCCATTTATGGTGGATGGCTTTGCTTGGCCCCTGAGGGAACTGACTTTGACAATCCTATGCAAAGATCCCGGGTAAGAGTGTGTTTGTTACCTAAATGATACACACCTATGCTGATGCCTCCCCTCAATGAACACAGCAAGGTGTCTGTACTTTATTTCTGTTGTAAAAGAGTCAGAACATCCTCATAGCGTTGTTTTTCTCCTGGCAGAAATGGCAACGGAGGTTCTTTGTGCTCTACGAACATGGCTGTCTGCGCTTTGCCCTCGACGAATCTGTAAGTACTGCATCCTGTCAGACTTCCTCCTCTCATAGTAGCCACATAGTGAACCTGAGCCCAAGGAATGGGGAAATGCTACATGACTTTAACGTATGAAAATGAGATGATCTGTTTAATTGACATATGTGTGTAATTCATGGCACAATTCAAACGGGATCAGCTGATTTGGCCCGATCATGCTTCGGTTTATAAACCAGCTGTTATAACCCGGCGATGCCTCTGTGTATAAGCTGGCTGTTTCAGCTCTGTTTTCCTCGTGGCCGGTGATGACAATGGGAGGAAACGTGGTTCCACTGTGTAATGTATTTCCAGTGACACCCAGGCTCGTTTTCCTCTCATTGTAACGGTGATTCCAAAACCGTCTGCCTTATTGTCCTTTGGTCTTTTCATGTGCAGCACAAAGCAGGAAGACTGGGACAGGGAAATGGCTGCTTTGTGGATATGAATTATCCAAAACCTCTGATACGCTTATAAGAACGCATTACTGATCTCAGCCTCCTCATTGTTTAGCCACTGATGTCTCCATCAATAATTTAACTTGGAAGTTTCTATTCATAAAGCCACTCCTCTCATGTGGAGAGATTTACAGGAACCATAGCCACCTTGCTTTATTGCTGTATAACACACATCAGTTCATGTCACACAGTACAAGCAGGAAAACATACTTCGTATTTATTGGTGGCCATATGAAGACACTTGAGCAGTGTTCAAGCATGTGGTCAGCAGAGCTTGAAGCCAAGTGTTCATGTTCATGTTTTGTGCTGACTAAAAGTAAAACAATCCTCGATTGTGGTTCACAGTCATCGGACATGTTCAACATTTCTTCTGTTAACTTTCTCTAGTTAATTATAGTTCACCATTAGCTCGACTGGCACTAATTAAGGTGTCATATGTTGTTGGTTTTTTGTAATTAGTAGACAAATTAGTATAAAAATGGCTTGTTTTTTATGGGATGGGTCATGCAATCGTCACAAGACTCTTTTTTTTCATGTGGCTTTTTCTTTTTGTATGCATACATTCATGAAAGGAAATATAAAGCTTTAAGGGACACGTTTACTCTCTCTAATCCATGGCAGCATCTTCACCACAATTTACTGGGATCAAGGTGTATGTATGTGTGTATACTTGTGTCCAGATTAATGCTTCGGACATGCACGTTCTCTTGAAGAACGTATTCCAGGGACCGATGACATCGTCTGCTATTTTTCTCCCAGTAGACAGCAGGGTGTATCTATTTTCTCAAGGAGAAGAGGGAACGATGCTCTCCCATCTAAAGCAGCATTCCTCCTCCAATGCCCTTATTTGGTGAACTGCAGTGAGCCGAGGGAGCAAGAGAAAGGGAGCTATAGCCCCTAAAAACCACAGAGGAAATGTCAGATCTGCCCCAGACAGAGACATTCCTCACACAGCACTGTTGCTCCGACAATAATGTGTATACATCACACAGTTGAACAGTAAAACAAATAGTTTAGCTTAAAAACTAGTAAAATGGACTACAATTAGAGGAGGATGCACACATAATGAGACCACCCTCAAAGCTTTATGGTTCAGAGTTCAATGACCATGAGATCCTGCTGAAGGAGCTGCTTCTATCATATTTGTGAAAATGAAAAGTAGTTCTTTCACTCACGTTTTAGTCAGAATAAGTATTCTCTGTTTTAAAGCTAGTTCTGATGGAGGCACATTAAACAGCACTCTCCACAGTCTGCTGTGGGGGACTTGCCTCTGCCTCTGCCAGTAAAAACCTCCTGGAGAATTTATTATTTATGAAGTTGGTGTACAGTTCATTCTGCAGTTGCCTCTGTTATTTTTTCATGGCGTTTTACAGGTTTGTTGGAAAGTTTACTGTTGAGCATTGGCTGCAATAAAAAATAAATAAATAAATCGTAGCATGTGGTAATGACCTTCTAGACATCGCTTTTTTTTTTTAACTCTCAAGTATTTTACTTGTCTCCTGTGGCTTGTATCGTTTCTGTTTGGTTCAGTTTTTTTATGACCTCCTCAGCCAAGAGTGACTGAAATCTCAAGAGGAGTTTGTGACAAAGTCATAGATTAGAATAATAACCCATTGAAAAGCTAAGAATAGTCAGCCAAGTGGAGGACAGACACAATTGGAGGATGTGAAACTGGCCCAGGGGGTCAAATTTCCCCTTAGAATTAAGACTAGATCCTGAGGCAGGAATATAATATATAAAAACTACTTTTTCTTTAGTGTATAATCACCTTAAAATAAGAAAGCTAGTACATATGTTACCTTAGACTGGTCCGTTTATATCTACAGGATCTTATGTTCGATCCTTTCTGGAAGTTTTTGGTCTAAAATGGCTGTTGATGGTAATAAGTGTCATCTGCTCTCCACACTTAATCTATTGCATGTGTGTTGGCATTTTAATTTAAGCACATGACTGCGATGTCGACGTGCCCATGTTTCACCGCTCTGCTACTTATTCTTAAATATGATGCTATTTCTTTCTAGTGGAGGAAATTCCTTTTTCACAGCATCTGAGTTCCAAAGTGCTACGCCACGTTATTGCCATATTTGGCAACCCCTGGGGGTTTACAGGCAGATCTTAATAAAGCTGGATCTGCGTTGTGTTCATTGGCCTTAAAAGGAGCTGGAAAGGGACGCAGCACCTGTTTTACATCTGTAGCAGCAAAGCCTGATAACGGAGTGGCAGGATTCAGAGCAGACACAGGAAGTTTAGGGGATCCATTACAAAACATACAGGGGACTGACATAGATTTATGTTTTTACTACCAATATGTTGAGATTTCAGTGGAACTTCTGTGTCGGGGGCTGGTTTATAAAGCAGCCAGCTCTACATTAGGTTGGGTGATCATATTTATTATCAAATGATGTAAAATGTCTGATATTTTCAGCTGTTTTTCTGTCATGGAAAGGACACACCGGTCTCAGACTTAGCATGTTTTCTATATGCTATTTGCTATATTTAGTTAGCATTTCTTTAATCCAAAGGTTAAATCCTATAAGCTTATGTGTCATTTTGGGTCCCCTCTAGCCAAGCACGCTGCCTCAAGGCACCGTAAACATGAACCTCTGTGCGGACGTCATAGACGCCGAGCCCAAGACGGGTCAGAAGAACTCCCTGTGCATTATCACCCCGGACCAGGAGTACTTCATCAGAGGGGAGAATAGAGAGATCATCAACGGGTCAGTTGTCTTCATGTGTCTGCTGATTAGGTTTGATTAGATTTTATACGGGTGACACAGATTTCAAGGTGAAATTTCTCTCTCCAGGTGGAGTGAACAGCTGGTGGTGTACCCCCGAACTAACAAACAGAACCAGAAGAAGAAACGCAAGGTGGAGCCTACCACCTCCCAGGTAATGATCCATACACGGTACACGCAGCATGACCGCATTCCAATTCTTTCACTTTCTTTGACTGTTTCATGTGTGAACGTCCAGGAACCAGGTCCAGCTAAAGTAGCAGTGACCGGATCTGGTATCCCCGAGGCTGAGAAGGTTCCCGACTCGAGCTCCATCATCTGGCAGGAGGAGCTGAACCAGAGAGAGGCTGAGGGGGCTGCTGTCTGGGCCCCAAGTGAGCTGCTTCCAGGATCCCCGCTGCCCCCCACAGGTTAGGAGTGTGAATAAAATACTTTATACACATGAAATAAATGTTGTGAATGTTAAGATGTAAGAGTTATTATTGTGTGTCTTGTCTAGGTGCGTGTGCACCACAGGGCTCTGACGCCGGCTCCGTGAATGGTGAGGAGGTGGACCGGGGTGGCCTGGCGCTGCATGACTCTCCTCCCCAGCCCCACGGCGACCTGCTCTCCCCAACCGGCTCCTGCTCCAGCTTGGGTGGCGTCCCACGCTGCCTCTCTCCGGCCCCCAGCGACCCCTTCCCCTCCGGGAGCTCCCTGCTCTCTAACGGCTCCCACATCAGCGGCTCGGTCAGCTCTCTGGACTCGGACGCCAGCGGCAGCACCGTGACCAGCACCGACAGCCACCCGGCCAACCAGAGAGGGGGACACAACTACAGCCATCATGACGGGCCCCGATCCCGACGGCTGGAGGCGGAGGCCAGGAAGGCTGAGAAGAGGAGCCGGTTCAGGAGCCCTGACAGGAGGGAGAGAGAGGCCATCGTCAGCCCTGAGAGGAGGTTAGTGTCTTCATATGCCTTAATTATATGTTTCAATAAGGCCATCGGCGCTCTCGGTGCCATGATGGTTAAACTGAGCTGTGTGTGTCTCTGGGTCCATGTGTAGTCGCTCCGGTGTTATTGAGAAGTTGGAGGCCTTGGAGCTGGAGAATCCAGAGAAAATGGAGGTGGAGGAGTCGGGCAGGAGTGGAGCCAGACAGGGCCGGAGTGAGGAGAGACGCTTCCACCGAGAGGTAACGTGTGTGTGTGTGTGTGTGTGTGTGTGTGTGTGTGTGTGTGTGTGTGTGTGTGTGTGTGTGTGTGTGTGTGTGTGTGTGTGTGTGTGTGTGTGTGTGTGTGTGTGTGTGTGTGTGTGTGTGTGTGTGTGTGTGTGTGTGTGTGTGTGTGTGTGTGTGTGTGTGTGTGTGTGTGTGTGTGTGTGTGTGTGTGTGTGTGTGTGTGTGTGTGTGTTTCCCGTGTCCATAACAGACACTCTTTTCTTACTGGTTTTTATTATTTGTCTCTAATGATCGGACACTCACTAAAAAGCAGCTACTAACAGTTAACGTTAACTAGCTTATTAGCTCAGGTAATTAGCCTTGCAGCAGGACCGTGCTGCCCAGCGGCTGTGAACTCTTACTAGCTCTCCTTCTGATTGTTCACAACGTAGCATTATAATCAGGGACCGACATGGTGCAGTAGTTTCCAAAAGATACGGTAAACCTCATGACAGAACAGATGTGGATGGACCAGCTAGCGTGGGTTTTCTTTTTCTTTTCTTTTTTCTGTTACTCCCCCCCGCTCTTGTGTCTTTTCCCTTCACCCTGGCCCTCTTCCCTCGATCTCTCCCGCCCTCCATCCTGTCTTTGTTTTAGTTGTAGGTCAGAGGTCAGCAGTGTGTGCTGTATTCATTTTCCATTCTGTGGTGGGATTCTCCTGGTGATTAAGCTTCCCTTTCCCACCCTGGCTTCAGAGTCACATATGTTCAGACCCTCACATAGTCTTATTTTATTTTGTAAAGTTTACCTAATAAACCATTCTCTGGTATTAAAACGTTGCCTCTGTGTTGTGTAGGAGCAGAGGCACAACGTGGATCAGGGTCTGGACTTCCCCTCCACCCTGCCTCCTCTGAGGAGAGCCAAGTCCCTGGACAGAAGGACCACGGAGTCGGTCATGACGGTGAGTGTTTCCATGGTTCATCACCGCCGCCTCTTCTGTGACTGTTGATAGTGTATCTGAAAAATTAAACAAATAAAATACCAAATCTCCAGACTTGAGTTACATTATACAAATCTATTACGATATAATATGAAAATGAGTCAGACGATGGTGTGCAACTTTAAATCCATGAAACTTACTTGTAGTACAAAGTGTTCAAATGACACGGATATATTGCAGCATTTATTCTGCCCTGCGATGGTTGAGACCTTGAACTCACCATTGTACTTAGACCAGACAGCTGTTGCGGACCAAAGCAGAAAAGAAGTTAGCCATAAAGTTGTGTCTTAAATGTAGAGTGCCATGCTGAGGTGGATGTTGTAGGCCAAACCTCCATGCTGCAGGGGGCAGTGTAGCCCCTCCTCTTCCTCTCCTCTACAGGTTATTATCCTTATTCTGCTCCCTCTGTGTGTAGCCATTGCACCCGTTCTGTGTGATGTGTGTTATCATGTGTGAGAGATGGCGTACATCACAACGAACCACTGCTTCCTGTGTGTGTTTCTTCCACGTGTGGAGTCACAGCAGACCGTCACGGTTCTGAACAGGGCCACGTTTAGACGTGTGTCTACCCCGGCTGACTGACTGAGCATGTGTTCCTGCTGCTCTTTTGTATTGGACATATTGCCAATGGCATTGACGACTTGTTTTCAAGCAACTTTGGTTTTGAATTTGTAATCTGCTTTATTTTTGCTGTATTTTAAGGTATGAAGTGCAACACATTCAAAGACATGGCAAAATGAAATGTTGCATGTTGAACACGCCAGTGTGTTTTTGTTTTTGTTTGTTTTTTCTTGTCTATTTCAGACAGATGTTTTCTATATCTATTTTTATTCTTTTCTAGCCGGATTTACTGAACTTCAAGAAAGGTTGGATGGTGAAACTGGATGAGCAAGGCCAGGTACTTCTGCAACAGAAAATGACATTAATAAATCTTCAAGACTCAGGTGTTGTATCTTATTAACTGTGTTTTTGTCTTTATGTTGTAGTGGAAGAAGTCCTGGTTTGTTTTGACGGATCATAGCTTGAGATACTACAAGGACTCTATAGCAGAAGAGGTGAGCTCATTATATATTCTTTGTATATTTTATTTTAACCAGTTGGTGGATTTATTTCATGTCTCCTCGTTGTGTCATCTCAGGCCTCTGACCTGGACGGTGAGATTGACCTGTCGACCTGCTACAGCGTGACTGAATACCAAGCTCAACGCAACTATGGTTTCCAGATACATGTAGGAGGCTTTCTCATCACGTACTTATATACGAGGCATTTATATTATTATAGGACAAGTGTTTAGTCTTTCTCCCACACGGCCCTTTTTTCCTGCAAATGACTTTTTATACACGGTTTATGGTTGTATTACATTACATGTAGGTTGACAGGGTATATGCAGTACTTGATTGTGCTTTTGAATGTTTAGACCCAGGAGGGAGTCCACACTCTGTCGGCCATGACAGCAGGCATACGTAGGAACTGGATCCAGGCAGTCATGAAGAATGTCAGACCTTCTACTGCCCCTGATGTGGCGAGGTCAGTACAACTATGTCAGCAACACACTGATCAACCGCAATGATGGATAACTGAGTTAACATTTGTCCTTTCAGCTCTACTGAGGATCGTGGCTCCTTCTCTCTTCTGGAGGGTCTGGTGAGACCAGACGTCACCCAGGACTCTCCCTCCTCCGAGGCCTCGTCTGTGGAAAGAGAATCCACTCCAGCCGTCATAAAGAGCCGGGCACGTGAACGCAGAAGAGAAGGGCGCTCTAAGACCTTCGACTGGGCCGAGTTCAGACCCATCGCTCAGGCTCTGGCCCAGCAGAGGGCCCTGGAGGCAGAGAGCCTCCAGGCGGACCTGGGAGAGCTGGAGCGCAGTCGGAGGAGAGAGGAAAGGCGGAAGAGGTACGAGTCTGTGACGAGCTCATCGTCGGAGCAAACGTGTGCACATAAAGATGGAGGAAAGACGGACTATGAGAGTGGAGAGGGACAGACGGACTCAGTAGGACCCACTTCTCTGGAGAGGCAGCAGAGGGTGGAGGAGGTGATTGAACAACACTGGCAACAGGTGGAGAAGACACCCATACGGGACGAGAGGAGGCTCCCTCTGCCGGCCACGGTGCAGGCTAAAGAGACCGTGGAGCTGGAGCAGCTACTGGACAACTACAAGCAAGGGGTACGTTTACTTTAATCACTTTTTATCAAGTCTTCAATGAGTGCACACTTCTACGCCTTTCATTAAACATACATTCCCCCTTGCTGCTGCTGCAGATAGAGGACCTGAAAGCCCAGATGGAGAGCTGTCACCAGCAGCTCCTGGACTCTAACAAGCACAAGCAGGAGCTCGAGCTCCAGCTGAGAACGGCTCTGGAAAGAGAGCAGGACTTCCGGACAGGTTACATCTCTCCGGTGAGTTATGGCTCTCATTTTATTCACTCTGCAACTGCTATGATGGGAAGTATTGAGCAGCGTTCTGACCCGCCATGTTGTAACATTCTTTGCATGTTGTATTTTATTGTAAGAAAACAAAGTGGCTCCAGATATGTGCCTTTGCATGAGTTCATTGCATGTAAAAACCATTAAGATCTTATAACTACATTGGCTTGTACTAGTTGATCTCCTCTCTGTGTAATAGAGCTGATTGTATCTGAACTCATGCTTGCAGTTACTTCAGTATTGCATTGATTTTGGACCAAGAACTCGAGTTTAATGGTTGACCATGTGATTTTTTTCACACAACAAAAACAAGAAAACATTTTTTTCATCTCAACTGCAAGGAATAATGTTGCCATTGCACTTGGATGCTTTTTGTTTTATTTGTATTATTGATACACCAAGTTTTCCCACCTTAGCCAAGTTTTAAAACTTTTTTTTTGGTGTTTACACTTGTCGCGGGTACAGTACTCTACCTGCCAAAATGTTTTGCCAACATGTATGAATAATAACCTCTTGGCTTGTTTTCTAATGACCTGCATGGACGTCGGGATCTCATCTTCTATTAACTGCTATACATACTTGCCAGTTCTGTTAACACATTTTATTGTGTTTATTGAAGCTGTGTATTAGATAAATGTGTGACTTCCTGTGCTCGGATGTCAAAATCTAGATGGATTTGAGGCTGAATGCTTCCTTTTATAGATGACTCAGTTGGTTGTGGTTGAGTTGTGCTTTTCTGAGAACTTTAGTCTCCTGGTTTGATATTTAAAACAAAGTAAAATATGAGATTTTAGTGGAGTACTACTACTATGATCTTCACTTAGAAAAGACATAAGTTCAGACCAGAGATCGTCTTTCATCCAGCTGAAACTAATATTGCATTACTTACCACATGAAGTAACTCTTAACCATTGGATCTGTATGCTCTGCTGTGATTACTAACTAACCCTGGCCATTTAATCCCTTTCATTTGCTTTGAATTTTTCGGCATTAAAACCTAAGGGAATATTTTTGGGATTTGTTTTCAATCACTGTTCATGAACCTCATTTGGGATTATGTGGGAAACTGTTGGTAGTTAACGCTGAAAATGATTAGCCAGCTTTGTGTGTCCCCTGCTGTGTGTTAACCAACTGTCTGGTCCCTTTTCCAAGCTGGAGCACCCTTTGGGTCTGGAGGCTAACGTGATGCCCCAGACGAAGAGGCCCGAACTGGTTAGTTCTCAAGCACAGAGTTTAACAAAGAAGTACCAGGAGACCAAAGAGCTCCTGAAGCTGCAAGAGATGAAAAAGCGCAGTATGCAGGCACAGCTTGGCCTCTCGCTTTCTCACCCCTCCATCAAGGAACCTTACTTCTCTGAACCCCCAAAACCACCCGTTCTTGAAGGCCATCGCCCTGAAGCCGTCCAAAAGACAGTTGGCTTCTTGCTCCAGGACAGTACAGAGGCAGTTCAAGAACTAGAAGACTTGATAGCTGGTAAACCGATGTCCCTAAAGGAGCTGGCAAAGCTGTTGAGATTCCATAGTTGTAATCAAGAGAGAGATCAACTTGAGAAGCTGTTGGAGACGTTGAAGTACCAGCAGGAGATAGAAAATGAAACCTTAAAAAACAGTTTAGCAAGGGCCGGAGAAAGCATCCGTGAGTACGACGCTCGTCTTCTCACCATGGAGGATTTGGTGGGGAAGGTTCAGCAGCAAAGATTTGAAAACCTAAAAAGCCCCTACGGCCCCCTGTCAGAAATAGATAACCATTCAGAGACAAACGAGACGACCAATGGGATGCTCTTACAGAGGGTCGAGTTTCTGACCACTGAGAATGGGGCATTGAAACAGCGGTGTCAGGAGATAGTGAACCAGCTGACTGAGGCTGACAGAGAAATCGATAGACTGAAAATGGAGCTGGTCGGCCAGCAGGGCGGCAAACAGCATCACCTGGTGATGGAAGAGCTGAAGAGAATGCAGGCTGAGCTGGCTGAAAACCAGTCCAACGCCATAGACAGGGAGTATTACGAGAGGGAGCTGAATGAGAAGTCCCTGAGGCTTCACGAAGCGCTCATTATGTTGGAGGAGGTTGGCAACACCCTGAAAGACACTGAGAAGAAGCTGCAGCTGAAAGAGGCCAAACTGAAAGGTCTGGGCTTCTATGCAGACGATGAGGATGAGAGGTTACACCCAGAGCTCCTCGAAGCCTCAGAAGCAAAGTTGTTAGAGATGGAGGCAAACCTTCAGTCTACAGAGCAGCGCTGCTTGGAGCTAGAAGGCAGGAACAGTGAACTAATCGCACTAAACCACGAATCTGAGAGAGTGTGTAGAGAAAAGCTAAAAGAGGCAGAAAACACAATAAGACTCCTGCAAGAGAATGCATGTAGAGAACAGACGGGAGAGAAGCAAGTCGATGATAAAGGACTCATAAAACAGGTCGTAGAAGAGATTGAGATGAAGTCTGAGGCCGTTGATCAGGTGTTAGAGATGTTGGCAAAGGTAGATGTTAATGTAGAGAAAACGCTGAGTGACTTAAAAGGCACTTTATTTGGTTGTTGGAAGGAAGAGCCACCGTGTGTGAGTGAGAAAGACATGAGGTTAGTGATAGAAGGGGATTTCTGGAGTCAGCTGTTGGCGTCACCTGAAATCACAGATGGCTGTGAAAGGGCCGTGGCACAGCTGATGGCTCAGAAGAGCTTGATTTTGTTCACTAGGAGGACGTGTCCACAAGTTGAGGGTGATGTAGTGACGGCGCTATCGGCCATGCACAGATGGCTTGATAATGAAACGCATGCTCTGATTCTTAAAGAGGTGAAGGAGACCTTGCGGGAAAAGTCGCAAGTCCTGAAGCAGATCGCATCCGGCGTAAAATCAGCCAAAGACGACCAGCTTGTGTCTTTGGCACTGACGTGCTTTGAACGGAAACAGTTGTCTCAACATCTGTGTGACGCCCTTAATGAAGCCTACGTGTCTTATGTGATCACGAGGCTGGAAGTCCAACATGACAGAGAGTTAAAGCAAGTTCGCGTTGGTAGCTCGGATTGTTCAAATTGTCCTAAATTGAGAGAAGCCGCCAGAGATCTGGGGTCCAAACTGGCCGTTCTGCAGAGTCAACTATCTGAGACTTCTTTGAAAACCACCACAGGGTTTGACTCGATGCAGACCGAAGGAGAGCCGTTTGACCAATACACTGAGCTTCATGACACGATAGCCAGGCAGAGGAAGGAACTAGGAGAGGTCAAAGACACTTACAAGCAGGAGACTGAAAGGTTGAGGCAGGAAATCGTCACGGCCAGTGAGACACTGCGTGCCTGTTCGGAAGAAAATGTAAAAGAGATCAACTCTCTGACTAACTGCATGGAAGACCTGAAGAAGAAGCACGAGACGGAGAGGAAAAGCCTCCTGGAGACGTTTGACCGTGAAATGGAAGAGCTGAGAAGCATGATAAGCCCTGCGAACCCGGACAACACCTGGACGGACGAGGACCGGCAGCCGCTTCACGTCTCCACCCTGAAGGAGTGCATTCAAGAGCTGCTCATCCAGGTCTCCGTCTTGACCCAAGAACAGGGAGACATTACGACTCTACGGCTGAAATACGAGAAAAACCTGGACAACCTGAAGGTGGAAGCCCTCCTTGTCCTTGCTGTCCTCCGTCTGTGATACCCTTTTGTTCCTTTTGTGGATCCTTTCCAGATCCCTCCCTCCCTAACCACCCTTCCCAGACCCCACCTCCCTCCCTAACCGGCCTATCTACCCTCCTCTGGCTCTTTGTTCTGTGAACCAGTCTTCTTCTCTGTTGCATGACAACTAACCTTGTCTAGGTCTTCGTGGTCATTGACGCTGCAGTAGTTAAAGTTGAAAGTGGAACACACGTTATTCCACATCTTCTCTGAAATGATTCCTCTGGTTTTAGTTTCTAACCCTTTGCTCATAACAATTTAAAATGTAAACCGTTTTTAACACTTCATCTTCACTTCATTTGGGCTCTGAGCTTTATTTGTTTGGGTTTGATCTCTTTTTCTTTGGCCGTCATTCATTTTAACTCAAGGTCTACTTACCATCTTTTTTCCAGCTCTAAACTGCATTGCAGTGAAAGGTGGATGAAAGCTCTGGAGATGGCGAGCTAGTTAGCTGGCTGATCCCTGCCTCTAAAAAAACACTAGTCCCATATATATAAATATCCCACAATGCAATGTGGTGGTGACAACATCAATAATGCAGAGATTCCAGTGTTGGATGCTTAGATAGCAATCTCTTTTCTGAACTAAGTTAATACACAGAGTACAAGCAGTAAGCACACGGCCCCGCCATGACCCAGAATGTATTTACACGCTACATAGACAGCCTGACATGCTCTAAATAAAGCGGGGGTCTGATGTCAGAGCAGGATTTTTTTTTTTAACAGTAGGAAGCTGGGTCTGAACTCTCAGGGGGTTTAATCCCTGTGAAAACACACTGGACCTCCATCCTCCCCTGTTTGGCTGTGGAAACGGGGACGCAGCAGTCCGTTGAGCCTTCAGATTAGTGGCAGTGAATAGAGGCCGGAAGCACGATTAGGGTTTTAGTTGGGCTGCTGGAAAGGTCATTGAAATCACTTCTTGTGGAAACTTGCATTGTAGTTATAACAGCAGTGAAATGGTGGTTTCTATTGATGAGAATGAGATTCTCCTCTCTCCGTTTTTTTTCTCCAAACCGCCTAGTGGTGCCAGTTTGGGAAGCTGGCCACATAAATAAACTGTAAACTACCCAGCTATTCATGATTGTGTTCGACTCAGCTACATTCCATCTGATATTAGGATAAGGTTTGGTCGGTTTGGACCAAGGGTAGCATATCTTTGTTACACCCTCCTCTCTCATTGCCTATGCATTCCTTCAGTGTAACCTTCCTCCTAACCATTTTTGGACTCACACAGGCTCGACTTTTCATGGCTAACAGGCTGTAGCTTGCAAGTTATTTGCTGGAGAAATGAATGCCGATGCTGATGAACTCTGGCTGATGTTGCAGGGTTTTATCCTGTAGAAGCTCACTTGGTGTGAGGAGAAGATTCTGGTCCGCGAACTCACCATGTTTTCTGTGCGATAGGCTACCTGTGAAAGGGGCTTTGCTGCCATGGAAGAGTCCCATCAGAGGGTGATAGATGAGTTGCAGAGGAAACACCAGAGGGAGCTGGAGAACTTGCACGAGGAGAAAGAGCGACTGCTGGCCGAGGAGACGGCAGCTACCATTGCTGGTAAAGATCATCCAGAAACCAGACATTCTTAATGAATGGCATTTAGAATCCCTTACTTTTGGTAATCATACAGATGTGGACCAAGTGATGAAAGTCCTATGTAATCATTACATTTTAATCTCTTGTCATTTAAGCTATTGAAGCAATGAAAAACGCCCACCGGACAGAGTTGGAGAAGGAGCTGGACAAGGCTCGCAAGGCCAACAGCAACACGGAGAACGCAGACATAGAGGAGATCCGCAGACAGCATGAGTATGTTTCCTTATATATATATATCACCATTTAGCCTAATAAGCCACCCAGCTGCAACAATAACCTGATAAAGAAAAAATGTAGAAATCAGGAAAAACCTTTTTCACAGCGCTATATATATATATATATTATGTTGTTATTCTGTTTTAGTCCCCTGATGTTTGCAGCCTTTTCCTCCTAAACCCAAACTGTTCTATTGTTCCCTGTGTGGCGTTTTAGGGAGGAGCTGTGCTCCTTCCAGCGGGAGATCGAGGTGCTGTCGGAGCAGTACTCCCAGAAGTGTCTGGAAAACGCCCACCTGGCCCAGGCGCTGGAGGCCGAGAGGCAGGCCCTCAGGCAGTGTCAGAGAGAGAACCAGGAGCTCAACGCGCACAACCAGGTGAAGACACGCAACCACCGTCACACAACCTCACCCGTCTCTCTGCTTCACTCTCCTGACCTCCTTCTCTGTGGCTTTCTAGGAGCTGAACAACCGTCTGGCAGCAGAGATCACCAAGATGCGCTCCATGACATCTGAGGATGGACTCGGAGACTCCAACAGCGGCATACAGGGAAAAGAGCTCTACGAGTTTGAAGTAAAAACCACTACGATATAAAAACATCCTAGATATAAAATAGAAGTCTGTCTTAAAAATCAGCTTTTCTACATCGTCTTTTGATCGTTTCCCAGGTGATGCTGAGGGTGAAGGAGTCGGAGGTCCAGTACCTGAAGCAGGAAATCAACTCCCTGAAGGATGAACTCCAAGCAGCCCAAAGAGTACAGTGTTGGATTTGTTACGATACAAGCATCGGTTCATTTAAACTTTATTCACATCCCAACAAAAGTTATCTCCAGACACGTTGCACATAGAGCAGGACGAGAACGCGCTCAGTCAATTCCTGCATCTGAAGGGTCAAACAATGTGTTTTCAGGACAAGAAATATGCGACGGATAAGTACAAGGACATCTACACAGAGCTGAGCATTGTGAAGGCCAAAGCAGAACGGGACCTGGGCCGGCTCAGAGACCAGCTGCAGCTGGCTCATGAGGCTCTGGGGGAGCCATCGCTGGAGGACGTGGAGCGAGGAGGATATGGTATGAACAAACAGAAACACACTGAGGCTTATTTGTGTGTCATCAAACGCTTCACTGCAGCTATGACGTTTGATGATGGTGACCTGTTCCATCCATTTCTTTGTTTACGTCAGAAAAAGTCCAAAAAGAGGATACAAAAAATAAAGCTTTGAGTAGCAGTTACTGAATTTATATTCTTTTTTTGTCTATCTTCCTTTTTTCTGCAAATATGAATGCAAAATTATAGATATTGATTTAAGGTGTGTGTGTGTATGTTCTCCTGAAGGATTTACTTTTTTTTTTATCGTCTCTCCTAGATATCATGAAGTCCAAAAGCAACCCTGACATCCTGAAGATGGCGGCCGCTGCAGCTAAACGCTCCGAGCGCACCATGAGGTCAAAGGTTGGTTTCCTGTCTGACCCGTCTGCACATCCTGTCGTAGTGCTTCAGGAACCATTTGGACTTTTAGAGGTCTTCCACCCAACAAAAGAAGCAGTTGCACGTGATTGACTGCCCTCCACTGGTTGCATGCAGCATTACATGTCCACTGTGCACCATTACAGATTCACACATAAATCACCTCCGTTCTAAAAACCTACTCCGGGTTAATGCCAATCAATCGTAAATGTGACAACACGCTCCAGCTGCTCAACAATTTACATAAATGAAGCACCATATAAGGAAAGAAAAATGTTTTAAGATCTTATGATTTATTATTTTTATACTATTATTCAACATGTAGCCAACACATCTTCTGGAAAAGAAGAGGGGGAAACTAACGTATCGTTAAACAAGGAATTTTTAATTTCTAAATCAATCAACTGTTGTTGATTGAATACAGATGTTGGTTTTCAGCTGTTTAGGGGTTTAGTTCCTCTTTAATTGGCACCAGATTTGCACTGAGGAGGGAAACACTAGTAATACAACTTCCATGTCCAGAAATGTTTATCCTTGTGAGTATTAACGTGCCTCCTCTCTCTTTACCCCGGCAGAGTCTAAAGGAAGGGCTGACAGACGAGCAGAGACTCCACCTGTTTGACAATAAGGACACTAAGGAGTTCTGACAGTGTCTCATCACGTCACCTAACCCTGCTGCATGTTTAGAAGGCCCACTATATTTTTTTGCTCTGTAATGACTTATTTAGTTACACTACACACTGGTCACCAAACACAGAACATATATTATTAAAAACATTGTATGAAGTTTGAGATTTCCTGTCTAGATTTTGCATTCCACGCACTTCAGTTAACTGTGACATTTTCTTGTGTTGTTTATTGTTTTTTTGCTGCCACGTCTTACTGTAAATACTGTTTTTAATTAAGCGTCTTGTCATGCATACACTAAAACTGAGTGTGTAAGCTACTGTTTTAACTCCGAGACCGTTGCTAAGGGTAACCGCGTATGGAGTAGGATTGAGTGAGGCGTTCACGTGTGCACGTTTAACGCTCCGCCGCTCCCATGACCATCCCAGCACAGGTGGAAGTGTTGCGTAATAAACAAGCTATGGAACTAAAGTGCTCGTCTGCATTCGAAAACAAAAACCTACAACATCTAACGTCAGGATCAGAAAACTGACTATTTTATATGTATAGATATATAGATAGATGTATAGATATATTCATAGATGTATAGATATATCTATAGATTTATAGATATATCATATATATATAATATTATAAATGTATGTGTGTTTGTTTTTCCTCACTGCAATCATTCATCCAGCTGTATAGGAGTTGTTGGGAGTTGGTTATGTTTGTAGTTCTGTGGCGGTCCCTTTGTATTTATTGAAATGTTTGGGATTGTTCTTTCACATTCACATTCCTCTGTACTCTATCATTGTAAATATAAAGCAAATATACACCAACTGACTACAGGTTTATTAGCAATAAATATTTTTGCACCCTTTTTTTGTTGTTTTGATTTCTTTTTAACACAATTGCAAGTGAAAGAATGACGATTCTGTTCATTCAGTTTCCTACAGTCCAGATATTAGGACAAACTATAACTAATATATATAGATGATGTTTTAATGCACTGATGTTTCTGGCACTCTTCCTACCAAACGGTGTTGCAATTAACCAATTATCCCACTATCTCCAAAAAACAAGTCGTTTTCTCCTAAATAATGATCCCGAAATATTAAAAGAATTAACTTGATATTTCAAGATAACGACATTAGAAAATAATAATGGCAAGCAGGGCCGTTCTTGGCTTCTGTATTCAAGCGCATGTGGTCTTCCAACAGTTACCACATGACCACTGAGCAGAACTTGAAACTACTTCCTATTTGTACCACTGTAAGATTACTGTTCCCCTTATTTATAAATGGGTAATCGATGTTTAACCATTCTGCTCACTTATCCTCTGCTAAGCACGTTTTCACATGCGGACTGTTGGAGCCAGGGATCAAACCTCCTTCTGATGAAAGGATAAAGTGTGGAAGATATTATTATTGACTTTATAATAACACATAGGGAGCATCTAATGAAATAAGCTATCAGGTTGCATTATGGGAAGGAGAAGCCCACTACTTTTGGGGACAAAAACGAGCTACTTTGACTTTCATCATTCATTATTTCTAATATATATGTTGTAAGTTCCCCAATTTAATGGAGATACTAAACTGCTGGAATACCCCTTATTTGTGAATTATTCACCACCTACCAGTAAAAAGTTAAAAATGTAAATATTTATTATTATTATTATTATTATTATTTATTTCCCATTTTCTTTTCAACTGCTGCTCAGTTTTACTTGTCAAGCATCCTAGAGTCAGACAATAATGTCCAATAATTATAACATTAAAAGTCTCCTGAATCTTTGACATAAGTGTTACTACATGCAACAGGCTGGCGTCTCTGGCTGCCCTCCTGCTAACATTTAGTAATGTCCAACATTTTGATATATGGTGTAATTTCACCTTGTGTATGTATTATTTCAAATAAACAAAACGCATCGCTCATTGTTTTATTATGAAGGGGAATCCGGAAGTGTGAGATTATACCGTGAACCGCTGCTGTCAGAGTAGTGTGTTCCTGGAAAGTGTAGATCTTTATTTAATGTGGAGCTGTCTGTCCCTGTAATGTTGTTGGGGATTTGTTAGAATAGATATGTTGTTTAAAGACATCTCTCGTTGTGAAGCGACTTTTTAACTGGACGGTTTTTTTTAAAACGATCCCCTCCCGGTCCGGGTAAGTTTGGGTCCGCAGAGCAGCGCTTTAACGTTACCTCCACTCTGTCTTTGTTTCACCCAGCCGGGCCTTGCCCCTGCTATGCGTACCTTTTTTCTCGGAAGTGGAGAGAACGTGTTGCCAAACTCCACGAAAAGTCATCCAGAATGTTATAAAATCGTAATTTTCGGTGCGATTTTAAAATGTTGTAAAAAGCGAAACATAGTTTTATGAACGGCTAAGATGCACTCTTTAATTCGGCGTGCCTGTAACACAATAAAGAGCGTGTTTTTTAACACAATTATAGGTTTCTTTTAAAATCGGTTTGGCCGTTCTGTCGAGAAAGTTAGGAAGAGTCTTAACGTCAGTGGGTGAACAATGTGGAGCACTAACCTATAAAAGTTGTCATGCTAACGTAATAATTAGCTTAATGGGGGAGTAGACAAAGCCGAATTAAAGTGTGAATATTATAGATCAGTAGAAGCTGTAAAATCACGCTCTGTAACGTATAACTTTGTGTGTTTAATGAAAACCACTTTAAACTGTCAGACGCGTAATGGTAGTTCGTCACCGGGGCTACGCCGGGCCTAGCTAGCTAGCGTTAGCTGCGGCTAGGCTAAGCTAACTATCCGGGCAACCGTGAACTGTCAACGTTGGTGGTAAAGAAGTCAGCCGGTCACCTGTTGTCTGGGGGGTAAAAAAAACATTATCGTTGTCCACTGAACCGAGCTACGTTATATAATGAACAATAAACACATATTTATCCAAACTAGAAATTAGCGAAAACGTTAATTGTCAGTTATGTTCGCTTACGAAATCCGAGCACATGCAAGGTTTCCTAGCTAATGTCAACGTGATGATTTAAGCTGCAATTAAAAGAAGCCACAGTGACAACCCGAGGTGATGTAGCTTTTTTTGGTCTAAAGAAGTTGGACGCTAAACTTTAATCTCCTGGAAAAGAGCTGCTCATTCTGGTTTAGATAAAAGAGTTGTCAGCCAGGGCAAACAAAGAGGAGTCATAATTAAATTCACCCTATGATGTTCTTATAAACAGGACCACTTTTGTTTTCTCTCCTCTCCAGTTGTTATGGAGCAGCTACCCGGCAGCTTAGAAGATCTACAGCCTCAAGACCTCTCCACCGCCAGCATCCCCAGCGTCATCGACCTGACCCGGAAGGGCGAGGAATGTGTCCTCAGCAGCACGTCCCTCGATGCCCTGCGTGTGGTCAAAAGCCCCAACTGGTACCCAAACTCGGAGACGGGCTCCTCGGACGCAACCCTCCAGTCGGGGGATCCGGTTCAACCAAACAATGCCTTCTCCCACACTACGGTCACCCTGTCCTACGTGAGCAGGTCTCACGTCTTCCCCACTCTGGACTCCCTGTCTCGCCACTCGCCTCTGTACGGCGGGCCACCGATTGGCAAGCTGTCCCTGCACCCTCCCTGTGACTTGGATAAGGGGCTCGGGGAGATGGGTTCACTGAACCAGCACTACTTGGAGCAGGTTGACGGGCCCATGGACCTCGCCACTCAGTCAGAACTTCTTCAGTCACTGTCTCAGGCTCGGGGGGGACCAGAGGACGATGGGGAAGCACGTCTAGAGCCTGAGGAAGTATGTTTTGAAGTTTCGTCCAGCGACGGAGACGTGGCGAAGGATGTAAAAGGCGAAGAGGAAATGGGTGTGGCTTTGGAAAATGGTCAGGGCGATTCACTCAGTTCTGGCGAGGGTCGAGGGCCTCCGCTGGATGAAGAGGGTAGCGGCTCCGAGGAACTCCTCGTGTCTAAGAAAGAGGACAGCATGGCTGCTAGAGACAGGGAGTACATCAGTCACCTGGAGGACCCCATCTCCCCCTCTGCTACCTCACTGGACAATGTGGACGATGTCTTCCTCCTGCCTCAGGCCTCCAGCTCGCCCAGCGGCGATAACTCTTATCCAGAGACATTTGATGAGGTTCCGTGGGAAGGCTTGAGGCCGGAGGGGGACATTCAGCCGGACTCCGGCATCAGCGCAAGGTTCAAATCAAGCGCTGAGAATAAGCGGCGTGTCCACAGGGGCAAGGCAGCGTCGGTGCCTTTGATTGACTTGACGGATGATGCTTGTGTGTCAAATGTTTCGGAAAACAATTCAGTGGTTCCTCACGTGAACGGGAATGCTAAGGTGCTACAGAGAAAGCCAAAAATCAAGAAGCTGCCAGCGCGGTCGGGCAGAGGGACGCGCTTAGAGACTATAGTCATGAGCATCAATTCAAGCAAATATAAAATGTCAGGATGCATCCAAACCAATAAGAAAGCTTCCCACCCGACAGCTAGTGTTTCTAAGTGGAATGACGGCCATTCAGCAGGGAGAAGGTCAACGAGAGGGAGAGCACCTTTCTCAGTGAAAACAGTAAAAGACAAAGCGGTGACTTCGACGAAAAGGGGTAAAACTAATAACATTCACCACGACAGCTGCAAACAATCTACCTCTGATTCTGAACTCAATAACTCTAAAACGTCTAATGGCACACCTCCAAAAAAGCCTCCGTTTTCTGTTCACAAGAAGTCGAAGAAGGAGGCGGAGCTTCTTTCCCACCCGGACCCCTCGGTGGACATTCATATGGCTAGCTGTCCCCCAACCACGCCGTCTAAATGTCCAACGAAAGGGAAAGGCAAGGCTACAGGTAGCAAAGCATCTCCCGGTGTCAAGACGAAGGTGGCTGGTCCCACCAAGAGGCGGCAGAAGAAACCGAGATGGATCCACACCCCGTCCATGTTTGCCCCCAAGGAGCCGGAGATCCGGCTCAAGTATGTCAACTACAAGGAGGAGAAGAGGAACTATAGTTTGGACGGTTTCTCTCCGTTTGTCCGCGTGGAGCGTCAGCAGTCGTCGTCTTCACTGTGTACTCTAATCAACTACCCCGAGCAGGTGAGGACACAACACAAGAAGGGCCAGCAGCAGCAGCCGGCTCACCCCTCTGGCTTCCTGTCTGCAGTTGTCCCCAGCACTTCCTGTCTGCAGCTGGGCCGGGTGTCCATGCACAGCCAGCACCGGCGTGCCCTCGTCTGCTGCCTGTGTGGACAGGCGGCAAACGCCATGGACTTGGGGGACCTCCATGGCCCCTATTACCCCGAAGGGTACCAGCCAAGCACTCAAAGACCAGCCAGTACGTCGGGTCTCAAAGGCGACGAGGACAGCGATACGGACTCTTCGTCCTGCAGCGTCAGAGGCAGGGGGAGGAAGTGTCTTGCTCCAGCCGCCCCGCGGCCCCTCAGGCAGAAGGGTCTCCCGGAGAGCTTCCGGCGGACGGCCGACGGTACCGGCAGGCGTGCAGCCAAAAGGACTTGGTTAGTTGCCGGCTCTGCCGATATGGAGGACTGGTACAGCCCTCCTCTGCTGCCTCTGGAGCCCTGTGAGTACTGGCTCCACGAAGACTGTGCTATCTGGTCTGCAGGAGTGTTTCTAGTGAAGGGCAAGGTCTACGGACTGGAGGAGGCTGTCAAGGTAGCCCAGGAGACGGTAAGAGGAACTTGAATAATGTCACCATTTTTGCTCCACAGAGATGTGATTGGTATGAATTATTCATTTTAATTATGGTGAAAACCAGGACGTAACGGGGACACCCAGCTGGAAACCGGGACAGTCCTGGCAGTCAGTGTGAATGGGGTTTTAATGTACTATGCATTAACTTAAAAGGTGTGGGTTTATATTAAGACATCCTGTGTGTGTTTTATGGTGGTTTGAGGTCTGAGGTACTTCTAAATGTGTTTGCAGAGTAAGGACAAATGCAGGTCAGAAAATATTGATGAAGCACAGTTTTGTGTGTAAGAACCGTTTGTGAATGAGGGTCATTGTGTTTTGCACAATGACACATTTTGCATTGCTTGAAGGTCTTATTGTGCATTTTCATAGAGGGTGAAGTGCACAATAAGACCTTGATCTGCTTGGCTTCCCACATGTTTCTGTGTTTTCTTCCTCGTGATCCTTGCAGATATTCTAATACGTCAAAAAAAGGCTTTAGCTTTAAAGTTGACGATAATGCAGGAGTTTTTCCGTGAAAAACTTTAGTGAATGATATTTCTTATCTTGTTTAGATGTGTTCAAAATGCAGTGACCCAGGCGCAACAATGGGCTGCTTCTTCAAAGGCTGTCCCAACAAGTACCACTACAGGTGTGCTCTGCAGACGGGTAAGTGCAGCTGTCTGCCCTCTGGGGACACGGTTACTAGATGTTATGTTGAATGCAGCCGTTACAGATGCATTGTGGGAGTTCTGCTCATCCTGAACCTGCACGCTGAACTGTTTGAACTCTGTTCTCTTTGTGTTCTAGCCGACTGTGTATTAATCGAAGAAAACTTTTCCATGAAGTGTAAAAAGCACAAGGTGAGCACTGTGAAAATGCACACGTTGATTAGAAAACCTGCCTGCTGTTGATGTGGGAATGATTAACAAAATATGTTGTGATTCCTCGTCCACCAGAACAAGGCGTTCAAAGCTCCTCCAGGGACGCGGTGGGACAACAGGTGACAAAGAAACGGTTAGTAAATACTCTTTATGGAGGACGTTGAGTCGAGTTGCTCTTCGGGATCCACATTAACTACGACGACGGCGGTGTTTTGAGTCCAGAGTGTGTTATGGGAAGTGTAGGAGCTTCAGCCTCTCCTCCTTTACTTTGACCATTCTTTGTTCCGCCTGTCTCTTGCAAGTTCTAAATTTTTAAAGGCGTGATCAACTGAATCCTGGTCCCATTCGATTTAGAGTCATAATTAATTTAATAATAAAGGTAAATTTGGATATCCAGATGATATCCCTCCGTGTGTGTTGTTATGAGAGCTTCTCCTCTCTTTGTTTAGGCTGCTGCGTTGACCTCATACAGCAGTCACATACAGCCGATTTAGACTTTGGAGGTCAAAGGTCACTATGACTTTTTTGATGTGGCTGTAAACCATAACATGATCCGGTGGAGATTTTTAGTTTCATCACTTTTTCAGATGATTTAATGAGTTTGAAATCTGTCTTTGTATTCATTCATCCAGACATTCACACGCAACATCCTGCAGGGGCGGCTGGTCGTCATGGCGTCCGTGGACCAGGGTTCCTCTAACTGACAGCTAGCACCGTAAACCTTAACCTTCACCCTCTGCTCTCCAACGGCACTGGTAACTGTGGCCGGAGCTGCCCAGTCAGACAGAGACAATAACACCCTCAGACTGAGGACAGAAATGAATTTTTCTTAGCACTCTGGAGTTATTTATTTGGAAAAAACAATCAAAGATATTTAATTTTTTTAAGATTTTGTAACTATTTGATTGTATTTGGTTTATTTATTCCTGGACTTATTGGTTGTCAAAGAGGTTTGATTGTGTGTTTTTATGTTTGGTGAAGCAGATCGATGGTGAAATATCAATGCAATGCTGTTTACTCACAAGGTACCCGATTAGACGCTGGGCCCCACATTTAACACAACACCATGCAGAAGATAACACTTGCACTACATTTTGGGCCCAATTGATGTAATGATGTTTGAACCGTGTATGTTTGAATGTATTCTCCCCATCCGAGGGTTCTCTGCAGAACAATCTTTGGGGTGACACTGAACATGTCTGGTCTTCTGCTAAAGCTGCAGTATTACTTTCCTGAGGTCGTCCAACCAGCAGGATGACACCATTTTATTTGGCTTAAAGCACTTTGGCCTTAAACGTGCCCGTGTTGTTTGTCTGCAAGGCGCTTTAATCAGTTGGTATCATAATGGAAAGGCGCTGTGTTGAGAGCAGGCTTAGTTTTTTTTTTTTTTTTTTTTTTAGAAATAAAGGGTTTCCTCAATGCAAGTCATCCGCTGTTCACTTTCACCCTGGAACTGCAAAAAATCTTTCTGTTTAGTTAGTGAGTTTTGCAGAAAAGTAAAGGGACACTAAGCCCCGCCCCTTCCTCTTTCACCCACGGGACCTTATGTCAGAAAAAATGTGTTCGATAGTCAGAGAGACAAATATTTTTGTTTGATCCCATTTGAATTGTACCATGAATTATACATATGTTTGTTAAAGCTAATTTAAGATTGTGAGGTTGCCTCATGAAACTTAAGTGATTAAGTTGAATAAGAATTTCTATTCTGACATTGAGAGTCTTTGGTTTACATCAATCTCTTCTTTTTTTTTTTTTTACAAAAAAAAAAAAAGGCAGTTCTGGTTTTAAGATTCCAGATGGTCTACTGGGATTTCTTTCTTGACTTGGGCCTAAAACCAGAACCTCTATCTGACGCACAAGAGGTCGATACTCGTTATCCTGATGACTGAACACACAGATACACACCGAGTCTGTGGGAATTGTGTGAACTGCCGTTAGTATTGGTCCACCTGATATGTACTTTCATATTGTGCCACTTGAGGCAGCATTGTGCAGGAAGAACCACACATAGGTGTCCTCATCCTGGAAGACCACATCATTTCCATGTTTTTTTTTTTTTTGTTTTTTTTGCGTGAATTTCATTTTGCATCGTACCAAATACAGATTTTGGAAACTTTTATTCTTTCAAAAATGTTTGGATTTAAAAGAAAAAAATGTCTTTGTTAATCTCAGGGCTGGATCTCAGATATTCTAATGATTTGGATTTTTTTTTGTGTCAACCCCACGGTGACTGGAGCAGTGAGACATGTAGCAGTTTCTCTTCAGATATACACTCATCACATTCCTACGCCGCCTCCATGCGTCTGTCAGTGTGCTGGTGTTTTTAGGTTTTACATGAGGCTGCCAACTCGTGTCACTTTTGTCATGGTCTTTATTTTATGGCAATTTTTTTGTACCATCTCACCTCTTGACGCATAAGAGGTAATGTAATTGTCAAAAATAAATATTTTGTTCAACATTGTAGTTTTCTGTCCGAGATTCGTGGTTTTGGGTGACTTTATTGTTTTTTTTATTTGATGAAAATATTTAATATACTAGTAGGGAGAAGAGGCCGCCTCACCTTACTGTGTGGTGTGGGGTGCTGAGCTTAGTTTCTTAATTCTTTCTTTAATTCTTATCAAACGTAAGTCAGGAGGCAGACAACATGAAGAATGTTGATCAGGTTCCAAATGTATTCAGATTATTGATTTTTTTTTACAAAGTATCTGGTTTACAATAGAACTTAAAGTGTAAAATATTACATATTGCTATATTCACAATTAGGAACAATTGAAAAAGGCCCTGTGGCTCATAAAAACAGGGTCCACAATAATAAAGCATTCTTACGGGTTGTGATCCTGTAATCACCAGATTGGTCCGAAAATCAGGCAGTGAACGTTGGCAGGTATTGGTAACAATAATATGGACGTCGTACTGCTGACAAATACTGTTAAAAAAACCAACTTCCTTAAAATGAGTATTAAAAAGTGAAATATTATTACAAAAATGTCTGCTTGACAAGGCAATTTCAAACAACTAAAATCAGTGCAATAGAATACAATAAAGTTAAAAGAATAGACTTAGGTGCAGGTTGCTAGATCTATTCCCACAAAACTACAAAGGACTATACAAACAGATAGAGGGCCAGCTCTTTGGTGTGGAGATGCTGCGCCAGGTTCTGGATGCGACACAGACGGACGTTCTGGGCATCTCCTGCGCTGTACACTCGGAAAATGTGATAGCGCTCCTTCTCTTTCAGTGCAAAGTCCAGTTCATTGGCGGAGAGGTTGATGAACGACTTCTCCTTCTTTATAGTCGACTTCACCTCCACGTACACTACCCGCTGCCCTCCCTCGGGTCCGAAGGTCATCTTGAAGTCGTAGGGCTGTCCGCTCTCTCCGATCTGGTTGCACCACAGCACGTGTGCGGGTCGTCCCGCGTCCCCGCCGTCTCTCCAGCCGCACAGGAAGGAGTTGACCAGCTGCTCCCCCCACTCACCGATCACCGCCAAGTCCATCTGATCGTCGGACAACACCACCTAGGCAAGCATAGCGACATTTAGAAAACCTCGGCGACAGTCTGTGAGGAAAAAACATCAGAAGGAGTGAATGTACTGACGGTGGTAGGTCTCTGGCAGGTGAGCTCCATGTCCTCCAGCGTCACCTGTGGAGGCTGGTCTCTGTTCCAGTGAGTGAAGTCCAGGTTTAGAGGAGGACGCTGCGTTTCTGCAGCCCCCAGAAACATGCTGGGAAGCATCACAGCATCAGGGACGACGCTGATAACAAAGAAACACAATATATTTAGTCACGTTAGTTTCCTTCAGCCGAGTTTCAGATGTTTAGGGGTGGGGAGAAGAAGCCTACAGGCTGTTTGCAGCAGGTTGGTCGCTGGCTGTCTCAGCTGGTTGGTCGCTGGCTGTCTCATTAGGTTGGTCGCTGGCTGTCTCAGCAGGTTGAGCAGATGAACCACTCTGTGCTGGTCTGGGACCTGGGGGGCCTTCCTCTCCATTCATATCTCTGTCGGACTTGGCGGTCTCTCTCTGTCTGCAATCTGCCACAAGACAAACGGAAGATTTAACATCAATGTTCTCCAGGAAGTCCAGTATGAGACTGAAGTAACTGTGTTACCCTGAGGTGGTCTTGTGTTCACACCAGCAGCTTCAGGCTGGTCTGCAGGTCTTCTGCTGCTCGTCAGTGGCTGCTTTCCCTCTAAAGTGCTGCTGCTGGGAATCTTGGGGACGACGTGGCTGCTTCCACTACGGGCGACGTCCTTCTCTTGGTCTCTGTCTTTAGGACTAGCTGGAGGTGGCCACATCTTCATGACGGCGTCCACCACACCATTATCTGCCTGACCTGCTGGTGAATACATTTAGTGGGGGAATGAGGAAATGCCGTTTTCCCACTGTGAAGAAACGAAACATAGCCTTCTCACTGCACCTGTGCGACCTGCTCCTGAATTCACTATGGAAGCCCGAGGAGGCCAGCAGACCAGCAGCTGTTCTCCATCCTCGTGTGCAGGGCGAGGAGGCTCCTCTGGGTGGCTGATGGAGGAGTAGCTCCTTGATGGCACTAAAGGGACAACATTTCAAGGAGTTAAACATCTTAAAGCACCAACAATAAGCCTGGAATCCATGTATATTTGTCTGATTCACTTCATCAAAGAATAACTGGTATGCCTCTGGCAGGAGGTCGCCGGAAACCTCACGCCACAAAAACAGTTTCTTCCTGTCTGCAACTGGCATCGCCATCCGGATGAGCTTCTCTTACTTTAAGAACAGTGAAGGCTAAGGTTGTGTTTGAGCGCCCCCTACCTCTCTCCAGGGGAATGATTGGTTTGGGGGGCTCTGGGACCTCCCACAGCACCTCCTCACTGGGCAGAACTCCGATGTCCTCCTTGTCTAAGAATCTCTTCAGAGAGCCTGGGTCCTGCACACACAAAACACTTAATGATCTAATCTTGTTGTATATATTACATTTTTTAATCTATTAAAGTCTCTTTTAATCCATCCATTAATCTGTTATCTCCACACAGAAGGCCCGACCCGTCCTGAACCCCTCCTGCTGTGAGGCAACAGTGCATTAAAAACCTGCAGCCCAGGGTTTTTAATGCTTTCCAAAAATAGTGTGGCTTGATTATTCAGTCTACAAAAAAAATTAAAATACTATATAGGGAAAAGGCGGATCGACAGATATATCTAACCTTGTAAAATGTTGATGATAAATCACTTACACTGATGGAGGTTATGAGGCCGCTCAGAAAATGCATCAGCTCCTTTCTGTGGCTGCTCTCTGTGCAGAACAGTTTCACCAGCTCCCTGAAACACAAGCAAGATAAAGCACATAGAATGCATATGGGAGTGACGTGCTTAAAATGAATAAAAACACAGCTTAGTTTGTATCTGTCACCACTGTATATGTAATCACATTGAACTACCTTATTATAGACACACAAACCTGCAGATGTCCAGGTTGGCTGAGAGGTGATCTTTCTGGATGTAGAGGTCCTTCTCACCCTTCAGCAGACAGATAACATCCTGCACCTCCACCAACGGGTCCTCACTATTAGCAACATCCAGCTGGTAGCGAATGTACAGTTTACCCACCTGTAAACAGACACACAGTGTTATTTCTTTCTCAATAGAAAGACTTCCTATAGATGGGTAAAGCGATAAAACTTCTTCTTGGTTCTAAACTGACCTGAGCAAACTTAAGTCGCTTGATTTTCTCTGCGATGTTGTTATCGATCAGCTCTGAATAGACTTCGGCCAGCTCGTCGTGGTGATACAGGAACCTCTGGATGTAGGGGATCACAGAGCGCACCATGGCCTGCATGGACGGACAGGGACTCAGGATCTCAGTCTGAGACTCGGTCTGGACACAGTCGGACAGATGACGGATTCCACAGATCTCCAGAAACAGAGATCGGTCCATCTCGTTGAAGGCAGGTACGGTGTTAGCTCGTTGACCTGGAAGCCAATTACACAAGAAGTCAGAACCTGACCTTATATTTGTGTATCTTCGTTGCAGTACTCCTAAGTTGAATAGTAATCAATCAGACCTACCAGATTTTCCAGTCTGGCTCCTGTGAGCAGCCTTGTTCTCTGCTGCTCGCAGGTTGAGCAGACTGATCTTGTGATGTTTAAACATCTTCTCCATTTCTTTGTTGTCAGCAATCATAGGTTTGTGTGCCAGAGTCACCCACATGCTATCCTTGGTGGGGAACACCTTCTTATCAGACACCATACCTGAGGACGAAGCAGAGAGGACAACCAGGCTGAGCTCAAGGCCTTCCTGTGCTCCTCCTCCTCATCGACTGCTTTTCAAAACACGCTAATGAAGCGTGGATTCAACTACGCATAACTTACCTTTCAAGGTGGAGCAGTAGTTGGGATTGAGGTTGGACTGCGGGACGTTTTCCTGGTCAGCAGTTACTTGAAGTTTACACTTTTCAGCTGTTGAAAATCAAAGATATAATATGATACGATAGTCTGTGTAGTCGTGGATCCCAAGGAGGATGTAAGAAATGAAGCTGTTGAGCAGAGAGACAATGAGTTGAGGTATGATCGACGCTCCAGGAAATGTCCTCACCAAGTGTTGCATAGAGTACCGACACATCCTGTAGCACCTCAGCCGTTGGTATGGGAGAGGACGAACAGATCAGTTCCAACAAATCCACATACTGATTCATATTGGGACTGAGATCCACATTCAGCAGCTGCACATAAGAGATGTATGCATTGTGTACATTAGTAGGCAATTTAGTAAAACAAAGACAGCAGAGGAGCCTTCAGGTGACAGACAACAAGACATTATCCGATCTAAGTAACTGACTGGTCACTAAAGCCCACATTCACCATGTGGGAGTCTTAGCGAGTTCATCCTACGTTGTTTTTAACAGTAACTCTTAATAATGATGTCGTTTACTCTGGTGAAGAAGGTCTTCATGCCGTCCAGCGGGCCGTAGAAAGGAGCCAGGACTTTGGGCTGCTGCACAGGGCTGTCTGCCGAGTGAGTCAGCTCTTTGTAGCGCTGGAACATCGCCGTCCGGTCGCTCCAGCACACCTCCTTCAGGTGGTAGAAACGTCCCGAACACCACCCGTCATTTCGTCTGGGGGGAAAAGGTTTGATTTGTGACCTCAGGTGACGAAATGTAGACATTAGGCTGATAAAGTGTGCCGAGAGAGGGCTGAGGACGAACTCACCTGTCGTACTCTATGAAGACAGCAGGGTTATGCTGGAACAAGTCTTTCAGGGACCTCGGGGGGCAGTGCGAGTGAAGAAAGTCGTAGACGTGGTGGATGTGCTCCACCGTGGAAGTGAAATTGGCCCCCTCCAACTCATCCTCAGGTCGTCTCTGCTCCTGGTCATCTGCTTCTGGTTTGACACACCACTCCTTCAGGTAGGCTATCAGAGCCTCCACTGAGACGTTTTGTCTCATTCCTGAAAAGGGGAAAAGATGGTGACTCACAGACCTAAAGAAAAGACCCTGCAGCAATGAAATCATAACCAATAATAATGATCTACGTCACATTTTTACCTAAAGCTCTGCTGAACTCGCAGGGGTCCATGTCCACATAAGAGACATGAGTAGCCAGCAGGCAGGTGACCTCGGGTGAGGTCAGGTACACAGAGTTTGGACGGAGGTACTTTCTCTCTTGCTTTTGTCCTTCCAGTGGGCGATACGCTGGCACCCATTCAAGACAACACAAGAAGTGTTTGAAGGAGGACTTGGTGCTTTTGATTGGATGTCCATCACCGTCCATCAGTTGAGCTGTGAGGTACTGAGAGTAGTGGTGTCTGGAAGAATGAGAAATTGGACAATGGACATTAGCTTTCTTTAAAATGGGAACTCTTCAGAACATGACACGGGAGGAGGAATCTGGAAGTGAAGGTGTGTTACCCTGTATCCCAGTTTGTGGCCAGAAGCTCCAGCAAAGCCACTCTCTGCTGCAGGAGGAGCTGACCAGGCAGCTGAGCCGTGGCCAGGGCGTGGAACTCCTCACAGGGGTAGTCATCAAGCACAACGCCCCCCCCTGGATGTTGCTCCCACTTAGCACTTTCCTCTGACCAGTGACTGGAGGCCTGGGGGAGGGGAAAAACTCACGTTCATTAGCGATTAATAAGAAGTATTAAAGTTAATTCCCAAGTATACATATTTGAGAATTACAGGAAGGCAGCAAAGGTCACACAGCTGATGCAATACTGTCAAAACAGGCTTCGGCTCCCATCAGCCACCTGCTGTTTCTGCTCACCGTCAAAGCAGCTATATGTCTCTCTAGTGTGTCATCCTTTAATCATGCTGAATCACAGTAAGGTTTTAACGCAGCATCCTTCAGTTACATTGTGTTCTGCCTCTGGTGTGAAAGTGTAACAGTGTTTTTGCAGCAGTGAGCAGAGATTCCTAACAGTTCTGGGATGTCCTTCTCACCAGGTCTTTGGCGGTGAGCGTTTGTCTCTCTTTGCGGATGATGAGACCGTCTCTGACTCCCAGGCTGCTGAACACTTCCCTCCATCCTGCCACATCGCCATCTGTCTGCACGTAGCAGGGACTCAGCAACACCCAATCACAGCCTGGTGAAGCAGGAAAAATACATAAATACACATGCAGAACGTTACACAGGCAAATGATATCAAACAGATATCAGTTTGCTTTTAGAAATCAGTAAAAAAAAATGTGTTTCTCCATACCAGGCAGTTTCTTTGGCAGGTTGATGTTGCCGTACTCTTCAGAGAAGTGCACCCTTTCATTGGCTGGGCACATCAGCCCCCTGCTGGTGAGGACAGGCACTGCAGTGTCTGAGTAATCCTGGCAGGAGGTTGAATGCAGCTTGATGAAGACCAAGTAGCTCACCACCACCGCCTCGGACTTCAACTGTGGAGAGCGATGGGAAGGGAAAAGAAAGAGGACATTTAAGTCAAATCCTTTGGGCATTACTTTTTAAAAGCACAACACTTGCTTTGTTAATTAACATTTAAATTGTTTTGTTTTTACACCGTTTCAACATGAATGGCAGTGAGAAGTCAGAATTAGACCGGTCCTATAAGTTATTTTGGGTGTTCCAGTATGATACCTTCCATTTGTTGTTCTGTATTGAAGGGTAGATGTGCTTCTCCAGTAGTTCCTGGGGCTCCAGCTCATGAACTCCGAGTCTTCTCAGCAGCTCCAGGATCTGCTGACGTTCCAGAGGCTCCACACAGCTCAGCAGAGAGGGGTGCACCACATTAACATCCTGATACAGAGCAGACAGAGGGCCTAGGGAAAAGCCATGCGAGGGAAACACTTTAACACCACAGTGACAAATGTTTCCAATAGTGGAGCTGGATTGGGTTATCTCACCCACTTTCAAGTTCAGCAATTCATTAATTTGGGTGGAAAGTTTTAGTTGTTCCAGTCAACTCCATAATTTTACATCCCTGTTATAGCTTCTATAAGCTTATGCAATGTCACAACATGCTGAAGATACTGAAGTGAAATTACCTGTCTGAGCTTCAGCTTTCTTTTTTTTGGTCTTGGCTTCCTCCATTGGAAAGAACACGCCTTCCCCATTTAGTGCCACCACACGTCCGTCCGCCAGGGGGATTATGGGTAGATCCTTGAGTGTTTGCAAGATGGATTCTGCCTCTCCGTACCCGTGCTCCAAAGCACGGAAGTTACAAACCAGCAGCTTGGCCACCTGACGCAGGCCGCCATCTAGAAAACAGTGGATATGTATGTGTACCCAATGAATGAAAACCAGTTAAGAGCATAAGAGTTGAAATAAATGATTTAAAGATGAATATCTCCCTTACTTTCATCAAAACCTTTAACATTTATTAGTAAAAACAAGATTCTGTGTGTCCCAACATGATGATTTTAACATACCCAGCTATACCGAGGAGTTCAATAAAGAAGCTAATTTAAGCCAGGCATTTATTCAATTCCACCATTTGTGTTCATATATTACTTGAGTGATATAACATGGCTTTAATAAGTGATGCTTCAAAATATCCCCAGATCTTTATAAGAATGTAGAGTTTCTGTCGTTACTTGAAAAGGTCGATCTATTATACACGTCGCATTCTGTCAGCAGACTCATACAAACCAGTGTGCTTTGGCGTCTTCGACCCTTCCACACTCACCTGAATGGATGCCTTCCTTCAGCTCCTTGGCCATGGCTGTGGTTATCATGGCAACATCAGATCCCCGCAGGTTTCGGACTCCTAGGTGTTTGAGCAGTGAGGTTGATGGGGCGGGACCAAAGCCCGGGTGGAGATAGGACAGAGACAGATGTCTTTCGAGCTCGTCTTGGCCGATCACGTCACGGATCACGGCGTCCTCACAGACGGCCACTTGGGACGGCAGCTTGTACACGATTTTCCCATCTGGTAGACACATATTTACGTGGTCACATACGATCCTTTCAATGACGGGTAAAACTACGCTGAGTTCAAAGCATTTCTGTACACAAGTAGTACCTGAGCTGAGAGTAGGCAGGAATGCTTTGCCCTTGAGCATCTGAATAATATGCCCGGCAACCGGCTTGAAGAAGTCCAGCACCTCGTCAGGCAGTGGGATAAAAGGCAGGAAGTGGCAGAGTCCCTTCAGCCCCTTGAACTGTGGGTGAGCCTGGAATAAGGAGAGAGACAGCAGCCAATGACTCATTTGTGATATCAGTTGTTATTCATGGATTCTTTTAAACATCCTAGAGTTCAAGTCTTAATAGATTTTATCTAAAGAGGTCCTACATTTGCAATGTTACTCGTATGATTTTAATTTGAAAGATCTGCAGGAAGTGCAGAGTTCAATGAATGAAAACAGCGGCTTTCCTCGACCAAAGACACTTGATTTGATCAACGGATTGCTAAACTGAGTTTCTCCACAAAGAATCACACAAGAGCACGAGTTTGAATCGTCTATTTACCAGAGATGAGTTCAAAAATATTTCAGAATGAAAAAACATAATGAATAAACTACGGATATGAGTCGACTAATAGACTACAGAGATTTAAATCCAGAGATTATATTTGACGAATAGACTACAGAGGTCGACAGATTATTCGTGACTAATGGACTTCAGGGATCTTTAATCAATTCAATCCAATTTTGGTGCCAGGTGCAATCTTACAGTGAAGACATCCATGGCCTGGAGGAAGAGTTGTGGGATCTCCGATCGAAGCCATTGGTTCCAGTAGCTGTCTCTGTCCACATCTTCTCGAGAGGAAGGGATGTCAAAGTCACCTGAAGAAGAAGAAGAGCGTTTCTTTATACCTACATCACCAGAATGCTGATGAATGGATAGCTCTATAACCCGAAACTCCTTCTCACCTTGGATGATGAAGCGGAAGCCAAAACTGCGGAGGGGCAGGTAAGCAAACACAGGCTGTGTCTCTGGCTGCCACGCAGTTTGTGTCATGTTGCTGTCCAGCTGGAAAGCCAAGGCCAGCTCAGTGGACTCCACATCCTCTCTGATCTGAAGAAGGAACACACAAGCTGACTTCTTACACACATGGATGCTGGTGCCATTCAAAAAGTGGAAAATGGAGCACACGATTTCTCATTTCTTCTCTTAGATACCATAGATACCAAAGATCATTCAACATCAGATGTGACGCTGACGATCGAGTCTTACCTTCTCGGGCTTCACTGTAGTTTTGACAACTAGCCAGCGCTCAGTGCCTTCGGTGTGCTCTACCTCTAACACATTGTGACTCAGGTCCTTTCGAGTCATTGTCACCAGACGCTTCTCACTCTGCGGGGAGAAGGAGGGTCGTTTTTCATGGCACGCATTTAGATTAAAACAATGAGACAAACTATGTGAGTGCCAGAGCTACCTGACTGAAGATGGAAATGGAGCGCAGGCGGTGCAGGAAGAGAAGCAGGGAGGGGTGCACGTCATGAAACAGGTTTCTGGTCTGGAGGCTCTCAGAGCGCAGAGGGAGGCAGATCTTGGTGGTCCAGCTGATAAGAGAACAAATGCGGTTAGGTCGTTGGATAAATCCATTTCTGTTTCTTCTTCAAATCACCCAGAACATCTGGTATAACTGACTAATCACATCTGCACTCTGCTAATGTTACATAGAGTTGGAATTGGCCAACATCGTTGCTGCATACCCCTCTGACACGCTGTCAATCATCTCACCTGTTTGGATTGATGTCCTTCAGCTGGGTATCAAAAGGCCTCTCATCTTCAGTCCAGTGGGGCAGGATGTATCCCATGGGGCCGGAGGTCTTGTCAAAGCGCAAGTGGAAGCCATTGGAGTGAATCTCAGGGCAGTCTGTGACTTTAAACACAGACTTGAAGCCAATGCCCTTTTGACCTATGGTGAGAGGAGCAAACATTTTGGTCAACATAGCAGACAAACAATGCAGATGAGTTACATCAAAATGTCTTTTATGGATTAACATGTGTTTTCTGAACATACTCACCTATGTATCCGTATTTGTGTTTGCCCTTGGTGCTGCGACCAACATCACAGATGGCCCTGATGTTCTTCTCCTGGAAGCCGGTCTCATTGTTGAGAATGGTGATGTTGTCACTCTCCACCACAAAGGCCAGTGCTGGAACGACATCAGCCTCTGATGGGTAACTGTTGTCGTCAGCATTCTGAAAAATGGAAGTCATAAGTAGAACCATAAATAAAAATTAAACTAGAAGTCAACTTTACAGAATATGAATCACACCTGATCATAACATTATGATTCCTTTAACATGTATCTCTCTTTAAAGGTGTAAGTATTAGAGAATCCACCTGAATGAGTTCCAGGACAAAGTGTGTGTCTTTGCTGTAGAGTTCGGTGGACAGTCGGTCTAAGCTGCGGCCCAGTCTTTCCTGGTGGACCTTCATTAAATTCTGGCCTTCAGCCGGCAATTCCACACCAATACCAAACTCACTCTTCCTGTGGGAAAAAAAGAAGAAAGGAAAGATCAGCAATACCTTTAAGGACCCATCTCATAATACTTTAGTGGACACTGCATAGGTCATAATAAAGAGTGGTATGAGAACAAACCTGATGTCTTCAATGATGGCTTTTTGGAGATCAGATGTGGTCAATGACTGGCAGCTGGAATCAGACATTTCTGACTGTTCCTCATCCTGGCCTCCTTCAGCTTCACTGTCCACGTCTGATGTCTCTCCTCGAGGCAGGGAGGCCAACTCATACAGCTCCTCTTCATCCTCCTCCTCGACCACTACGTCGTCCTTGCCGTTAACTAGAAGAACACATTTAGCAACTGAAAGATGGAAAGGGAATTTGGACGATTCTATTCGGTATGAAATAAATTAAAATTCACCTTGTTGTCGGCTCTGGTTGAAGTCCATTGTGTTTTCCTCAAGATACTCATCTTCATTCATATCCACGCCTGACAGACTGCTGCTCTCAGAATCTACCAGATTAGACTGAAGGCAAGAAAGAGAAGAAAAGCAAATTAGAAGTTAAGATAATGATATTAACGCATCAGGTTGATATTAAACACAGTGTGAAGAAGGAGCGTGCTGATTTACATTTCAAAACTCAAAATATGACTCTTTAAACCAACATAAGTATATACATTTCTTCTATTATTTTTCTTGTCTCCTGACCTTGGTATGCACCACAGCTTCTGTGTGTGTGTTGTAGTCTTGGCTCTGTGGTGGGTTCAGCTTCTTGTGGTAGTCTTTGACCCAGTCTGTGATGCCCAAGAGGATCCCCAGGCGATGCAGACAGTTCATTTGCCTCGGGTCAGACTGGGCCACAGTGATCAGGACTTGTTTCGTCCTGGCCTGGCCCAGGACACGGGAGAAAGGCTCCAAAAACACCTGGAAGTCACAAAAGAAATTCTTCAATATACCTTCTGGTTCGTGTGTGAGCATTAACTGTGGTAAATCGTAATATTTATGTGTATGACTTTGAATTAAACAATCTATACTAATGTAGTGCTTGCAAGTTGCACTATGGCAAGAAAAAAACTAAACCAGTGGCGGCTGGTCAATAGAGGGCGCTAGGGCAATGCAGAGTGACTGACCTGCTTCATAAGAACCTGGCAGGTTCTAGTGGGGATTCGTGTCAGACATGCCAAGAGGAAGTTGGCCACTCTGCTGTAACACGACACATCGTCTTCAAACTGGGACAAATCTAAGGAACACAAGCCTTATTTTAGTAATAGAAACACAGTCTCGCTGTATATGAAATACAACAAGTATTTCCCTGCTTGAATCATCAGCCCCGGTGCATCCCGACCTTCTTTAGCAACAGCTGCTGCCAGGGAGCTCTCCAGGTGATTTGCCAGCAGGGCTATGGGAGCATTGACGATCCCGTCAGCTACTACCATGGACACAAGGTGGCCGGCTGTGCCGATGGGGTCGAGGGTCATGGCAGAGCGAGCGAAGTGCTTGTCTCCTGTGTGCGTGGTGATCCTGAGGAGCAAACCTGGTGTCACCTCCAGCGCTGCCAGGCCTGTATTACCTGTGTTGGGAAATACATCAAATCTCATACAATGTTTGTGAAATTAAACAGGCGTGGTACATTTATCTAGAGTGATAAATCTAGATCCTACCTGCATTTCTTTCGATGAACTCTCTGAGGGGGCCATGAAGGGGTTTGAAGATCATCTCCCATTGGCTCCACTCAGTAAGATCCTCCAGCAGAGGGCAGGAGATCAAGCTGGCCAGAGCCTGGGCCTTGGTCATCTCCCCGAGGCGCCCCACTACCTCACGCCCACCGTCAGCACTGTTCACACAAATGTCCATCGCTCAGAAACAAACAGAAGTTGGCGATTGCGTATCATGTATGAGTCTGTCTGTCTGTCTGTCTGATAATACGCCACTAACCTTGACTTGCTGTGTTTGGCCAACAGGGCTGCCTCGTAGAAGACCTGGCTCTGTCCCCCCCCCCCCAGCCCTCTCTGGCGTTGGACCAGGCCAGCGAGCATTTGCAGAGTGCCGTAGCCTAGGTCCCGACTGTCCCGGACCCTGTAGTGGGATGTGAGTGCTAACTCAATGTGGGAGAGCTGGGAAGAGGAAGGTGACAGTCAGTGTTCCTGTCAACGTCTAAAACATTTACTCTACAGGGAAACAGAAAAAATACATATGTTTTTTTTTTAAATGACTCACTTCATCCGGATCGCTGGACGTTATGTCGCCACACTGTGTGATGAACTCAAACATGTCTTGTCTGGTGGGTTTGAAACCACCAGGATCAGGTCCAATGCTGCCCCTAGCCAGACTCAAAGTGGATCCAAGTGTGTCCTCCAGTATCTGCACACAACCAGCGACAGAAAACAGGATCAACTTGTATCTCTTCACTGAGGTGAAACACCGTAGATCTATATATTATAGTGTTAAATTTCACACGAGCCCTGGGTCTAACTTTCAGCCAATCATTGACCTTCTTTATACTTTGGTTCCGCCCTCTGAGCTTTAAATCACAACAGAGCCAAGAGATTCAGCCAAATGTTACGCCTGGAAAAAAGAATTCCTTACAAGTAATGAATTTCAAACTTTGAGCTAGAAGGAGGATTTTCAATATAAGGTGAGTTTTAGCAAACCTTGACAAACATTTTCAGGTACATTCTGTAACGTTTATTGAATATTCTTTAAACACAAAAATATATATCAAATAAACTTGTACCTGAATGTGTTTAACCAGGAACTCCAGAAAGTTGCCCTGCTCCAACGAGAGGAAATCTTTGACTTTGAAGTGTTTGGTCAACTTCCTCTCCAAAGAGGCAATGTTGGCCAAAGTGATGGCTGTGCTCTGAGAGGATAGGCTGTCTTTAAGGTACTGCTTCACTTTGGCTGAGAGACACAGGGAAGAAGTGTCACAGATCCACATGGAACAGATACATATTCTATGTGTGGCAGAACCTATATTCTGCATTAATACCTTCACTTGGCAGGGATGTGGTGGCCTTGTCCTCGCGTTTAGTTTGTTCTGTGCTGCTGGACGTCTCATTTTTGGGCACCAGATCGTGTGGGACGGCCAGGGAGCCTCCACAGATGGCCAGCTGAAACAGAGCCGTTGCCAGCCTGTTACCTGACACCTGCAGCAGGAAGTTCTGGATGCTCTGGATGGGAAATTAAACAAAGGCCCTTCATGGTACTCATCCACAGGACATCCTAACTTTAAATGAGGACAAGGTGTTCTCTGGCGTGGCTCTAGTTGACATAAAATCGAATTATTGAAAAAATAGAATAAAAAGAATATAGAATTCACCTTGGCCATCCTGGGATTGAATACCCCGTCTGCGTTTTCGAAGACTGCCAGCGCCACCTCGGCTGCAGTCATGGAAGCGTACTTCTTCCTGAGGTCGCTGCTGCCCGTGGACAAGGAACCTGGTCCTTGCAATGGTGCCATCATGTTCTTCTTCATCTTTCTCAGCCGGTCGTGGATCTCCTCCTGCACCTCTTGCTGGATGACCTCCCGGGCGTCCTCCAAGAGGGAGTGCTCACATCGACTCACCTTGATTAAAGTCTGAAGGGGGTTGAGAAAAGACTTAGATGCATACAAGCCATGTGCTTAGGTTGACTCCCCACCTTTAAAACTTAAAATGTGTTGTGATCTTCATTAAGGAATAACTGTGAGCAAGATTTCTAAAAGTGACTTTGTGAATTTTTACATGAGTGAATAAGACTGCTGGGATTTAGCCATTTTGCGATGGGATCCCAGCGGCGACTCCATATCGGACCACAGGTGTAAAGTCATGTCTCTCACCGCTATGGGAAGCCCAATGCTGTGTATCCTGACACCCAGCTCGTAGGGAGAATCACAGTTGTAGTGGTCAGTCAGATACTTCATAAACTCAGCCAGGTCTACTTTTGGCTTTTGCTGATGCTGCCTCCTAAAAATGCGAAGTTGCTAAACAAAGGAAACAGAGAAGACACATTCAAGCATTTGCCAAAAGAAAACCTGTAATCAAAGTAGTCCAAACACAATTATATGTCATATAATATGTTAGTTGCTGAATGTTTAGTATCAGTGTGGTCAAATAAACCACTAAGTCATCGGAATCCTACCTTTAAGATGTCAACTGTCTCGATCTGGTGGATATCATCGTCCTTGGTGTTACTGTCTATCTTGAACATGCGGTGGACGAGGGGCAGTTTGCAGAGCGGCCCCAGGTTCAGCTCTTCATAGCGCTTCTTGTGCTTCAGGCCAGCCAGAGACTGGCCCAGCTCATAAAGGGTACAGATGGATGACACTGCTTCACTAGACTGGCAGAGAGAGAGAGAGAGAGAGAAAAAAAAAGACTTAAAAGCCACCAAACATACAGATTAACAAGTATCAGCAATTTCATATGTGCCAACCTCTATGAACATGTTGATCTCTCTCATGGTGTACTGGAGGTCTTTTAAAGCTGGAATCATCCAGGTCTGTATTCTTCCTGCATTCAAAGAGGGAATCTGCAGCAGCCTGCACACCCCGGATATCACCTGGAAACAGGAGTGGAAGGAACTGATGGGACAACGCTTCTAGAGCTTATACTAAGCTAATGGCCTGCTTCATCATATCTATCATATTGAATGATGTATCCTCTTCCTCCTCACCTTCTCTTTGGTGACCAGCTCTCCCTCTGCAGCAAGGTCCCGTATCACATCTTCCGTCAGACTGTTAACGTATTCCTGATCCAGGACTCTGGACTTCCTTCCTGTGAACTCTTCATCCCCCATAGCCTCCACTGCCCTCATATCAGCTCCATGAACCTCTCTTAGCTGGGCATGGTAACTATCTCTAAAGACGGCAGCACTGCCATGTTTAACGTCTCTAATTTTGTTCTTCTTCTCTTTAGTGGAGCTCAGACCTGCCCCCAGCACCGGGAAGTCAGCGTCAGACAGTAAGCTGGACGGAACGGCCGGTTGCGGGTTTTCTTCTTTAGGCTCTCTCTCGTCCTTTGCTGCTGTGGAAGGATATGACAACACATTTGTTTTGGATTCATGATAATCTTTGTGTCTTATGCGTGAAAGCGAGTGTTGTTGTGATTGTCTACCTGTAGTCTTTAAATGTGCTTTTGGTTCAGATTGAGCGGGACCAGATGCTCCAATGCTGTCATACATGGACATGTACTGTTTGATAGGAAGCTGTTCACCAAACTGCAGGTAATAGCAGGACTGGAGCTGCTCCATGGATGGGTTGCTCAGCTGGGACTTGCTTATCACCTGGAAATCATCAACAAATGGTTTATACACAGTAAAATGCAATGTAAGTGCCAACATCTAAACACAAACTACAACTACTATCAACTAGTTAGCTTAATGCATTTGTTTAATGACTACATTTGTGAACCCTTATTAGTTGATTAACATACAAAATATCTAGATTTGATATCATAACTTCAATTCTCAATATGACAAAAATCCGCCAAAACAGATAACAAATGCAAATCTGTAATCTTACATATTCCTACATTAATACTTACTATTAAAAGCACCAAATGTGTATTAAAGTGCAACTGAAAATAGTCCCCATTATAGTAATACTTTCATTCAGTAAAGGTGCATTGGTTAATGTCAACTTTTGTATCAATTAACATGTTTGGATGAAGCATGCACTCTCTGTTTATTGGTCTAACTGACCTCTATGACCCTCTGGTACAGCTGCGGTTGGGTCAATGTCTCAGCTGGCTTGGAGGCAGTAAGGAGTGGGTTAACAGGAAGAGAGTGAGTGGATGACAAAGAGGCAGTAGAAGGCACACAATGAGGGCTTCCATTCACCTGAGCACTACTCTCCCCAAAAGTAGTTCTCTGTGGCGTTGCAGGCCTACAGTCCTTTGTGGCATTTGCTGGCTTACCAGAAGCGAGATGCTTTTGAGGCTGGTGGGTCTTATGGAAGACCACGTTCCCCCTTACAACCAGATCTCCTTTCAAAGATTCTAACAGGCAGGACATGGTTTCGAAGCCCAAAGAGGCTAAGGCCAGGTTGTGGCGGTATTTCTGGCTGTAGAATACAGCCACCCTCTGCAGAGGAATCCCATCTGGGTGTTCTGCCATCATGGCCACAATATTTTTCAGAACCGTCTCATTCTTCTTGCTGTCTTCTGGAGTTTTTGCTGAAGCCTCAGCTCCAGCTTTGGTGAAGCTATCCCTGTGATGGTCCTTGTGAAACACCAGTTCCCCCTCTATAACCAGATCCTTGTCCATGGAGGCTACCAGGTTCGCCATGGAGTTGAAGCCCAGGGAAGATAAAGTCAGGTTCTTGCGGTACGTCTGGCCGTAGGTCACAGCCAGCTTTTTAAGGGGGATCCCAGCTTCGTGCTGCTTTAGCATGGCCACTATATTTTTCTTCTCCATTTTGAGTGATGCTATCAAAAGGAAAAACAACCGTCAATGACAAATACACACTGAGGGTCACGAGTCTCGATGCATCACCATGCATCTCTATTTTGGATTTTAATAGAATGAGAATTTTTCAAACTAATTCCTGTTTGTATGATACCGTTGATGTGGTACATTAGTTATATAAACTGTGGAAAGACTGCAAAAAAAGAAATATAAAATAATAATCAATTACAGACTTTCCTGCATCAATTCAGAATCGTTCAACAAAGCATCGCGATGCATCATAGAATCGATTATTTCTCCCACCTCTAATATATATATATATATATATATATATATATATATATATATATATATATATATATATATATAAATAAAAACTAGCAAAGTCTCCTTAAGTAGATGTTAAACTACTGACGATAGACTTGGAATAATAATTTGATTTGTCAGTTTTGATACTTAATGCTATTAACACACTTTACTCAAAGTATTGTAATTCAAAACTCAGCATGTGCAAATATTCTTGTCAATAATGACATATACTAACATTGCAATAGCACATTGGAGGGCTCCAATGGCCAATTCCTTCAGTTACATCAGATGGTCAATGTCCCTCTTTAAATCCAGGAAGCTGACAGAATATAGTGGTAAGTCAAGTTTCTCTTGCAACAAAGGCACACCCAATGAGTTTGTTTATGACTAGCCAGCTGACAGACTTGACAAAGTACCATAAAGTGGAAAAAGGTTTACACTTCTCAGCACTAACAATGAGTGGCCAGCTGGTCAAAAATAAAATACATATACTGTCAAATGAAAAATGTCAAAAAGCCATGCTGCTAATTAGCGTGCAGATAACATTCCCAACATATAGAGAGGCAGACAGATAAAATTAGATTGGAGATTGGTTCAATCTTACCTACGATCCGTGGTTCATCTCTCATGAAGCTGAGCTACTGAGTATAAACCAGGCAACCAACCTTCCTGTTATATCAGAGAAGCTCCCCCTCCCTCCCTCCTCTCTTTTCATTCTGAGCCAAGCTACAGAGAAACGAAACTGAAAGTTACTGAGAGGCTCATTCAAGCCTATGGCTTATCCTGATGGACAGCCACACTTTCATGTTTCCTGAAATGGCTCTACCTCATCTCACAAGCAAATCAATACAGAAGCAGATGGTGTTGCAGCAGAGAGTACGGTCGATCAATTTGTCTGAGGCCCCAATTAATTTCAGGTTCAAAGGACATCTGCAGATTATTGCACTAATGTAATGATATATATATAAGGGTGGTCAATAGATAACATGCAAATTAAAGTAATAATATTAGGTCAGGTCAGAGAACTGGCGTGTAAAGTGACATCACAACTGAACGATAAACAAGAGAAGCAGAGCAGTGATGTGACAGAAAACAAACTGACTTTGAGTTTCACATTCCTGGCCTGGCCCAGCTGACACACCTCAGCTGTGTAATAAACCATAACATAGTACGCCCAATTATTGGGTCACAAAAATGAGGAAATGAAACTTTGGCACTTTGAACTCTTGAATTGAACTGTATGGATATTTATAACAATGCTTCAAGAACAACAGAGAAAGATTTGAAAGTCAGAGCCCACTGAAAACAGCTGTGTGCATTTAAGAAGAAAAACCACTACTAACCTTAACAGGATTAAGGTTACTAGTGAAAACAACATACCTTTGATTGGTCAGTTTGTGACTATGTGGTCAGTCCGACATAGCTTCTCTCTGTAGCTTCCAACATCAGCTGATGGAGGACACTAATATGACAGAACAGTGATGGTAACATTGCAAACAGCAGAAAAATAACAGGGCATTATGGGTTATTTATCTGCGCACTTTGAACCTACGACATTGGAAAGGTGACCTCCTGACACACATTAACAATACACGGTGATAGTAAACACAGAGTAACTGTGCCCAAAAGATAATTTGTCTGTGCTGAGTCCAAACCAATGAGTCAAAAGGTCACATGGTTCACTAATATGTTGACCCAATGACACACAATGTCCAACAGCCTGCCGTCTCCCTGGTAACCTGTAGAAAAGACGCTCGCTGCATTTAACGTTAGCTGTAAACAACATTAAACGTTAAGAACAATGGTACTTATATGTATTAAAGAAACATGTCTTATCATTCATTAATAACTAACTGTAATAGGACATATATAACGTTACGCTAATATATTAAACAAAACGAGGAGGGGAAGTTGACCGTGTCTTCCATCTTCCTCGCCGTCGGCAGAGAGCCAGACCAGATAAACGTAGTTACTGTTTAACCAAATAAGTTAAATTTACGCTATTTTATGAGCAATACTTTAAAGCCCAACAGCAACACCAACGTTACCTAAAATAACGGCTGGCTGAGTGACTCTCTAGCTACCTGTTATTGTGCCAGACACTTGTCCCAACGTATCTTCGCTCGCCTCTCTTTGCGGAAGTAAAGGAAATAACCATGGGAACGCTTTCTTTAGCTAGCAGATCGGCTAGCTAGCAACGGTTACCAAACAGTATCAAAAGCTAAAATGTGATGTGACTCAAAAACAATAACTGTTATTGGCACTTCGGAATATTTGAACCGCTGCATTTGAATCCATACGGCTCGAAATTAAGGATAAACTGCTCGTAATTCTCACATTGTCTTATTGTGTTAGCCTGCTACTTAGCAAGCCTTATGCTGCATTCAAGTACTATGACAATAATAGTAAATCCGAAAACGTCTTGATAATTTGGGGGTTCTGTCGTGCCCCCCCTATTTTTTTTTTTTTTTTTTGTTATCGATTATCATAAATAGTAACGCTGTCATCACCCAAAGAAGTGCATAACGTTACATGACAGCGTGATGCTCAAATAGACAAACATTTGATTTAACTGATCTAATTGAAGAACGATATTCAGGACTTTATTCTGAAAATAAATACATAAAAAAAAAAAAAAACAATAACCTGTGGGTATGAATTAAAACTCACTCACAGGATCCCATCATTCCTGGTAATTACTGATAATAATATCTATGTTGCTTACAGAGGAAAAACACATTTCCTACACTTCACTTTCCCTCAGTGTTTCTGGTTGTAGGATGATTATCAGTTATTACCATGTGATGAGTGTAATAACAAACAGCACCTCCCTGTTTTCATCATGTAATGCAGTCTCTTGGTAACTAGAGGGCTAATAATTCTGATTACAAGGTTGTTTAGTGTAAAAGCACTCTAGATTGTTTGTTAAAGGGCATTATTTTACATTACATTAAGCAAAATATAAGGAAGAGTTGAATATTGTGCCAATGTTTTGTAGGAGATACAGACACTGAGCCACAGTCCTGAGAGAGACACAATGTTCAAGTGTTTCTTGCAGTGCATAGCCATTTATTAATGCTGACAATGTTTGAGAGCATGGACGAAACGGTACAAAAACCACAGCAGCAAAGGGAGCCCTGTAAATTTAAAACAAGTTGCATTTCAAAAGTCAGCAGTTAAACCGAAAGAACAGTTAAATTATCTGTCTTTATTTCTTCAGTTACCAGATTAATGGTATTTGACATTTTGGACCATAAATTAAATATCTGCACTTCTTAAACCAGATGGATTAAGGGATTCTGAGCAAGAGAATCACGGCACTCAAGGACTACACTTCTGTTTTTAAAAATCATATTCCCCTTCACAACACATGTACATTTTTTTATTACAGACATATTTTTGTAATCTTTTTGTACTTCCATGCAGCCACTGATTTCCATTTTCTCCGTGCAGTGTCAAAAATCCTATCTGGATAATGTGTGTCTTGTGTGGTAAAGCTGCAGATTTTAAATGAAATGTCTCTTTAGAGTAATTTTACTTTAACGCAAATGTTTCTGACTCTCTGCTGATGCTTTAAACATCTTTAAAATGTTCCAAGAGTCTGATTACTGCAGACCGAACAGAAATGAATGGAGACTAATGGGTGTCGGGAAAGTTAGTCACAATACATCCAAAAGGTTTTCAACACAACAGCATGTTTTGGAAAAATGGATATCTGTGATGTAGATGAGATTTTAGCAAAAAGAGAATTTAAATTAAGTTTCTGCAGAGAAAAAGCCAACGTCAGAGCCTGACAGATGCTGGATTTTTTAAGGCCAGTACAGAAAGTAAATATTGATTGGTATATTATTTTAAAAATAAATTTGAGTTTAGTCAATTAAGTCAATTATTTGATATGTCAATTATCTGTAAAATATCATTTTGAATTGAGAGAGTGAGCGGGATATTCTGCCCTCTGCTATATAATGACAACACCGTTTCTAAATGACCGTAAACTTATCTTTGGCATTTCTGTACAGCCTTAGCCTCCTTATAAACCTGACAATATGTTGGACATGATAAAGATCCGCTCATGTATCACATGGGCTCCAGTTTACATGCCAGATGTTGTGTTAGCTGCAAGATTGAGCCGCTTTGAATGATGTAAGACTATAAAGACGGAGGAGGCCACAGATGACTGAGCTCTGCATTCACATAGCCTTCACTGCACGTGCTCAGACTGCCACATCGAGCACTGGCTTATGCACAACCCTGACTGGCAGCTAACATGTGACTCGACACTTGTGTGCAGCACCGACTTGGTTCACCTCTCAAATACACACCACGCTCCACATTATGCATCAAAAACACAAACTAGGTCAAAGTGCAGAAAATGGTCGTTGGGGACACATTTAAGACGATGAGTTTTGTTTTTTTTAAAAACAGGCTGTAGTACAAAGAGGGTACAAGCGCGACAACAATTCCATAGGAATTTAAGATGATTTTAACGTATCTGTCCATCCCCCTTTGTCTATCTTTACAGACTCTTCACCTCCCAGCACCGCAAACAGGGCGAGGGGATGCAGTGTTACCCATCTTAATGATATTCATGATTTCAGCATATATAAAAAAAAAAAAAAATCCCCGGATTCACAGGTGGGAGGAGAGAAACCTGCAGCAGATACAAGTTTAGTTCTTAGACGCTTGTGTAGATTCAAGAAACTCCTTCGCTGCAGATGACAGATTTTGCATCACCTGCCTGACCACGCCCTCCTGCTTCTTGGCCCAGGATAGGCCGTCGTCCACGGCAACGTTGACGGGCACGCACATGGCTTCCTTCTGAAGGTCGGTCAACCGGCAAGCGGCGGCGACTCCGGCCAATCCCAGCAGCAGCAGGAGGAGGAGCTTGAACATCAAGCCAATGAAAGAGCGCTGAGGTTTAGGTGCCGATTCCACGGCGGCCTTTTTATCTGCTGAGATGAAGCGAGAGTGTGTGATGTCAGAACGACCCAGTTTGTTCATCAAATTTTTGCTTTTCATTTTTTCTTTCAAACTGATTGATCAGCTTTACAGCCCTTGTGGCGCTCTAGTCTCACCTGCTCCCTGTCCGTTCTTTTTCTTCTTCTCCTCGTTCTTCTTCTTCTGTTGTTCCCGCGCAGCTACGGCCGCCATCTGAGCGTTGTACTCTTTCCTCCTCTTCTCCTTCTCCTCGGCCTTCTCCCGTTTACGAGCCTCCTTCTCTCTGGCTTCCCGATCCCTCTGCTTTACCTCCCTTTTCCTCTCCAGCTCTGATGGAGGAATTTGTTGACAAGACATGCAGTCAGACATTAATGCAACTGTATTTCTGCTTTCCTGCCATCAATAAAATTCAGATAAAACTCCTATGAAACTACAAAAATGCAGTCAATTGCTCAAATTGCTTAAATTTAGTCCGAGTCAATGTCATTCTGTGTAGAAAATGAAGAAGATTAAGTATATGATACCAACCTTTTTCCCTCAAAAGGCGCTTCTCTCGTACACGATCGACCTCATTCTGAAGATCTCTCATGTGCTGCAGAACCTGGAACAAAAATGTAAATGTACTCTTAAATAATGTATCTATTGTCAGTCATTCGTAAGGCCGTCTCTTTCTCGATTTAATTAAATAAGTCAAGGAGCTTTACTGGCATCAAAGCGACACCTGCCTCACCTTGGAAGCACACTGTTTGCACTGCTTCTCATCCAGACAGTCCCCTGCTGCCTTGGCCAAGTTGGCCTCCAGCGGGTTATCCTTCAGATCCAACCATTTCAGACTCTGAGAACAAACATCACTGGTGTCAATCTTCTCGTATAACTCTCAGCAAGAAAGCCAAAAAAAAAAGAGATAATTTTTGACATGATTTCCTATTTAAGTAATAGTGAGGAGGGGTCAGAACATATTAATCTAGTGCTCGTTTCTGGAACCCACCCTGAGCTGAGAGAAGCTGACGGGCAGGACAGTCAGCTTGTTGTTGTACAGGTCCAGATGCTGAAGGCTGGTCAGGTTCCCCAGGTCGTCTGGCAGACTGGCCAGCTGGTTTTTACTCAGATCCACCTTTATCAGGTGGGTCAGGTTGCAGAATTCTGGCTACAAGAGGGGAAACCAAGCAAAAGAAATTAGAATCTTAACATTCCAATTTGTTAGTGTTGGTGCAAACGTTGCTAAATCTGCAGGTAAAGTTTAAGGTAAGCAGGCCAAGTGGTCTAAATAGGGATAAGAATCAAGTGAAAACAGGATGTCAGTGTCACCCTTTAATCAGTGACATCACTTTTAATCTTTTATTTGTAAATCCAAACTCCACATCACAAATGTGCCTCAGAGCTTTCTAATCATAGCACACCTTCTTTCCTCAGATTCTTGATTGAGCCAAAGAAAACTCCACAAAAGAATGAGAATCCTTCTGACGGGATGGACGAAGCGACATTTGATTAACATTAACCCTCAAGTGATTTGCAATAATCGAGAACATATTAAGCAACATTTTTGTCTGCTTTCTATTCCAACATAATGAAAAACATAGGATCTAAAATCCCCATATTGTTCAGTTTACAGGTATTTAAATATATATATTATGTTTAAGTACATGAATTCATCCTGTTTTCTCCTGAATTTTGTCTTAAGGCCTCTTGAGACATTTGCAAATAAATCAGAATGTCACGGTAAAAGGTCAAAAGCCACAACAGGTTGGGAACAACGGATTTAAAATGGTTTATTCCAGAATGATTGTGTTTGTACTCACAGGAAGGGAGGTGATGTTGTTGCAGGACAAATCCACAACGGTTGCTTTGGTGAACAAAGCCTGTGGGGATAAATCATCATTGTGTTTCATTACAGCAGTAAATACACGTTCACCTGATGCTGTGGAAGATTAAATCACATTTTTGACGATGAGTAACTCACCAGCTCTCTGACTGGCACCTCGGTGAGGTTACACAGGCTCAGGTCCACTTCATTACCACTGATTTTATCCTTCAGGTTCAACACTTTGCTGTTTTTACTCATCCTGGAAGTCTGTAACACACGCGACGTGGAGCCAATGTGAGGAATAAACGCAGACGCGAGTATTTTCTACAACAAAGTTTAAACAGTTGGTGCTGCAGATACTTCTGACTAGCGGAGAGCAGGAAACCTCCCATTACGTTTAAAACGATTTGCTCACCTGTTATGAAAGCGGTGACGAAGCTGGGTCGATGTGTGACGAACGAAGGGATTAAAACGAGTCGTCCCAACTTCTAAATGTGAAGAAAGTTAGTGCAAAAGCTCCGAGACGCTGACAAGTCTGTGTTTTTGGCAGCACTGACTGCCTCAATGAAAAATCCACGTCACTGATTGAACGACAGCGCGGAGACGTTGCAGCGAACAGCGCCACCTGTAGCAGCGGAGGACACAATACACGCCACAGGTCACGTAACGGAACAGCACCCAAATATACTGTTTAACGTGACACTTCTGGTATATAATTAACCCGTTTGTATTATTGGCTATGTGTATATTTTTATATGCACCATAATTATATTTTATATAATATATTTGCATTATATCTGCTGCTATCTTTCCTACATTGTACTGCTGCTTATTTATTCTTTTATCTTATAATAACTCATGCATGCACATTTCATCATATTAGATTCAATCTTTATATTTGTTGTAGCCTACAGTGAGACAAAGAAATGCAGTTTAAGAGGCTAATTTTAATTCAATTTATTTAATTCAACCCATATTTAACCAGGGCCCGCTGAGATAAATCTCTTTTACAAGGACAACCTGGCCAAGACAGCAATTATAAAACGACACACAGACAACAATAGCCACAAAAAAACAGAAAAAAAATATTAAAATCCAGACGCACAGTTTACCATCATTGTATTTATAATAGCTTTTAAAATCAGGCAGAGAGCAATTTCTTAGTTTTGAGTCTTTTTGAAGGCTATTCCAAGTAAGGGGGGGCATGCAAGCCTTTCTTATCAGTGATAATATTCCTGCAGGAACCAAACAAAGTTGCGATAACAATTGCATGCTTCATTGATAAATATTTTAAAATGTTACATATTGAAATGTTTTTGGATGGATTTCTCACAACATATTAAAGTTAATATTCTTTCGATCTTCTTTCGATTAGATATCTCGGCCAGGTGGGAGTAAGGATACCAAAGTTGAAGGCAGAGTTAATCACCTGCAGCTGCAGCAGGACTTTTGGTCTGTCATCAGACTGAATGGCACTATAATTCCGGAACTAACCAATATATACCCATAACACATAAAAACAGAGTGGCAGCTATGATGTAGACAATGAAGAACACTGTGTTGATGGTCTTAGCCACTGTTGTCCAGTAGGTGGGCTTCATTTCTTCCTTTCTGCTGCTGAGGAGCCGAGTCAGTGTTTTCAGCTCCTCTGTCAGCTCATCTGAGAGTCTTTCAGAGTCGTGAGACTCCTCCTCCGTCAGTTGGCTGCTGCTCTCCTGAAAAAGTATTTCAATAAAACTGTGGTTAAATAATGTGATTATACTTGTATTTGAAATTCACATTTGAAATCTGAAAGGCATATAACTATGCTGATTTTCCCCGTTTGCACCGTCCTCACTCAGGTCTTTTACCTCTTTGTCTTGGGAGTCTTTTTCCATCAGAAACATCACCACCATCGTCTCCACGAGGCTCAGCATCATCAAACTAAAGCTCCCAATGCAGTAGACGGCTAAAGGGTGAAGGCAGCGTCATCAATGGGACAAATAACCACACATTGACTCAGTATGTGTGCTGTTCCTGCTCATAATGAAGTGCAGTCCAAGAAAGGAAAGAACCTTTAGCTTCTTCTTTACCTATCAGAGGGATCGTGTCTGAAGAGGAAGGCAGGATGTCGTTGAGAATGAGCTGCATCACGGTGACGGCGAGCAGCACGGTAACCTTGAAGCCGAGCTTCTCGCCGCCCCTGTCTGAGATCAGGAAGGAGGCCAAGTCCAGACACAAGAAGAACGTGATGGGCAGCAAGAAGTTGACGATGTAGAGGGCAGAGCGCCTCCTCATGGTGATCTGTGAAATGATGTTCAAGGGGTTAGAGCTGCATAATGAAAGCAGGGTGTAAAGTATGAATGTGTGAATGCTTCTTGCAAGTTCCACCGGTTAAATAATCAAAAAGCAGTGTAATATGTGTGTTATAAGAATTTTGTATAACCTCATGTCTTAAAGTTCTCTTTGTTCAGGTTACAGCTTTATGTGTTGAATTGTTTATTACTTTAGTCTCCCCATGGCTGACCTAAATGTTATCAGAGGCCTGGTAGTCATGATGTCTTGTTCTACATGAAGGTTAACTGTCAGTGACGCGTTATCTCCTGTGCCTTTAAAAGACTCGAGTCACAACAGTGATTTGAGCACTTCCTCTGTAGCATCCTCACACGTTGTTGCATTGTAAACTGCTCCTCTTGATCAAGATTAAAGTCAGACGTCGACTTTACTTATGTCTCCGATCTCCTCCGTGGGTGAATTTTTCGTTTACGAGATAATTCTTTTAACAATATGGGAGGTATGTGACGAGGGTTATATTTTGTGCATGGCCTGGTAGGATGCAGATGCTTTGTGTGTTTTCCTGATTTTTTTTAACCTTTGGCAAATCACATGCCTTAACGGCAGCAAACTTCTTGTACTTTCCACCTCCGTTTGTAACCAGAAAGACTTACGGTGAAAACCAACATGCTTTGGTTGAAGCCAAAGTTGTTGACAGTTTTTTTGTCAATCCTCAGGTTGTGGAACAGCCACTCGGACTCGTCCTGCATCATATTGTAAGACCACTCTAAGTTCTCTGTGGAGGATCTCCCCTGAGTAAACTTCATGTCGTTGTCTGAGGTGGGGGATACAAATAAAACTGTGAAGATTCCTTTTAGGTTAACGATAAAGAAATGTACGGTATGTGTGTACAATAACCTGTGATAGTCATTAAAGCACATACATGCATTAAAACTTAGCTCACCAGAGTGTATGACAGACTTGAAAGAAAGGGTGCAGCTCTGAACGTCAAAGGGGAATTTGTAAATTTGCATCTTGCAGGAGCTGACCACCACCATGTCTTTCCTGAGCAAGACGCCGCCGCCACTTCTTACGAGGAGGTAAGGACTCATGATTGAATTGTCGTTATTTATCCTGTATGAGAACAAACAATACTTTTAATAATAATATACAGCAGACCTTCATGGAAAACACATTGAAAGAAGGAAATTAAATCCAAACCATACCAAATAACTGCAGTTATTTGGTATGGGAAGAGAGAGCACTTAAAGAGCACATGTGTTCACACTTACATCTCTTCAATAGTTAGGTCCGGCTTCCACAACATTTTAGTAGGAAGATAAATCTTGTTAATCCCGCAGAAGTCATCTGGATTCCAAGAAATATCATCAACCTGCCACCTCTATACAGGAAAAACAAGGGGATAAAATGCATTTAAATGAAATACATTTGAGTTTCCCAACAGAGTGAGAGGTGGGAATGAATTAAATCAACAGAGAACTCACCGTGTCAAGCCAAACGTAAGCAACAAATTTCTGCTCCTTCTCGTTCTATGGGCAAAGAAATGTGTGTGAATTCTTTTTCCAGTCAGACAAGCTGACAGATGTCATGAAACTTAGCACAAATTCAGTGTTAATACGAGTATTTAAACATCAGAGTTCATGTTTTGAGTGACTCTATCGAACGTTGGTATCATGACACAGTGATACAGCGATGCTCTACGACCATAAGTCCAGTAGTGTGAGCGGTGAGCCATGGAAATGCAGCCAATATTACATCCTTACCAATTCTAGAACGTCATAGAGGAGGACGTCCAGGAACACCTCTGTGGGCCGTTCAGCACTACCAGGCCGGGTCATGGAGTACAGCTCATTATTTCCGGTCAAGTTCAGGTGCTTTACAACATCCTGATGCGTGCAGTCGCCACTGGAGGACTTCACAACTACGGTGGAAACAATGAGACAACATTTCCATGAGAGGGTTCACTCATCACTACATGACGATCTTAATGTTGTCTCTTAGACCTTCTGTGTTCGACTAGGTTTCATTCAAAAAAAAAAAACATGATACATGATATGAATGACCATCCTCTCGTTTCTTCACTTTGTTGCTGGTAGAAGCCCAGAAACTATCTGAACGTAGCCTCTGTGTTGTCTTTCACTGATTAAATATTAATCCAGCTCACAAAGGTTTGCAGTAATGCAAATCGATTGTGGTCTCACAAAGACCATTATGAAGTGGGCATTAGCAGATGTGGACTCGCACTACTCAACCGCTGTATTATTTTATTTTATACACTCCATCTGCTCTACATCACCAAATGTGTTGATGATAATAATAATGGCCAGCAGCACTCAGAACTGGCTCTAAAAACCTTCAGTTTCCGCTATTGAGAGAGCTGTTAGCAAATGTTCTCTCAGAATTATATAAACATATTCTCAGTTGTCATATTTTGTATTGCATTTTACTGAGAAGTGTTTATAACAGTTTGGCCACTGTGTTTATATCAGTGAGAGCACCTGTCATTATAGCACAATACCATTCAATCGCACCACAAACTACATCTTCTTAAATGATCATAAAGTTTGTATCAATCTCTTTTCAAACAGGCTATAATAACATCATACCAAATTTATGAGCAGGACGGGATTTCTTTTGTGGCACTCACAAATCTGAAAAGTTTTCATTGAGATACTTTTCTTGGGAGATATTAATTCCAATGAAGGGGAGTGAGGTCTGGGGATTATCCGAAGCTACGCAGATGATGTGATGATGAGAGAAATCTTACCTGTGAGCAGCAGAAAGAGGAAGCAAGCAAGCATCATGAGTCGGTGAGAGGTTTGAACGGCAAACGTACTGTTCTGAAAAATTACCAGAGGCTCGTCTTTGCACCGGAAGAGGGATGGGCTAACCGCGGACCAACCCATTGGTACTTGTTTGCTTGGTATTGTCTCAGTTGTCTAAGGCAGCAGTTCCCAACTCATCTACTCAAGTTCTTCGTTCTTCTGCAGTTGCAATCCCTACTATTCAAAGTTATCCATTTTCTCCGTCTGTCTGCACCCATCAGTCTAAAGATGAGGAAAATCTCTAATATGATTGTCTGAGAGTCTATGGAGCAAAGCCTTTTGGTTGTTAATATAAGAAGAGTATAATTTTCAGAAAAATACACCACAACGTGCATCCTTTATTTTACATATCTTTTTATTATGCATCTGGTGAATTCATTGAATAGCATTGTGTTTAACACATATCAAATATATCTACTACGTAATGACGTTACAGTGTAAAAACCAGATTAGGGTGATAGGCTAAAACAGAATAAAACATGCAAACATCACTATTAAAGGACTAGTTTTATATCTAAACCGTTCTGGTGATGCAGGATACGTCAAAAATGCATTTAACGTCTGTATAGTCAGACATTCAGTGGTGGAAGTAATAACAAGGGAACTCTCAATCATACGTGTCATTATTGTGCATTATTCCAGTGGGAAAACATGCAGACTAAAAACAGACATGCAGCGGTGACATAGAAAATGAAGAAGACTTTGTTGATGGTTTTGGTGACTCTGGTCCAGTAGCCGGGCTTCCCTTCTTCCTTCCTGCTGTCGAGGAGCAAAAGCAGCGTTTTCACCACCTCGCTCAGCTCGTCCTCCGTCTGCCGGCTGCTCCGACCCTGCAGACGTTTGTTTGGTAATCGGCGAGATTAAAAGAAAACACGCTAAGAAAAGATAGCACTGCCAGTTGTAACATGTAGCACATGCAACACGATTTAACCTGCAACGTTCACAAATGGTGCAGACATTTAGACATTTCTGTGCAACGTAATCCCAACCTTCAGCTGTTCAATTGGTGTTTCATCAGCAGAAGCCTGGGCGATGCACGGAGTCCATTTCTTCTCCCCTGGACAGACATGTTAGACAAACAAGATCCAGTATTAGAAGTTATAAATGTGTATTCAGAGAATAACTCCTTTATGTAGCTTCTTCACCTCTGCACTCGTATGCAGAGTCTTTCTCCATCAGATGCATCACCAGAATCGTCTCCAGGAGGCTCAGCATCATCAGAGCAAAAATCCCGATGCAGTAGACGGCTGAAGGGAGAAAATCATCCATGTGGACACATGACCACACATTGAATCAGCATATCATCAGTGAGAGTTCATTAAAAAGGCGATATGTTTACCTATCAGAGGAATCCTGTCTGAAGAGGAAGGCAGGATGTCGTTGAGAAGGAGCTGCATCACGGTGACGGCGAGCAGCATGGTGACCTTGAAGCCGAGCTTCTCGCCGCCGCTGTCGGAGATCAGGAAGGAGGCCAAGTCCAGACACAAGAAGAACAGGACGGGTAGTATGAAGTTGACGATATAGAGGAGAGACCGCCTCTTCATGGTGATCTGTGGAATGATGTGAAGGGTCAGGTGGTTCCTACTCCAGCATGTTTGAGAAATAATAAATACAGCAATGATGCAATAAACTTACTTACCGTGTAAATGATCACATCTTGTCTGAAATCAAACATGTCGACCGTTCTGTTGGTGACCGCCACGCTCATGAACAGCCACTCGTACTGGGTCCGCATCACCTCGCGAGACCACTCGGTGGCCTGTGACGAGTTGTGAAGGCGAACGAGCTGGATTTCTGCGACTGGGAAATAAAAAAACAGAGGTTTCCTTCGGGGTCAACAAAACACAGAATGTATGCATAAATAAACCGTGATTATAAAGAGTGAACCAGGAAGCTCATCACCAGAGTGTACCACAGACTTGAAGGAGAGGTTGCAGCTCTGTGTGTCGAAGGGGAATTTGTAGACGTGCATCCTGCAGGTGCTCACCAGCACCTGGTCGTCCTGAACATGGACCAAACCATTACTGCTAATGGTAATATGAGGACTTGGAGGGGCTTTGTCCTTCTCTGTCCTGTATGATAACACACACACACACACACAGACACAGAATTATGACAGCAATTCACCATTTTGTGTGCGTGAGTGGGCGTGCAGCTCTGTGTCCGTCCACGGCTAAACTCTCATTCTGCTGCAGCCAACTGCATGATATTCTGGGTGGCACTTTAATTGCCCGTTTTAAACATGTGGATGTTTGAGTGCGAGTGGATGAACATACATTCACACTTACATCTCTTCAATAGTTATATCCGGCTGCCATAAAACCTTGGTCGGAAGAGAAACGGTCTTAATACCGCAAAAGTCATTTGGTTCCCAGTGAATGTGTTCGTTCTGCCAGTTCTACGGAGGCAAACAAGTGGGAAGTCAGGAATATGATCGGAAATTATCAAACAAGTTATTCGAAAAATTATTTTCTCAGAGAAAACTCACCATGAAAATCCAAACATAAGGAATGAATGTCTGGTCAATCTCCCTCTATAAACAAATATGTGTGGAAAACGTTCAAATGAATGAACAGACAGCAAATTCAGTTATATGTGAAATCCCACTTTACTCACCACGTCTAGAATGGCATAGAGCACTACCTCCAGGGATACCCGGGTGGGGTGTTTGTGGTCTTTGACAGGCCGCGTCATGGAGTACAGCTCATTGTCTTTGGTCAAGTTCAGGTAGTTTAAAATATCCTGATAGCTGCACACCGTCTCCGAGGACTCCCCGTCCACAGCTAAGAATATCAGGACACAGGTGATCTTACACCGAAGGAAATGCAGACGCCAATGTGTCAGCTTCACAACACTCACTGCTTACTCCACTTAGCTTTCTGAAGTTTTTCATCAATTCCATAATAAAAAATAATAAAATAATATCTGGTACTTGTGATCACAGTTGGCAGGCCGGTAATGTAGACCATTAGCTCAGATACTCGACCGCTAAATTATGTTTGTTTTACTAGTCACCTGAGTCAAATGAGGCTCTCCATTTGAGATCCATCTACCAGCAAATGCATGATAATACAATAATGGCCAGCAGCACTTAGAGCTGTCTGGGAAAATCCATCATAGCTGCAGAAAATTGAAGAGCCGTTGGCAACAGAATTTTTGCGATCACGTGTCCCTCTTTAATGTAATAATGAGCTGTAATACCCTAATAAGCAATATTGCCAGTCTGAGCTGAACTAAGCCAAAAAAAAGAACTTAAAAAAAAAAGTAAAATATTTTCCAATTAGTGCTTTAGCTATGCAGACAGTTTGAGTTTTTTATTTTGTTAACTGTTTATTTGACTGTTTAGACAAAAACTTCACTCTAAATCGAGATTATTTCCTGAATTAATTCCACTAAAGCTGTTCACGTTGAGGTCAACAGGATGAGAGGAAACTTACCTGTGAGGAGGAGGAGGAGCAGGAAGAAGAAGCCACAAAGCATCTCAAGTGCAGCACTGGTAACAATCCAAGGTCTGTGAGCAAATGTGCTGTTTCGAAATATTATCCTCACACTGGGAGGGGGCTGGGCGAAGCGAATGACCAACCCTTTGGTTTGATTTTTTATTTTTTTTATCTCAGTCGTGTAAATCAGCAGCTCCCACCCAGATGTAGATCCTTCAGGGTGTACTTCTGTACTCCTCCACAAAGAATTGAGCTTTTCTTACTGAAACGGTCGAGGGCAGGGGGGTCGTGACCTTCGGGTTTAAGATGCCAAACAACATCCATGCTTTTCAACTCATCTCCCCATACATTTTCCAAACTGCTCTTAATCCTTGAAGTGTTTTCCTCTTGTAATACCCAATAATTCCTGTTAAAAAACACTAAAAGGCCAACATGAATACACTCAAAACCCAGGACTGGGATTTATTTTAATGTTGTGAATAAAACCATGATCGTCACTTCAGAGAAAAGTTGACAAATGCCCAACATATAAGCGACAACCAGCCAAAAAAACAATCACGGGGACTTTGATTGGGAAACACAAGCACGGAGTACTTAGGTGTTTAGAAAATTAACAATTGAAATATATATGTTTATTATAAGCAAACAGCAAGCATTTAATACGTTGCATTTCCACAAAAGAGAACCTCATATGAATTATAAGAGCTACATGTTGTAGGGTAGCCGTGTATTCTTCTATGCACCTTCACTTGCAACACTACACTTAAATAAGAATATATTTACTAACTTTACTTTACAACCAGGCTGGTGTCACATGCTAGTACAGAGTATATAGCCACAATGGATTATTTATTTCTGTGGTTTAGACCTGAATTAGTAGGATAAGTACAGTTTTAATCTCGTTGGTACTACTCATCTTTTGCAACGGTCCAAATGAAAACGATGACAACTAAAAAAAGAGTGGTCACTGTGATGTAGCACACGAAGAAAACTTTGTTGATCGTTTTAGTCACCCTGGCCCAGTAGCCGGGCTTCCTGCTGCTGATGAGCTGACTCAGCGTTTTCTCCACCTCCTTCAGCTCATCTGAGATCTTCTCGAAGGCGTTGGAGTCCTCCGTCAGTGTGCTGCTGTTGCCCTGCAGACGTGGACCGGCAGTTAATGAGACAATAAAAGACGGCTACATGGGACGTACCTGTTTTGTGTCCGTTGTGACGACAATTTATATTTTATCAACGTCTTTTCCCAGAAACAGAATCGCGGTCACTCTGAACAAACTCTTGATATAATTTGTTTTATATGTTTTCTTAAGGTGAACCAACACTTTAAAACCTGATTCTAACCTCTTTGGCCATCGACAGCAGTTCAGATGAAGGTTCGTCAGCAGACACGTCACAGACAGAAGCACAGGGAGTCCATTTCTTCAACTCTGACAGGACACAAAGACGGTTGTAGCATATTCAAAATGATGTATTACAAGTTGTAAATGTGAGCATTGAATCAGATTAATATAATAGCAGCACAACAATACATTTGAGTTGAAATTCACAGGTTTGTATACGTTATGCTGAATCTCACCTCCACAGCAGTCATGGCCGTTGGTTTTGCCAAGATTGTCCCTGCCGTCCTCACTCAGGCTTCGGTCTTCGTCCGCTTCTTCTTCTTGGGAGTCTTTATCCAACAGATACATCACCAAAATCGTCTCCAGCAGGCTCAGCATCATCAAACCAAAAATCCCAATGCAGTAGACGGCTAAGAGGGAGAAGTCATTAATGTGGACAAACAACCACACGTTGACTCAGTATATGTTTGCAGTGCAAAGCTCCTTCACCTATCAGAGGAATCCTGTCAGAAGTGGAAGGCAGGATGTCGTTGAGAAGGAGTTGCATCACGGTGACGGCGAGCAGCACGGTGACCTGGAAGCCGAGCTTCTCGCCGCCGCTGTCGGAGATCAGGAAGGTGGCCAAGTCCAGGCCAAAGAAGAACATGATGGGCAGCAAGAAGTTGACGATGTAGAGGGCAGAGCGTCTCTTCATGGTGATCTGTGAACGTTTTCAGGATCAGGTGGTTGGTTTTTCAATGAGGGACAGATATTTCCCTCAGGAGTCGGTTGAGACCAAAAACAGAGCAAAAATTGGAGTAAATATTGGACTTAATGGCAAGTTGGCCACTAACACAATGATAATAAGTGCTGGATTTTGAAATAAGCAATTGAAGTCAACATATATTTTTGCTGAAAGAAACCAGGTTTGGCAGTAAAATGTTCTCAATACTTACCGTGTAAACAATCATGCTTTGGTTGTAGATAATATTGTTGACAGTTTTCTCTTGGACTGTTATGCTGAGGAACTGCCACTCGTACTGGGTCCGCATCATCTCGAGAGACCAATTTGTGATCGCACGATGGTCAAGGATGGCTTCGAATTGTATTTCTTCATCTAAGGCGGGAAAATAAAAATGAAACTGTGAGGTTTCCCATCGAGTCGACGAAGAAGGAATGTGCCGGTGTGTGAGAGGGCGGCTCACTGGAGTATACAGCAGACTTGAAGGAGAGGCTGCAGCTCTGAATGTCGAAGGGGAATTTGTAAACTTGCATCCTGCAGGTGCTGACCAGCAGCAGGTCGTATCTCAGTTCCACGCGACCGTAAGCTTTAATGGTGAGATAAGGACTTGGAGGGGCCTTGTCTTTCTCTGTCCTGTATGAAAACAAACACACACACACATTATGGCAAAAGCATTATTCTTCACACAGAGTATTTTTCATTATCCTATCCGGAATGATGCCACATACTTTTTGAGTCTTATAAGTTTCCTTTAATATCTTTGTTTCTTCAATTAAAACGCTAATAGATACTGTATCTGCATGTTACTTAAGTGTTGGCCATGGAAGAAGTACAGTACCGGGAATAAGGGGGTGACAAATTTGCATTTAGGACCTTCATTACATTACAATGTAAAGAATTATCCTGTACAATTTACATTTACATTTACATTTAGGGCATTTTGTCCAAAGAGAAAGAAACCACAACATATCATTGCCGAAAAAATAAAAACAAGTGTTAGGTCCTTATGAGTAAAGTAGTAGCTGTTCAGCAAGGCAGTACAACAGTCTGAAGTCTGAACAAGTCTTTAGTCTTTTGCAGAAGACGGCAAGTGATTCTGCAATTTAAATAGAAACTTATAGAAAATGCATTTGTGAAGAATATTTTTTAATGGTTTTTTCGAAAAAGCTGGAAAACTTCAACTTCACATTCGGGCTTCTGCCAGAGACACTTGCAACATGTTTGTTTTTAATGCATGGCCTCCCCAGAGACACTCTGAGTGCAATCAAGTAAGATCTAGTTTGTGGGACCATTTCCTATCTCAAATATCAATACATTTATTGCATTATTGGCACAGTTTACTGTGTAATATTTTTGTACCCTGTAAGTACTCAGTAGTTAAAAAATTACTTGGCATACATTAAGCTCCCCATATTTGTTATTCCTTTATTCCCTAATTTCCCCAATGTGCAACATTTACCTACATTTTATTCATTCTTGATGTAATTTGCGGGTTAAACTGTTGTATTCAAACCCAAGATGCAATAAAAAGTTTTTTTTTAAAAACTTTTAATGAAATGTTTATCATGAATGGGTCTGTATCGCCAAATAAATGCTGTGCGTGTGGATTTGTGAGTGTGAGGTCATGCATATACATTCAGACTTACATCTCTTCAATTACTAGATCTGGCTTCCAGAGTAGTCCAGTAGGAACTACGATGCTGTCAAGGTTACAAAAGGCCGCTGGATCCCATTCAATGTGTTCATTTTCCCAGGCCTACGCCCAAAAACAAGGGTTTAGAGGGGGATGGAGAAGCAAGAAAAACAATGAAAAGATGCAATTCAAAGTTTCCAGCAACGGGTAAGAAGGATCAAACACTGCTGTCGAGCTCACCATAAAAATCCAGATGTAAGGAACAAAAGTCTGGTCAATCTCTCTCTACGAAGAAATACAGAGTGTGAACATTTTTCCAGCTGCACAATTAACACACAGTTGCTGAGCATATACACAGCAGAAGAACTGTCCTTATACACAGCCTTTAATGTAAAATAGAGCACTTTGAGTTCATTTCAAACTTACTACATCAAGGATGCCATAGACGGCCATTTGGAGGTACACCCGTGTGGAAACTTTGTAATGTTTCACAGGTCGGACCAACGAGAACAGCTCCTTGTTGCTCAGATTCAGGTGGCGTAAAATAGCCTGATAACTGCAATCTTTATTGTCCGTCGAATCTATTGGACAAATATTAAAACATCCTATATCAAATATTTTAGTTTAGTTTTAAGTAAATGCAAACTTTCATGCTTTTAAATTGGAGCTCGAGTTATGTTTGCCAGTATGTTCTCTTGATAATTACAAATTAGAAGAAATTACAAGCGTGTAGGTCCACTGAATTCATTTTCAGGTCCTTATGACATCAAGTTCATGTTTGGAGTGTTTGTTTCCTGTACTTACTTTCCCAAGAGGTCTCATTGGATTGATCGTCCCATAGCTCTGGTTGCTCTGAGTAATTTGAGGTGCTTCCACCTGACAGAAAATCACATATAGCTCTTTAGAACAAATATTATTTCCATGCGCACTCACAAACACAGCCACCCACCCACACACACACACATCGACAGTGAGATATTCCTCTCTACCCTAAAACAATGGGAGTGAATGGTATGTTATTTGTGAAACTCACAGCATTGTAAAAAGGCGATTAAAAAAAATCCATGCAACTGACTAATCCACATATTGATATTGCTTTACTTACTATTGTATTTAGTTATTTTCTTTGTGCTGTATCATAAACCAAATTAATTGTATTGAATTACCTGCAAACATCATACAGAATTGTCCCGGCTTACCTGTGACAAGGAGCAGAAAGAAGAAACCTGCCAGCATGATGGCGCACAGAGGACCAGTATCCCCGTCCTCTCTGGGTTGTCTGGAAATCATCGTGGCAGTAATAATATCACTGCCTTTCCTTGGGAAACGGATAAACAGATATTAAGACCAACCCTCTCATTAGTCTAAATTATACAAACAAGTCTAATGCAACCAAGCTGCCAGGAACTGCCAACATCCTCACTACTTACCTCGCCTGTTAACAGATCAATTTGCCATAAAACGCCACTTTTGCTGCGGTTTGTATGAATTGTGTTCTTGGAAATCAGCACTTACGATTTAGTTGCTAAATGGTTTCTTGCCCAAAGATCGTTTCTATGATGTTTTCATAACCAGATGACATGAATGTTACTCCACCAGGGCATGAAATATAAGAAAACAGGACGCTTCTCAAACCTTGAAAGAAAAAACACATCTTCTTCAGAAAATGTGATCTGACAGGAGCCAACAGCATGAACCCATATTGCTTTCTCATGATACAGTCAGATAAAAGTATCAAACTATGTTAAAATGCACCAGAATACAGGAAATGCCATCGACTGTGTTAACAGGTGATTATATTTTAATGCACAATATCTATCACTACATCATGTTACTAATATATAATAAGGTTAGTAAACATTTGATTCAAAGCACTGCAGAGGCTATAAATATAAGTGCAGGTGCAGGTACTGGACAAACATATCTTTTATTCATGGTGTTGCAGGAAAGTCCAATCTAGAGATACAATCTAATACAGATAGATCAACTATAAAACCATACAGAAGGAGGACTCCAAGGTGGACCGGCTGAGGAAACATTTTCAAACCCAGGAGAAGACAGACAAGAGCTACGAAACCATGCAGAAGCAGGAGTCGATAGCCAGCCGCCTGATGAAATCTTTTCAGATGCAGGAGCTGCAGATCCAACGGAGGGACAATGAAATCCTGCAACTCAGAAAAGACCTGGAGGGTCTGTCTCAGCGGCTCACAGAGAAGACAAACCTGCTTTTGAGAAAACAGGATGAACTCCTGGAGAGTTCAACCTCTTTCAGCGTTGCATCTTCAAGATGCAACACTCTGGAAGCCGAGTTGAGGACAGAGCTGGCCGAGAAAGAAGAGAGCCGGGTGAGGAACGTCCAACTGATGGAGGACCAGAGGAGGGAACTTGAGGACAAGTTCCAAAAGGACCTGGCCAAGTCCCAGCAGAGGTCAGAGACAAGAATCCGCCTGCTGGAGACAAAAGTCCAACAGATGGAGGACGAGAAAAAGGAACTGGAGGACAAGTTCCAAAAGGAGCTGTCCAAGAATGAAATGTTGACAACAAAGCTACACAAGGAGGAGGAGGAGAACAAACACCTGATCCAGACAGTCCAGAGCTTGGAGACATTTGTCGAACAGATTCACAGCATTCAGGGGTAATCAATGGACAAGCTCACAAAGGCCCTGGCCAACAAAGCAGAGAGCTGTAAGACAAAGACCTCGAGGACAACAGGATCCTGGAGAAGCTCTGTCTGAACATGAAGAAGAAGAGGAGAGGAATCTTCTTCTTCAGGACAAAGAACCAGGACGAGCAGGCAGTGCTGCAGAAGATGAAGGACAAGATGCACGAGAAGGAGAAGAAGAAGGAAGCCAAGCGGGAGAAAGAACGTGAGGAGAAGCAGAAGAAGAAAGGTTTCTTGAGCTTCATGCACAGAACAAAGAGGCATGACGGCCACAAAAAAGGTGGAGGAGGCTGCTGATTGTTCAACTGAGGTTGGACAGTAGCACCCTTCATCCATCTACCTCACCTCTGTCCTTCCTCACCTCCAACGTAAAAGGGTTTTCTCCTGATGCTCCCACAATATATATGAGATCATTAAGTGTCATTAAGTATATAGTACAATAAACCAAAACCAATTGTAAAGTGAAATCTGATAACATAAATATGAACTTTACCCAAATAACTATTTTGTATGTATTTATTCTGTATTTATTCCAGCAAAATGAGGATACATTGTCTAAAAAAACACACACACACACACATATGCTTTACAGAAATGCTTCTTTCTAAAGTATATTCTTTCTACAGACTATGATGCTATAATCCTGAAATTCAATGTATACCCATTTCATCAGTATGAGATTATTATGAAGATAAAGACAAAAAAAAATAGGACTGCATTTGAGATCCATCATCCAAATATGTAGCATCAACACAGGTCAATACGTATCTACCTGCAACAGACCAAGAACACCCTCGTTAAAGTAAATATTTCCGTTTACTGTTGAAACCAATATATCTTTTAGTTTAGCTGTAGCTGAAACATAATGTAATTGTCCTCAAGCTGCTTTTTTGATTTACAGAATACGATTTTACCTTAGAAAGAATTAATGTTCAGATTGAGGCTGTGAGATGTGTAAATAATAAAAATAGCAAATGATGTCTTTAAGCTTTCTGGGTGTAATCGTGTTGTTAGACTTAAGCTCTACTCATCTTCTGCATCGATCCACATTAAAAAGATAAAAATTAAAAACAGAGTGGCAGCCGTGACATAGGAAACAAAGAAAACTCTGTTGATGATTTTAGTGACTCTGGTCCAGTAGCCGGGCTTCCCTCCCTCCTTCCTGCTGCTGAGTACAGTCGGAGTGTTCTCCACCTCCTCCGGCTCGACCTTCTCCGAGGCATCGGACTCCTCCGTCTGCTGGCTGCTGCTGCCCTGCAGATGTGGTTTGGTAGACGATTAAATGTGATTGTGGTTAATATAAATAAGTCCTTCACAACACAACTCCAACCTCTTTGGCCACCGACAGCTCTTCAGATGTTTCCTCAACAGACACGTCACAGATGCAGCAACGGGGAGTCCACTTCTTCAACTCTGCAAGGATATGTTTGATTTAACGAATGCAGACTCGAATACAAGGTTTGTAGAATTTAAGCTTCATCTCACCTCCACAACAGTTACACAAGTTGGCTTTACTGTGTTTGTCCCCACCGTACTCACTCAGGCTCTGGTCTTCATCTGCTTTGGCGTCTTTCTCCAACAGATACATCACCAAAATCGTCTCCAGGAGGCTCAGCATCATCAAACCAAAAATCCCAATGCAGTAGACGGCTAAAAGGGAGAAGTCATTAATGTGAACAAACAACCACACGTTGACTCAAGATATACGCGGTTCTGCAGCTTCTTCACCTATCAGGGGAATCCTGTCAGAAGAGGAAGGCAGAATCTCGTTGAGAATGAGCTGCATCACGGTGACGGCGAGCAGCACAGTGACCTTGAAGCCGAGCTTCTCGCCGCCGCCGTCGGAGATCAGGAAGGAGGTCAAGTCCAGGCCAAAGAAGAACATGATGGGCAGCAAGAAGTTGACGATGTAGAGGGCAGAGCGCCTCTTCATGGTGATCTGTGAAGGGTGAAAAGATATTTACAGGGACTACAGATAATAAAGAAAATATGTTATACAACAGGGGGGCAGAAAAAGCATGTACGTTTTTAACATACGAAAGTGAATGAAAGAGGAAGGGGAGAATTATACATTCTGATTCTTGCTCAAGAAAACAAAGCGAAAATGTATGTAAGTATAGAGACTCACAAAATGGAGCTACTTCAGTTATGTGCTTGTACTTGAAACTTTCCACCCTTGCATGCCTTACCGTGTAGACCAGAATGCTTTGCTCGAAGCCAAAGTTGTTGACTTTTTGCTTGTGTATGCTCATGTTAATGAAGAGCCACTCGGACTGGGTCATCATCCTGCGAGACCAGTCGACGTTCCAGGAGGTCTGAAGTAACTGATCAAACTGCATGTCGCCATCTGTGAGGTTTATACAGCATATTAAAAACACATAAATATATACGTATATGCATTTGCAAAAGAGTTTAACAACTCACTAAAGTGTATGATGGACTTGAAGGAGAGGTTGCAGTTCTGAACATCGAAGGGGAATTTGTAGACTCTCATCTTGCAGTTGCTGACCACCACCATGTGGTTCCTGAGGGTGACTCTGCCTCTTGAATTCAGCAAAAGGTAAGGAGTCGGGAAAGCCTTGTTCTTCTCTGTCCTGTATGACAACAAACAAATACTTTTACACATAATACACTATCTGCAATAGTATACGGCACACCCAGTTTCTCCCATTATTTCTTTAAATATAGAAAACGTTTGATCATATCACAAATCTGTTTTTTCACACACCTTGTACAATAAAACTCACACTGACTAAAATATTTGGCATTACTTCATTATTGCATAATTACTTTGTTAATATTTTGCATTTTATTGGGAACCAATTGAATAAGGGGCAGCCACTGGCAGCTAAGGAAGACCTACAGAAAATACAGCAGTAACAACTTTGCATTCAGGATGAACATGGGGAAGGAATTACACAATTATACACAATTATACTTTAAAAGTGAGACTAGTCACTCGTGAAAAAATGAATAACACAATCTTCCTTTTAAAGATGAAAACTTCAATTTAGGAGCACCAAATAGCTCAATTAAATACACTGAGGGGTTTTGCTTATTGCTTATGTTTAAAATTTAGATAAACATTGCTTAGTTATGGATACTCTTCACTAGTTCTATGTTAAACTACACGTTTGACCATTTTGCACACACATATCCAACTTACATCTCTTCAATTGTTAGATCTGGCTTCCACATTGCTTTAGCAGGAGGATAAATTCTGAAAATACCACAAAATTCTTTATAATCCCAAGAAAAGTCTTCATCCCTCCACATCTACAGAGGGAAAACAAGCGGAAATGCATTGAAACAGATGTTTCCCCAACAGAGTGAGTGGTGAATATTAATTCAATCACAAATGTGACTCACCATATCCACCCAAATGTAAGAAACAAATTTCTGCTCCTTCTCGTTCTATGGGGAAATAAATATGAGGCCTTGAGCACTGACATTAAACAGTTAAAATACAAGCGAGTGAACATACAAGTGTGTATTAAACAGATTTGAATGGATCGGTCAGATACTAAACAATATTTTATTAATCCTTTACTGATACATACTAATGAGTCAAAACTATAATGTGCTTCATAAGCGGCCACATGGTGGTGCTGTCATCGCCAAAAACAAATCATTTGCTCCTTGGCCCATGGACTTATTTCCCAGGAGATACAATAATACATCGCAGACAAACAGAGATATGGATCTAATACAACTTCCTCGAAAGGAAATGATAATTGTAATTCCACTTACCACATCTATAATGGCATAGAGTAGCACATCCAGCACTATGATTCTCATTCATTTGGGTCAAGTTCAAGTGCTTTAAAACATCCTGATAGGTGCAGTTGGAGGATTTCCAGTCTACAATGAAAACACCACCTCCATTAGGTCCTGAAACATTGTAAAATGCAATAATAGCCGAATCCATTTCCCCTCCTCTGTTCATGTGAATGAGGCCGAGACCATGGCTTTATTAGCATGAGAAAAATGATAGGTATATTTTGTAATTTCATCCAGAGGAAGAAGCCTGCCTCAGATCCCATTTCAATTCAATTAAAAAACAATTTGTCCCCGGGGCAATTAAGGGCAGAGTAGCTGTACGAGAATAAAATGTACAAGAATAAGATATTAGATGAATATCTTCTATCCATCCATCCATCCATTTTCTACCGCTTCTACCCCGCTTATCCTGTATTCAGGGTCGCGGGGGGCTGGAGCCGATCCAGCTGTCATTGGGCGAAGGCAGGGTACACCCTGGACAGGACGCCAGTCTATCACAGGGCCGACACTTAGAGACAAACAACATTCATGCTCACATTCACACCTACGGGCAATTTAGAGTCATCAATGAACCTATCCCCATCCTGCATGTCTTTGGACTGTGGGAGGAAGCCGGAGAACCCGGAGAGAACCCACGCTTACACGGGGAGAACATTCAAACTCCACACAGAAGGAACCCGGGCCGACCCGGGAATCGAACCCAGGACCCTCTTGCTGTGAGGCGAGAGTGCTACCCACTACACCACCGTGCAGCCCGAATATCTTCTATATATATTATATATATATATATATATATATATATATATTATATATATATATATATATATATATATATATATATATATATATACAGTATATATATTAGTGCTGTCAATCGATTAAAAAAAAGTATAATTAATCGCACAATTTGCCGTGATTAATTGCAATTAATTGCTTTCTTTCTTTTTAAGAATAAAGTATGTTAATGGATATTTAAATGTAAAATTATGGAATTTATGTAGAATCAACACAAAGGAAGTATTTAAATTCAAATACTATTGTTAAATAGCAGTTTTTTTTAACTTTAAGCACAGATTCTCTCATGTGAACTACAGATTTCCAAAGAAACCATCAAGGCCATCAAAATTGACTGTCAGCTTGAAAAAGGCATATAAGAAATATGCCTTTTAATTAAAAAAATAGATATCCATATGTATAATTACTGTGCACTTTTGTAGTTTATTTTCTGTACATACCTCTCTCATCCTGCTGATAGTTCTTCAGTTTTTCTGAGTAATTGAAGAAAGGACTTCCATCTGACAGAAAAAAAAGTGTGAATGGGATTTATTTGTTTGTAAAATGGATTTCAAAAAAACTAAACAGCAGCATCTTTTCCCCTGTTACTTTTTAATTGTCAGCTTACCACACTGTGGAAAGAGATATTGCTTAAGGTTTTGTTATATATTTAATTTTAAGAAAACTTAATTCACCTCCATTGTATTGGGAAAAGCAACATCAATTCACACCACACATCATCCAGAAATGTTCCAGTTTACCTGTGACGAGGAGCAGAAAGAGGAAACCTGAAAGCATCATGACTGCGAGAGGTCGACAAGCATCTCCGGCTTCTCCGCGACTGTTTAAAGCAATAATAATATCACCGCCTTATATTGGCAGAGTGATGGGCTAGCCCTTTATTATTATTTTTTTAATCTCATTAGCCTTAAAATGGAAACACACCTTCTGCAACAAAGCTCCCAGGTATACAACACCACTGACACGTAACCACCTGTGCATTCATTTTGATAACAAACAAAAAAGTGGTTTGATTCTTGCTTTCACAATGAATATACAAGTACTCTCAGGTGTCACAGATTACTGGAAGGATTCAAGCTAAAACGCTCCCAGCTGCGACAACAACATGCTCTGTGTAAAATGGCTCAGCTTTCTATTTTAGGTGTGTTTCTACCTTAACATCCATGGTGAGACAGTGGTCCATCAGACAGCTTAGAACATCAAGTGCATATTAGAGATGCTGCAATCACACACAGAGATAAGGAGATGAAAATAACATGTACTGCCAAGCACACCAATGAATCGTGTCCATGCAAATTTGACAGTCCTCACAAGTGACCCAGAAGTCAGTGGTCCCCACAACTGACAGAAACAAGAACTTGTGTGTGTTTGGATAAGGAGTGAAAAAAGAGATTTGGGTTTCCATTTATTTGTTTAAAGTCATGCCAATATGTGATACATAGATTGTGCATATCACACACTAAATAAAGACGTATAAATATTAGATGTCATATAAGCGTACTAGAATTTTACAATACAACCAGACCAGTCCATACTGTCTATATCTGTAAAACATGAAAACACTAGTTGCAAAATACGGAAAGACTTAATTTTTCAGCTCAAACAGTTAAATGATAATCATCTGTGGCTAGTAATAACAGTTACTCAATGATATGTTCATTAAGCAGCAACGACCCCCTCTATACATTTCATTCTCCAGACGTTTCATCCACATTTTCAAACCCAGGAGAAGACAGACAAGAGCTACGAAACCATGCAGAAGCATAGTTGTGGGAAGTGGGGGTGCTGGAGGTGCGGCAGCAACCCCTGCAGGAAAGCATGCGTATTTATGTGTCATACCACTCGCAATCAAAAAATAAATATAAAAAAAAAAACTCTCCGTCCCCCTGTCTATTATGCACTTATTTAATGTTACATAAAACCTAGGAGATCTAAACAAAAACATTGTCTCATGGTAAGGGATGGATATATTATCAGCTGCTGCCGAGCAGCGTATGCCTAGTTTAATTATTTCTCTTGGTCTTTTAATGGATTCGTTATAAATTTATGCTGATGGTTTATATGCTCTGCGCAGTGCGCTGTTTTTGTTTTTGAAAATGTAGGCTAAGGCTATACTGTGCGTTTATGATGTTTTATAGCATTTGTTGTAGGCATTAGTTTAATGTCTATGAATTATGCGTTGTGTAGGCCTATGATGTTTTGAGTCAGTGTGTTCTGTCTAAAATGCTGTGCGATAGGGTTGTCTTAAGCCTGTTTTGACCCCCATATCAGAAGCTCCAATAATTAAGTTTTATTTTATTTATTTAATTTATAACAGTTTTATATTTCACGTGTTTGTTTTCACCATCAATTTCGGTGCAAGGCTGTACAGCAACATTTGTTACCTTAGCAAACGGTTACTTTGTTTGCGCTAGTATCAATCTGTGTGCGTTTTGCATTTTGTCGCCTTTTTTTGACAGTGATGTATGCCTGTGCTGTGTGCCATGCAATGCTAGTATGCTGTCCTGTTACAGAGGCGTTTCAATAAAATACAATCAATTTTTTTTTTTACAAACCTATTTTTTATGGATTTCTGGCAAACTACACCCCACTACAGCACCCCCAACCAAAACTCACTTCCCACGGCCCTGTGCAGAAGCAGGAGTCGATAGTCAGCCGCCTGATGAAATCTTTTCAGATGCAGGAGCTGCAGATCCAACGGAAGGACAATGAAATCCTGCAACGCAGGAAAGACATGGAGGGTCTGTCTCAGCAGCTCACAGAGAACACAAACCTGCATGTGAGAAAACAGGATGAACTCCTGCAGAGTTCAACCTCTTTCAGCGTTGCATCTTAAAGATGCAACACTCTGGAAGCCGAGTTGAGGATGGAGCTGGCAGGAGGGAACTTGAGGACAAGTTCCAAAAGGACCTGGCCAAGTCCCAGCAGAGCTCGGAAACAAGAATCCTCCTGCTGGAGACAAAAGTCCAATAGATGGAGGACGAGAAAAAGGAACTGGAAGACAAGTTCCAAAAGGAGCTATCCAAGAATGAAATGTTGACAACAAAGGTACAAAAGGTGGAGGAGGAGAACAAACACCTGGTCCAGACAGTCCAGAGCTTGGAGACATTGGTCGAACAGATTCACAGCATTCAGGGGTAATCAATGGACAAGCTCACAAAGGCCCTGGCCAACGAAGCAGAGAGCTGTGAGACAAAGACCTCGAGGACAACAGGATCCTGGAGAAGCTCTGTCTGAACATGAAGAAGAAGAGGAGAGGAATCTTCTTCTTCAGGACAAAGAACCAGGACGAGCAGGCAGTGCTGCAGAAGATGAAGGACAAGATGCACGAGAAGGAGAAGAAGAAGGAAGCCAAGCGGGAGAAGGAGGAGAAAGAATGTGAGATGGAGCAGAAGAAGAAAGGTTTCTTGAGCTTCATGCACAGAACAAAGAGGCATGACGGCCACAAAAAGGTGGAGGAGGTTGCCGATTATTCAACTTAGGTTGGACAGTAGCACCCTTCATCCATGTACCTCACATCCAACGTTTTTTCCTGGTGCTCAGGTTTCTCCCACAATATATACATATATATTATGTATATATGACAAAAAACACCCTTCATCTACCTCACCTCCATCTCCTCCACTCTGTCCTTCCTCACCTCCAACGTAAATATGCCTCCACCCGTCCCTCTGTGTGGAGTTTGTATATTCTCCCTGTGCATGTTTTTTTCCTGGTAATCAGGTTTTCCCACTTAACCAAAAAAAAAAATATGCACATTAGGTAAAAGGTTTTTCTCCTTGTGCTCAGGTTTTCCTACAATATATATATATATATACACAATCTCCCCCGGCAGTCTCTCTGGACTACATCAATATTAGTAAGAGACAGTGGGCAGTCACAGTCAACTCTCACGTCTGTTTCCAATTCATAAAGATAATAACTAAAAACAGACTGACCACTGTTATATAGAAAATAAAGAAAACTCTGTTGACTTTTTGAGCTACTCTGGTCCAGTAGCCGGGCTTCTCCTCTTCCTTCCTGTCGCTGAGCAGCAGGGTCAGAGTTTTCTCCATGTCCCTCAGCTCATCTGAGAGCTTCTCCAAGGCGTGGTACTCCTCGATCAGTTTGCTGCTGCTGCCCTGTAAAAAAAAAAAAAAGAAATGTTTGAATGTTTGTACGAGTATGGATTGTAATATCAGCAACTGATATTCATCGTGATTAAATTGTAACCCGATAGTAACCTCTTTGGCCACAGGCAGCGGTTGGGATGGAGTTTCACTCGTAGAACCGTCATAGATACGCACACATTCGTGCACCTCTGAAAGCACAGTTTTCCCCAAATTTTAAATAATAGGATTCAGATGAACGTATGCATTCAAAAATGTATTACAAAAAGACAGTTTCTATGCCTCTGGATTGTGTTGCATAAAAAGTCCTTCCTACAGTACCAACATTGTTTGGTATAAAATGTACTGGCATGGCGTGTTGTAATTAAAGGTATTAATGCTTTTGGAACAACTGATCTCTAAGCAAGGTCTAGCAACTCCTGAGGACTGTTAATGGCTAATTTTGAACTCTTGAAAAGCTGATGCGACACCGGGACTTACCTCCGTGACAGTTGGCCTTGCCCTGTGAGTTGTAGTCATCCCGCCGGATCCACTCTTTTCCTGCCTTGTTGTCTCGGGAGACCTGGGAGTCTTTCTCCATAAGATGCATCACGAATATCGTCTCAAGGAGGCTCAGCAGCATCAGAGCAAAAACCCCGATGCAGTAGAGCGCTGGGAGGGGAAGCAGCACGGTTACTGCAGACGAAACACCACTTGTCGACTCAGTCCAACAAAGGAACGACCCTGAGCTGCTTTACCTATAAGAGGAATCCTGTTGGACGCGGCAGGCAGGATTTCATTCAGAATGAGTTGCAGCACGGTGACAGCGAGCAACACGGTGACCTTGAAGCTGAGCTTCTCGCCGCCGTTGTCAGAGATCAGGAAGGAGGCCAAGTCCAGACACAAGAAGAACAGCACGGGGACCAGGAAGTTGACAATATAGAGGAGAGACCGCCTCTTCATGGTGATCTGTGAAATGATTGTGTCTGATGGTTGATAATCCCACTTTAAATACTATGTAGTGCACAGCTTGCAACAACAATGTCATCTTCACTGATGTGATCATGTCTCAGTTGTTAAAAGAAGGTACAGCAGAAGAGTCACTACACACAAATGTTGGTGTAAAAAGCAGTAAAATGGGGGGACAGAAGAGTTGCTGGTGGATTTGTATATTTTCAGATCAGATCAGTTTAAGAAGAAAAGGATGGAAGGGCGAAAAAGAAAAAGAAGGTGGAAGAAAACAGTAAAGCAACAAAGTAAAGGTTGATGGACCATGGAAGATGGAAGTGCAATAAATCTTTCTATCCACGTACATCCCTTTTTGCTATACATACAGTGTAAATGACGATGTCTTGGCTCGCCATGTCACTGGCGTTGTTGGCTGTGACCGTCATGTTGATGAACAGCCACTCGTACTGGGTCCGCATCACCTCGCGAGACCACTCCGTGGCTTCTGACGAGTTGTCGCTTGGCTGGAGCCGAATGTCCCGAGCTGAGGCGGTAAAAAGAGATACGTAAGACAGCGAGGAAGGGGAGGATGATACGTGGTGGAATCTGACCACATGTGTCTTTCAGTTACATTCTTCTGCACCCGCTTACAAAATGCAGTTCCCTCTCCACCCAAATAAGCATTCGGGTCACAATTGACTCAAGCGCTCACCAGTGTGTATGACGGACTTGAAGGAGAGGTTGCATCTCTGTGTGTCGAAGGGGAATTTGTAAACGTGCATCCTGCAGGTGCTCACCAGCACCTGGTCGTTCTGGACCTCAACGTCCCCTTTGTCACTGATGGTGAGGTAAGGACTCGGGGGGGCTTTGTCCTTCTCTGTCCTGTGTGAGAACACACATGTGAACACATGAGATGTCAACAAAACACCAATACTCAGATGGAATGTGTGTGTGTGTGTGTGTGTGTGTGTCACATCTACATTTCTTCAATAGTGAGATCTGGCTTCCACAAAGCTTCAGCGGGAAGAGAAATATTAGAAATTCCACAAAACTGTTTCGGATCCCAGGAAATGTATTCATTACGCCACCTCTGCCAAGAGTCAAAGCGAGAAACACACACAAATTACAAAATAATACAAATAAAACAACAGAAGTTCAGTCTCCATCATGTAGTGGAAGAACTCACCATGACAGTCCAAACATAAGGGATGAATTTCTGCTCTTTCTCAACCTGTGAACAGAGAAATATGAGCCAAAGCAAACTAGAAACCTCAGAAGCATAGTCTTATATCCCTCCGGAAATGAAATAAATTTGGAAAAACGAATAGTGTATTTTGATTATTTAGCTTAAGTCAAAACTGCAGTTACTGACGATACATATCTGGGCTCAGTCAAACAGCAGAGTTTATTGCTAACACATAAATCAATATATCAAAATACAAAGTTTGAGAATAGAGCAGCTGAAGGAACACATAATGCCTGTTCCCTTCAATCAAGCTTGTGTGTAACCACAGACTATATATCGGGCATCTAACCAACAACCCATTCAAAAGAAAAACCCATTAATTTGAAGATGATGGAACTAGAAGTACTATTCAAACAAAACTGAGAGAGTATCGGTTGTGGGCGTGGCCTATTCTGCCCAATTAAAACCAACGCTAATTGTCTTTGGAATATTTGAGGACTGGAGCTTTAATCACTTACCACATCGAGAATGGCGTAAAGCGCCACTTCCAGGTAAACCCGCGTGGGACGCTTGTAGTTTCTAACAGGCCGGGTCATCGAATACAGCTCATTGTTCTTGGTCAAATTCAGGTGGTTCAAAACATCCTGATAACTGCAGTCACGCTCAGGCTGAACAGCACCTACAGCAGGAGACGAGCAAACATGCTTTCACCTTTCTGTGGCTGCAGATTTACTGCACTTCAATTACGTGTAATTTAGACGAAACGCACGTGTGTTATGGATTCATTATCAGACATTAGCTCACACGTATCTGCAGTTACATCCAGGGCTTGCGGTCACTGAAAGGCCATTTTGAGATGGGCGTCGGCTGAACTGTGGGCATTTCATCTCATCAGTCCAATAATGATTTTGTAAATGTGAGCACGGTTGCTGTAATTTGAGTTCAAATGGGGCTCAGTCTGCTATTTATCAGCGAATAGATGTTGTTCTAATCAAGGCGCAATCTGTGTTCCTATTATTTTTGAAAACAAATGACATTTTTGATATTGATATGCTTCCTTTGCTTCTTCTTGTTTATTTTTCTCCATATTATTTTTATGAAAGCACTCGTCCTTCATTCCTCCACTATGAACCCAAGTAGACACATGCACATTTACAAAACAAGCTTTCTGAGCTCAATATCTTCCAAGTTTAAAAAGGACAACGTCTTTGAATTAAAAGGCACAGGAAATGAGTTCATCTAACCTGCTGGCGATTTTACCCTGAACGCATCATGTCAAGCAATTGTCCAAACTTACCTGTGAGGAAGAGCAGGAAGACAAACCCGGCGAGCATCTTGACTGCAACACCTGAGAATCCAAAGTCAGCGAGACGTCCGTGCAGTCACACTTGCATCCCCGTCCTCCCAGCGTCGTCTGGAAATGTCACTAAGTGTCGCGGTAATAATATCAATGCCTCATCCTGGAAGAGGGCCGGGCAAAGAACGGGCAAAAATGGCACGTCATTTATGGTCTCGTTAAATAATCTCATTAATCTGACAGCCAGACGGCGGTCACTCCTGCAGTGGTTAACACATGATCCCTCAGTGGTCTTTCAGGAGGAACAAGAGCTTTTAGGGAGGGAAAAGAGGCAAAAGTGGGCTGTAATGATGTTTAATGGTAAAAGTAAGTGGAGCTGGTGCAACAAACAAATATCTTGAATACACATCAAGGTGAAAAATACGTCCCAGTCCGTAACACTTAAACAAATAACCAATTATTGATGTCCTAATTGATGATTAATGACCACATTCTGAATTGTCACTATAATCACGGTGTAAGGTTACAGGTTATACAGTGCATTTAGATGAAACTTTGCATTTGGAGGCAAAAATCATCTTTTGTTTCACATTTTAGAGCTAATTATCAGTTTTGAGTACCGGATTTTCTTTTGGAGCAAATTCAACAATAATAAATTGTTTTAATTGGCTTCATTTTGATGAAAAAATAGGTCATTTTGGCCTCCAAAGTGCACATATACATATACAAGTCCAACCCTGAATTTACCCTGAAGTTAATTTATTATATAAAAGTATACTTTTATTAACATGTGATTTGGTTGACCCTTGGGATCACATAAGACTTTGAATGACCTTGAATGACCTTGAATGACCTTGAATGATTGCATGTTTTTCTCCGGTTTTGGCAGCTTTCCTTCCGCAGTCCAAAGACATGCTCGACAATAACACACACAAAATACACACACACACACACACACACAGAATCTTTTCATGTTCTGTTTGTGCTCAAACCGCACGCCATTTCACATTAATTATGAACTCAATTAATGGAGCTCCTCCTTTCACCACCCCAGGACAATCTCTGCTAATTATTGTGCGTAATAATAGTGTAAGCCTGTTGTGTGTACTCTAATTAAAGTGAGCACACAGTGAAATGTGTCTTCTGAGCAAACACAGCGTGCGTAGGGTCGGCAGATATCACTCATATCAGAGGTATTAAATTACTTAACGTTCAACAGCTAGCTCGGAGTAAAGCTGATGCCCCCAAGAAGTGGCTTTGAAGTACCTTCATCCCAACCCTAGTGTGTGTTTAGAGTGCTATAGTTATACTGACAATGTATGAGTGATTAAATGTTCTTTATTGATTTGTTTTGTATTAGAATGTAAAGTTACAGGTCAGAGAGTCTAGAATTATCTTTTGTTTTGAAGTTAAATCATCAACATTTTAGTTAAATTATTTATTTTGTTCTTTTTGCCTTGACTGGATCTGACAGTGATTAACAGGAAATCAGGTCATCATTAACTCTGATCTCATTCAGACCAGAGCTATTAAAGAAAATGTGAAAATTCAGCGATTGGCAGAGTACAAAAAGTAGAGCTCACCACCTTGTGGCAGCACACAGACACAGGCAGCGGCCGCCGTTAGGTCAGATCTGGAGCAAGAAGGCTGGACTACACCAAAACTCGATGTGACGTTCCCCGTCGGCCCTCTTCCTGTTACAGATGTGTTACAGATAGTGGATAAAGGTTAGTGTATTGATTTATCATTTAAGTGTAATATTTAGCTATTATAAGTGCCACACGGGAGCAATCAACCACCGAATGCAGAGCTTAGTGATTGTTGAATGTCACCAAATAAATTTCTACATTAGGAATAAATGTTGACACTCAAAACAACATATATTAACCTTGTGGTGGAAATATAAGGACACATCATCTGGGAACCATGAACGTATAAAATCGTTTACCGGCCCCTGCAGGAGATGTTGACTCTCACAAGATGAACGTTAACTTTGCTGGCGGTGCTATAGGGAATCATCGAAGGTATTAGGGTCCATCCTCTGGGGATCATGAATGTCTGTCTGGCAATATATACAACAGTTAGAGAGATTTCAGCCTGGAGCAAAGAGATGAACAGACGGACCAACAGCGTGGCAATAAAAAAAAACAATATTGCATCCACTGTGACTCGATGTTAAACAATAAAACGTGAAAGTCCTCAGGGGACTTTTTATTGGCACTGAGACAGCCTGACACATTTTTTCTCCTCTTGTCAAACATCAGATCCTCCCGTCTGAGGACGTGTTGGAGGATATCAGGCCAGAGAGCACGGCTGTGATTGGTTTAAAGTGACAGATAAGCGTGAGGTCAAAGTAGACGGAAACAGGATGGGAGGGAAAGATTAGCGGAGAGTCGATGTGAAATATTGCAGTGTAAAAAAAAAATGTGAGCGTCAGTGAGAACGTGAACTGGAGGCAATCAGTCTTACAATTGATCGTTGGATTAGATTATGTTTGTCTCCGATGGTTTTGCACACATGATTTTGGGAGGCGGACGTGACCCCATCAGAACCAGCTGCACCCTCAACATCCAATCATATCAACCCTTTTTCTTTTTTACTGATGTATCTGCAGTTCAACCTACAATGATGACTTTTTAAATGCTGATTTAAAGCTCTCCAATGGATGGTGAGTGTTTTTATTCATTAAAAAACACTTTGAGGTCTTATTATGTATTTATTTTAGCTACGAATTGATCAAGAATTCACATTTTATTATTATTATTCTACTTTCTCTCTCCCTACACATTTTATATCATCAAATTCAAAGGCAATGCACTTAACTCTTATCTTTTTCCATTACTAAATATAATAAATATTTCATCAACAGTAAAAATCTCGGCACCACAAACCACATACAACAAGATACTGTGAATACATGGCTACTGTGGTTTCTACTGGGAACTTTTTACATGACGTGTTGACAAGTATTCCAAGGTGTTATTTCACATTTCTAAGTGTTCCATGCGATGAAGATGAGCGATAGAAACAGTGACACGGTGGTGACATAGAAAATGAAGAAAACTCTGTTGATTCTCGTGGCCCAGTGGCCGGACGGCTCCCCTTCCTGTCGGCAGTTGAGGTTCTGAGGGTTGAGGGTTTTCTGCAGGTCCTTCAGCTCCTCCAGGATCAACAGCAGCGCGTGATACTCTCGAGACTGAACGCTGTGGTTGACCTGCACAGAGCGAGAGGCACTAAGTCATGAGAGAGTTGGTTTATTCATGTATTACAACTCAGGGGGGAAAGAATTGTCGCGTGCATGTTGTCACAAAGGATATTTACTTTTGTTGAATTAGACCTTAAATATGTCTGTACCTCTTCAACCACCGGTATCAGTTCATGCGGTTTCTCACCACCCGATGCTTTACAGATGCACGAACAGCAGGTTTGTCTCTTCTCCACTGAAAACACACAGTTGAGTCACAATTATGCTGCAAATAAAAATAAAATCTACGTGTTTTTTATTTTATTTTATTACATTTCTGTGACTACATATAAAAGAAAAAACAGCCCCAGTTTAATGAGTTCATTAGGACTTGATTAGATATGATCAACTGTGGCTGTCATGAGATTTAGATTCATATTCTGGAAATCGCTGATTGAGGAAAATTAGGTTACTAAGCGACCAACAAGATCCGTGTCTCACCCGTGTTACAGTGATCGATTATGTCTTTCTCCTGTTTGTCCTCCCAGTCATCCCTCAGCCTGAGCTTCGCCTGGGATGACGAGTCTTTCTCCATGAGATACGTGACCAAGATGGTCTCCAGCAGGCTGAGCAGCATCAGAGCAAAGATCACGATGCAGTAGGTCGCTGAGAGGAGGAGACGGGCGATAACCACATTACGTTTCAGTGCCTCCAGCTCCTGACTGTATGAATCATAATCCAGTTAACCAGCCGGCCCTTGTACGTGTGAGTCACTACCTATGAGCGGAGTCCTGTTGGACATGGAGGGCAGGATGTCGTTCAGTATGAGCAGCAGGACGGAGATGGCCAGCAGCACGGTGACTTTGAAGCCCAGCTTCTCTCCCCGATGGTCTGCGATGAAGAAGGAGGCGACGTCCAGACTCAGGAAGAACAGGATGGGCAACAGGAAGTTAATGACATGGAGGAGGGGCCTCCTCTTCATGGTGAACTAGGGAAAACGGGTTCAGAGGTCAGACTAGATCGACTAACAGATAGTATGACATGTCTGGATTCTGAGGTGTCAGGATCTCAAAAAGATTTTTCTTTACTTTGTGTGCACAAATAAGGAATTTTCTCTTGAGTTTCTTCATTTAGTTTCACACGAATAATCAGAGAAACATTATTTAATTCCGGAGCAGCTGAAAACATTCTTTAAATTGTTAATGTTTGTTTAAATAGAGAAAGGAAGTTACTGTCAGGATCAGCACTGTGGAGCTCTCCAAGGTGCTGATCATCCCGGGAGCAGCTAGGGAGCTGTCCAGAGTGCTGCAGAGTGCAGCCAATAACTTCCTGGTCTAATTTCACCTGTTTTCACCTTCATATATATATATATATTCAACATCTTCAGTCTACAGTCTTACAGTAACTTGAGTGTGAATAACTTTATTCCAGATCAGAAATCTGCAAAATTGGCAATATTTTTCTTGTGATTCAATATGAAATTTGTAAAACTGACTATCTAACATTCTCTTTATCTCTTTATTTGCATGCACCACCTAAATAATGTACAATTTACCTAACTGGAGAACAGAAATTAGTGGCCACACATTTGTTTTCGTGTCTGATCATATAATATTGTATATATACAGTATACACGTACAGTGAATATGAGCTGTTCCCACAGTTTATCGTCAAAGGTGATGTTGTGGCTGGCGACAGACAGATGGAGGAACTCCCACTCTCCCTGAGACTTCATCAACTCTCGGGAAAACTGCGTGGCTCGAGACGAGTTGGAGAAAGGAAAGAGACGAATCTCTTCGACTGACCGGGGAGAAAGAGAGAGTGAGAGCCGATGGAAACACTGAGACAGTCATACGCCCCAAAAGATGACACTCTCACCCGAGTGAATTGCAGACCCGATGGAGATGTTGCATCTCTGCGTGTCGAAGGGGAACTTGTGGACGTCCATCTTGCAGGTGCTGACCACCTTCATGTCATCTTCGGAAGTGACCGTCCCGTCGTAGGACACGTACATGTACGGATTCTGAGGGGATTCATCTTTCTGTATCCTGACACACACACACACACACACACACACACACCTTTTCATGTGATGTTTGCGGATCATTCGCAGCTGCTATTTCACGTTAATCATTAACAGAATGAATAGACGGCGGACCTCCTCCTGTCACAACCTCAGGATGATGTCCATGACTTATTATTGGGTTAACAATAGTATAGAAAATGAGGTTTACTTTAATATAATACAAAGAAACACCTCCCATGTTGAGCAAACCTTTCCTTTCCTTTGCACTCGTGATTTAAACATGATATAACATTATATAAGTAGTGAGCTTTAAAGGTGCTGGTGGGTGGAATTTGATAGCTTTGACCCAGGCTTCCCTCTGTTTCCAGTTGTTTTGTGCTAAGCTAAGCTAACCAGCTCACATATATGTGTGAGAGTGTTTTTGTGTATATTTCCATGTGTTTTTGTGGCGTTCTGCAGGCTCACATCTCATAGATGAAGAGGTCCGGTTTCCAGAGCATTTCCCGAGGAACAGAAATCTGTTTGATTCCACAAAACCGAGTGGGGTCCCATGAGATACGTTCATTGTTCCACATCTGCAGGGTATTACATGGGTATATTGGAGAAAAATAAGACACAGCGAGTCGCTGGTGACCAGTGTTAAATCATGCATTTTAATAAAAACTCACCATTGTTGCCCAGATGAAAGGAATAAAAGTTTGCGTTTTTTCAATCTGGGAATAAAAACACAAGTCAGAACACGAACAGCTGCGTAACAACTCTTTTGTAGAATCACACACCAAATAAATGTCACACCTACCACAGCCAGGATGGCAAAGAGGAAGATGTCCAGCTGCACCATGGTGGGTTGTTTGTAGTCCAGAACGGGCCGGGTCATCTTATACATGCTATTCTCCGTGGTCAGGTTCAGGTAATCCACTACATCCTGGTAACTGCACACTTTCTCAGAGGATGACCCGTCTGCATTCAGTTATCAGAGAAAAGTCTTAAAACTTGGATGTAAAAATCAGATTTTCTTCATTTTAGTTTGGTTTTAGGTTTTATTTCATTTAATTTAATCATCCTATTTGATTATTATACATTCATTTGTTTGCATGATGCTAATATTTTGATTATATTGTCTTTTGTATAACCTACTTTAGGTTTATTACAATAAACTAAACTTAATTTATTTTTTACTTCTATGTTGAGCCAATAAGGAACCCATTATGCTTATGTTTGCTTACATTTGGGTGTTTTTTTTCTTTCTCATAAAAATAATAAAAAAAAATACATTGTTAGTTATATTCTTATTTTCATTTTACCTTTAAATGTACTGTTTTCTCCTCAATCAAAATGAAGCAGGCATTTCTAGTTCAAGGTTTGCACTGCCAGTGACACATCCTCAAACTCTTTTATATATCAGATATAAACAGAGCTAGATTTAGGAAAAATGATGAGGCAACTAAATAGTATTTCTGTCAAATGAGGAATCAAAAATCATTTCCAAGGTTCACAGACATAAAAACACGTCAAAAATCTTACCCGTGAAGACCATCAGGAGGAGAAAAGCCACTCGTCTCATGTCTGCTGCCGTCAGTGTGCAGCCTCGAGGCGAGTGCCGATGTAAGAACCGGACCGAATCTGTGACGACGGCTCGGCTGAATGAATGACCCCTGCCTGGAATAAGAAACCCCTCCCATGGTGGACAGCAGGGATTGATGTTGTAATTGGTTAACAGAGGAGGGGGGGGGGGGGGCTATCAGAGGAGTTCATCAGGCCTCGGTTTGACTCTCCATGCAGGCGAGATTGAAAGTAACAATAATGAAACTAAGTGAAAGGCAGATGGAGAACTCATTTGAAGAGGAGCCGTAATGTGAATTTACAGCTTGCTTCCAGCTTATTTGACACTGGTGACGAAAGGTTAGTGGGTGTAATTCTCCACTTGTGGGGGGGGGGGCACATACATTTACTGTAACACTGCCAACATGCCGTAATCAAATGAGAAGGCAAAATCCAATTAGAACAACGGAGTAATAGAATTATGAACACTGGCGCCATTTAAAACCACTCTCTCGTCAACATCCCGCTGACGAGCTCGACGCGGCCCAGCTGAGAATTAAAGCTCATTTATTATTTATTTGAAACAAAATCATGCAGTTTGGATTCTGGAAAAAAGGGTTTTGTGTTTTAATGGATTTCACACATTGGAGTGATGGCTCACACTAAGGACTGTTCCTCCTCATTTTGTCTCATCAACAGTCCAAAACCCAAAGATATTAAATGTTTAGCCAATGATTTTCTGTCATTTGAGTGAAGAAGTCGTTGAATGAATCGATGGATGTGTATATTGCAAGCAATGTAAACACAACTTTAACACCTGATGAATTTAAGACCAATATTCACTCTCCTTTTATGTCTGTTTTGGTCTCCACCAGCTAAATGCTGCGCTATGTACATCGTTAGTGTTGAGGAGGACGCGCTTTTAGAGCTTTTATAGCAGGAAAGCACCTGCTGAGGCCCAAAACCATGCTTATAAGAGCAGTGAGGGCGAACTAAATCTACTGTTAACATTAATTAGTGCATCTTTAAATAATAATGAAACAAAATATTGCTGCTTTGTTTTTTCTTTTGGGCTTTAGTTCTCTTGGTTTAGTTTTCTTTTTTAAATTTTAATATTTAGACCTGGGGAAACAAGTGTGGTGAAAGTAATGCTTGTGGAAAACCCTCCTTTTACTGCTATAGAAGAAACATATGTGACGGAAACGGCAAATATAACGTATATAAAAAGGGAGAAATGGCCTATGGAGAAAACCCAGTCAAATGCAAATAATGCAGATGAATATTTTTAATTTCTTCTGGTGATTTCCAGTCTTGAGAAGTTATTTTTACTGGTGAAATAAATACAAATTGAGCACTGTGCTGGGAAAATGCAGCAGAGCGGAAAATAATAATCACATAAGTGGGGCGAGGAGTTTGAGTGAAGGTGACCATGTTAGGAAAAATCTCAGAGCAGAAACATAATCCTGCTCTGATTGATGAATCTTTCCCATAAAAAAAAGAAAATTAAAAATCAACAGGAAGTCACTCTGACCTTTTAGTTGCAAAAACCTTTATTGTATGTTTGATGTTTTTCTTTGACATTTTTACTCATAGTTCTAGAAAAGTGGAGGTCTTGCGGATTCAGGACCCACTCCTTTTGATATCATACAGCGAGAGAACGGCTTCGTCTACACATTCGGACCGTGATCACATGACTGTTTGCAGCTTGTATATATGAAGTGCAATCCTCTTGACCGTAACACTTTGGGTCAAGTAGGGAAATAGGGAGCCAGCAACCGATACGTAACACTGCAGAAGGATATGGTCCAGCTTTATGTGTGTGCAGTGATCCACCATCAAGTATTCTACTGGCCGGCTTAGACTAACATGCTTACTCTACTTTCACCTCATGCACCGCCAAGAGTGTCGTCTAGGACACAGAAAATAGTGCATTGCCATTGATTTTGAATTATTCGCTATGTGAAGGCGCATGTGTGCGCGTGCGAGTGTGTAAACCTTAACAGATGTTTCACATATTTTCATCCACATTCTAGTAAACGACACAGTGTTTTGCAACAAATTAAAACACGGCAACGGAGAACGTCAACAACAGGTGAGCTATTCATTTAAGTTACGCAAAAACAAAACAACTAAAAGCTTCACAAAAGGAAGACGAAAAAGGGTTTTATCAGGATGATAATAATAATAATAATAATAATAGGAGGATGAACAATATGACAGTTAACCACGGTGTGGCCTAAATATCACGTTTAGGTTTTTAAATTCACTGTAGTGTTTTTTCCACACAATAAATCCCTTTACAATGGCAAAAATTAAAATAAAAAAATAACAATTAAACACATTTAAATGCACAAATTTGAATGCAACAGGTCAGTGCAAACACAGTTTTTGTTTGAAATGCACGTGAGCGTCCTCCTGCAGGAGAAAAGCAGGATTTATCTTTATTGCTTGGTTGTACTTGTTGGTTTCCAGTTGCACTACGATAATACTGACATGCTAAGATGGAGCTGCAGAAGGAGAGGATGGCGATGTGTGTCCGTTTGTGTGTGTTTGGAGAACCAGGTTAGGGTTCAAAGTTCTTGTTTAATTCCAGTTTAGATGACGATTTAAATGTCTCGTACATTCCCCTTCTGAGAGATCCACGTTCATCGTCCTACATTCTCGGTAAAATGTCTTTTTTTTCTCGTCGTTTTCAGTCCATTTCTGTTCATTTTGGCCGCCATTTTTTTGGGCTATTTCGCCGCTTTACAATCCGACCGCTTCTGCATTCACATTCAGCAGCGGCTGTTTGAGAATCGTGGCGGGGATGAGAGGGAAAAACATCAGCGGAGGTCGAAAAGCTGCATGCGAAGTTGAGACGAGAGTCAGCGAGTTTTAGTTCACTAAGATAAGGTAGTCCGGTGTGAGCTGACTTTTTAAATAGTGTCAGAAAAACTCGTTCAACATACAGTTTATAAGAGAGCAGAAGAAGTACGTAAGTTATAAATCAGATTGCCGATCACAGTAGCCCCTGACTGTTTGGCTGGTAATAGAGGAGAGGAAAGGAGCAGCATGTATTTTTCTAGAGATAGTGTCACGATACACAGCTCTCATTGGTTAGACCTAAAGGTAATAAATAATAATGTAGCAGTAGGCTAATTAATCCCACAACACGTAAGGTCACAGACAAAGAAAAGACGAAAACATAAGACCTGTGATGCCCACTTCCCTCCTCTTTCTCCTCCAGCAACACAATCAATCCAGGAAGTGTTCACACAGATGGAAAGGTGGAGGTGGGGGTGGAGGTGGGGGTTCCCTGCTCAGTGAGGACAGTATCCAGTGATGCAGCACTATGGCAGGGTAAGAAGAAGAACTGACTCTGGACGGAGAAGTCTGTGTGTTTGTGTGTGTGTGTGTGCGTTCGTTTTAGTGTGTTACACAATGAGTGGTCCGTGGCGAGGATGTTTCGGACTCTGGCCGTCCCTGTTCTCGGGCCCCTGCTCCTCCAGGTTAATGTTGCTGGTGGAGGTGTGGTGGGGGCGGGGCTCTAAAACAGGCCTGTAGCCCCCGAGGTACATTAGACCTAAAGGGGAAGAGAAGGCAGGGAGAGAGAGAAGGAAAGAGGGTTATGTTGCTCTTGAGGACACAGTTGTATTTCACCAAGACCTGACAAGGGAGGAAAGGACTAATATAATTTTATTATCATGCCTTTTTCCCAACCAACCATTGATCTCGATGCTGCCAACTCCTAATATCGCATGACAGCAGTGGACGAACACACATTTGAATGGAGACTAATGTCTAAGATGTGTGTGTTTGATCCCGTACGTTTGCTTCTACAAACATACTAAATGTAAATTCCCTCTCTTTTCTCATCTTCTGAAGCATTTCAATATTTTGATGACTCATCCTGCAGCTTGGCCACTCTAGGGGCAGGACAATAATCAATATACATATGCATCATAATCTACATTTCATCTTGTTTGTTGAACAAACACAATAATATTCTATATTGTAATAATTTGCACCCATGAACCTGACTCACAGTGAATAACGGTAAATATCAGCCAGGGCATGACATTAATTATTGAGAGTTTTAGGTCTCGACCACAAGGAACATGAATAATGAATAACATCAGCACTGAAAGCTGCCTCACCTCAGAAAAAAAAGAGCATCACATTATATTTGATTACTGAATGAAATCATCTTAAATAAAACTAACATGATAAACAGACAAAAAGGGGTAATTTAATAAAATACTGTGATCGTTATGGTGCATGCAAACTGTGATATATGACCCCGGTGTCTGATCTACCATCTAGCCATAACTCCATACCTAGTCCTCAATGTGCACTGGGCACGACTCCTCATCTGTCCATCCGAGAGAAGGCGAAAGAAGGAAGAGAGAGAGACAACGGAGAGGAGAGAGAAAGAACAGAGAGGTGGGAAGGGAAATGTCCAGGAAAAGACAGCAGAAGACATGAAGAATGACGGGGGGGAGAGAAACAAGAGAGATAACAGAACACTTTTACGACACAGATAGAGAAAACATGTCACACCATCCACCATAAAAGACCAAAGGGGTGACGTTCAAGGAGATGGAGGTAAATCAGGGAGGTTTTGAGCGATGAGAAGGATGCAGAGCTAAAGGCTGCGAGGCAACTTTGAACCCTAAATTACTCGACTGTAAATTAAACAACCAAAACGTCCAGTAAATAAGGAACAAAGTAGCCCGTCGAGCGCTACGAAGCAGGGAGGGGGATAAGGAGAGGACGGGAGGGAAGATGGAGGGGCGTGTGAATGGGGGGTTGCAGATGTTTGGCAAAGCGGCTCGGAGCTGGCAGACGCTGAACATGAACGTCAAACTCTGGGTTGGACTGCACTCTCTTTTTCTCTCTCTCTCTCACACACTCACGCAAACAGGAAACACAGCATGCAGAAGGTGCTCTTCAGACACTCATCACACACACACACACACACAACCACACAGGAACACACCAGGGCTTCAGCTAAAGGAGGGAGAGGAGGGAGAGAGTGCACAGCTAACCAGCACCGAAGAAGCAATGAAGCACCACAACAACACCAGAGGGTAGGGATGAAGAGAAGAAGAGAAGCTCCAGATCTTCATGCTGGGCAAAGATGCTACAAAAACTCCTCTCTGGTCCCCAACGGCAACTAAATCAGTTTTTCTTATTTCTTTCTGGCTTCAATGTGCATTAGCGTGTTGCTAACGTGCTGGAAACCCTCTGTTACCCTCCTCATCTTCCTCCCCTCCTTCATCCCCCCCCACCTGCTCCCCTCGCTCTCATGCCCAGTCCTCAGTTCTCATCGGTCCATGTTCGAGAGGTATGCCACTCACCGGCGAATCGGCTGTCGGAAGCCTGCTCATTATCCAACCCCAAAGAGGGCGTGTCACAGAGGGCGACGCCCTGATTGTTATTGGCCAACTCTGGACACCTGCTCCGCCCACCTGCAAGCGAGGGCAAAGGTCAAACAAGAGCAGCCAGGCACAGCGGGGGGTGGGGGGGACAGGCAGGGTGAGGGAGGGGGGAGGGAGGGTGTCAGAGATGATGGGGGGGAGGTCGGCCATGCTGGAACGGCATTAATAAAAATGATAAATGATAGAATATTTCTGCATTTTACCACCATGTCTTAGATGGCGTCTTTAAAAAAACTCCCTGTAGAGAGATTTGGTCAGTAGATTCATGAATTCTGAGAAATATAGGAGAGATTTGTGAATTTTCTGTCTTCAAACTGGCAGTTTGGGCCTTTTTCCAGGTATATATTAATTTATCGGTTAGTTAATTATTCGTTCAAACAGCAGCATGACTGAAAAAGTATCAAGGTTGGAGAATATCATTGCATATTCATACAAAAAGTTGCTCTAATATTTATATTTGTTGTGACTTTAATATCTCTCATCATGTTTAGTTAATGTGGGCAATATTTTATATAAACTTTGCATTGGTTTGCCTTTAATTCATTGGACTGCTGCATTATTTATAAGTTTTAATTGTTTTTTCTCCCTGATAATGATAACATGTATCACGATTGAAGGTTATATTGCCCATCATCTATTTTTTTTAAATATTTGATATAACCAGATTAACCACACTTTGGAAAACAAAAGGAAAAATAATCCTAAACAAATATCTTATCATATATTGAATGTTTTTTGTTTTAAAGCTGCCACTCTACTATCCTATTAATTTATCGGCCATCAATCAACACAGAGTTTACAGTGTATTTCCTCATTAATTAAGCCTACAAATGAGACAGATATATTAACAGAAACTGTCTGGAGTAGCGTTTTTTTCCTGCCTTTTCCAGCATGGCCAGATAACACTGACATGTGTGAATACGTGCCTCATGCCTGCAGCAAGGCTGTGAATGTGCAAGCCCAGTGTGTGTGTGTGTGTGTGTGCATGTGTGTGTGTGTGTGTGTGTGTGTGTGTGTGTGCTAATGAGGAAGAAGGCGACTGGGTGATTGGCAGCTCAGCACAGAGACACAGACAGGGAACATACAGAAGCTGTCTGGCAGTGCTGGTGCAGATGCAAACATAACATCCCACAGCGCGTGTGCACATTCACAGTCTGTCAGGCAGCACAGGTCCCCTCGTCTCCTGAAGAACTCAAAGGTCATTCGGTAACTCACAGGTGCACAGGTAGATCGATTCAGTCTTGCCCCAGGTGTCACACACACACACACACACACACACACACACACACCACACACACACACACACACACACACACACACACACACACACACACACACACACACACACACACACACACACACACACACACACTCCACAAAGAAACTAATTCACATCGACACTATTTCTGTTTAGTGAAGGAAGCCTCGTTGTTTTTGCTTCAAACCTTACTGGTCATTGACTCACACACTCCGTACAGCACAACACTTTCTTTAGCACTCCATCACTCTCTCTTTCTCACACATAGACACACACACACACACACACACACACACAGATGGAGCATGAAGAAGCTTTCCCTTCATGATGCAGCAGCTTTAAAAAAAATGGTGCAAAGCAAACACATAAATGAAATACCTCATAAAGTAAATCCACATGCACGCATGCACATGTACTGAATACAAATATTTATATAGAGTTGGATGTCATGCAGATGCAAGTCAGTGGCCCGGAGTGCAGCAGAACCTCAGCTATACAACACAGGATGCACATACTTCCTGTTTGCCAAGAGGAAGAATGCTCCGAACGATTTTTCCTGCTAATTGCTTGATTACCGGTCATTCAGTTCCACAATAAGGAAACACTGATTGTAATATTATTACAGATTATTATTAAAAGCCACTGTCAGCTGTGTAATAATCCAAGGGTGGATCATCTGAAGGATGCCAGGTTGGTATCAGTTTAGTCTTTTATTAGCTTTATTTATGTTTTGTGTTGTTTTGCTAAACCACAATTACTAGTTTTCTTCTTTTTTTTTTTACACATAAAGTTATTAAAAGGCACCATTGCTGAGTTTCTGGTTTCACTCTCAGAGTAATGGAGGCCAAGTCTTTAAATTCCTTTTCTAAAGTAAAACCATTTTATATGTTTGCGGTGTTGAAATCAGAGTCAAGGAGCCAGCTCTTGCCAAGTCCAGGTTTGTGACCATTGAAGAAGACGACAGCTGGACAATCACTGACAACAGGTCTGGAATTAATTCAAGTCATTTCAGTATTTTAATTAAATCTCAAGAGCTCAGCCTTCACTGCGAAGTAGACGGAGGTTCTAGTGCACCCAGACTGCGTGTGAAGCCATTCACTCTGGTTCAGATACTGCATGTTGCAGTGGTTTCAGCCAACGTCACGTGCATTTGGAAAGGGACTGCCCCATCTAGAGGACAATATCTGACATAGGATCCCTTTATTTTGAATGGGTTGTCATCACTCAGCCATGACTCAAAAGATATACCAACAGCAACAAAATATCAGGTCGCCCACTCAGTCCACAATGTACAGTTTGTATGGAAAGCTGTATTTCTTTTTCACATGGCCTGAGAGCAACAACATGCAGAGGGAGGTGAGAGGTCAGGGGTGAAAGGTGAGGGATGGTCGCCATAGTTACCTTTTCCATTAGAAGGAGAGGAGCAGTCCTCTTCAGTGACATCGTTTCCCTGGTGAAAACAGAACAGTTGGCTTTGTAAGACTTTATTTAAGTTGGATAAATACATAAAATGTGCATTAATCACACCCTGCTCTCACCTCTGAGTCCTGCTCTTCAAGAGCTACTGAGTAGTTTTGTTCCTTTGGCTCCTGGGAAAACTCCTGAATGAAAGAAAAGATACACAGGGAGGCATTCCGATGAGGAGAAAACCCGTTTATGATAAATCTCAGGATCTTGCGGCTGTTTTCTCCTCCATCCATCTATCCATCCCTCCATCCCTCCATCGCTGGATGCCTCACCCCGTCCTGCTGCGACGGTCCTCGGCTCTCCATGGGGGCATCCTGGTTCTCCTCGCCCTCAGCATCTCCCCCCTCGTCCCCCCCGGGCTCGCCTTCGGCCCCGGCCAGGTAGGACCCTGACATGGAGGACATGGTGTCAGTGCTGATGTGGGAGTGCTGCGAGTGGGACGAGGCCATGGACATCACTGACTGGACCAGGCTGCTGCTCACTGGGTCTGACAGACAGACGGAGACACACGTCACGGTTGGGCTTCGGGTTTTTTTTTTTTCTCTGGATGCCGGGTGAGATTTCCAAAGTGAACCCACTCTCACAGAATTACCAAAAGCAGAACACTTATACAACAATGATTGTCCTTTCTGGAAGGACTGCATGAGGATTAGCTATGTAGAAGTGATTGTTTCATTCCAGCTGGAATAACAGGCCTCTCTTCCTGTTTTGTGTCGAAAAGCAATCCAGCAGAATTCCCATAAAATCAGGGAAACATGAAATTAAAATTAGCTCATGCATTGGTATGTATTTCTTTATTAAATAGATATACAAATATTGATATTTGTTGATTATTTGTGCATAAGAGATGTAGATTGAGTTATAAATTTAATTTAAAATTTAATTAGTCTTTCTTGCTGTGTGCCGCTGCAGCTTTACAGTAATCTGATCACAGCATCATATTCAGACTTGTGTGGTGGAAACGGAAATGTTATCAGACAACCGTGTAAGATTGCTGCCGAGGCTTTTAGTGACGTCGACATTTTAAATCACTTTTATGTAATAAGATGCACGTCTGAAAGAGGATTCAATACATTATGAGCTTCTAGTACAGCGGACACAATATGAAGTACGAAGAAATAACGAAAACGTTTTTGTCTTTAGGAAATAAGAAGTGATTTGACAGTATTAGGATTTTTGTGGGCTTGCATTGCCATCTTCATGGGGGAACTCTTTGAAGGTTATGACCTGGTTTTAAGGTTCTGTTCATATTATGTTTAGGTTAAGTGTACCTTCAGGGGAGGTGATGGTGGAGGAGAGTGGGGTTCCCGTGCAGGACGACTGGTCGATGGCTCCGGACGAGGACAGCGTCAGGTTCTCGCTGTCTGGAGTGACTCCGCTCTGTCAAACAACACAAGCAGTGGTAAGAGAGGAGCTCACAACAGCACACATATACACACACACACACACACACACACACCTCCTGCTGGTCCACGGCGAGTTTGTGGCGACAGGCCTCCGATTCACTGCACGACTTCTCATCCTCCTCCTCAGGAAGCACAGAGGAATTCTGGGAAAGTGACCTAAGATAAACACCGTAAAGGACAAGCTTCAGACAGAGACTTCATAACAAGAGAGGGTTTGATGTTACTGTACTTTAACAACACAGACATGGACAATTAAAAACGTTTTTTTGCTAAAAGTAGCACTAAATGCATCTTCATTGAGACGTTTGACTGTGGCTGTAATTGACTGATTAAGAGAAAACAGTTGATTTTTGAATAATAATTTCACGATAATGTCCCCAAAAACAAACATTTACTGTCACTAATACTCACTTCGAACCACTCTTCTTGAGTTTGAGTCCCTGACTGGAGTTGGAGTGGTCTAGAGGGGAGAGGGAGCGGGCAGGTGCCGGGTGAGGCTCACTGCTGTAGGGCGGCAGCGTTCCGGCGACGTGGCTGGGACCGGAATGGAGAGGAGGGGGATTCACGGAGGAGGTGTTGAGGGGGCCGTTCAACGCCTCCAGGAGAGACACCACCTCGTAGCCAGGTGGGATGTGCTCCGACGCCTGCCAGACGAGGAGATGACACTGGTGAGTTTTCTGGGAATATGATCATTATTTCATATTTGCTCGTTTTTTTCTGCGTCATCTCCGCCTCACCGAGTGTTCCTCCGAGTCAGAGGTCTGTGAAGTGATGACGGGGTTAAAGCTGGTTGGTGACAGAGGACTGAGTTTCTTCCTCATGGCTCGGATCTGCAGCAGAGCTCTGAATGCTTAAAGGAAAAATGAGATTTTTTTTTTAATTCGTCTACCTCATAATAATTGCAATGACATGTAGAGGGATGAATTTGGAGGCTGCAATTAATCTAAAAAGGGATAATGAGCCTGAAGTGCTGTAAAATATGATTAACACTTGAGTCTCTCATTTGATTCCTTGGCTCAAAATATTATACCTTTTCTATTTTAATTAGAAATAGACATTTGAAAAGGGAGCATTAACATCAATTCCTTTCCCAGTGGCGGAAAAGCAGTTTCCAAAACACTTATTTTGGGGAGAAGGCGGGAACTCACGCAGTCTGCAGATGGGGCAGCAGTTGGCCTGGTAGCGCAGAGTGTCTGCGCAGGCGTTGCAGAGACACAGGTGTCTGCACGGCAGGATGAGTGTGTCCCGCACATCTGACAAACACACCACACACTCAGCGCTGTTGTCACTGATCTCATCGTCAGCAACCTGGTTATAAAAAAAAATAAAATAAAGACAATTTTCAAGACAGACAATTACACTGATCTATTTTACTACATTGCCTTGTCACTTCTGACGCCCTCAAAAAGGATCAGACGGCTAAATCTCTGTCTGATATTTACCTTTGATTCTTGGCTGTTGTATTTGTTCTCTATCCCGTAGATCTCCTGCAGCAGATAACTCACTCCGTCCACCTGGGAAAAGGAAGATATTGAAGAATAAAGGCTGCCAGTCTCATGGGTTCAGACGTAATTTGCAAAGCTTCCGTATATCTTTGTGTTTTAAAAACATTTTTAAAAAAAGTTACACAAAAGGAGGAAGGAAAGGGAAATAGGTGTATTTACCACTTGTTTCTGCTTCAGAGGCTTCACACAGTAGCTGCCGTCCATGTGCTGCCAAAGAAAGCAACAGTTGATTACTTCTTTGTGTATTTCATTCAACAATTCTTCCAGGAAGCTTCATTCTTTTTCAAATCCTCCTTATTCTCTGGTAAGTTGGCTGGAAGTGATGTAATGTAGCCCCGCTGCGTTTTATGTGGACTGAGCTCTGAGCCGGACTCCATTTAAAAAAATACCCTTTTATATGCTAGATTGCTTGTCAGCAAACAGTCAGCAACCAGCTTTAAAAGGACATATGTGAAGAGTGGTTCATGGTGATAACAGCAGTATTTGTTTTACACTATCCAGTTGTATAAAACTCAAAGATATTAGATTTAAAGTAATGGAAGAAGAGGACAAAACACATTTTAGAAGCTGCAAGTGTTTGGCATTTTAAAAATGTCCTGCTGTTGAGTCGTTTTGGCAATGTCTGCAAAACAGCGAATTCCTGCAGACGTATCGCGCCTGCCCAAATTCCTCTGATAAAGAACGTCTTTCTTACCTTTTCAAAAGTAGCCAGCAGTATGTGAGAGTGGCCCAAATGTTCTGAAAAGATAAAACACAGCGGACGTCTTTGCTTAACATTCTGCAGCTCTACTCTCACATGAGACCATCGGTGTAACTCACCTTCCCCCTCGTCTACGACGGCCTGCACCACCATGGGGAAAACCTCTTTGTCCATATCAAACAGCAGCTGAGAAGAGAAAGTAGATTTTTATATCTGCCCTTGTGCATAAATTGGTTTCACAGCACAGTTCGGCATGCGTCCCGGTATTCAGGCGACAGACACGGGCTGCTTACCTCCTCGTCAGCCCACTCGCTGAGGTTGACGGTGTGAGAGGGCAGACAGAACTGCTGGCACACCCCCCTCTTAAAGTGCACCGTCTCTGACTGCAGAGAGCTGTCCTGTGGCAGGTAACTGCAGGGAGGTAGTAAAAGAAGTATTTAAGGATGTACCTGCTGTGGACAAGTGGTTTCGTGCAGAAATCATTGAAAGTATTGTGCCATAAAAAAAAGAACGTATGAGTGGAAGCAAGTGATTGGATTGGGGGATTGGAATTGGTTTCCACTTACACTGGCACTCCGTTGTGAAACTCCTCTATGGCCTGGTAGTAGATGGTTATGGCCACCTGCGTGTCAGCGTCGAAGGTGAACTCTACGTTGTAGCAGGCCCGGTTCTTCCCCGCCGCCTCATCACCCGGCAGCTTCAGGTCCTCGCTGCACCTACAGGTAGAGAATAGAACAGCACCCAGACTCCATTAACTTTTGAGTGAAGAGTTTGAATCGGGGAGTGTGTATCTATAACATGAGGTGTTTTAACATTCAATAATCATAGAGAAATAATCTGCAAAAGATGGATTCATTTATTGTTTGTAATGAACATCAATTATTAACAACATGCAAATGTCTTGAATCGCTTTTTATGTATTTGTTATAGATTTTCATGGATAAGTGACAATTTTGTGCTTGCATTTTTGTCTTAAACGTTATAATTGGATGTTATATTGCTATGTTTTCTACTTGGGTTTGCTTAAAGACAGTTAAAGTTAGAATTACAAGGGAAAACATGCATATGACACTACGCCTTAAATTAGCTGTTGCGGCTTGTTATGTAAAAGTCAGTGTGAAGTGAGTCAACGGTGGTGTAATGAGGAGTTGCGTATATATATTTAGGCGGGTAGAGGTGCGTACCGTACGAGCCGCAGCGTGTCCTTGCGGATGTTTATAAGGCTTCGTAGCGTCTTTACTGGTTCCTGAGGTGGAGGGGCTGCATACGGGAACTGAAAACAAAATAAATAATAATATAGAAGTAAAATACACGTTATGACACTGAAGCATTAATCTTCCCATACTCCACGCTGACATTCCTCTGTTAACCACAGGGAATTCCCAGTTGCCCAGTGACCACGGCTGCTCCCGGTTTAACCTTAACACGAGTGATTGGGTCGGTCAGCACCAGCGAGATCCGTGCTGACAAGTGCTGAGCCGCAGCAAAAAAAATCTGCTCAGCCTGTGTCTTTCCAGGGATGGGGCTGACACTTCAGACAAGGTTTCGGCTCAGATTTTGCACACGCTGGGACCACAGGAGTGTAAAACACTCCAGGGTCAAACAGTCCGTATTTCAAGGACCAGATGAAGGGAAGATAGGGATGTGAAATACCTTCTTTTTCACTCTTGACCAACCCAATTATGATCAAAACAATAAAACCCTGGTGTAAAATCGACACATAACCTTCAAATTTGACCCAATCTGTGGTTCACGTCTCAGCACAGCGTTTGAAGCCCCCAGTTCTGCTGACTGAGCGTAAGAGGAGAGCCGAGGTGGTTGGAGGATCGCTGGAGGAGAAACATGCAGGATGTGGTCAGATACCTCCACACTACAAGCCCTCATCTGTCCATGTGTGTGTGTGTGTGTGTGTGTGTGCAGTATATAAGTGTGTTTGTGTGGCTGTGAATAGATCCACATTCAGCTGTTACACATGTGGACGCAGCAGGAGTCACGCCCGTAAACCTACACAAACAAACACACGCAGTAACAGATGCTGAAAGGGACCATTCATTAGGAAACTCACAGGAAACACTGCGGGTCTTATAATCGCATTAAAAATCACGGAAAACGCCGGAGCAGCCATCTGTGATTCATCGCACACGCTAAAATAACAATGTATTGTATATTGTTTTTCCTTTTCTAATACAGATTGGTAGTTTTCCACACATAAATCAAATGTAGAATGTCAAAATGCGAAGGTAATGTTAATACATCCCGCTCTTTTGTGGCTTTCTAAGAGTTTTGAGTTAAATTAACTGTAAATGTGGTAAACTGCTCCTTTTTTTCCCCTCCTGTGTTGCTTTTTTGTACTTTCGGGCAGAAGAGGACGTGAAAATGACATTTCTGTCTTCCCATTGCATCACATACCTGGGCTCCAAGGTGTGAGTTGGAGCTTTCTCTCATTAGCACTGAACACAAAGAGTTGTCATCTTGAAAGTTATCACGATTCATGCAGAGAGGAACATGAATGTCTTCCCCATCACCAAAACCCCCAAAATGTCAACCTCATCATCGCTGTGAAGTCAGATCACCAAAGGTAGTAGGTTTCATCCTCTGGGTACCATGAATGTATGAGCACATTTCAATCCATCAGACGGCTGTTGAGATATTTCAGTCCAGACCAAAGAGGTGGACTGATCGACCGTCATTGCAAGTAGCACGACTAAAAGTCCATTTTGTAAATCTCTGAAAACCCCTAAATATAGCCGCATCCATTATCATATTTGTAGAGCGGTGCAGGAGACCGAGAACACAACAACTGCGGTCGGCACCATCTGCTTGGAAACCACCAAACATTATATAATGCTGGTAAAGCTCCAGACACACAGAAAAATCACCAGCTGCATCCTGTGCCCACAGGAGGATTATAAACACCCAAATAATCGGGAGAAAACCTGCACTCCTAATTTTAGCCCTGGTCTAGACTGAGACAGCAGTCCAACCGAGATTGGCACACGCAGTGACGCAGCAGAGTCACTCCAGATCAGCTTCACGTCGTCAAAAAACTTTCACTCCCTCAAAGCCTTTTCAGTCCGTGACAAATCATCTCTTTCCTCTTCGGACTCCAGCTCTTTTTAATCCGCAGCTCTCGTTAGTTTGACCTTCAGGGTCACAATGAGGTTGAACGAACCCTCCGGAGGAGCCGTGGCTTATTAGCTTCTCCGTACGAGGGAGCCTGCAGACTGTCGTTTCATTTTTAATTAGCTTGATAGGATGAGACTTTGAAATAAATTTCAAATCAGTGACAGTCTGAAAGCCTGTTAACGGCCGCCGCAGGAGGCTCGGCTGCTGAAATGTATCGGCTCATGTTGGTCAAATAATGAATTAGTCGATGGACATGAAATTGTTCTAGCAGTCAAGCCTTAAAAAAAGTGCTTTTCTTCTCAGATTCCTGGTTGTATATAATTGTTATACATTTTGGTTTGGTTTTATCCCCCAAAAATTGATCAATAATGAAAGTATTTGTTGTTGCAGGCCGAGAACCTCACTTTGCCCTCTTTATACTCTAATAATCTTCATACAATTTTTGGAGCTTGGCAAAAACGTGGCCATGTGTGTGAAGTGAAATCTAAAACTCCCTGACAACTCTATCCACTGAGGAAGCTGGTGTGATGCGATCGAAAGCTCCAGAGCCACTGGTTCAAACATGTGCTGAGATTGTTGTTTGAGTGTCGAGAGAGTGTGTGAGGTCCCCTACCGCCACAGGTCGGGTCCCCAGGAAGTTGAGGTCCGTGTTTTCCCCAAACAGGTAACCCTCCGGATGGGTGGAGTCAAACTTCTCTCCCCCCATGATGAAATGGCTGGCGAAGTAACTCCCTGCAAACACGGAAACGCACTTTTAAAAACAAGCTCAACTCAAAATACATCACATCCTCTGAAAACACATATCAATGACAAAGTCGGTAGTGCTATAGTAGTGGTGAATAATTTGGTGTTTTCACATACATACAGTTGTTTTTACAGTCAAATTCTCATTCATAGATTCTTGAGATTTTGGTAAATATTTAAATAGGTTAATTGTTCAGTGAAACAAATCAATTGGCACTGAATTATTATCAGTTTTCTGATTATTAAATGGTTAATGTTGTACCTATTTTACGCCTTTTCACTTATTATAAGAAAATAAGGTTTTGAGAAAAAACAAATACAAAACATTTTTGCAAAAATCCACCAACCTGACACTTTACTAGCATGAAACATTAATATTTCCCTTAAACTCTGAACCATTTAGCTGGCACTATTATCCACAGACTGCAAAAGCCCTGTTATCTCGAGGTTTGCATCCTAAATCGTGTGGTACAAGCATCAGATAAGACAACAAAAGACAGGACAAGATAGAGTTGTTTCTCTTTTCTGATTTCAAGAAGACCAAAGCAAGTCCTGAAAGGGATCTGTGGTGGCATTCTGGCTGAAGTTGGGTAGTTACTGGGTGTACTACAGCTCCACAGTCTGTTTACCAAGAAGTTGGGTCGATGACCACGAAACTAAACAGACGTCCTGCCTTTTAAATCACAGGGTGACCTAATATCATAAGTCCGTAATAGTGGTTCATGTTTAAATACATGCTGGACAGGCAGGTTGTCTGGCATCTCTCACACCTGTTAGCGCTGGAGGGGGGGGGTTGGATGCTCTGACGTTAAAAGCCATTCACGCTGTGGAAAAAAAAAATCCACTAGCCGTCAAATCATGAACTAAAAAAAGCCACAATGACGACACACTCTCTCTTCGTCACCGTATTATTATTTACAGCAGTTGGGAGAGGCTGGCTGGGCCGAGGAGGCTTTTGTCACCAGATCCCAGAAACAGGAACTGGGTCTGACAGATCGGTTTCACTAGCAGCAGCCACCACCACCACCACCACCACACTGCAACCAGGGCCGTCTCATTACAAATTCACCCAGCCTCTGACTAATTGAGCTAAATTATGGTGAGAGGGGTGTTAATGGCAGCCACCAGCCAACAATCTTTGTTCTCCTACCTCCAGCACATAATGTCACTGCAGATCTAAGTTATTACTGTGATATCAAAATAACCCAACACGTCACATCTGACTATTATAACACTTCTATTCCCAGAGTCTGTTCCAGGTCTCATTGTGTAAGAGATGTTCATTTACTTAATGGCTTTGCTGATGATAGAAGTGAAAAGCAATTACATTATTTTCATACGATTGTGTGATGGCATTATTGGATTACAATCCCTGGTGGGAGATGAACCAAGTGATGCAATTAGAGAATGTCACATAGGGGGACAATAACAAGACAGATTCAAAACCCAGAGGTCATCTTGAGGTGTTAAGGATGGTTTGTGTGTTGGTGAACTGGGTTTGAGAGAGTACTGTTTGATATATTACCCTAAATATAGTTTGAAATGTTTTGATGCGGGTGCCAGCACCTGAAATATCATATCCGTGGAAAACCTCTAAAATAAAACAGTGTATATGTTTATATTAGAACAAACAGTGATAAAATAACTTAGGAGGATACGAATCTGATGGATATTAGATGGGTTAGTATTCTGTGCTGAAACAATTAGTCAATTGACAGAATATTAAGTGATTTTTTAAACAAAAAGGTGAAAATATTTCCAGCTTTTTTCTGGTTTCAAACGTGAATTTTTGCTGTTTTTTTTAATTTTCTATAATAAACTGAATATCTTTCTGTTGTAGACTTGTCTCCTGGGAAATTATGGTGGAAATTGATCACTATTTTCTAATGTTTTATAGACTACACAATTACTCAACAAAACAAATTAAAGATAAATTGTTAATGATCACATTTGATACCTGTGACAGCGATCTAATAAAATTGTATGTGTTTGTGTTTAAATTGTTTAGTCAAACGGCACAACATTAATCAACAACTTTGAAGTTATAAGAATTTAATTGAGTTTTTCGGCACTAAATTTTGAGTAGTTTGAAGATGTTGAGCTCACTGACATTTTATATTGCAAAAGGGATCCACAAATTAAAGGGATAATGAAAATATTATTAGCTGCAGTCCTAATGACTGAAAAAAAAACTAAGTAATTTACACTGAACACACCAAAAACTTCCACTTCTAATGATGAGGTCTTTTCATTTCCACCCCCCCTCCCTGGGATCCATCATGACTTATTTATTTTACAGACAGACTTAAGGCAGACATGATGCCATCAAATCCAGCTCATCATGGAGGATATAATATATGTATCAGACACTATGCAAATAGATAGAAATATTAAAAAAACTTGTATAATGAACGTGTAAATATGTTGCTGTCATTATCCCATCCTGGACATTTAGACACTGCATTGCCAACACACAATCATATGTAATAAATCAAAATCAATAAGGGAAATCAAGGGGGGATAAAGTAGAAAGTAGACACTGGTGGTCCCCCCTTTTCTCCACAGGTAGTACTCCAGGTTGGAGGCTCAAATGCCCCGTAGGCCCGCAGCTACAAGGTAAGGTGGTGATGGGTTTTGATGGCGATTCAAAGCACGCAAACAAAAACCCCATCTGCATTCAGTTACACCCGCCCGGAGCCCGACCTGTTGTACGGTGACTTACCAGATTTCGGCGGATAACGGTACACCGAGCTGGACGGAATGTCCACTTCTTCCACGCCTATGTTTTGTCTGCTTGTTAAAGCTCCCATTTCCAGTCAAGTAAAGACACCGCGGATTAACGGGCATAACAGTCCAGCTTCGCTTTTTGTTTCGTCCCCCTTTTTTTATATATATAAATGATTTTACTCGCTATCATTTAATCCAGTCCTCGCTGTCCCAGCGTCCATGTCTGTCGGGTGCGAGCCCCGCCGTGAATGTGACCGTCCTGGGGGATTAGTAGTTGTTCTCCAGTTGCTTATCCCTCCCCCTGGTCAGCGGCTCGGGTTTTTTTTTTTTTTTTAAGGCAGAAAAAGCCGCTGTAGTCCCTTTAAAAGCGCGGAGGTGCTCTCATGGTGCGCCGCAGTCAATCAGAGCGGATGAAAATGGAAGAAAATCTCCTGATTTTACTGTACGGGCGAGTGAGTGGCTCTAAACAACAGCCGTGTGGTCGTCGACATCTTCCGGCCCCGCTGGATGTTGATCACACACATCCCCGGTGCTTCTGGTTGTCGGATCCTGTCAAAGAGGTCTGAGGCACCCCATGACGTCAGGCAGGAATAAAAAATCCGGGGCCGTGGTTTTTGCGCAGTCCCCCTCTCTCACCAGCAGCAAGCTAGTGCCGACCCACTTTGTAACGTGACCTTCCTACGCCTAATGTGCGAGTGGCGCCGCTGACTGCAGTGCAGAGAGGACGGGCTCTGTGGAATACACCAAGCAAGAAAAGAAAAAACTACATTACCCGCTGGACATTAAAACCTCAACGACAGGGCAGACTGGCGCTACGATAAAAGCATTTTTCCGCAACAAGTAGGGTAACACAAATAAAAAACTGACGCAGCAATAATGTCTGGCGTTGATAAACTGGGGGAAACGAATCGATAAGTTATGATAAACAGCTTGCAGGGTATTTTTTGATGACACTGAACGGAACAAAGGCAAGAACAACGGTCCATTTCAATAAAGCCGCTAAGAGCGACTCCTCCTCGTCGACAGGGGGCAGTATAACGGTTACGGCTACGGAAGTGTACAGTTGAGCAGCCAATCAGAGCAGGCCAACGCGGGCGCAAAGAAAGGGGAAGGAAGCTTTATTGCCGCCATTTCACGTGAAAGTAACGGAGCAGGGACGACGATCAGCGTCGAACAATTGAAAGTATTGAGGTATAATTCGAATCAAATACATATATTGCGGATTCATAAGTTAGCAGCGAGCGTTTATTTTGCAGTAGGGCCGAACTGGGTTCGACTTCGCTGGCGTGTAGCGTTGCTTGGAGACGGAGAACATGAGCTACGGAAGGGCGCCGCCAGACGTCGAGGGGATGACCTCCCTGAAAGTGGACAACCTGACTTACCGAACTTCGCCGGAGACTCTACGCCGAGTTTTTGAGAAGTACGGCCGCGTGGGAGATGTGTACATCCCCCGGGACAGGTACACCAAGGAGAGCCGCGGGTTCGCATTCGTGCGGTTCCTCGACAAGCGTGACGCCGAGGACGCCATGGACGCTATGGACGGCGCGCTGCTTGATGGGCGGGAGCTAAGGGTGCAGATGGCCCGTTACGGACGACCACCAGACTCCATGTATAGCCGGAGAGGTGCTCCGCCACGCAGATACGGAGGAGGGTATGGCGGACGCAGAAGCAGGAGGTAAATAGTGGTGTGATCAGGCTCAGCTATGGAACTAGTTTATTCTCCAATGTTGCAAAAAAAAAAACAAACGTAGTTTTGAATGTTTTCCTGCATACTATTATATAAACCGTAATATTTCTCAAGTTGTAGCAACACATTGTTGAACTGTACCATCCCACGTGATTCCTTAAGTTATATTGAATTGTGTTGTACGTTATATTGCATTCTCTTGTACTTATTATTTTCATAATTTAGTAATCGCATGCATGTTTTTTCTTTTGGTTAATTAATAATTTGGCTAATATATTAGCTGTTCATTAAGAATTAAGTAAATACTACATATTTTACTGTTGAGTTAAAGTGCTTGTCTCCGTCACCACAGCCGTTCAGGGAGCCCTCGCCGGCGCAGGCGTACCCGCAGCCGCTCCAGGAGCAGAAGCCGTTCTCGATCCAGGAGCCGCCACCACTACAGCCGATCCAGGTCCCACTCCGACTCCAGGTCTAGGTCCCGGTCCAAGTCTAAATCCAAGTCCAAATCCAAGTCCAAGTCCAGGACCCCCCGACGAAGCAAGACAAAGTCTCCCTCCAGATCTCGGTCGTCCAAGTCGAGGAGTCGAACCCCGCCTTCCAACAGAGGGTCCAAATCTAGGTCCCGCTCCAAATCCAAGAGTAGGCCTAAATCCCCAGAAGACAACGGAGCAGAGACATAATCCAGACTTGGACACAACATGATGGTATTCAGGGGAAAGGGTGGCTTAACTATCTGCTTAAAATACTATATCTGAGATGGCTATCTGTCATCACTTGGGTTGGTATTCTGCAGTGTTGGTGCTACGTTAGTCACAACTCTGCAGAATCCTGAATGTTTTTAAACTTTAAAATATGATTGGGACTGATGTAGTCTTCAGTCCTAGTTCTGTGTGTGCTTAACATTGCTTGCATGTTTAGCCAATCCAAAGCGCACACACAGACAACAGGATATTTGGGTTGATGTGACCTGTATCACATATTTCAAAATGGGCTTTATAGTGTGTTTGGGAGGGACGTGGGGTGCTTCACTCGAAACGTTCACCTAAATGTGGAATTCTTTCCTCCAAGCTGCGGAGTCCTGTTTGCAAAGAGAGGAGGAGATGGGGGTGTGGCAGTGTGAGAGCAGTTAGTGTGTGACCCGCCCATGTGACCTGCCTGTTGCTGAGAGAGCGATGGCAGTTGCTAAGGAGCAGGTCACCGAGGCAACGGTGGTTGCTATGGAGCAGGTCGTCATGGCGGTGGTTCGGGCTGTCAGTTGGTGTATGAGGTGGTGTGGTGAGGTACGTTCGCAGGGATCACAGGCAGATGCACTGAGCACTGTTCCCACCTGTGCCTGTGGGTTCCTCCGCCTCTCACAAAGGGAACGGACCCCGAGGTTTGTTTTTCAAATTCGCCCGAGTGTAAGAGTTTTGCTAGAGATAGTTTTTTTGGGGGGGAAGGTGTGTAAACAATTAACAAAATTAGTATAAATGTTGGGTGTAATTCATGAAGATCGATGTCCAGAAAAAAAAATGCTTGATAAATGTTTGTATCAGGGGGAAGAAGATCAGATGAGTTTTGTGTTTAAATATCCAGGTCAGCTGCAGGAGTTGAGGAAGCCATTTTTATTTTGCACTTCTTAATTCAGTTTTGTCTTTCCTTCCAGATCTCGCCTTTGCCGAGGACATCAGGAAGAGTCTCACATTGAGCAAGTGGACTCCACTATTACCACTGAATGCAGACTGAAAGGTTATTGGAGCTTGGTCTAAAATGTTTTAAATTCGACTTAATTTACATAAACAAATTCTGTAACATTGATGTGATCATTGTTTGTAAAGTTGAGCATTTTGAAGGGGATTTGGAAGGTGTTCATTTAATTTTTATTTTTAAAAAATTTGATTACACTTGTACTTGTTCATAAATTTTCTTTTTTTTTAATATAGAATTTCTTTTAATAAAACCCCTTGTTTAACACTCTTTCTAAATTGTTACGAAAGAGTAAAATTTTCAGGGTGTCATGTTTGATGTTCAAAGCCTTTATGGCTACATTATACCACGTTATTTGGGGGGAAAGAAAATGACTTACTGTACAGTGACAAAGTATCGCTGTGCCACTTAATTTGTGACTTGCTAATCCAGCAGCGTACATTTTCTTTTCTGTCAGATCTCTATTTTCTGTCTGGTTAAAGTTGCTTTCCTATGACTCTAACCCTCTTTCTTGTGTATCTTTTGTGCACTAGGCGCAGTTGTGTAGCAGTTGAGTAATGCTGGTTAGCTGTTAAGATGCGGTGCAGTGCGGTGGTGACATGGTGTGGCGTGTTGCGGTGCTGAGTGCCCGGCGCTGTTCCGGGGCTCGACCCTCCGCTGCTGTTTGCCGGTTTGTAAGCTCACAGGTGTGGCAGATCATCCATCCTCTCCTGTCTTGTGACCTCTCCTTCCCTCCATGTGCTGTACATATACTCTCTACTTCTTCCCTTTTTTTTCTCTCTTTATTCTCCCCTCCCCCTACCCTTCCGTGGTTTATCCACTGTTGACAACTGGTTCTGCTGAGTTCGCTTTTTAAAATTTGGTCCAGAGTGACTCCAGGTGAAGGGTTTAAAGGGCAATCCAGGCTGATTAATGAATGCTTTTTGTGTACTTCATTCCTCTGTGAATCTCTCAAATGTCTTGTAATTGCTTCGGATGAATGCTAATAAACATCTTTGATGTTAATAAATGGTAGAATTTGTCGTGTTTTCTGAACGATTGTTCTCGATAGTTGACTTAATAATTTGGTATATGCAACCAACTGCTTCAACACAGGTGTGAAATAAATTGGTTATTTTCCATCTACAATAACTAGGAAATTCAGGAGCGTTTGAAGGTGTATTAAATATTTATAGTACCATGTTATTTATCTGGAAAATTGAGAATTGAATTGAGAAACTATGGGTGGTAGTCAGTTGTTTGCCAGTGATGTGAATTACACACAACTCAAAGGTTCTTACTGCCTTTCATTGAAAAAGGCCATATCGTGCTCTATGCTTGTTACACTGATGGACTTAACAGTGAAGTATGAAACAACTTGTGTCCTGCAGTTAAAGCAAGTGTAATAAAAAATATAACATTCTTAAATTAAATACACTTTACAACTACCCCTGGTATGATGAGTAGCATGTGGAAGCTAACGAGTGCAAATTATTGTGGTGTCGCTTTAAGCTTTTTAAATGTTTTATTTTTTTTTCCAATAACAGCTGAACACATACAAACAGCAGAGATGTTTTTATCTGGATGGGAAGAAATTTAGACCACAAGATGGAGCTTGAAGATACCGAGATGGGGACATGTCACAGATTACCACCAGCCAGCACTAAACATGTGTTTGATATTGTGATTGATTTCAACCAGACGTTGGCCAATAAGTTGTATTTAAAAGATCCAAATACAACATTTTCTATTATGATGTATCAGGGTTAATTACAGTCAGCGCATTAATAGGGTTAAACCAATACATTTGGAATAGCATTTCACATACAATGAAGTTGCTTTGGTATTTGGTGCATAAAAAAAGCAGTGAGTGAAAAGAGCTCAATCATCCAAAATTAGGAAAATGGAAAACATTAATACAAATGTGTTTTAATGCATTATTTTATTTTTTTTTAAAGGGACTATTAGAAAACATGGATGGAGAATCACATCACTGCTGGATGGGAAATCCTTTTTTGTTTATTGTCCACATTTATAATCCCGGGTGCAGACTGATTGGAGGGTGTGTCCTCCGGTGAGACCTTTACACCGACTGTAAACCCTGCTCGACTCCCGTCAGCCCGCACAGACCGGGAGACGGGAACGATACGTGACAGGTCCCGTGTACCGCCGGTGCGCTCACCTTTCTGATGGGATTACCGGCAGAAAAGTAGCGAGCCCGAGCACGTTGCAACGTGCCGTGCCAGCCCAGTTGATCCACCCGGCGGGGGTGGGGGACGTGACGCCGGGGTGTACACTCTGTGGACAGAAACGGTCTGGACCAGGGAGGGGGGGGCGGAGGATGTGACGTCACGCCCGGAGAGGAGATTGTGTGCTTCCATATCCCGTAAACGCCGCTCGTTAACGCTGATGTTTGGTGGGGGATTATTACACGCAGCGGGATGGCCAAGTGTGAACGCAGCCGGCTCCGGTGAACAGAAACAGGCCGAACGACGTCACCCGCCGGGCTCCGCAGACATGGACCTAACTTTCCTGCTGTCGGCCGCTATCTTCACGCTGCTCGCGATCGTCGTCGCGACGTCGCTATTCAACGGCTCCTCGCCCTCCGCCGACTTTGCGAGTTATTTCGGACACAGGGGAGACGGTGCGGCCGGGGGATTAGCTCAGCCGTGGGAGAATGGCCATTTACCGGACAAGAAGAAGAAGAAGAAAAAGACCGAGGACGACTGGTGTGAGATCAGCGGGAGCGCGCACGACCACTGGGATGTAGTGAAATCTGTGCTTTCAGTAAGTCATTTTAGGGGGGGGGGGGGGTCTGCTTGTTTTGTTTTTGCCTTTCATTATGTAGCCTAATTCTATCACCATCCACACTCAGTTTGCATGTCCAGTCAGACGTGGAAGAAGCACTCAAATCCGTTATAAAGATGAAAGTAACGGTGACAGAATGGGAAAAATGCTCCTCCGCGTTATATAACTTGAATTAACTGCAATTAAAAGAAGATTGCAAACAATGAAAATCTGAATCTAGTAAAATATGATGCATGTATAAAATAAAAGAAGAACAAATTGACTGTGAAAGTCCTTCTATGTAGTATCTTTATCTCATTAAGCAGGGGTGGAATAAGTATTGAGATCCTTAAATGACATTAGCAAGAGCTACCAACATAAAAAAGTTCACTTGTATTACCAATCTGAAGTATTACCTGAAAAAATGCACTGTAAGTTACACTTAAAAACACTCATTTTGCTTCATGCGTGTTATTTTATCATATTTTATATTATCAACGCCCTTCGATTAATTCCTCTGTAACAATGCATTGTATTTTATGTATGTTTCATATGTCTGGAGCTGCAACAATTAGTGGATTAATCTTAATTAAATTGATCGAAGGGCAATTAATGATATAATAGTACATTTCTTCACATTTTGCGCTGGTGATTTTCATTAAAACAAGACGGTTCAAGATCATTCTGTAGACAAAAGATGATTTGATAAATCAAGAAAATAATCTGGAAATTATTCAATAATTAAAATAATTAGCTTGTAGGTACAACACATGTAGTAGAGTACAGAGTACAATACGTTCCCCGTGAATTTAAAGTAGAAGTTGCATGAAATGGAAGCACTCATGTAAAGTAGAAGTACTTCAAATGTGTACTTAAGTACAGTAGTTAAGTAGCTTAAATGTGGTTGAGTTTGCAGACATTTTTCGTAGCCGATGTCCCTGTGACCCGTGCTAAAAGTAATCAGCACAGAGGGCATCGACTAGGAGGATTTCAACAACATAAACTGGACATTTTGTTGCGTCTTTTAGCCTAAATTGGTATCAATATACAGAAAGAAGCCAAATGGCTTTACCCTTCTATTCACCTCTTATAATGAGCCTCCTCCACACCTCTCAGCCAGCTGTCAGGACCCTCCCTGGTCTGGTTTTAGCCTCTTAAGTGCCAGGTGAGGATATCTGGATGTCTGCCTGTAGAGATGTGAAAACAGGACAGGGAGAGAGGGGTCAAATCAGCACCCAAGGGAGCAAAGTGTGATAACCTGACACCGGCGCCAAGTGTAGGCCAGATCAGCAACCGGGGGAGGTGAGGAACAGAGGTAACAATTAGTTATTTCTTTGGAGAATCCAGGCCTGCCTGCAAGGACATGCACATATTTCACATGTAAAAAAAAAAAATCTATTTGTTGTTTTTTTGTGAAATTCTGTGGAATTAATAATTGTTTGATGCCCCTCATCTAACCCCTCAATTCTCACAGGAGGAGGCACATCCCCACCCTCACACTGAAGAACTGGCAACACCAGTTGAGCCCTCCTCCTCCACATCCAGCCTGTCTGTCGCCAGACCTGGATCCAGGCATATGAGCTTAGAGGCAGACTCTTTTTCCGAGGCCTCGTCAGGGACGAGTCGCCGGTCATACATCGGGCTCTCTGATAAGGAGCTCCTAAAGTGTGCTTTCTCATACCCCCAGACTGAAGGAGCCACAGAGAGCCCGGGGATCAACGGTGAGTTTACACATCTTGTAAAAGCTGTGAGTTAAATATTTCAAATATACACAATGTACAGGTGATTTGATGTTTTTATTAAAATGTATTCTGTTTCATCAGAGACAGAGGAATCGAATGCAAACGATTCCTTGAAGTACGTCCCAGGGAAGGCGCGATCCCACCACATGCAAATGATGATGTCCTCAGAGGAGCTGGAGGAGGAGCGGAGGTCAGTGAAAACTACGAATAACGATACCACTTTTAATAAGGGAGACCCATCCAATAGCTGGGCAGTGCATTGGGGCTTTCCTGTCCAATTAAGGAGCTTCAACGAGTGTCATGCTGGAGGAGGATTTTCCACAACCTGGCAACCAAAAAAATATTAGTAATGGATTTTAACTGACAAAGCATTAATAAACAACATCATAACCATTAATAAAGAAATTTAAAACATGCCTTGTGAAAAAAGTGACCAAATATGTCTGCTAAAGTTTTACTAAAAATCAAATGTTTTGATTGATTCTAACGTTTACATTCGGTTGCCTTGTTTCCACGTAGCTCCGCCATCTGTCCAGTGTCGACTCCTCCTCTTCCTCCCTCTCCCTAATCTCCCCTACGCAGGCTTCACGTGTGTTTGTGTGTTGTTGCCATTTAACTCCACGTTTAGCTGCTGCAGCCCGCCTCTTTAGGCTAGACTGAGTAAGGCAAGATTGAGTCTCTGCCAGGCATTAGCTGAAGGATGAATGACACGAGACTTAAAGAAAGCACTGGAAGCGTTCGCCGACTGCTAGGGAAAATTTAAAAAAACAACAACAAAAAGGAGCACCCACAAGTTTTTTTTTTTTTTTCCCTGTAATGCATCTGCATGCCCTGCTCTTATCATTGCAGGATACACTCCAACACAGACTTTAACTGTCTGTAAGCCTGAAAAAGGAGCAATTATGTGGTAAGGTATGAGTTATTCTCACCCATTTTTTTTCTCAGGGGAGTCACTTTCTGGCCATTGTATGAAAACTACTCCAGAACCATTTAGCATTCTCAATTTTGAGCTCAGCTGTGATTTTGGCCTCATCAGCTCTTTTTCCCATCAAGCGGCCATGAAGCGACTGATATGCATCCCACATACCACCCCCCCCCCCCTGCCCCATTATTCCACATTAGGCGTGTGATTCTCAGGTGTCGCAGCAGGTATTGATTGTTTCTCCAGTCGTCACTTCTGGCCAAAGAGTGTTAGTTAATCTTCTCAGGACTCTCCTCTGTTCTGCCACAAGGAGGACTCAGTGTAATACAACACCTGGACTTGTGTCCTGACATGGCAGGCAGGAGCCCCTTTTACACGTTGCGGGAATATCGCACCTTTTTTCCGCCCCGTCATCAGTGTAAACGCTAAGTGAGATGGAAAGGGGTGACAGAATACTACGCCTCAGAGACGGCAACAGTAGGTAGTCAAAGAACCGCATCAGAGGCGAGACGAAGCGAGGCGAGGTGGCGTTCTTTGTGAACTTGTAACGCATCCCCGGCAGATATGACGAGCTGGAAACAGTAGATCCGAAGAAGATAAATCGCAGACGAGTCTGTGTGAATTCTCTCTTGTTCAGCAACGCCGGAATGCTTTGTAGAAGCAAATACCGTAGTATGACATGGAATATCAAATATCATATTGTATCTTTATACTGTATACACATCATAAGTTATAATAAATGAAGCATAACAACAACAAAAATGGCAGTCCAACAGACAATGCATGTTTTTGCATGCTTTTCACATTTCCACTTGCTCTCTGGATGAAAACCAGGACAGGGTTCCTCTGCTAACCCACCAGAAGCTTTTTGGTTTTGCTCACATTGAGCTTCGGATATTAACGTCACATTTTGTGACAAAACTATTTGGCAGTCCACCTGTCTGTCAGCATAGTTGGTGCAACATCAAGCCAAGCAGATCCACCCACCCAGTTTCTGATTAGAGATTAAGATCGGGGAGCAATTCTCTCATACTGTTTCCTTGTTCATACCAGTTTCTTCCCATTGTCTCGGAACTGCTCGAGGCAAGATGAGTAATGATGACATTTCATGTGTTTTTCTTACAGAATAAATAAAGTTATTACTGCTTATTTTCCGTGAGCTTTAGAGGTGCTGGAAGTCACGCTAGCTGTTTCCCCCAGTGTCCAGTCTTTATGCTAAGCTAAGCTAAATGGCAGCTACCACTTGTTTGCCGTACAGAGGGGAGAAAGAAAGTGATGAAGATTCCCAAAATGATGAGCTGTTCCTTTGAATTCTCTGTAATTATTTGGTTAATCCTTGCATAGTGAATTATATGATTTGCCTGCATAGACTGCTTTGACATTTGTAAACATGCGTGTCTTTTTTTTTTTTTTTTTTTTTTACAGTCTCTAGTAGTTCATTTATCTTAATTAACAATCAAGTTGGGAGGAGATCTGAGGAGTTTTTAACAGCTTGAATTTGTTACACCGTCATTATAACTTTTACCTGATAAACGTTGATAAAATTTGTGTTCAGTATATTTGGGGCTCTTTCTTCTCTCAATATTTCTTTGACACATTTGTTTTTTCCAGGGTGCAACGTGACCAGCTGGCTGCCATCTTCCAGCTACTGAAAGACAACCAGGAGACGTTTGGGGAGGTGTCCGATGGAGACATGGAGGAGCAGCTCAGACTCTATTCCATCTGAGACTTGTGGGTTTTTTTAGATCCACCCTCGAATGGCACTCTTTTAAGCCGTGAAGGACTATTCCAGCACACAAAACACTTCAATAAACTTCTTCAGAAGGTTCACCACAACAAGCTATACAGTCCGCGCAACCACCACTCCCATTTCTGTTTTAATATGACGTACTCTCTTTTAATTGTGTTTTATTGCTGTCCCATTGAGGCTGGGTAACGTTACAAACATTTTGATGTTTTGATAGAGTAATTCATTGTTCACCCATCATGTGAATGGAAAGTGTGTGTGCGCCCCACTGGCTAGATAATCGGCGCTGCACAGCTCTCATACAACTGCGTTCCCCGACCCACGGTGACAGGGTCACGACGACCTGACTGAAGCACGTTTCAGTACAACTTGGCACTGGTATAGAGTAGAAATAACCAGCCCTTTGTCTGATCTACCGCATGATCATGCCACATGTAGATTGTATCAACTGGAAACTCTTGCAACAGGGAGCAGGATTTTCTAGTTACAGGTAGATAAATAAAGAGGATAGGTGAGGATAGATGGTGGAGTGGTTAGAGCGCATGCCATGTACCCCGGTTCGAATTTCGACCGGGGTCCTTTGCTGCATGTCACACCCCCCCCTCTCTCCTGTCTTCTGTCCAGGTAATAAAGGGTGTCTATGCCTGAAAAAATCTTTAAAATAAGAGGGTAAAAGAGCTATTGTTTTGGGGCGGTCAGTGGTGCAGTGGTTAGGGCAGCCGCCCCATGTACAGGCTCAACATCCTCGACGCGGTGGTCCCGGGTTCGACTCTCGGCCCGGGATCAGCTTCCCGCATGTCTTCTCCCTCTCTCTCCCTGTTTCCACACTGTCTGTATAAAATAATAAAAGGCTTGAACGGCGCTCTAGCCGAAAAATAATCTTTAAAAACAAAGGGCTATTGTTTTAACGTAAGTAAATAAAAATGTGTTAATCTATTTCACAACTTTTTTTTATTATTATTCAATTTTATCATTAAACCTGTAAGAGGTACACATCCTGGAGAGTGACTTGTGCATGATTTCCCCTGTTGTGTAATAAACCAGCTAATGTACCAAAGTGAAGGGGTGTGTTTGTTTTAATAGTTCACATTTTATTGTGTGTATATATGTTGCTTTAGCCCTGCCCAATGAAGGGGCAGGTGGCCTGAGCACAAATACTAGGAGGGAAAGAAAAACACTTTTGGCAGCATTTAATTGAACAGAAAACTCTCCGGTTCTCAGTCTCGGCGATGGCAGTCCAAACCACCCAGAAGTTTTCTGTTCTGTTTGTGATCTCACTTTGCATTGTAATTTTTCTTTTTTCATGGGAATATTTATCAGACAGCAGCAGGTAAGCTAAATTTAGTCGAGAACGACTTCATGGGAACAAATAAACTTTTTTGTAATACTTTCTAGTTCATTATTCAATTATCCGGCTAATTTTTCATAAAAAAAATAATAAAAAAAACAACAATTTCAGATACAGTTTTTTAACTGAAGACACTTAAAAGTGTATCTTGCTGATACTTGTCTGTCCCATTTTGTTTTGTCAATTTTGTCAAATTTCCACATCAGCTGGACTAGTTTCTCAGGAAAAAAACACACCGGTGAAGAAATGTTTCAGTTCTGGGATGAAAGAGGAAATTCGAATGCAAATATCACAACCCAGGAAACGATGCCAGAAAGTGAACAAATGAGACGCTCTACCCGTGGCACTGTGGCTGAGACTCCCATGCCCGTCCTCTCCAAAAGATCCTTCAAGAAGCTTCCTCAGTGGGATTTTGAGGATATTTATAACCAGGACGCTCCACCTTGGCAGACAGTAAGCAAGCTATGACAAGATTGGACAGGAGTGTAATAAATGTATTAACTTCATGGATAGTAGGTAAAATGCACCGCCACATATTCAGTTGCTGACCTGCATAGGTGTGTTTGCTTTCCCTTAAAGTTACAGTAAACTGCAATCAATTAAATGGCTTCTTTTTTCTTTTTCTTTTTGTCTTTGTCTTTTTGTTAATTCATGTTTAGCCATATGATCAGGATTAATCTTATTTCATAATTTAAAATGTTATCCTATTCTCAGACATGTCCTCAGTCTCTGCGTAACTCCGAGGACGAGAGCTTCAAGAAGGCTTTCCTTCCCAGAATCAGTTTGTTTATGCACAGCATCACCATGAGCGAGTGGAACCGGCTTTCACATTTCAACAATCCCTTTGGTTTTATGGAGTACAAGTATGACGGTAGGTGTTTCAATGCGTCTGTGTGAGTCGCGTCTCACGGTTACCCTAAATTTTCGCAAGCCTATTACTACTATATATTATATTACTGCTATATATTATTTAAAATACAGTTACTAGAAAAACGTTCTTTTTTACTCCTAAGTGAGATGTGAAGCTATGACAAGGTTAGTTTTGGTCTAAATATAATTTATTTTTCGCTCTGAAGTTGAACATCACACAAACACTGCAGAACATTATAAAAGTGCATTTAAAATAAATAAAATGGCTATATGTAATAGACTAAAATCTTAATTCTGACCAGTCAGTAACTTCAAGTGTTACAGAGCACAAACAAAATGGACAACTACATTCTAGGTACAAAATAAAAACACCCTCACTGTATCCTTTCCTTTGCATAGATTCCAACAGTTTTAAATGTAATGTAAATGAAGGAGAACATAAAAGCCATTACTTTTGTGAATTCTACTCTGCTTCTTGTCCGACACGAGCAAATTTCTAGGACCTGTCTTTTCAACAACGTCCTCATCTGTTGAGCCTTGGACTGTGTCCGTTGGGGTGTCTACTTCTATAATGCTCGATTTTGTGTTCCATCCATCCATCCATTTTCTACCACTTATCCTGTATTCAGGGTCACAGGGGGGCTGGAGCCGATCCCAGCTGTCATTGGGCGAAGGCAGGGTACACCCTGGACAGGTCGCCAGTCTATCACAGGGCCGACATGTAGAGACAAACAACCATTCATGCTCACATTCACACCTACGGGCAATTTAGAGTCACCAATTCGATTTTGTATTGTGTAAAAATATTTGTTTATTAACAAAATACAATGAGAGTTGTTAACCAAAGCAGTAAAGTTGCTGCCGGACAGCATAACAAATTAGGGATCTCTGCAAAATCCGCTGCCTACCCGTGGCCACTTGCTCGTTCAGCTCCGCTCATGTTGACTACAAACATGTCGGCACGCAGGAGAGGAACCAGACGGGAACCGGTCCGTTTATAATACAAATGCCTCTCTGCCAAATCCGCTGCCTACCCATGGCCACTTGCTCCGCTAGTGTTGACTACAAACATGTGCACACGCCGGAGCGGAACCAGACAGGAACGGTGGACGTTCTTCTTGCATGTGATGTTGATACTTCTGTTTTTTAATCTTTAAATCCAGTTTTCTTTTTTGGTTTGTTTGTTTTTTTGCAGATGTGATGGCGTCAGTGAGGTTGATCCCAAAGCCAAAAGTGCCACTACTCCTTCCAAAGCCAGGCGGTGACGGGTGTGTGCACTGTGCTGTGGTGGGCACTGCAGGGAATCCTCAATGCCTCTAAAGTTGGGAAAGAAATCGATGCTCATGATTACGTTTTTCGGTAAGAAAGAAACATGTCGATTTCATTTGTTAAGCCCCAACTAGCAATTAAGTTTCACAACGATTTGACAGGTCATTCATGGTGAAGATTTATTTTATTATTTTTTTTTTTTTATTTTTTTTTTTATTTGCACTAAACAACAAATATAATTAACATCTCAAATAAGCAGAATTGTGCAGGTGAGATCAAAAAACCCGGTGGGGTTTATAAAATGAATCTCACCTTCTTAAAAATAATAATCCACGTCAACTCATAAATAATAATTATAGAAATAATAACCATAATAACAACAACAATAATAATAATAATAATAATAATAATAACAAAAATAATGATAAAACAATAACAATGACAATGAATCCACAAAATAACCAGTAGCCCTATAGTAATTTAGAGCATAAAATCAATATACAAATAAGATAGATTATAGAGGGGTTGAAATATGAATATATCTGTTCCATAGTTCTGCCCCTCTGTATTTTATAGAAAATCGACAGAGTTCAGTACGGAACTTGGGGAGGTGTAACCAATTAGCCTGTCTTGTATTGAGTTTGTGTATGTCACTGTTTAACTTAAAAAATGCTTTACATGGCAAAGAAAACTGTTGAGGCTGAAATATATTTAAAAAAAAATAAATACACAAATTAGATATTTGTTTAAATTAAAAACTGATAAGATATTCAGTTGTTTGAACAAGGGGGCTGAGTGAGCAGACCAGTCACTGTATGTAGCAATTCTGCAGAATCATTTTTGTAATATATAAAGTTTATGGAGATAGGTAGGGTATATAGCTCCCCAGATTATGTTACAATATGTTAGATATGGATAAATTAAACTATAATATAGAGTTAGGAGACATTTTTGATGAACCAAACTTCGAAATTTACAAATGATTCCAACAGATTTCGATATTTTATTACAGATAAAGTGAATATGACTCTTCCAACTTAAATGTTCATCAATAAAAACTCCAAGGAAGTTTGTTGAAGAAACCTGAGTAATTGGATTATTTCCTATGGACAGACAAGTGTTAGGAATACAGTATTTCTTATTTTTTTAAGTAAATATAATAAAATTTGATTTTTTAACATTGAGAGATAATGTATTTAATTTAAACCATTTGGAAATAATATCTAGATCATTATTAGCTTTGTCCATAAGTACAGATAAATCAGTATGTGAGAGAAATAAATTTGTATCGTCAGCAAAAATCAAAGGAAACATAAAAGATAACGCTGCTGCCAAGTCATTGATATAAATAAGAAATAATAGTGGTCCTAAAATAGATCCCTGTGGGACACCGCAGGTTAAATTAACTCGCTCTGATACAAAGCCATTAATGGAAACAAACTGTTGTCGATTATAAACATAATTATAAAACCATATAAGAGTTGTTCCAGAAAAACCATAATGTGACAACTTTTGGAATAGAATGTCATAATTAACAGTATCAAAGGCTTTGGATAAGTCAAGAAAAATCCCCAAACTGTATCTATTATTGTCAATTGCAGATCATACAGCATATCCCTGTGTCAGAGAGGTGACAAATATTATCTTAGATTTATTTATGTATTTATACTTATGGGAATCCCATAAGGATATGATTTGATGACCTTAACATGAATTGCCTTCTGTATTCAAGGTAAAGCATCACCTCTTCTTCTGTTAACAAATTATTTCTATCAAATTATTTGAAAAACTGGAGAACAAACTTAAACTAATATTTGCTTTATTAATCAGTTTTACTTCTATTATGCACGTACTGAACAGTAGAGTTCGGTTAATAAACCAACTTTCAAATCATCATCCGTCATAAATGTCAAGGTTTGTGGATCTCACGATGTAGCACCTTTAAAACCCTCCTCAAATGTTCTAACATCTGTTATCCTTGCGTCAATTTGACCCCAGCAATTTAAACCTATTTATTTTAAGAAAATTAGTATAATCAAAATTGTTACTAAAGTTTATGCTTCAGTGTACTTCATGTTTCTTTGTTGACAGCCTCCATAACCCATTAAATACCCCTTTATAAATCTAAAATACGTATTATGTAAAAAAAAAAAAAAAAAAAGGCAAATCACGCATTTAAAGAATTTTAAGTATTTCTGAGGACAACTTTGTCATTTAAAAAGGAAAAACTTGCCATCATCAAGGATAGTAACATGCTTTCATCAACAGTCATGTAGGAGGCTGAACTTCGTCACATACTCATTCAATTCATATGACAGAAGAGAAAACGGCTGCACGGTGGTGTAGTGGGTAGCACTCCCGCCTCACATGTTCTCCCCGTGTAAGCGTGGGTTCTCTCCGGGTTCTCTGGCTTCCTCCCACAGTCCAAAGACATGCAGGATGGGGATAGGTTAATTGGTGACTCTAAATTGCCCGTAGGTGTGAATGTGAGCGTGAATGGTTGTCTGTCTCTACATGTCGGCCCTGTGATAGACTGGTGTACCCTGCCTTCGCCCAATGATAGCTGGGATCGGCTCCAGCCCCCCGTGACCCTGAATACAGGATAAGCGGTAGAAAATGGATGGATGGAGAAGAGAAAACGAGATGTTTTAAGAGATATGATGTCTTCCAGTGTCAACATTCCAAAGCTTACCTTTGACTTGTACATGCCTGCCAAAACAAGCAACCTGATTTGATCTTGCAAATAGGTTGGATCAACATCCTTCCAACTGTCCCCGATACATCTGCCTCCCATCTAAATTAGTCATCTGAAGTATACGCCATTCTCAATGGATGCCATTAGGAGTAGGGGTAGGGGGGGAAAATCAACGATTTACAAATGTCAAAAATCGATTATTTTTTATTCCGTGTTTACGGAATGCAAAGGGTGGAACTTGGAAATGCAGCCGGTAAGGTCTGTGGCGTTTTACTGCTTTGTTTGTACATATTGTACACACCAGGAAACAGCGTCCTGTGTGAGTATATATCTTTACCTGGAGGGGGATCGGTAAATCTAACAGTCGCTATCAAAAAACTACGCTGTGGTTTAATTACAATTTACGGATAAAGAGTATGCCAAAGTAACGACAATTAGTAAATGTCCGAAGTCATGGTTTGTTAAGTCTGTCCGTTAAGATGATACACAAATAACTTTAAAAATGTTTGTTTTGGCAATGGCACTCAGCTCACTCACAGCTAAGCTAGGCTAACACGGTAGCGGCTTCCGTCTGACTTTATATGTAACTTGGACATGCGACAACTTTGTGTCGCGTTCAGTGTGATTCATTTATTTTGGACCTATTTTCCTTTTGCACACAAGGTAACCGGCAGCCAATGACAACAGCAGTCTTGCTTGATTGTATGATAAACGTTAGCTTAGTTTCTAAAGCCACTCTCCCGTTTGGATTTGTTTGTGCGGTAGGATGAACGGTGCAGTAATCAAAGGTTACGAGGAAGACGTAGGAACCAGAACATCGGTGTATGTTCACACAGCCCACTCCATCGTTTCATCGCCACTTTTCTTCAGGAAGTATGGATACACTATCCCTCATGATGAGGTACTGAAACGCACATGTAATATTGCAATGGTTTATGCCCCCCACACACAGACTGATCAGTAATCCTCGTCCTTTTGGCAGGGTATAAAATACGTGCTGATTCCTGAGGGGATGAGGGATTTCAATTGGCTCGAGGGTCTTCTTAAAGGAGAACGGATCACTGCTGGGCCCTTTAAAAAAAAGAGGTGAAAATCAACTCTCTATAGTCAAGAACGACATGTATGAACACAAACACACTTATACAGTGCTGAAATATATTGGATTGGAAACACATTGGGCCAGGAAAAGTCCCAACTCTTCCAGTGACTCCATGGAACTTTATTTTGGGGGAAAGAAACATGTACGGTAGCCAACAGCGATAGACAAATGTTTTTTTTATCCTGTTTGAATTGTGCCATGAATAACACATATAATATCTGTCAATTTAAGAGATAATTGTGGAGGTAAAAAAAGTTGCAGTTTGTAGTAGATTTGTAGCATAATTTAGTTTTGTGTGAAACCGCTTGGTGAACTTAGTCTCTCATCTGGCTTTGCAAATATCTTGGCTTGTTAGCTCACTGGCTAATTTAGCTATGTTCCATGCAAGACATCACTTGCTTTTGGGTGTGTCGTCTTTCCAGTTATACATTTTCACAGTTTTATACTTCAAAAGGTTATACAACAAAAAGCTTTCTTTCTACCCTGCAGGCCGAGGACGTACTATGCAGGGCAGTACAATGAGACCCGCTTCTATGTTCTGCACCAGGATTTTCTCAGATACGTTCGAAACAGGTCAACCTCCTCTAACAATCCTACTTTTTATGCTTTGGAATAACAAATTATTACAACTTAATTTGTAGGGCACTTATGTAGAGATGCAGCCCAAAGGTTACCAAACAGAATTAAAAAGCATTACAGCAAGTGAAAATAAACAAAAGCAGTCATTAAAATGTTTGCTAACATTAGAAACAATAACAATAATAAACCGACAGATAAACAAATTATGAAAATAGCAAAAATAATGATTTTATTTGGAGGATGTAATGTGTCTTGTCTTTTAGATAGAAGACTATGTTAACTTGACACTGTTTATTCCACACAGGTTCTTAAAGTCTTCTATTCTGAAAACTGTACACTGGCCGATAGTAAGACCAACCAATGGGGCGTTCACGCTCTTCCTGGCTCTGCAAACCTGTGACACTGTGAGTTAATATTACTGAATCTTGTCCACCTGTCATCTATACTGTTGGTATACAGAAGTGCTGATTTACTTTGTTGTTGAGAGTTAGATGAGAACAGGGCAGGAATTTCACCGGCAGCCATCTTTGCCCTTCTGTCTGGCCTTGATGCCCTTCTGAAAATCATATGCATTTAGAGAATGAGAAGGATGAGAAGGTGGGTTTTTTTCTGGGGGCTACATAAGTGATTATTAATGTTTTTGAGATAACTTGTTAATTAGTGAGCTTTAATTGGCATAATACCTTTACCTTACCTTTACAGTTTTATGCTAAGCTAAACAAATCATCGGCTGGCATCTTCCACTTGTTCAGACAGACATGAGAGGGACTGATCTTTTCATCTTAATCTCCACAAGAAATTGAACAAGCGTTATTTCTCAAAATGTTAAAACTGGTCTTCAAACCAGTCTTTCTCGCTGAATTATTCTCAATCGTCGCTGTTCTGTTCTTGTCGCCCTCAGGTGAGTGCTTACGGATTCATGACTAAGGACTACAATTTATACTCTAACTACTACTTTCAGAAGCGTATTAAAACCCATGTCATTTTATACATCAACCACGACTATATCCGGGAGAAGAACCTGTGGAAAAAACTACACGACAGCAAAATACTTAAGCTATATCAAAGAGCTGTCCAAACAGCAAAAAAGTCTGTGTAGGAAGGAGGTCAGGGTGGTTGGATGGGTCAAACAACAAAGGCAGGATTTTCACCCAGGAAACTGCTGTTCATGTCCCATGTGGAACCAGAAGTCATTTTGACATACTTATCTAACGCCACATACATAATATGTAAGGCAATAAAAGCCCCAATATTAGGAAATGCAACTTAACACAACTCCTGTACAGCTGAAAGCCACCATGAAACTGTTAAATACAAGCAGATATCAACAGGGACACAGGAGTCAAAGTCAACTTCACGCTACACAGCAGATTTGGTTAGAAGCTACAACAGAACTGAGAGCTGAACAAACATCTGGTCTCCTGCAAAAACAACAAGTTGAGTCTCGCTCAGCTTGTGTAAAGTGCTGGGCATGTTCTAAAAGACGTCACCGCAACCTAATTATGCTCCCTTACTCACTCTGGAGAGGTCCATCTCAGATGCGAGGTGGCACAGCTGGGCATTTCTCAACTTTTAAAATATTGTTTTTCCTTGTTAATAAGAAACATGATTTGCTTGCTGGCCTTTTAACTTGGTTTTAACTTGGTTAAATAAATAAAGTCAAAGTATCAATGAAAGTCTATCTGGTGAGAGTTGAAATTAAATGAGTGCACATAAATTAGGTCAATAAAAGTATTTTTCTTCGTCTTTGTCTATCTGTCCTTCGATTTTGACGCTCATCTAATCGACTCAGCACAGGATGGCAACCTGCATTTCTGAAAAGTGAAGCCAAGGCTGAAGTGCCTTAAAATATAATTATTTCTCAGGGGGGGAACTCCGCTGGTTTCAAAAAAGTCTTAAGTCCCTACTTGTCACTTGATTTATTACCTCTTGGCAGATCTTTAGTCACTGCTGCAATCATTAAAAAGCAAAAGCAGCATGTGTATACATTATGTAGCTAGTGTAACATAGAAATGGCAACGCTAGTTAATGATGAGCTAGCATACTCTGCTTATGTTAGCTGTGCAGGTTTCTTCTCTTATCGACCCCCTCTGGGTAACGAGCATCACTATTATACAACATTTAACCAGGGCTAAATCGAAATCCACAAAAACAGTCTGAAAATGAAGCAAATCTAATAACATTTAGGTGAAAGTCTACGGGACGTAGCCACAAAGTTGCTGGACCCTGGTCGGAGTTGACCGGAGGCCAGAGTAGGCCCTATTTACAGCAGCCATTTTGGCTAGTCATCAGAGGGTAAAGTGTAATAATAAATAAGGTTAATTAGTCAGGTGGGTCAGCATCCTGATATTGTGCACACTGTGGGACCATCATTAGCTTAATCAATTCCACCTGTGTTTACCTGCAATGACGTGTCAAAATGGCTGCATGGCCCATGGATTGCACTTATTAAGGTTTAGCAAATTATAGCAATTAGCTTGTTTTAATTGAAGTTGCTTCTCGGACGTTGAATCGTTCAGAGACGAGCCCGCCAAAATAACAACACACAAACGTAGCATACGGTAACAAATAGCGAGGAAGACTGAGAGGTAGTGATGTGACTTCCGAAACGGGCGTGTCGGCGCTTCTCTGAAGTCCTGGATCAAAACGTTTCGAAACTGTGCCGAAAAGCGGTTCTGAAACGCCCATGTCACGTGTCTGTAGTTCAGTGATTGAAGGAACGCCTCTGTTTCGAAACACTATTCCAAGACGGGCAGATCCTTGGAAATACTGGCAAGAGCGACGTGCTGTCTTCCCTAATTTGTACCAACTGACTAAGAATTTTTAAGTGTCCCTGCAACAAGTGTACCCTGTGAAAGGATTTTTTCAAAAGAAGTGTTATCCAAAAAAAAAGAAACAGACTCAGCTCAAAAAGAGCTGAACAAATATTATTTTTGAATAAAAATCTTTGATTATTGTATTGCATATAACAATGTGTAATTTATTTATTTTTAATAATGTTTCTTTAATTCAACCTGTATTCTACTTAAATTACGGAAACCTAAGACTGACTCATTTCATAGTGGCACATAATTAGGAGTTTTCTTTGGCCAGAGCATGTAGTTCACAGAAGTGGCCACTAGATGCCACTGTAGAGTCAGGTTTCATATTCGTTTCAAGGCTTCAACAAATACTGAAACATCACTTCGAACTGTTTCGAAGCTTCCCTTTGCCCATCACTACTGAGAGGAAGGACATACCTTTGAGTCAACACATCGTCCACTACATCAGCTTGACGCAAAACTATGACGCGCTACGTCCACCCTCTAGCGTCAGTTTCGCGCGTGTCAGGTTTTCGTCTTGATAATGTACGCTAGTTGCGTGCGTACGCCGTCTTTTCAAAATAAACTTCCGTCTTCCCGAGGAAACTTGTTTGGTTATAATTGATTTGCCCAACAAATAACACACATCGGTAGGTTTAGGAGAAGATTGTAGTTCAGTTTAAAATAACTGTCTTTAAGAAGCGCTGGTATACTTACACCTCATATATGTGAAATTAATATAATATTATCATCAGTACTGGTATATTGTGACAGCTCTACTTCATGACGTATTTCCCTGGTGATGAGGTCAACAAGTGTTCAGAACTTCAGCTGTCTGCAATTATTTGTATCTAGTCCTTATGTTGGGAGTGTTGTTGTTTGTTTGTTTGTTTTTTACGTTGCATCCTTTTTTTCTTTTCTTTTATGAGTTATTAATGTGCATCAACATTATTATCTCCTCCAACTAATACAACATGATGGAATATATTGTAATGATTTAATTTTAAAACATAGAAAATGATAATTACTCCAGTTTATACTATCAAAATATATATCGGGGGGTTTATATTAGCTGTCCTATTAAATTGTGTTTTGTCTGAATTATTTTTGAAAAAGGTTCTTTTTTAATTCTGTTTTTTTTCCTGTGTGTTCTTCTCGTGAAAGGCTGTACAATTTTGTTTTTGAGTATTCGAATAAAAGAATGTTTTAATAGGTTGCAGGTAGACTTTGCTGATTTGTTGCTGTATTTTCTAGGCATAAACAAATGTTAGTATGATGAAAGGCTTGTTGTATGATGAGGTGGATTACTATCCCCTATTACTCTTATTATGTGAAAAAAAATACACAAGAGAAAGCATAGGTTTAAAATGCTTAAACAAAACAATTAAAGAGTAACGTTACATCCAAACCATTTAGACTTTTTTATTTTTTAAGTATTTTAATGAAATCATTATGCAGCACATTTCGGTTCAGGGCAGATGTAGCCTAAACATTCATGATGGGGCCAATATTATTTATTCGTTTTTATTGTTTATCTAATTTCTTATTCTATTTCACTCAGTGATAGTGAGCACTCGAAATGCAAAGGAAAAGAAGTAATTCAACAGTTTCATATGGTTACCACAGGGGGTCGTTGTCCTGCATGAAATCTGCAGACTATAGTAGGTCACAGTAGCCCTGTGCTTTATGAGTTGTCTGTGTGATGATGTAGCCTGACAGAATTGCTGATACGATTTATTATTAAAGATCACTTCCATGAAAATACATACGCCGTCTATAATAATAAATATTATCGGCAATTCTGTCTCGGTATTGTCTGGTATCGTATCGCATCTCCTTGTATGTTACGTCAGTGTTAATGGGTGCAAATGCTGCTCCTTCTTGGAGAAATATACAACGACAGGGCCGACATATGTTCTCTTATTTATACAAGCCACACACACAATATTGTACCATAAATTATGTATTTCTGCAACTTCTGCCGCAAAGCATGTACCATGTGTTATTCACAACACACACAAAAAACGATTTTTATCACTTTAAAGGGGGTTCCCCTGCATGTCAGTATTTAAAAGTCAGTATAATCCACTTTAATCCTCAAAAGGAACCCCGGCTATGAAGACATGTCGTTCTTAAAAGATAAATGTTAGTATCAGTGATAATAATGTGATATAAAAAACCTTCTTGATGTCTTATAGTTTAACTGGTAGGTCGCCATTGTTGTTTACGTCGCAATGCACTCTGTGTAGTGACGTCAAATGGTTGCACGAGCCGGCTTCGGGACCTTTTGTGACTGTTCAGCGACATAAACATGTCATCGTTCAGCCTTTTCAATTTGAAACCGAGCGAAACATGAATGAGGAGGACAGCACTGACAATGTTTCACAAAACGAGCATCAAAATGAAGAGCAAGAAAGACGGGATGAGGCGAGAGTGGGACAAAACGGTGGTGTATGTTCGGCAACTGCGTCTCCACCGAGAGGGAGAGGGTTTGTTGTCAAGAGCTCCGATTTCTGTCAGCAGATGTTCACGGTAAGCTATTGTGTGATCAAACTTATTCCAATATCAATAATTTAGGAGATTATTAGCATCCAGAGCTGCCTTGTTGCGTGGCCACGGGCCGCCCGCGGGCCGTTTTGCACTAGTTTCGCATTCATTCCGTTTAATCGCATATTATGTTCCATGCGTCTGCGTCATATTATTCATCACTTGAAAGCTGAGAATCCCGTGAATCGAACAAAGCAAGCCGTTTTAGGATCACGGAGACACATCAAAAGCAAACACAGCGATCCCTACCTTTCGAGCGGTCTGGAAGTCCAAAAACAACATGTAGCATGCTAATCCCGATATCCAGAGAAAGGTAAGAGTCCAACGAACAAACGTAGCCGCTTCGTTTAGTCCCACGAGCACGCTAACTCCGGTAGTCATCCATAACACGCCATGTGTTTACTTTGCAGTCTCTGTAGAAGATCGTTTTTGTTGATCGCTTTACGGCGGAGCGGTACTTATCGATGTTTAACGCGCATTTCACTCGCTCCCCGAGGGCGTTTAGGCTCCTTATGTGGGGAAAATTGTCCGAAAAGCATTTGATTTTAGTCTTCTTTTATACCCAGCTGCTCCGGTGAGATCTTTCACCAGTTGTGGTCGACTAAAAGCCTCAAATGCATCAGGAGAAAAATGTGGAGAACACAGCCGCGGATCTTTGGGAAGTTGTGTCCGTCCACAGGCATCTTCCCACTCCTTTCTCCTCTTCTTGTCAGTAGGAAAGCAGTGTAAACTCACATCACTCCCCTTGTTGTCTTTTGACTGGAAATCGCATCCAAAAGCAGTACAATGTGGCATTTTACTCAGTGATGGGCTTCCTGAAGCGGAGTGGTTCGGACCACTGTGTCGGAGCTTGTGTCAAACACCGGCGTCACGTGACCGAAAGTGGTTAATTGCTTCGAAATGTTTCGAAGCGTTTCATTGGCTCACAGTGTGTCAGTGCGTTTCATTGGCTCGTAGTGTTCATGCGTCGTGAGCCAGAAGAGGAGGATACTGAAGCCTGCCACAGTGGAAAAAATTATATTTCTAAATTTTTCTATATTTGTGAAGACCAAAAACCTGTCTGTTCTGTGCATAAACATTCCTCCTCCACCATACAACTTCTCCTATGACAAACTATTATCTGGACTCTGGTGTAAAACACTTACAAAAACGATCTGAGTTCACATATCATGATCAAATAAATAAACCCTTAACCATCATTTAACCCTTCATATCATTTAGATTTATCCGTTGGCTTAATCTGGGATGATTTAAAGTATGGGCGAGTATGAACGGACAAAACACGTTAATGACCACACCGTTCTTTTCTGAACTTTTATCGCTGACATGGGATTGAAACGGTGTCAGAGCGTCAGTCGCGCTCTTGAGAGGTTGCTATGGCTTCAGTTGTCCACCAGATGTCACCATCACTGAAGCGTTGAAGCTTTGAATCTTTTTCAACACAATTGCTAGGAAAGCCTCAGTGCTACATAAGGCTTCACTTGCCCACCACTAATTTTACTTGAAATTACTTAACAAACGCACGTAAACAAACACTAGCGGCAATAGCTATTCTACCGAGTGCAACCATTCTACGTCATCGCCCCCAGAGTGCATTGCGCGCGGAAAACATGGCGTCCTACGTAGGTCAAAATATGTACTAAATATGATATATTTTTAAAGCATTTTGTGTGCTTCTCACAACATGTTTTAGTACAAGAAAACAATGGTGGCGTATTAGGGCCTACAGGTCTTCATAGCCGGGGTTCCTTTTAACGTAAGTAAATAAAAAATGTGTTAATCTATTTCACAACTTTTTTATTATTATTATTCAATTTTATCATTAAACCTGTAAGAGGTACACATCCTGGAGAGTGACTTGTGCATGATTTCCCCTGTCGTGTAATAAACCAGCTAATGTACCAAAGTGAAGGGGTGTGTGTGTTGTATGTGTGTATGTTGCTTTAGCCCTGCCCAATGAAGTGGCAGGTGGCCTGAGCACAAATAATCAGAGGGAAAGAAAAACACTTTTGGCAGCATTTAATTGAACAGAAAACTCTCCGGTTCTCAGTCTCGGCGATGGCAGTCCAAACCACCCAGATATTTTCTGTTCTGTTTGTGATCTCACTTTGCATTGTACTTTTTCTTTTTTCATGGGAATATTTATCAGACAGCAGCAGGTAAGCTAAATTGAGTGGAGAACGACTTAATGGGAACAAACAAATTTATTTATAATACTTTCTAATTCATTATTCTATCCCGTTCATTTTTCATTAAAAAAAGTGCAACGGAACAATTTCAGATACAGTTTTTTAACTGAAGACACTTTAAAGTGTATCTTGCTGATACTTGTCTGTCACATGTGTTGCTCTTTTGTCAAATTTCAGCTGGACTAGATTCTCAGGAAAAAAACACACCGGTGAAGAAAATTTTCAGTTCTGGGATGAAAGTGGAAATTCGACTGCACCACCTGTTACGTTAAGGCATGCAGCAAATATCACAACCCAGGAAACAATGCCAGAAAGTGAACAAATGAGACGCTCTACCCGTGGCGCTGTGGCTGAGACTCCCATGCCACGCCTCTCCAAAAGATCCTTCAAGAAGCTTCCTCAGTGGGATTTTGAGGATATTTATAACCAGGACGCTCCACCTTGGCAGACAGTAAGCAAGCTACGGCAAGATTGGACAGGAGTGTAATAAATGTATTAACTTCATGGATAGTAGGTAAAATGCACCGCCACATATTCAGTTCTGACCTGCATAGGTGTGTTTGCTTTCCCTTAAAGTTACAGTAAACTGCAATCAATTAAATGGCTTCTTTTTTCTTTTTCTTTTTGTCTACCTGTTGGTGCTATGTGGCCTGTTGTTAATTCATGTTTAGCCATATGATCAGGATTAATCTTATTTCATAATTTAAAATGTTATCCTATTCTCAGACATGTCCTCAGTCTCTGCGTAACTCCGAGGACGAGAGCTTCAAGAAGGCTTTCCTTCCCAGAATCAGTTTGTTTATGCACAGCATCACCATGAGCGAGTGGAACCGGCTTTCACATTTCAACAATCCCTTTGGTTTTATGGGGTACAGGTATGACGGTAGGTGTTTCAATGCGTCTGTGTGAGTCGCGTCTCACAGTTACCCTAAATTTTCGCAAGCCTATTACTACTATATATTATATTACTGCTATATATTATTTAAAATACAGTTACTAGAAAAACGTTCTTTTTTACTCCTAAGTGAGATGTGAAGCTATGACAAGGTTAGTTTTGGTTTAAATATCATTTATTTTCTCTCTGAAGTTAAACATCACACAAAAACTGTAGAATATTATAAAACTGAATTTAAAATAAATAAAATGGCTATATATATATATATATATATATATATATATATATAATAGACTAAAATCTTAATTCTGACCAGTCAGTAACTTCAAGTGTTACAGAGCACAAACAAAATGGACAACTACATTCTAGGTACAAAATAAAAACACCCTCACTGTATCCTTTCCTTTGCATAGATTCCAACAGTTTTAAATGTAATGTAAATGAAGGAGAACATAAAAGCCATTACTTCTGTGATATCGCCGTGTCTCTTGGTCTCTATTCTCTGTAGATGCATCACTATGAACAGCACCTTTCACACAGTTATTTATTTAATATACAGTTACTAGAAAACGCTGTTTTCGGCATAACACAACTGTTAACACCTAGCGAGGGGTAAGACATATGCTCTTGACTTTAGTTTGCAGTAAAGTTCCTGTTGTTTTTAAATCTCAAAACCCAGTTTATTTTGGTTTGTTTGTTTTTTTGCAGATGTGATGGCGTCAGTGAGGTTGATCCCAAAGCCAAAAGTGCCACTACTCCTTCCAAAGCCAGGCGGTGACGGGTGTGTGCGCTGTGCTGTGGTGGGCACTGCAGGGATCCTCAATGCCTCTAAAGTTGGGAAAGAAATCGATGCTCATGATTACGTTTTTCGGTAAGAAAGAAATGTGTTGATTTCATTTGTTAAGCCCCAACTAGCAATTAAGTTTCACAACGATTTGACAGGTTATTCATGGTGAAGATCATACAGCATATCCCTGTGTCACAGAGGTGACAAATATTATCTTAGTTTTTTTTTAAACTCTTTTAACTTTTATTTATTTATTTTTTTATACTTATGGAATCCCATAAGGATATGATTTTGATTTGATTTGATTTTTATTTGTCTCAAACAAGCACATCAAAAGACAAACAATCTATGTAGACAAGAAACAAAACAACAATGATACTGTGCAAGTTTGAGAAGGGGCTGAAAGAAGCAAAGCTTATCAAGTTCAGCCCCCCCTTACATTGTGATTCATATCATTCATATCTGTAGTTCCATACAATTCCGAAGATTAAAAACATATTGCTTTAATATGAAATAAGATCATGATTATAAATAAAAAGAGTAAAATTAGCAGTCCAGTTCTTTATAACTGTCCAAGAGTGTATGTTTGTACTTACTTTTAAATTGTTTTAAGTTATTGCACATTTTTATATCCTCATCTAGTCTATTCCACATTTTAACACCACAAAAATAGATGCTAAAACTTTTCAGGGTAGAATGGATGGTAGATTGTTTAAAGTTACAGTTCCCTCTTAAATCATATATACTTTCTCTGACCATAAACATTTTCTGGATGTTTATTGGTAGCAGCCTATTCCAGGCTTTAAACAAAATCTGACCTGTTTTGAATTTGACCAGGTCCTCAAATCTTAAAATACCCGATTTTAAAAACAACGGATTTGTATGATCAAGGTACCCAGCATGATGAACCGTCCTTATGACTCTTTTTTGTAAAATGCAAATCTTTTGTAAAGTGCTTTTATATGTGTTTCCCCATACCTCAACACAGTAAGATAAGTACGGATCAATGAGTGCATAGTACAGCATTTGAAGTGACTTCTGATCTAAAACATGTCTAGTTTTACCCAGAATTCCAATACTTCTGGATATTTTGGAGCACAAATATTTCACGTGAGATTTCCAGCAGAGCTTGTGATCTATTAAGACACCAAGGAACTTACTTTCGTAGACTCTTTCAATTTCCACATTTTCAATTTTCAAACATACCTCTTGCTTAATTGGACGATTTCCGAATATCATGAATTTTGTTTTGTTTAGGTTTAATGATAATTTGTTTTCATCAAACCACCATTTGATGACCTTAACATGATTTGCCGTCTGTATTTAAGGTAGAGCATCACCTCTTCTTCCGTTTACATATTATTTCTATCAAATTATTTGAAAAACTGGAGAACAAACTTAAACTAATATTTGCTTTCTTAATCAGTTTACTTGTCATGTATGTTAACAGTCATGTAGGAGGCTGAAGTTCGTCACATTCTCATTGTACCTGCCTTGTGTCCGTCATCAATTCATGACAGAAGAGAAAACATGAGATGTTTTAAGAGATATGATGTCTTCCAGTGTCAACATTCCAAAGTATTCCTGTTGTGTTTACTTTTGACTTGTACATGCCTGCAAAAACAAGCAACCTGATATGATCTTGCAAATACGTTGGATCAACATCCTTCCAACTATCCCCGATACATCCGCCTCCCATCTAAATTCGTGATCTCAAGTATAACCTTCTCAATGGATGCCATTAGGAGTAGGGGTGGGGGGGGGGGAAATCAACGATTTACAAATGTCAAAAATCGATTATTTTTTATTCCGTGTTTACGGAATGCAAAGGGTGGAACTTGGAAATGCAGCCGGGAAAGTTTGTGGCATTTTACTGCTTTGTTTGTACATATTGTACACACCAGGAAACAGCGTCCTGTCTGAGTATATATCTTTACCTGGAGGGGGATCAGTCAATCTAACAGTCGCTATCAAAAAACGACGCTGTGGTTTAATTACAATTTACGGATAAAAAGTATGCCAAAGTAACGACGATTAGTAAAAAGTCCGAAGTCATGGTTTGTTAAGTCTGTCCGTTAAGACGATACACAAATAACTTTAAAAATGTTTGTTTTGGCAATGGCACTCAGCTCACTCACAGCTAAGCTAGGCTAACACGGTAGCGGCTTCCGTCTTTGTGTCGTGTTCAGTGTGATTCATTTATTTTGGACCTATTTTCCTATTTGCACGCAAGGTAACCGGCAGCCAATGACAACAGCAGTCTTTCTTGATTGTATGATAAACGTTAGCTTAGTTTCTAAAGCCACTCTCCCGTTTGGATTTGTTTGTGCGGTAGGATGAACGGTGCAGTAATCAAAGGTTGCGAGGAAGACGTAGGAACCAGAACATCGGTGTATGTTCACACAGCCCACTCCATCGTTTCATCGCCACTTTTCTTCAGGAAGTATGGATACACTATCCCTCATGATGAGGTACTGAAACGCACATGTAATATTGCAATGGTTTATGCCCCCCACACACACACACTGATCAGTAATCCTCGTCCTTTTGGCAGGGTATAAAATACGTGCTGATTCCTGAGGGGATGAGGGATTTCAATTGGCTCGAGGGTCTTCTTAAAGGAGAACGGATCACTGCTGGGCCCTTTAAAAAAAAGAGGTGAAAATCAACTCTCTATAGTCAAGAACGACATGTATGAACACAAACACACTTATACAGTGCTGAAATATATTGGATTGGAAACACATTGGGCCAGGAAAAGTCCCAACTCTTCCAGTGACTCCATGGAACTTTATTTTGGGGGAAAGGAACATGTACGGTAGCCAACAGCGATAGACAAATGTTTTTTTTATCCTGTTTGAATTGTGCCATGAATAACACATATAATATCTGTCAATTTAAGAGATAATTGTGGAGGTAAAAAAAGTTGCAGTTTGTAGTAGATTTGTAGTATAATTTAGTATTGTGTGAAACCGCTTGGTGAACTAAGTCTCTCATCTGGCTTTGCAAATATCTTGGCTTGTTAGCTCACTGGCTAATTTAGCTATGTTCCATGCAAGACATCACTTGCTTTTGGGTGTGTCGTCTTTCCAGTTATACATTTTCACAGTTTTATACTTCAAAAGGTTATACAACAAAAAGCTTTCTTTCTAACTTCATTGTACAGAAAAGAAAAATCCGTCTCTGACTTTGTATTTCAACCCTGCAGGCCGAGGACATACTATGCAGGGCAGTACAATGAGACCCGCTTCTATGTTCTGCACCAGGATTTTCTTAGATACGTTCGAAACAGGTCAACCTCCTCTAACAATCCTAATTTTTATGCTTTGGAATAACAAATTATTACAACTTAATTTGTAGGGCACTTATGTAGAGATGCAGCCCAAAGGTTACCAAACAGAATTAAAAAGCATTACAGCAAGTGAAAATAAACAAAAGCAGTCATTAAAATGTTTGCTAACATTAGAAACAATGACAAAAATAAACCGACAGATAAACAAATTATGAAAATAGCAAAAATAATTATTTTATTTGGAGGATGTAATGTGTCTTGTCTTTTAGATAGAAGACTATGTTAACTTGACACTGTTTATTCCGCACAGGTTCTTAAAGTCTTCTAATCTGAATACTGTACACTGGCCGATAGTAAGACCAACCAATGGGGCGTTCACGCTCTTCCTGGCTCTGCAAACCTGTGACACTGTGAGTTAATATTACTGAATCTTGTCCACCTGTCATCTATACTGTTGGTAGACAGAAGTGCTGATTTACTTTCTTGTTGAGAGTTAGATGAGAACAGGGCAGGAATTTCACCGGCAGCCATCTTGGCCCTTCTGTCTGGCCTTGATGCCCTTCTGAAAATCATATGCATTTAGAGAATGAGAAGGATGAGAAGGTGGGTTTTTTCTGGGGGCTACATAAGTGATTATTAATGTTTTTGAGATAACTTGTTAATTAGTGAGCTTTAATTGGCATAATACCTTTACCTTACCTTTACAGTTTTATGCTAAGCTAAACAAATCATCGGCTGGCATCTTCCACTTGTTCAGACAGACATGAGAGGGACTGATCTTTTCATCTTAATCTCCACAAGAAATTGAACAAGCGTATTTCTCAAAATGTTAAAACTTGTTGAGTTATTCTCAATTGTCGCTGTTCTTGTCGCCCTCAGGTGAGTGCTTATGGATTCATGACTGAGGACTACAATTTATACTCTAACTACTACTTTCAGAAGCGTATTAAAACCCATGTCATTTTCTACATCAACCACGACTATATCCGGGAGAAGAACCTGTGGAAAAAACTACACGACAGCAAAATACTTAAGCTATATCAAAGAGCTGTCCAAACAGCAAAAAAGTCTGTGTAGGAAGGAGGTCAGGGTGGTTGGATGGGTCAAACAACAAAGGCAGGATTTTCACCCAGGAAACTGCTGTTCATGTCCCATGTGGAACCACAAGTAAATTTTGACATACTTATCTAACGCCACATACATAATATGTAAGGCAATAAAAGCCCCAATATTAGGAAATGCAACTTAACACAACTCCTGTACAGCTGAAAGCGACCATGAAACCGTTAAATACAAGCAGATATCAACAGGGACACAGGAGTCAAAGTCAACTTCACGCTACACAGCAGATTTGGTTAGAAGCTACAACAGAACTGAGAGCTGAACAAACATCTGGTCTCCTGCAAAAACAACAAGTTGAGTCTCGCTCAGCTTGTGTAAAGTGCTGGGCACGTTCTAAAAGACGTCACCGCAACCTAATTATGCTCCCTTACTCACTCTGGAGAGGTCCATCTCAGATGCGAGGTGGCACAGCTGGGCATTTCTCAACTTTTAAAATATTGTTTTTCCTTGTTAATAAGAAACATGATTTGCTTGCTTGCCTTTTAACTTGGTTTTAACTTGGTTAAATAAATAAAGTCAAAGTATCAATGAAAGTCTATCTGGTGAGAGTTGAAATTAAATGAGTGCACATAAATTAGGTCAATAAAAGTATTTTTCTTCGTCTTTGTCTATCTGTCCTTCGATTTTGACGCTCATCTAATCGACTCAGCACAGGATGGCAACCTGCGGTTCTGAAAAGTGAAGCCAAGTCTGAAGTGCCTTAAAATGTAATTATTTCTCAGGGGGGGAACTCCGCTGGTTTCAAAAAAGTCTTAAGTCCCTACTTGTCACTTGATTTATTACCTCTTGGCAGGACTTTTGTCACTGCTGCAATCATTAAAAAGCAAAATCAGCATGTGTCTACTTTATGTAGCTAGTGTAACATAGAAATGGCAACGCTAGTTAATGATGAGCTAGCATACTCTGCTTATGTTAGCTGTGCAGGTTTCTTCTCTTATCGACCCCCTCTGGGTAACGAGCATCACTATTACACAACATTCAACCAGGACTAAATCGAAATCCACAAAAACAGCCTGAAAATGAAGCAAATCTAATAACATTTAGGTGAAAGTCTACGGGACGTAGCCACAAAGTTGCTGGACCCTGGTCGGAGTTGACCGGAGGCCAGAGTAGGCCCTATTTACAGCAGCCATTTTGGCTAGTCATCAGAGGGTAAAGTGTAATAATAAATAAGGTTAATTAGTCAGGTGGGTCAGCATCCTAATATTGTGCACACTGCGGGACCATCATTAGCTTAATCAATTCCACCTGTGTTTACCTGCAATGACGTGTCAAAATGGCTGCATGGCCCATGGATTGCACTTATTAAGGTTTAGCAAATTATAGCAATTAGCTTGTTTTAATTGAAGTTGCTTCTCGGACGTTGAATCGTTCAGAGACGAGCCCGCCAAAATAACAACACACAAACGTAGCATACGGTAACAAATAGCGAGGAAGACTGAGAGGTAGTGATGTGACTTCCGAAACGGGCGTGTCGGCGCTTCTCTGAAGTCCTGGATCAAAACGTTTCGAAACTGTGCCGAAAAGCGGTTCTGAAACGCCCATGTCACGTGACTGTAGTTCAGTGATTGAAGGAACGCCTCTGTTTCGAAACGGCTATTCCAAGACGGGCAGATCCTTGGAAATACTGGCAAGAGCGACGTGCTGTCTTCCCTAATTTGTACCAACTGACTAAGAATTTTTAAGTGTCCCTGCAACAAGTGTACCCTGTGAAAGGATTTTTTCAAAAGAAGTGTTATCCAAAAAAAAAGAAACAGACTCAGCTCAAAAAGAGCTGAACAAATATTATTTTTGAATAAAAATCTTTGATTATTGTATTGCATATAACAATGTGTAATTTATTTATTTTTAATAATGTTTCTTTAATTCAACCTGCATTCTACTTAAATTACGGAAACCTAAGACTGACTCATTTCATAGTGGCACATAATTAGGAGTTTTCTTTGGCCAGAGCATGTAGTTCACAGAAGTGGCCACTAGATGCCACTGTAGAGTCAGGTTTCATATTCGTTTCAAGGCTTCAACAAATACTGAAACATCACTTCGAACTGTTTCGAAGCTTCCCTTTGCCCATCACTACTGAGAGGAAGGACATACCTTTGAGTCAACACATCGTCCACTACAACAGCTTGACGCAAAACTATGACGCGCTACGTCCACCCTCTAGCGTCAGTTTCGCGCGTGTCAGGTTTTCGTCTTGATAATGTACGCTAGTTGCGTGCGTACGCCGTCTTTTCAAAATAAACTTCCGTCTTCCCGAGGAAACTTGTTTGGTTATAATTGATTTGCCCAACAAATAACACACATCGGTAGGTTTAGGAGAAGATTGTAGTTCAGTTTAAAATAACTGTCTTTAAGAAGCGCTGGTATACTTACACCTCATATATGTGAAATTAATATAATATTATCATCAGTACTGGTATATTGTGACAGCTCTACTTCATGACGTATTTCCCTGGTGATGAGGTCAACAAGTGTTCAGAACTTCAGCTGTCTGCAATTATTTGTATCTAGTCCTTATGTTGGGAGTGTTGTTGTTTGTTTGTTTGTTTTTTACGTTGCATCCTTTTTTTCTTTTCTTTTATGAGTTATTAATGTGCATCAACATTATTAGCTCCTCCAACTAATACAACATGATGGAATATATTGTAATGATTTAATTTTAAAACATAGAAAATGATAATTACTCCAGTTTATACTATCAAAATACATATCGGGGGGTTTATATTAGCTGTCCTATTAAATTGTGTTTTGTCTGAATTATTTTGAAAAAGGTCCGTTTTTAATTCTGTTTTTTTTCCTGTGTTCTTCTCGTGAAAGGCTGTACAATTTTGTTTTTGAGTATTCGAATAAAAGAATGTTTTAATAGGTTGCAGGTAGACTTTGCTGATTTGTTGCTGTGTTTTCTAGGCATAAACAAATGTTACTATGATGAAAGGCTTGTTGTATGATGAGGTGGATTACTATCCCCTATTACTCTTATTACGTGAAAAAAAATACACAAGATATAGCATAGGTTTAAAATGCTTAAACAAAACAATTAAAGAGTAACGTTACATCCAAACCATTCAGACTTTTTTATTTTTTAAGTATATTTATGAAATCATTATGCAGCACATTTCTGTTCAGAGCAGATGTAGCCTATACATTCATGATGGGGCCAATAGTATTTATTCGTTTTTATTGTTATCTAATTTCTTATTCTATTTCACTCAGTGATAGTGAGCACTCGAAATGCAAAGAAAAAGAAGTAATTCAACAGTTTCATATGGTTACCACAGGGGGTCGTTGTCCTGCATGAAATCTGCAGACTATAGTAGGTCACAGTAGCCCTGTGCTTTATGAGTTGTCTGTGTGATGATGTAGCCTGACAGAATTGCTGATGCGATTTATTATTAAAGACCACCTCCATGAAAATACATACGCCGTCTATAATAATAAATATTATCGGCAATTCTGTCTCGGTATTGTCTGGTATCGTATCGCATCTCCTTGTATGTTACGTCAGTGTTAATGGGTGCAAATGCTGCTCCTTCTTGGAGAAATATACAACGACAGGGCCGACATATGTTCTCTTATTTATACGAGCCACACACACAATATTGTACCTTAAATTATGTATTTCTCCAACTTCTGCCGCAAAACATGTACCATGTTATTCACAACACACACAAAAAACGATTTTTATCACTTTAAAAGGGGGTTGACCTGCATGTCAGTATTTAAAAGTCAGTATAATCCGCCTTAATCCTCAACAATAGATACCCGAGCTCGCGCGTGTGTGCGCATGCGTGTGAGTGAAGGGGCGTGTCTTTAGTACATTTACGGTAAAAATGAATTTAAAAGTAGGAACATTGAACAGAATGGATTCATTCGCTTTGCAGCGTAGATGTGAGTTTGTTTGTAACGTTGGAATTATAGTTTTTACATTCCATGAAATAACAGACGTGAAAGATTTTGATTTGTGTAACTGGAAATCCCATCATGCATTGCGCCGCAGCATGGACTGAAAACCCGTACAGAATAAACGTGTTTGGTTGTTTTTGTTTGTTTTTTTTACGTTATAATTCTGCAGTAATGTTTAATTCCTCGCTGTGTCTTTACTTGATGTGGTTCGTTTTTTTTTTTTTTTTTAACGGAGTTGGTAGTGAACCGTCACCCAAAGTGGTTTTGTCTTCAACCTGGTCCGTCTCAGGGACCACAGTGAGGCAGATCACTCTTGTTTCTCTTCAGATCGTATAAATCTTTCGCCTTTTACTAAAGATTTCCGTGGAGAGGAACACTAAGAGTTTACTCTAATTTTTTGATGCCCTGCTCACGTGGGGCTTCCTTTCTCTGTCAAACAAAAATACCATTATTACATTAATAAAGAATGCCCACATTAAACATTAAACTTTGGATACATGAAGTGTTTATTAGTATGAAAATTCATGTTATGCTTCATCTTTATTTATTCTTTATCAAGAATTCAACGTTCAAGTTCTATGGTTTATCTGCAATAGTTCTCTGATTTTGTTTAGAAATTCAAAATGACTGAAGATTAATTTTTTTCTGATAGTTTTGATCTAATTCAGCCCGAGACGCTGCAGAATGTAACTTCAATCTCTTCAGGGGGATTTTACAGGAATATAATACATTATATGTTACATGTTCCTGCATTGCCAACAATTCATTTTTGTATTAGTTATATGAAACAAAAAAAGCGGTGCAGAAAAAAAGTCAAATATTTTTGTATTTTTACATTCCACCACTGATCCATCACGAGCATCCGGGCCATTAACAAACGCAGTAAGCCCTTTAAGTATGATTCCCTGCCCTTCCTCCCCGGTTCGTCCCACAGCTCCTCCCGGTTAAAACGTGACACACATCAGTTGTGTGACAGGTCACGTGACGGTAGCATTGATCCGGAAGGAGGGAGGGGAGGGGGGAGGGGGTAGCTGATGTTGCTGAGAAACTGCGTCAGGTCAGCCAGAGATAGTCTGATTCATACAGGAAGCTCGGTGACTCGGCTTCAAAATAAAACTTTTTTTATTTTATTTTTTGCAGTTTAATGCAATCCTGACCACCGTTTACTTGACTGTGATGTATGAGAGGGATCATCACCCCAAATATGCAGCTCTATAAAGCCTCCTGCAATTCTATATTTCAATTCCATGTTACTTTAATGGTTCACTCTCAATCTCGCTGCCATTTTTACTGTAGCCTTAACTTATTAACATATTTTTAAGGCCTATAACACAATTAAACTACAGCCTCTAAAATGACCATATGATTCATTCAGTGCCGCTCTAAAATAGCTTCAACAAAGATTATTAGAGGACATTGTGGTTACATGTCCTCGTCCTACATCCCTGTGAAGCCTGAATTTATATTCTGAATAAAACAAAGCATTGGAGCGGGTCAAATGTGCATTGTTTTTTTATTTCTGATGTTTCCTTTATAATGTGCGAAGCTTGAAATGTAGCCGGTAAAGAAAACGCAGTGCAGGGAACGCCTCACAGCTGGAGAGGGTCAATAAAAGGCCCACAAGTAATTTTATAAAATTACAAATCTGGGAGCCCCAAACGTCTTGCTGTTACCCCAGCGTCTACTTCAAAGGCTGCTGCATTTATGTATTTAATCATTTTGTACTAAAAAAAACCCCAACACAACCATCATAAAATATATATCATGTACACAAAGACATTCACATACATGTTAAGAGATAAGGCTTAATAAAGCTGTGCATATATACTGTGAAATTCATAGCTTACTTGTGAATAATAATGTCTACTCACTGTCATGAACTCATAGACAATATTTTACTTTTATATATGGATGTTTTTGGATCAACGTGACTGCATTGTTGCATTTTACTGTTGTAGATGTTTATTGGTAATTTTAACTCCTTTGGGGTTGTTTAATTACAGCAATGCATCATGGTCTATAAAACGATCACACTTCGCCGTTCTGTGGGAATGTCATATCTCTAAAAATTTGATTTATCTTAAGGAGTAAGATCAATTTTCTTAACCATTAAAAAGGAACACTTCATCTTTAAGTTTAAACTGTCAGACACATGGAATGGAGTAGAAGTGTAAAGTTTTATTTTAAAAAAACATTATTAATAATAATAATTTATATAATATTGTTAGTATAAATCAAAATAGGCATGGTAGTAGTGCAGTACTAACTGCCCTTTGTTAGTTTTCATTTTAAAAAATAGAATTTTTAGGTGCAGTGGATGTTTTAGTGTGTAAATGTTTTTTCTTAAATCAGTTTTGACCTCAGTGTCCGGTTTTATTTTGAAAAGCGTCACCGGAAGTGGGCGTTTAAACCGGTTTTCTTGACGCTGGTTTGGAGAGACCAGTCCAGCTCGCCTGCATTCCTCCTCTCTCTAAAGCCTGACCGATAGAGACAGAGAAAGAAAGAGGAGGAGGAGGAGGGGGAGAGAAAACACCGATTATTATCCTCAACCGTGTTGGATTTTCAAGAACCACGGAGTCGACTCGCACCGGACACCGCGACCAGAACAGGCCGCGACAGACAACCCCGTCAATCCTGCTCCGTTTGGATCTACAATAACGACCAAAAAAGGCGTGTTGTTGTTTTTTTACCCCCTTTTCTCTTCGATAATGACGGGACTTTGTCGTTAATGTGCCCGTGTAGGCCAGCTATCGAGAAGCAGCTTCGGTGAAACAGCCTCTCCACGGCGGATATCTCCCCTTTTTTTTTCTCTCTCTTTTTTTTTTTTAAATGAGGATTTGCAAGATGGCTGATGACAGCTACCCCTAACAAGGACAGAAAAACGACGTCCCCTTTAAGATTAGGAAGGGTATATTTTTTGTATTTCTATTAGTTGAATACATAAAAAAAACATGGCTGCTTTTTAAAGAAAGGGAATGACTGCAGCTTTTTTATTATCCTCGTTGGTTAATGAGGTGTTTATCTGTACTTTACCTGTGCTGTGGTAGAAAATGGTGAGGTGACGTCTGAGCTAATGTGCACCATCTAATCGAGATAAGGAAGTAGGGGGGGGGAGAGAGAGAAAAAATAATGTCGGCGAAAGGCTGAGGAGATAGGTTGGATAAAGGGGAGTGAAAAGAGGATAAAAGCTGGGTGTAATAATAGTAATAATCTTTAAGGGGGTATTTGATAGATGTGTCGGAGGTGTGTTTGTGTGTTGAGGGGGGAAACCAAAAGGCTCTGCAACAGCAGCCAACATTCCTGCGGATCCTAAAACCCTTTGTTTTGTGCGCAGGAGCCGGACTCGACTATTAAATAATGCTAATAATAATAAAACACGCTGATTAACTATGCAGTAAACAGGCACCGAAATGATAGCCCCGGTATGATTTTTCTTCCTCTTCTTTTTTGCGTGTTTAATGAGATTATGAGGCCTTTGTTGTCGACAGAAAACCTGGTAGAGGGAGAAAAGAGCCGAGGCCTTGTGTACAGATATGCGAGCTGTGCCACATAGCAGGCGTTATTCATCAGATGGAAATGTCGCTTTTATGTTGAATGGAAGGGGCCGGAGGTAGTTGTGTTGCTCATATCGTCCTGGTGGCTGGTCCTATATGTGTGTGAGTGTGTGCGTGCGCGCGTGTGTGTGTGATTAAATCGCAGGTTCGAGGCTCCTCCGATGCTTATTTATGATTCAGCGGACAAAAGCATCGCGCTGCGTGGGGGATTATTGACGGAATCAAGCGTCCTTGAGGTCCAGATTCAGGTTGTTGTTGTTGTTGTTGAAGTTCTGTGTGTGTGTGTGTGTGTGTGTGTGTGTGTGTGTGTGTGAATGGTTATCAGGGTGTGGGCTGGAGCAGTCCTTCTTTTATGGTGTTCATGCTTCGTGTGTTGGTCCGAGCTGGTCCACGGTCAGTCGTAATCCGACGTTAAGGGGGCCTGAGAGAGAGAGGAGGAGGAGGAGGAGGAGGAGGGGGATCAAGTGTCTTTTCATGTGCTGCACAGAGATTGATTCACCTCGTGGTCGTTCAGTAATTATGTAGATGTTTAGTTCTCTGTGCCTTGTTTGCATTTCATGGTTTACCTGTAGCTGGCAGGGCTTTTAGCTTCCTGTAGGCCTATACACACACACACAGGAGCTGTAAAAAGGCAGGCCCAGTGTGTGTGTATGTGTGATTTAGAGGAAAGGAAAGCACCGTTTACTGTAATCTGTATAACGTCAGCCCCTGCTGCGTGTGTTGAAATCACCAAGGTGTTGTCATCCTCGCCCCGAAGCCTTCTCTGGTCTATTTTCTGGAATTTGCCTTCATGCTGCAGCAATAAGCAATACTGGTCATCTGTCAGGGAGCCTCGCTTAATTTGGTCACAAGAGTCGAGCTGCACAGACTGATCTTTCAGGACGGCATCGGTTCTGTTTTTTGTTTTGTTTTTGTTTTTCTAAATCTTTTTTTTCCCTCAAGACTCGTTTTGGGAGTCAGGTTTCCCTGCGAAGGCGGCGAGGTGCGGTGGAAGTTGGGGGGAAACAGTTAGTGTATGCCTGCCCGCACCATGATGGCCTCTGACATGGCTGAGACGTGGAGGAACTGTTTTGAGGAGGAGCTCATCTGCCCGATCTGCCTGCACGTGTTCTCAGATCCCATCCAGCTGCCCTGCAAGCACAACTTCTGCCGGGGCTGCATCAGCGAGGCCTGGGCCAAAGAGTCCTCGCTGGCCCGCTGCCCCGAGTGCAATCATGCTTACACACAGAAGCCCAGCCTGGAGAAGAACCACAAACTGTCCAACATAGTCGAGAAGTACAACGCCCTGAGCGTGGAGAAGGCCACCACGCCGGCGCTGCAGTGCATCCTGTGCCGCCGTGGCCCACCTCTCCCCGCGGTGAAGGTCTGCCTGCGCTGCAACGCCCCTTGCTGCCAGTCCCACGTCCAGACACACCTGCAGCAGCCGTGCTCAGCCCTTGGGCACCTGTTGGTGGAGGCGGAGGCGGTGAAGGCGTGGACCTGCCTGCAGCACGACGAGTACAGGCTGTACCACTGCGAGGCCGAGCAGACGGCGGTGTGCCAGTACTGCTGCTTCGCCCGCTGCCACCCCAGCCACGGCCATGCGGTCACTGACGTGGAGCTGCGGCGCAACGACATCAGGGTAAGAATTCTATACATACAAACGAACGCGTGCTTGTTTTTTCGCTTCAGGGTGGCGTCACAATGTGACAAAATGACAGTGTCGATGGTTCGTCATGGAAGGAGGCGTCGGACATCTTGCAAGAAAAGATGAAATGTTTGGTCACTTAATATGATCAGTTAATAGACAGAAAATCAACTGGCAACTATTTTGATAATCAACTCATCATATTCCAAACAAACATGGCCGACATTCACTGGTTCCAGCTGCTCAAATGTCTAATAGTAAACTGATTATCCTCCTTTTTGACATTTGAAGACTTCACATTGTGCTTTGTGAAAGCCCGATGGACATTTCATGGGCTTACAATATATAAAGTAATCAGATCGTGTTTTTGCACCCAGCACTGTTGGTGAGAAGGTAACTGTTAGTTGTGGCTCCACTTGCAAGAATTTGTCAATTCATTGGTGATCAATACGTGTTGACAAAGTGCCCACTCAAGTACCAAAATGTAGCTTCATCCACTTTATTATCATAAAGGAAATTTCACCAGAACAAAGGGCATTGCATCCATCTAAAAATATAAGGTGATTTTAATGTATTTAATACATAATTCTACTCTTTCAGAAGCAGAATTCCCCATTTTAAGACACAAATACATACTAAATGGGTTTTTTTAGGACCCTGGTGAGAATCTTGTACATTTTTCAGTTGTGATCCACTCCAGCCCCCGTTCTCATCTGTTGGAATGACAAACAATGCAGTCGAGGGTGGAACAATGAGGGGGCCCTCAGAGGGCCTTATCTCCCCAGCACAGGTGCATCCTAGCTCAGGGATCGCCAGTCGTGAAGGGGGGTGTGGGGGAGTTGGAGTGGAGACAAGGGGAAGGGGGATTAAAGTGATTTGTCACTTGATTCTGCGGCCTACTTGGGTTTTTTTTATTTTTTTATTAACCTCTTCCCCTCCTGGGGGTTTGGTGCGTGCCGTCGTCGGTCCGGCTGGTTTTCTTCCCCCTTCCTTTCTTTTTAAAGGGGTGTGTGACGGGGTAGCTTAGTCAGAGGGTGAACCGTGGGGCCTCACTGCTGACTGACTCACGGTGTTCACACAACACCCTATTGAGGTGCCAACTGTGTCATGCTCGGGTGTACTTCCTGTTGGTAATGCTATGACTCAGCTTTATGTATAGTTAATTGGCGGCCTGGGGCGCAGGAAGGGTCGTCGGGTGGGACCTGGTCTTAATTTAAAAAGCTGTATAAGTAGAGCCAGATTTATTCCGGGCTTCGTGCTCACAATGGACCTTTTTCACAGTCGACATTGTGACATGGTATAGAAGGGAAAGCACAGGTGGAATTTATAGCATTAGAAATGTCTCGGTCTTACGTCAGCCATTCTCATCAATGTTATGTGATACACCTGTGATATTATTATTGTGACAAGCCAAAACATCTGTGGTGATGTGAACATGCTTACTATGTTAACCATCATAAATGCCCCACATAATTCCCCAACAGTACAAGGTTATGCCTTCTTATGTCTCAGCAACACTCCAAAAACTACAAAGGTACTCAGTTATTATCATTTAAGACAAAGAAAAGCATCACAACCTGACTTTGAGAAGCAAACGTTTGACATTTGACAGTGACATCATTTAGAATAATTGCAATTAAAGAGCAGCAAATATGATTTATTTTCATGTGTGGCTATCGAGGAGGCCATCTTCTACTAAAATAAAAGGATCACAAGACAAGACCTCGGAGGTTTAACACCTCTGCTGCATGACTTCCTGGGGAAACCGTGTGTGTAGGTGTAGAAAACTAATCTTGATAACATTCGTTTTTAGCCATATTGAGCCTCATGGTGGTGACTGCTGCAACGGCCTCCATGTTGAATACAATATCAAAGAATGCAGAGTGGACCCCCTCTCCCCACACACACACACACACACACACACACACACACACCCCCCAGCAACTGCCCCTTCCGCTCTTCAACCCCCCCCCCCAAACATTCACCTCTCACACCACCCTCCACCCACTCCAGGCGAGGGCCGACCTTCCCTCTGGCCTTGCTATCCTTCTCTGGTGGCGCTGATGGAAAAGACTCTGTGGTGAAATGACAGCTTAAGAGCACCCTCCCCCTCTTAATGCACCCCTCTCTCACCCCCTCCCTCCCCTGAAGGTATCCCACACGTTTAGTTGCTACTACCCCCCCCCCCCCCTCCCTCTGGGAAGCTTCGACCCTGTTTTTCCCCCTGGCTTCTGCTTGGAGCCTAAATCAATCAGCACAACCAGGTCACAGTCCTGGATCTAACTGTGTGTGTGCGTGTGTGTGTGTGTGTGTTGTGTGTGTGTGCGTGTGTTATATCTAGGGCAGTGATTCCCAACCATGTTCCACTGAGGCCCAAGACTGCAGGTTTTCATGCCTGTGGAGGCTTCCACAGCAGCTGATCACTAATGATAAAGTCAGCTGCTGTTTATTTGGAATGATTGGATGATGATGATGATGATGATGATGATGATGGTATGTGAACAGGCCTTCAGCCTGTGGAAATGAGCTGACTATTGACTTGTGGGATTAATTAACAAACCGATTAATCCCCTTTTTTAATCACTTTGCTCCAAACTGAAATATGTAGCGTCTGTGTATATATGTGTATATATATATTTTATTATTATTATTTATTATGTATAGTAACAAATATATAGTAAATAAATGTCTTTAGGCTTTTGATTGTTAGTCGGTCAAAACAAGCACTTTGAAGATGAAATAAAAAAGGGCTTTTTGACATTTTAACGACAAAAAAACTTAAATATTAAACTCATCGATTTAACCACAAATGAACAGCAGATTAATCATTAAGGAAAATAATCATTACCTGGAGAAAGTCCTTTTTTTACCTGCCTCTGCTTCACTTTGTTTTTGCTGCACATCGCAGCAAACGCTAACAAACAACACTATGATAGCTGCTTAGCACATTAGCATTGTCACTGTGAGCATGTTAGCATGCCGACATTAACATAAAGTACAGTCTCACAAAGACTCTCCGTCCTGTTTATTTGAATCTGGATCATGTTGGCAGTGCCGCATTATTTTTTTCTCCGTGCCATCTTATCGGCATGCTTCTCTATCATTAAATGTCGATTGAGGATTATTCATATCTCACATGAAATATTAATAACATGAAGGATTAGCAAATCTGTGTCAATGACATTCCTACTCTCAGACCCAATATAGGGAGCGACATAAAGGAATCGTTGCTCTCATATGGAGTTGTTAATTACGTTTTTTTGATTTATTTTGGCCTCAAGCTGAGCCGGCTGGCCATCTCCGTTCTGCTGTTGTTCACATGCCATCGTCGTCCTAGAAATAAGCAGCGTTGCCTCCGTGTTGCCCCCAGCTGACAGAGCAGCCGACGCTGTGTGAATACAACTTTTTAAGTACGGAGAGGAGAGCTGCTGGAGCCTTTTCTGCCCATTTATCTATCTCTGCTCGCCGTCCTCAGCTTCCCCCAACATTAGTCCTCACTCACTTATGCAAACACAAAATAGCTGTTGGTTGCTATGACAGCACACCCTCCCAACTCCCCCACAGGGATTGTGTGTTGGTTGGAGACTAAATTAGCCGGCTCCCAGATTCCAATATCTACCAGCATGGGGAGGGGATGCTAGTGGCCAGCTGGGGTCACAACTTCCCAAAGCATTAAGTTCTTCTTTCTCACCTCGCAGCAAAGCCTGTTAAGACAGCAGGAGCGCATGGAGGAACGAGTGCAGGAGATCGAAGAACAGCTCTGCAAACTCGACTCTGACAAGTGTGTCGTGGAGGTACGTTTTCACACCCCAACTCCGCAGGTTTACAGAGCTTCTGCACGCCGTTGCGTAATACAAAGGAACATTTGAGCCGATTTTGATGTTTGTGTGTCTACAGGACCGGGTGTGCGAGCTGAAAGAGGAGGTGCGTCTGCAGTACCAGCGGATGCACCAGCTCCTGGAGGAGGATCTGGGTCGGACACTGGAGGCTCTGGACCGAGCTCAGGCTCGGTTCTGCCAGGAGAACGCTGCCCAGGTTTTGGCGCTGGGCGAGCAGCGCCACGAGGCCCAGAAGCTGCTGAGCTCCATCCACACGGCCTTCAGTAAGGCAGAGGAACTGAGCTTCATGAAAAACACTAAACCTGTTAAAATCCTCACAGACAGGTGAGAGCAAAGATGGGTCTTTGTAAAATGGAAGGCTTTTTCCCTGTGGGTCTATTATAAGCCGTTCACGGGTCCAAAGCTGACGTCTTATCTTGAATTTTGCATGTCTCTGCGCTCGCTTTGCAGGTCTCAGGCATGTGTGGGCAGCACTCTCCCTCCTTACAAAGTGGGGAATCTTAACTCCAAACTATTCCTCTCTGAAATCTCTAAAAGAGAGAAGAGCTTGAAGAGAACGCTGGAAGGTAGGATCTCAAGCACGATTCGGATGGGTTTTATTTTAAATCGCCACCTTTCACCCCTCATTTAACACCTTTTCTCTCTCCTCAGTTCCCCTCACCCCTCCCTCGACCTTCCTGCAGTCTGTTCCTGCGTATCCCAGCGGCCAGAGCTCCGGCTCTGGAGCAGAGAAACGGAAACATTCCACTGCCTTCCCAGAGGGAAACGGGAACGTCGGAAAAACCACCACTCCCGGTTTCAAGGACTCCTCCTCCTCCTCTTCCTCCTCTTCCTCCTCATCGTTAGCCAAGCAGCCCTACCTGGGCTCCGGCTCGGCCTCTGGAGAAGGTCAGTCTACCAATCAGCAGCCTCTCGGCCCCTGCGGCCCACCTCACATCGGCGAGAGCGGCGGGACGGGAAGCGGAAGCGGCTCTCTGACCAACCACCATTCCGGCTCCGTGTTCGGCTCCTCGCACTTTCCTCCCGGAGGCAGCAGCTCCTCGCACTCCTCCCAGCAGGCCGTGCTGCCTCAATATGGCGGCCGCAAGATCCTGGTGTGTACTATGGATAACTGCTACTGCTCCGGAGTGCCCTCGGTGTCGGGTCACCGCAGCCATCCGCCGTACCCGCGCTCTGGCTCCTTCCCCTGGGTCAGCACCCAAGACTACCCCCCTCCTCCAGGCCTGGCCTCTGGAGGTCCGTCCATGCAGGGCTTGGCCGTGAGGGACTGGATAGACGCCTCGCAGACACACAGACATGCAGATTTCTACGGGCTGTATGGGCAGCCTTCTACAAAGCACTATGTCACCAGTTAACAGAGTAGACACACACACACACACACACACACACACACACACTTGGATATAGAAACAGGCACCAAAATAGCACACCTTTACCGTCGTATTAACCGGAAAAAACAACAGTTATCCTACACAACCATTAAAAATAAAGATTCATATTAAGACACACACACACAAATGTGTACTAGAACATGTACACACATTCGGGGGCAGGGTTGATCTCTTTAAAAAAAAAAAAAAAAAAAGTATTTTCTTTATTTTCCGTCAGTGTTTCATGTAGTGTATTATACGTAAAAATGCATAACAAGCCAACGCGCTCACTCTGGCACAACTTAGACACATCTTACACATAAACAAAGAGAGGCCTAAGAGGAGAGTGTGACATGCATCTTTTTTTATTTATAGAGAGGATGGATAGAAAATTGACTTTTATTAGGAAACGCCTCTCCGTGGCTTCTCACCGACGCTAAAGGGAAAAGAGATGAAAACCACGCAGTGTTGAGCGTACCAGTTTAGCGCCTCATGTTTCTCTGATATAATCACCCCTCTAGTTGTACTGAGGTCAATTGCCTTATGTTATTATTAGCATCATATTTTTTCTCTGCCCAGCTCACTTTGTTTGCTAGATCTTTTTCAAAGAGGGACTGCGGTCCCTCTGCGTCTCATGATTTTTTCAACGTCATCGCACCTCTTCCTTTTCTTTGCTGAGTTCAGGGATGGAATCGCACGGCTTGAACACAAAACGCTCTTCCATGGAACACCCACAATGCACTTGTGGACGCCTTGTTATGCCTGGACTACAGATGCTGAGCCGCAGGGGGGACACTGGAGCTGCATCTGAAGGGTCGGTTGACCCTGGCCCAATGATTTGGGGGAATTTGGCCCCTTAATCCTAGCACTCCCTTCCTGCTATCAGGCTTCCCACAGGACAGAAAATCTTCTGACAAAGACTGTTTCCATTTAGTAATTACTATGACTTTGTGTTATTTGGTACATCTGTAGGTTTCCTGCTTGTCTAGAGAGACTCTTTGATTTCAGAGAAAAGGCAAGACTGGACGGACCACACCAATCAAGCATCTGGAGGATCTGATGATGCTGTAATTGTACTTCCTGCAGGGCAAAGATGTCACTTCCTCTCAATAAGCACACAAGCTCTTGGCTTCCTGTTTGCAGCTGAAAGCACGCGAGGAAGAGTTTTTTTAAAGCACTCAAAAGAAGAACAATGGGGGGGGGGGGGTGAAATGTATGCAGTTTTAAAATGAGTGTATGGAAGAAAAGAAGGGTGGGAGGAATTTTTTTTTTTTTTTTTCATTCACTTTTTCTAAAAGATCAAGACCGGACTGCGAGATGTAAGCAATTGTCATCGTCCTAAAGAGGAGCTGTTACAACAGTCAACATAAAGAGAAGAAAAACCCCAACAACATGAAAGTATGTTTTTTTTGTAAATATTTTGTGAAATGGAAAAATTACAGACGTGATTTGGAGGAGGGTTCCAAATAAACAAACAAATTTAAACCGGCCTCTGCTGTCATCTCTTTATGTGTAAATCCTGTTTGATTTCTGTTTTTCACAAGATAAGACTCTCATTTTCACTGCTGAACAACCCGAATTTAAACTAATGTTAGACGTCTAATACACATCGATTAGACATACTTTAGACGTCAAATGGCTCAATAGGACATTGACTTTGAAAGCAAACATGTCTTTTATGTAAAAGTGCTAAGGTGGAACAAATCTAGTGACTCATAACTCTTCTCAACATGGCAGCTGATGTTTGCAAACTTCAAACAGCAGGTTCATGTGACCTCATCATTTCAATATTTTTTTCACCAGTTCACAGTCATCCGCTTCCCTTCCACGTCTTTAAAAAAAACAAAAAAAACGCAGTCCTCCCACTCCTACCCGACAACGAACCATCATCCTCTAGCCGTGTCTTTCTTAAAAATGCAAATAATAATCTGCCTGGATACGGTGTTGGCGTATTTATTTAACTGGAGACGTGTCAGCAGAAGGACACTTAAACAAAACTTTGTGTGTGTGTGCTCAGTGCAAACGGGGCTCATGAGAATGTGTGGGTGGAGGCCTGCAGAGAGAAAACAGGATGGAGAGAACAAGTTGTGAGATGAGTGGTGTTTGTTCCACTCGGCCTGATTAAGACGATGCATTTATACCCCCCCCACCACCACCACTCAGCACTTTGAGCCTCAATCCCATCCAGACAGCAGGGATGATCCACTCGGTGTTTCGGGGGAATGCAGAACTATTTTAATAGAGAAAAGTTTGTCTTTGTGGATTGAAGACTTTCGAGAACGAGCCACCTGAGAAATAAATATGAATAAATATGCAGCTTCATCAGGAGCTGGTTAGCTTAGCGTTTTGGCAGAGAGTTGAAATATACGAAGCATCAACCAGCAACATGTTAGCTCACACCTGTGAGTCGTTTCTATCGTCCTATTTTGACAAGAACATTTGTACCTTTGGATGGAGCCATGCTAGCATTTCCACCTGCTTCCAGTCTTTATGCTAAGCTAAGCTTAGCTAAGTGTCTGCAAGGATGACCTTTTGTGTTGTTAGTGATGGTTCCCATGTGCTGAAGAAGACCATGTGATACAACTGAAAGCTCTAAGAGCTGCTGCTAAATGAACCTCACGACTAGAGGTCAAAAGTCAAGAATGAGCTTTCAAGAGTTGAGCATTCATTCAGAAATGTCATTTCGCCATTTCTTTCCTTCTGACGCCGATCGGTGGTTACTGTACACGTAAAAACAAACCTTTTTAATCATATGGCTTGTTCTCGCTCCGCCCTCGTCTTCCTCCCACTTCTTTCCCGTCTCGAGGTCTGATGTGCTGCCTTTCTTTTTCTTTCTTTTCTTTTTTTTTTATTCTCACGTCAGCAAACCTCAGCAGAGACATAGGCAGCCAAGAACTGTGGGGTCGGAGGTGCGGCATAAATTACAGCGCTGCTTTCCATATTTTACTCTCTCTGACACACACACACACACACACACACACACACATTAACAAACACCCCCCTCTCTCGCCTGACACACACATTTTCTCACACTTGTGCACACAGCTGCTGCACAGCTGTCTGATCCACGAGGAGAAAGGCAGTAATCCGGTCGCCTACATCTTCGATATGTATCTCTGACACACACACACACACACACACACACACACACACACACACACACTGTCTGGCTACTTAAGATTAGCTGTAAACACACACACACACACACTGTGAGGGTAAAAAGCTTTTATATACACACTTTTTTCTTCTCTCATTTAGAGGTTTTTGATAAAAAGAAAATAGATAAAATACTAGAATACACTTTTTTACATTTTTAATGTATTGTGTATTGTTTATGTTCTACTGTTACAATACAGAGTTGCAGCTGCTCTTCATTGCCCCAATTGTTTTAATTGTCTTAAATGTTTCAATGCCCTCAAGGAATTCCTCCCAAATGTCATTATATTGTTGTCTGACCCTCAATATGATGACAATCAAACTACTACTCCTAGGCTACAGCAGCTGGTTAGCGTAGCTTAGCATAAAGACTGGAAACAGGGGAAACAATTAGCATGACCCAAGTCCGTAGTTTACCTACTCATTCTTGTTTGTTTTGTACGTCTGTTTGTTATTTTACTCAACAAAGAGTAAACATGACATGAAAAATATAAATAATAATAATAAAAGATTGTATTTGTGGTGCACTTTTCATTCAGTGAATCTCAGAGTGCTTACATTAAAATAAAAGAAGAAATAGAAAAAGCATAAAAATGCTTATTTATGCATAGGCATAAAAACATTGGATCATAAATTATATTAAATATGACAAAAGCAGTTCATTAACATGTTAATTAGGGAGTTTTAGAGGTGATGGATGGCAGCCAGTTAGCCGTTGCTCCTGTTTACAGTCTTAATGCTAAGCTAAGCTGCTAGCTGTAGCAAAAAAAAAAAGGATATCCCCCAATCATCTTCTTATTAAATGCCTTTTGTCTCCAGATGCGACTCTGAGCGTGGATCATACTTCCCACAATGCTTTGTGGGGGATTTTAACGTAACGGGGAGTCAAGAGCCAGACGTGAGGAACATAAACTGGTGCATTCTGTCCGTGAGAAGAGAGGCCGACTGGACAATGAGAATCTTTGTGAGCAAAGAAGAGGAGGCTGTTTGCCGGTCTCAGGTCTCGGCTGAATCAGCCTCGTACACTCTTACACACAATAAAACACACGGCACACTGTTAGACATGGTACACCTCCAGATGTCTTCTTTATGGCAATCGTTGGAGTTGAGTAATAAGTCTGTAGGTGACGACCGCATGCTGTTCCTATGGCTTAAATAAAATGATAGTTGTTAACATAAACAAATAGGACATGGGGAGGACATCAAGTAATTACACAGAGCCTCAGTGCTGCAGTTTTTTTATATTTCTACAATTAGTATTTAATTTGTAATCACTGTTTTGTAGATAATATCTAAAAATTAAAGTTACAGACACCAAGGCCTCTGTTTCAATCTCTTTGGATAGCAAATTTGTTACAAAACTGTAAATAATCTCACAACCACTTAGATTGCTTTGTGAAAACCAAACAAATAACAAATAAACACCTTAATGTAGATAAATGTTAGAATGACAATACTTATACAAAAGTAGGAAATCGTAGATCTACAGCCCATCTTTAATACTGAATTCAGTGTTCTACTTAATCCAGTTCCCTGTGCTCTACCTCCGGCTGCTGTCTCCCACAGAAGCCTCTCAACTCCGGCGTTAATGCTGTCGTGAGCAGCTGACTTCACCTGCTGCAGGTGTGTGTGACCGCGAGAGTCTGGTGAGGTCAGAGTGAGTGTGTCAGTGCAGGAAGTGACTTGATTCAGTTATTACAATGAGTTGGGAATTTCTTGTCTTTTTATTCACGTACAGTACCTCCGATTCAGGACAGATTACATTCAAGAATATCAAAAGGAAATGCCAAAAGAGTGAATTCCCTCACAAACCCAGAGAGCACAAAGAAATGCATTGGGACGTACAGTACGTATACCTCTGTTAAAAATCTCCACGTGTAAGATATGCAAACATCATAGACTACAAAGTACGGCTGGGTAACATGTACTCTATAACATGTGCATAACGTCACATATGACCACAGGGCCCAGCTATTTACACTTGATCCAAAAATGTAGCTCCTCTTAACCATTTAATCTCATAATTTTTTAATACATATTAACATGTACAGTATTGTTCTTTACTGGGGAGTGATGAAATCGTTTCTCCAACATCCTGTACACACACACACACACGCGTCACACTGGTTGTTGTTTGAAAGCACTCTACACTCTACTTCACCATAAATAAAACAATTACAAAAATATACCTCACTTCAAACAGAGCCATAGCAGGAAAAGAGCTTACAGCTATTGTGGAATGATTAAAAAAAACAAAAACAAAACAAACACACGGAAACCTGCAAGAATAAGATGGAGGAAAAGATGGAGACGGAGATGGGACGAGAGGTGGGCGGGTAAGAGTTTAGGAGAGCAAAAAGAGTTCAAAAGCCAAGCTGGAATTCCAATGACAGGCAGCGGTTTAATGGGAATGCTTGAGGTTGTGACAGGCTGTGGATGATCGCTGGGATTGGCTGGGACAGGGATGGTGACGTGGGTAGTGTGGGTGGAGGAGGTTGATTTCCTGGCATGGGTTCCCTTTGAAGTAGAGACCGCCTTCCTCTTTTTGGAGGCCAACGTAGGACGATGTGCTGAGATTAGTGAACATCAGTGATACGGGAATGCAAGGGGTTAAAAAAACTCCAGGTCCATGTTGGATTAGTAGTGTGTTTACATTCACAGGTATATCCCATCGTACTAAGGCTCAGGAGGGTGCAATGTGTGTCAGTGTATGTGCTGCTGCCGTTCCTCCCGAGTAGCAGAAGACTAGAAGCGAAGCTATTTTTTCTTGGAGTTGACGCTCTTGCAGACCCAGTTCATGCCCTCCTGAGAGCGGATTGAAATAGGAACAAGGTAAGAAGAAGAAAAAGATGAACGCACAAAAAGGAAAGCTCGGGTCGTACGCTCACCTGAATCCCCTCCCCGGTGAGGGCGGAGCAGGATTGGATCTGCCACATGCGATCCCGGATGGTGTGCAGATTGAGACCCTCTGCGATCTCGGAGGCCGGGGCGGCTGTCAGCAGGTCCTGCTTGTTTGCAAAGATCAGCACAGGAACGCCGCTCAACTTCTCTTCATCCAACAACTCAGCCAGCTCCTGTAACAGACACACACGTCTTTATGATTATATGTAAACACAAATGAAACCAAGAGGAAACAAACAAACAACAAACCTTGAACGTAAAATATTTTGGCTTATGCAGTGAAAGACTTTTTCTCACTTGTGTAAAAAAAAAAAGAAGGAAAAATGCTAAAATGTTGTATTTATTGGTCAGCTATTAGACCCTAAACTATCAGAGTACGTGCATTGTGCACACTGACACAAAACATACTGTACATACCTGACCCGTCTCCTCAAATCTCTTCCTGTCAGCACTGTCAATGACATAAATCTAAAACGAAATAGAAGTTTTCATCATCAGCATGTGCAGCAGTGCATGAATGAGAAACAGTGATTTTTGCCAAAAGATAAACACAATTTTTGACCCCCCTCAAAAAAACTACTTAGTGCATCCTCTCACCAGCACATCTGTGTTTTCAAAGTAGTTTCTCCAGTACGGCCTGATCTTTCTCTGGCCCCCGATGTCCCAAACATTCAGCTTAAAACCCTGAGACTGCACACTCTTAATGTTGAATCCCTGGAGTCAACACAAAACACAAGGTGGTGGTTAGACAGGGGACGCAGGTTTAAATCCCGGTGCCAATTAGTGTGTCTTGTGTGAGAGCCTTCCCCTCTGTACCTGTGTGGGGGTGATATGGCTGATGTCCTCAGATGCCAGTTGTTTGAGCAAGGTGGTCTTCCCACCGTTGTCCAGACCCAGCAGCAGTATTCTAACCTCCTGGTCTGGTGTGCTCTTTAGCTTACGCAGGATGGACAGCAATCCCTGCATAAATCAGTGAAAACAGGGCATGTGATAGTTAGTTTGCCAGGAGGGGGAGGACAGGTGGAGCACTTTTACAGCAGGTGTGGTGCAAAAAAGGGATTGTCCACCGGAAACTGATTCCCGTCCACTGTATCGCCCAGTTTATATACGTCTACAGCTGCTTTTATCTGGATCAAACAGTCAAAACTACACATACAAATACTTTAAGTCCGTGGTAAAAGCAAAGGTATGTCTTTGTGAAACTTGAACGTTTCTTGTAATTGAATAATCATAATTGTGGCCAAAGTGTTTTTACAGTTTCTATCAGAATCCGGACATTTACGTGAGTATATAGCATTGTTTACAGTGTTAATATGTGTTTGTGTGTCTATTATCCTTGAGTATGCCTGTATTTGGAAACTGTTATTAACATCATTTATGGATGGGTTGTGTAAAAACATACAGAATTGACTCTATATGCAACTCTATTGCAATTATTCTTATGACTCTCCATTATTTTACCTGCTCTGTGCCCTAGATTATAACCAACCCGGTCCTTTTTACCTGCTGAAATACCTTTTAAAAGGCCAAAACAACTCATAAAAGGCAGTATTTCCCCTGCTAAATCAGTTTCTGGCGGACGATCACTTTTTGGCACCACACCGGCCACCATTGTAGAAATGCATCCTTCCATCCATCCACCCGCACTCCTCTCTCCTACGGGCCCGTCCAAGTGCATTTCTAGTCCCCACGGTGGCTTTTGAAGCCGGGCTAGCACTCTTCTAACGGTAACCTTGCAAAAAACATCATCATCCTCATCTTTTTTCTTCTTCTCTAATTTCATTGTGCTTTGTGTGGCTAGTTGTTTCGGCTCCGGGGGGCAGTTAACGGCACGCAAACAGGGGAGCTAAACCTAGCTAACGTGCTAAAGCTAATCTCCCCTGATAACTAAGCGAAGCAACAAGGCAGCTTTTGCAGTTGATTGTCTTGTTTTTCTCGGCAAGTTGGGAAAAGCAGCCGCCGTCAGATCTCGGATGCATTTCGCAAGTGAGCGCTAATGAACGCGAATACGTCAAAACATCGCCGGGTTTTCCGGCAGTTAATAGCTAATTATTGCGATAAATTAAACTCACCATCTTGTTGCCTTCTCTCCTAGAGACGCCGCCGAGGGTTACTAAGGGGAGTGACGTCAGACGCACGGTTACGCACACGCAGACGACGAGACGACTCGGGCACGAGCCCAAAACATGGAGGATGAGTTGAGTTAGCTACCTGCTAACTGCTAAACGTTAAAAGGAATTCAGGCCACTGACAGCTCCACGCGTTTAACTTTATGAACTGACCTTCCCGACAGGCGTTTATTTAAGTTACTGAACGTGTACGTTTGTCGCTTGTGACGTAAGGCAGAGAAAAAACCCATTTGTTAAAGAGCTAATCAGCTAGCTAATTAGCATAGCTAGCTAATTAGCATAAGTGGCTAAACAATATCCGTGACCCTAAACTCGTCCAACATCGTGACCGTGCCCTTTATGGATTTTCACTTTTAATCGGTAAAAAAGAAAAATTATATACATTTTAATACTAAAGCGTCAGGTTTTGGTGTAACGTAGGGAGCTGCCCCTGCCCGTGATTGGAGGACGGCGTGCCACGTGCACACATGACAACCGCTACAGCACACGAGCGTAATATCTGACTACCTGACAGGTCGCTCTGTAGGGCGGTTGAGGAGAAATCTCACTAAGGTATGTGTAAACGTTGTTCCAGTGTGTCTGTAAAAAGGTTGTTTCGACTCGTGTTCGGAGTTTTTCGGTTTGTTTCCTGTCTCCAGAAGTCAGCTGGTAACTTGGGGGACGAGTTGCATCACTCTGAGCTCCCGACTGACACGTTTTAAAACTCTTCCCAAAGCAGTTTGGGTCGCGAGACTGAACACGACGTCAAACCACATCTTTCTCAGTGCGATTTAACGCTCTTGTGCACGTACGAGCTGGACTCCGATCGTTTGTGTTAACCGATTATGCTGATTATTAGTATCCAGATGTAATCAGATGTTGGTTGTCCTCCGGCCTGCAGATCCAGTTCCTCAAGACTCTGTGAGCTTAACCAAACCGTCGTCGAGCTCTTCACTTCCCATGCATGTTAAAGCTGCAGCTCACTATCATACTATCCATTAGTCATACACCGTTTTCAGCTAACCTGTCTTCAGTTTGCTTCTTTTGTCGACAATCCAGAAGGTATCCAATCGACTGTTAAAAGTGTGGAAGAAAATCAAAATGTTCTGCTTGCAAAATGTCTTCATACAATTAATTGATTATTAAGATAGTTGCAGATTCATTTCTATCTTTTCATTTATCATTTTGCAGCCTAAAGTCGAGCTGAAGTGACTATTTCCACATCATATTATGTGCACCTATTTAATATATGTAAGATATATGCTGAAAAAATTCCCCCCAAAAAATCAATTTCTGCATATTTTTATATTAAAATTCAACTTTTCTTCCTGGAAAACCAAATATGATGCTAGTACCAACCAATTTCAACCAATAACATGATGACCTCCATCCACCAATCCAATATTTTCATCGATCAAATCAAATTCCTCCCAAGGATATTATCCCACCTGCTGGTCCTGTTTCTTGTACATATATCACTTTATGGAAGCTAGATACTCTTGAATGTTTAAGTTGCAACCAACACCTGCAAACCGTCAGATATACAGTAAAAATAAAAGATTTGTCGATTGGATGCATATTGTAGTGCTGTAAGGGTTATTGGACTTAAATATATATATATTTGTATTGATATGTCCTGCTATGTAGGGCCAAGTTGAAAGTTCAGAGTTCCCTGCAAGGTTCTGCCGGCCTTATCTTACTTTCCAAACAAGCAGCTGCAGAAACAATCCAGTTCCAGCCGGACGGAGCTTCACAGAAGAACGCTGATATATCTCTCTCCTCGTTTACCCCTTTTAAGAGATTAAACCACACAAGCCAGGTTTGTGTTTTGAGGTTTTTTTCACCGTATACCTACAGTAAATAATTGCTAATGTAACGGTGAAGATGCACAGTGGGGCGTTTGGATAGTTTGAGCTGAAGTCAGCAGGTTCTGGATCCTCCGGGTTGTCCAATGGGAAGCAGAATGCTGCAGCTGCAGAAACCCAGAATGACAACCTGTGGAACCATTTACCAGGAGGTGGTCAATGATTTCTAGTGGAAGTTTGGCCCTTGAGAATTTTTTTTTCAGGGAGGGAACCCGAGGGCACATATTGGCAGCAGCTCGGGAGGAGGCTCGAGCTGACCGGCCTCGCCACGGTTCAATACCGACGTGGGTACTTTAGAGCTGCAACTCCGATTTTCATTATTGTCTGATCTAGTCCGTGATGTCGGGAAAGCTTGAGCGTGTTCTAGTCCTGCTCTATGTGTGAAGTGTCTGGAGATAACATTTGTTGTGATAGGATGCTATTTTTTTTGAATTTATTTAATTGAAATCTACTCATTATTTTATCGATTTAATTTAGTCTATAAAATGTCAAAATATCTGGAAAAAAGACCTGAAATTAACTAGAATCCAAGTCTTAAAATACTTGTTTTGACAAACTAAAACCTAAATATATTTCATTGTCAGACTAAAGACTTTGGCTACAGACATGCATAGAAGTTTGTGAAGCTCTGTGGGAATGTGAGTTCAAAGGTAAACAGCCTGGCCCCGTCTGACCCATCCAGTTAAAACTCTGTTAATGTTACATAAACACAAACGAGGTCCGTCTGGTTTCACGACAAACATGGAACCAGGTTGCGTGAATGTAAATGTGTCATTCATTCATTCATTAACTGTGAATGACTGCGTGTTTTCCTGAAGCTGTCTGCTGCACTACCTTTATTTTCATCAGCACATTTGGCTAATTATATTCTCTCGTTCTGCAGGTTTCTACTGCAGGCGCTGACTTACCTCCTGCAGAGTAAACAGAGGTGGCATCAGTCTTCAACTCTATTCTTTTTTTTTTTTTTTAATGCATTAAGTTGGGACTGTTTTTTTTTTTTTTTTTTTTTTAAACAACCACGATGGCTTTGAGCTCGTTCGACATCGATGCGCCGCGATGGGACCAGTCTACGTTTACGGGCCGACTGAAACACTTCTTCAACATAACGGACTGGCGAACGGCGCTCTTGCCCTGACGCACGCTTGGATGAGGCCAAAGTTTTAGTGGAAAGCTGCAGGTGAGAAGATGCAGGCGGAGACTGTAATATGTTGATAGTACGATGAAGATCTAAAACATCATATATATGTTTAGATGTTGCAATACTTTTAGACATTAAAGTCAATATTTTCATTCATGCATATGCTGACTTAATTTAGTCAGGTAGTACTTTTTTGGTGATTGGTGCAGAAATACTGACTGACTTCCTCTACAGATTCCTAAGATTAAATACGTCTAAATCAAGTGAAATATATTGTAAAGAACTATGGATATCTATTGATATTTGGCACATACAGTCAGTTTCAACATTCAAAATGCAAGAATCCCTCTGTTGTGTTTTGGTATGTGTGTCTTTTCAGGGCGGGGTCCGTCCCTCCCGGCACCACGGAGGAGCAGCTCCACTACGCTAAGAAGCTGTACGACTCGGCCTTCCACCCGGACACCGGAGACCGCATGAACCTCATCGGCCGCATGTCCTTCCAGGTCCCCGGAGGCATGGCCATCACCGGCTTCATGCTGCAGTTCTACAGGTACCTAAAGAGCAAACAGGACGGACTGCATTTTTTTTTTTTTCCAGCAGCAGGAAAGCTTTCATAACCGCCTGTTTTCTAGGACAGTTCCGGCTGTGGTGTTCTGGCAGTGGGTGAATCAGTCCTTCAACGCTCTGGTCAACTACACCAACCGTAACGCTGCCTCCCCCATCACTCCCAAGTAAGAACTTCCTGTGAGCTTTCAGTTCACATTTCTGCGTCGTCTTTCTGACCGCGAGGCTTAAATCTGGTGGCAACTCAACGGTCGATGTCGCAATCGTAGAAAGTTACATTTCCACAACTATTTAAACATCTCTGCATTGAAATATGTCACATTAACTTAAAGGCAACAGAACTATACATTATCATCTTTGCTACACAAAGAAAAAATCAGTTTAATAAACCACATTTTTGTCCAAACATTTTTTTTCCCCTCATGGTGGGAAGAGAAAATTAGAAAAACTTCATACAACCACAAAAACAATCACACCATAACTCAAGTCAACAGCAGGTATGTAATTATTAAGAGTACCCAACGCCTTATGGTTTCAATACCTTTGCACTGCAGTGAAACTGACTACATTTATAAAAACCATCACTAGTGCATCCTGTGAGAGAGTGAAAACACTCTCTATTTCTTACATTTATGTAACAGAGACTGTCTGTATGTCTGGATGACAAAAATACAATGAAAAAATAAATTTGCTGTCCCTCTCAGGCAGATTGGAGTCGCCTACGCCACAGCGACCAGCACGGCGTTGGCGACGGCGGTCGGACTCAACCTCTACACGAAGGTACGAACACACACACACACACACACACACACACACACACACAGATTATTCAACTGTTTATTTTTATGCATTAATTTGTCACCAAAAAACCCAGTTTGGATAACCTGAAATAAACCATAAGGCTTGAATCTGAATGAATGAATTAAAAAAAAAAGACATTTTGACCAGATTAATTGTGAATATTCACCATAAGAGTTACTTTAATATCAGCCTTGGGAAATGCACTGTAATAATATGCAAATAGTTAAACTGAGAGATCCCTCATTATGCAAAGTGATCCAGTTGGTTGCCTCTGAGGACCCATCTTTATATGACGCAGATAAACACCATCAAATATTGATTTAGGACTTCTTAACTCTTATATTATACGTGTACGGTTGTGAGGACTCTCCTCTACATCTGCACATAGCTAGCCTTTTGGAAATTGTCATCAAGCATTCACTCATCTTGCAGAACACCTCTGCTTTGACGCCACCTCCTGGCAACTTCTAGCAGCTTAGGAAACCTGCGGAGATCTCCTAAATCCTAACGGACATGGGAGAGATTTTTTTAGACGTTTGGAAAGTTGATAAAGAGAATTTTTTGCCTCTTAGGTTTGATTTTTCTGCTCTTGAGACGCTTGATAAATACTGTATGGGCCCAGAGCACTCGAGCATCAGATGAGGGTGAAATACCTAATTTCAGCTCATTTACCCCTCTGATTCATATGTATAGTATAACGTTAAATACATATTTTAGTGTATTAAGTAAAATAAAAAGCTGACGACCATATTAATACGTAACACCTGATGTTTGTGTGTCTTCCTCCTCAGAAAGCGCCTCCTCTCGTGGCTCGCTGGGTCCCCTTTGCTGCAGTGGCAGCAGCCAACTGTGTTAACATTCCTATGATGAGGCAACAGTAAGTCCTGCTGCGACAACCCCTTTAAAAAAAAATATATATATATATATATATATATATTTAAAATGCATGATGAATTCTGTTAGATTTGAATGTGCTGCAGTCAAAGTGCTTTTCTTGGATCAGATATTCTGGGGAAACTCAGATCACTGTTTCTGTCAGACCCTGAAAAGATCTTCCTACTTCAAGAGTCCAGATCTGCTTTTGGAGCTGTGATTGTGTTTGTGGAAGCTGCATTTTAATATGGTTGTATGGATATTCATGGTTCCCAGAGGTGGGATCCTAATGTCTCGGTTATTTTTTGCTCCGTATCGTTTTCCCTCACTGTGGAAACGATGCTCGCTGTCTGAAGGCGCCGTTTTAGTCTTGTTTAACTGAGTCTTTTCTGTTGAACATCACTCTTTTAGATTTGTTCTGAGATGCGTTGCTGCGTGCTGCAGGGTCGGTGTTGAGAAACCCTGTTTCACCCTCGTTTCTTCTCTTGTTTTGTTTTCAGGGAAATTCTGAATGGCATCACAGTCACGGATGAAAACGGCAACAAACTGGGCCACTCTAAGGTCGGCACTCGGGACACACTTTAGGAGTTTTATAAAGGATTAATTTTATTTAAAAAAAACACAATAGTTGTCCTTTACTGTCTTTGAATCTGTGTTTTATCTCCTCCTGCAGAAAGCGGCAGCAAAAGGAATCACTCAGGTGGTCGTCTCTCGGATCACCATGGCTGCACCCGGAATGAGTACGCTTCATCACACAAACGTTATATTGGCTTCTTCCATTCATCTTTTCCTCCTCTTAACCGTCTTCTTCTCCCCCGTCCAGTCATCCTCCCCATCATCATGCAGAGGATGGAGAAATACAAGTTCATGCAGGTGAGACCTTCCTTTCAAACCTTCGTCACTGTCCTCCGGCTGAAGTGTGCGTCCATCATCAAAAACCCCGTCTTTCCGTCTTTCCACAGAGAATCACGTTTCTCCACGGGCCGATCCAAGTGATGATGGTGGGGGCGTTGTAAGTAGAGAAGGTCACGGCTGTTCCAGTGTGATCGGGAATCTCTCTTTTGTGGTTAACTTTCTGTTTTTCTGTTGTTTTTTTAAAGCTTGGTCTTCATGGTGCCGGCTGCCTGCTCCCTGTTCCCTCAGAGATGGTAACACACCTATTTCTGTATTTTACCTCCTGACAGATGAAGCTTAAAGACTATAAATATGTAACACTGCCAGACTCAGGATGGACAGTGAAATCATCAAAATTGATGCAACAGAGTCTGAGATGTCGTCTGACACATCCTTGCTTGGTGCCTACATTACCCACAATGCAAATGTAAAAAAAATAAATATGATCCGACTAAATTGCATGTGTCAAAAATAAGCTTAGCAAGGATTTGTTTTTCAAAAATCCAAATAATAACACATTTATGAAGGGTTTTAGAAAATCTACCAGCTGTAAATACTAATGAATAATAATGCAAATAATGAATTACTTACTTTTGTAGTAGATTTGGTTACTTTATTGACAGACATGCACTCTCACCCTGATCTCATTAGTAATGTCTCCAACAATTTGTTTTGAAACTAAGTAACGTTTTATTTTCCTTCCGCCCCCGTCTTCCTATAATCTGCCTCTCTCTCCGTCTTTCCAGCTCTATGGCGGTGTCGAAGCTGGAGCCCGAGCTGAGGGCCTCCATCGCGTCTCAATACGGAGACGCCGTACAACGAGTTTACTTCAACAAAGGCCTCTGAGGCTCCGAGGGCCGGTTTAGCATGATCTACATACGCCTTTATGTAACGAGGCTTCAAACTCTAATAATAGGTCACGATGAAATGCGTGTCTCCAAATCGGTGCTTATTGGTGTGATGGTTTTAATCAATCATGTCATTTTATTTTACGTTTCTTTGGTTCAGATGATTTTCTTGCATTAAACAGATACAAGGGGAACTGTGTGTCCTCCTGTCGAGAAACCAAATGATCTCCTCTCAGGAATGGCACATTACTTTGGTAGATTACAACTTAGTTTTTCCTTCTGGACTAATTTTCTTTATGTCTCAATGCTTTTTTTGTCTTCTTTTTTTTTTTTGAACTGCGTCGTTCACCTCTTCCTTCCAATCTGTGCCTTCGACAAAACGGCAGGAGCAACAACACTGCTGGATTTTCTTTTCTTGAAACCAGCTTTACTGTGAAACGAGAAAAATACTTCTACGTATGGGTTAAAACTGAAACGTCATTCATTGTGGGGTGGAGGGTTTTTTTGTTGGGTTTTATTTGTGATAAAAGTGGAGCACACTGCCCTCTTCTGTCCGAATAGAGGGAGATGGAAGACTTGTTTGCATGATTTATCTGAAAGGTTTACCAGTCGGTTCATGTTTCTGTGTGTAAACTTGTTTCACAGTTTTCAGTACGAACTCGAATAAAACCACACAAATATTTGAAATGTAGAACCATGTAGTGTTGGGTTTTTATGCATCTTTATGTGGTAAAATGTACTTAAATATATTCACAAAAACACAACACATGGGTAAAGAGGTTGTCAGGTCTTAAATTAACTAACAGGGTGAAAGAAATACTTTGATCCCACTTTAATCCTAGTTCAAATACAAATACCTTTTCAAGAAAAAGTAGAAATATAGAAGTACATTGTTAGCTAAATGTATGTAAAAGTATTGCTTCTGCAGAAAAGTGTCCTCTGTGGCTGATGTGTTACCACTACTTCACTAGTTCATAATAGTTATTTATTTAATCTGTACTTCTATCATGAAGTATTAGATGATTTTTACCTCTTTGGGCCTCACATTAATTTAAAAGAAAAGTGTATCTGAATACAAAAGCAAATATTTAAATGTTGAATTGTGTTTTATTGCTTTACGTTTATTATGTTTTAACTCATGAGTATGTTTTAATTGCTCATAAATGCTTAAATATGGGGTTAAACAAACATTCGTAAATATGTCAAACGTGTTTAGATGTGGTTCATCTGAAGCAACAGCGCCCTCTGCCGGTTGAGCCGGTAGCGCCAGGGGGGAGGAGCCGTGCTGTCTGCTTTATAAAACCGCCTTCATCCTGGAAACGAAAACACTCCCTAAAGACAGACAGCTGCCGACACCAGCCAGGACGCCTCCGGGAGCCGCCGAGCACGCAGCGAAACCTCACCGTTAACACCGGAGCGAGCCCACGGTTGTTTACCCGGTTAAAGAAAGAACGGGCGGAAACAGCTGCCTGCCGCTGGATCTACTCTGCGACGCATCTGCGTAGCAACGAGGAGTGCTGAATAAACGTCGCATCGGTGCTCGTGATTAAAAAAAAAAAAAAAAATGCCGTTTTCCGTTAACGGCGTCCTTTGCACGCTCGCGCTGCTGGTCCTGTGGCGGGCGGAGGAGCTCGCGGAGGCGTGCAGCTGCGCTCCGGTACATCCGCAACAGGCGTTCTGCAACGCCGATGTAGGTGAGTACAGCACCGGGGGGCTGCTGCTGCTGCTGTTGTTGTTGTTTACCTAGACCATGATGCACCAGGCTCCTGCGCAGATACCGGGGGGGGGGGGGGGGGTGTTGCATCTGGTGTGCTAAGAAGCTGCTGGAAGCCGCCGGGGAGGAGGGGGTGAAGGTGGTGGAGGGTCCTCGAGGCCATGGCCCGACAGCCAGATTGCTCACTTTGCACACGCGCGCAGATCGCGTCGTCATATTTTGTCACGTCATTTTGAGACACTTTTTTTTTTTTTTTTTAATAATAATAATCAAAGTAACCATAAAAAAAAAAAATCAATGTTTGTGGTGTCATGGAGGCACACCCACAAACACGCCCTCATTTGGAAGTAAAGTAAAAATGAGTGTAAACATCACAGTAAAACATGCACCTGTTAATATAATATGTTAAAATAATATTTTAATATGAATAATAACCCCCCAAAAATATGAGAGGGCTGTATTGGTGTGTGTGTGAGAGCACCACGTTTGTGCACGTGCAGTGTAATGCACGGGAGAGAGTGGAGTCCGGGACCAGGAGGGGAGTCCGGGACTAGGAGGCGAGTCCTGGACCAGGAGGGGAGTCTGGGACCGTCGCCTTGCTTTCTGCAGGGCAACGTGGCACAAAGAGAAGGAAAAGAGCAGAGAGGAGGACAAGGGATGGAGAATGTGAAGAGGGTTTTTTAAGGGGGGGGGGGGGGTCTAAACCACATAATATGTCACACCGCCACATTTTTTTTTTAAATTTCCATCCCTGCCCTGTTTCTTCCTGTGAGGGGTGGTGCTGGGAGGAATTACAGGAATGCTGCTGGGGTTTTCCCAACTTTTGCTCCGGTGTAACGCAGGGACACACACACACACACACACACACACACACACACACTAGTTACACATGACATCTGGCTGTCAGTTCAGGGTGTGTTTTTAGAGGGGAAAAAAGCAATAAAAGTCCCAGTTAAAATATGTATGGTATTCTCCAGAATGAGAAACTCCAAGACCACATTTCTCTGGCTCCGTCTCCTCTTGAAGCCTTATACACACACACACACACACACACACACACACACACACACACACACACACACTTCCACATGCACAAGTACAGCACATCACTTTCCAAATTAACATCTCTTTTTTGTCATTATGCAATGCGGGGATGCACACACCGATATGCAGTCGTAGGCCGCTTGGCTACACAACAAACACAAATAACAAAATAAACAGTCGTAGTAGCGCACAAATGCAAACGGCAGCAACGAAACATTTCATCAGACATCAGGGAAACATTGTCCATCCACTCTGCTTTGCGTTCCCTGAGAAGATGTTGAGAACAGTCTCCGACCTAGTCTGACCTACGTGACTCAACGTGGAGCTGAGCTGGCAGGACTTGGAGACAGGATGTCGAACAGCAGAGGTGCATACGTGTTTGGTGTGCTCATGTTGTTTTTAAAGGGTGTGCGTGAGTCAACGTGGCTGTTGTCGGAGGTGTGATGCATGTCATTTTCAGGCGATTTTAGTTTTCGGCACCTGAGGATGGAGCTGTAGTTCTGGGCAGATGTGAAAATCCCAATCTAGTGGGAGGAACGCAGGAGGGCCAGAAGATGGAGGAGAAGCAGCCGTGAGATTTCTGCAGGAATAGAGATGGTGGTCTGCTCGCCCACAATGTGACAAACAACGTGACAACAGTGATAATTATAGATTTGTTGTGCTGGGAACTGGATCGTCTCACGCCCACACCTGTACGTGCACGGACCGGCACAGATGTGTGTGTCACCTTCTGTTATTCACAGACCACACGCCGTTCAAACCGAGCGCTGTCATGCAACCTAGCACACAATCACGCGTACTTCCTCTTTTCATTTCAAGCTGTTGCCCACAAACGGGAACTTCCCCCGGCAGCCCGGCGTCCGGACGCGTTGTGAAAGACCAGAGGACATGCAACAGCACAGGCACACAGACTATAAATAAAAAAAAAAATAAAGCATCTTTGAGCACCTGGAAAAGCACTATGTTGTTCCCCAAATCTGCTGAAAGGTGATGAAATGTCAGCGTTGCATTTATTCTGCGTTCTATTACAACATTTGGTTGATGCCAGATTCTCAGATGTGAGGATTTGCTGCGTTTGTCTGTTCTATAGCATCACAGATTAAATACTTTGAGGTCTAGGAAGGGGAGGTTTGCAGGTATTTTTCCACAATTTTCTGACATTTAAGTAATTCCTAAATCGAAACACAACTAATGTATTACACTTGAATTAAAGAAACTAAGGAGGAGGCATGCTATAAAGCCCATCACAGTTTATTGGCACGGCTGCTGTGGTTTTGAAGGCCTCACAAAGCAAACCCGGAGCGTTCTTCTGTACCACGCAGGTCTTCTTCACACGGATGTGCTCAAAGGTCACGAGGGCGTTTCGTCTCCGGCCGGATGACAGGTTAAACCACATACTTCTGGAGACGAACCACATCGGGGAGGGTTTGGTGGCGACTGGTGTATGAAAAATAGAAATGGATAGTCATGCTGGTGGGTTTGCATGGAAAACATTGCGTAGTACATATGACACGCATGTATAAGTCATTAACGGTCATGGATGGGAGGGAATGTGGGTCAGATGGTGGTTCGTGGATGTTTAGTGCTGATTGACTGCCTCCGATCAGATGGCTTTAGGATCAATCGGCGCTGAAGCTGCAGGCCTTCTGGTGGTCGTGCATCCGCCTCCGCAGCACGCTGTTCAGACTGCACACGATGATCCGCTCTGGCTTTATTAGTGTGTGTGGGGGGGGGGGGGGGGGAGTAAACATGTCTGCAGCCCCACAGCAGACAGATAAGCTCCCATAATAGCAATACGTCCTGAACAACGGGGTAATTTCCCCTCAGCATTGTGTCCCGCTGCTGATTCTTTGCTCATTAGTTTGCGGCTTCGGATTGAGGTCAGGAAATGAGAGCGGAAAAACTGTGAGGAATGCAAGGGGAGAGCGCCAGCCAGGTATACTGCTGCGTGTGTTTATTTGTGTACTCTGGCTGCCGCCGCCGCATATTTGCATAGAACATCAGAGTGGAACCCGAAATGCAGAAGTCTGCTGGTGAGGAACAAGGATCGGATTCTCTGACGCACTGATAAATAAATGGCAGCTAATCTGACTTTCAACTTAAACATCGTTGTTCACAAGCTCTGTCGTACGGATGGAAACGTGCAGTTTGTGTTCGTGGTCACCTGATGAATGTGAGTCCAATACTGTATATAGAACGTGTTTACAGTGAAAAAGCCGGCCACTAATTGACCTCAATAGATTCAATTAAGGGTTTAATTTCATTTCTGCATTCGGATTTAATCAAATTCAGGGATTTCTGCAGAACTTTATATTAAACCCTTCAATGAAGACCACTAACATTGAGCATTGTCACACTTCCCCTTCAGGATGTGGATGACAATCACTGTATAAGAGTGGATTGTTTTTTTGTGATTTTTCCCACATTTCACAGACGAAACGAATAATACACGTTGTCATGGTTATACGTGCAGAACAGAGTCTTGGATGAAGAGGGGAGAATGAAAAAGGCAAGAGGAAGAGCGCGAGACGTCATTAACTCTGGGAGTCAAGAATCCCCATATTTGTGTCCGCTCCAAGTCATTAACTGAACCCAGGGGTGAACGAGCAACAGCAGTGTGTGTGTGTGTGTGTGTGTGTTTATCTGTGTGTACGTGTCTTCTGTTCCGGCTTATTTTATGTTTGTGTTTTTTCTTTTGTCCATTGCTCATATTTTCCATTCTGAATAAATGCCCGTAGCATAGCTGAAGCTTGATGTAGTCGGTTAAGCCGTTAAATCTCACGGTAAGAAACATACCTCTCTCACTCTCTCTCTCTCTCTCTCTCTCTCTCTCTCTCTCTCTCTCCCCCTGCATATCAGCTTTTAAATTCTCCTCTTATTCCTTCATTCTGCTGCTCTCACCGTTTCCTGGTCATGTGTGGAAGCGGGAAGCTTCTGCCGATTGTTTTTTTTAACAAGAATGACGCTGTGATCTATTTAGAGCAGAATTTATAAGTTGATGATGTCATTTCGGACAAAATGAGACATCTGAAGACGTTGGGATTTGTGAAAGCGTGGTGGACCAATGTATCTGCCTTATCACTCATATCGTTGGGTCCAGTCTCCACAGAACAAGAGCCCCTTCTCACATATCTGGTTGCCTGCTTTTTATTGCTGTAACGCTGTGTCATCTGTCCTCTGCCCCCCCCGACAGTGATTCGAGCGAAGGTGGTGGGAGAGAGAGAGGTGGAGTCTGGGAATAATGATGTCTATGGGAACCCCATCAAGAGGATCCAGTATGAGGTCAAACAGATCAAGGTAGGGAATCGACTTTTTTAATCCTTTTGTTGGTTAAATATCCACCGGATGTCTCAGAGTGTTTTGATGCTCCTTCATTCTGACCTTTGACCCGCCAGCTGTGTTTTCCTTTTCTTCCAGATGTTCAAGGGGCCTAACCAGGACATCGAGGACATCTTCACTGCTCCTGTGTCCGCTGTGTGTGGCGTAACCCTGGATGTCGCCGGCAAGAAGGAGTACTTGATCTCAGGTGTGCATTACTTGAGAGATATTTTATGTCCGCTTTGGCTAGCTGTTTCCCTCCGTTTCCAGTCTTTGTGCTAAGCTAAGCTAACGGTTTCCTGCCTCTGTACTCGCAACGTCTGAGCCTATTTCCAGAATGTTGAACTTTTCCTTCAAGCATACATCGTGTTTATTGAATCTGAATTTATTGCAGATTGAAATGCCATTTTAACAGTAGTAATTATTTAACTAATTTATCTAATAACATAAGGAATAACAACTTTAAGATTAAACCGCGGAGCAAAAAGTGAAAGAATAAAAAGGCAGACAGGAAACAGAATCAGGTGCTCCAGCTGTGGCAGACAACCGTGAGATGGGATAGAGACTGGAGGGCCTATTTTGTGTGTAGGAAGAAAAACTGTTTGTGTGATTATGGGTAATGACACGCCGTCGCCGCCACCTAAACCCTGTGGAGACAGGGAGTGACCCCGTCTGCTGTGCTGCAGTTGAGCTCCTGAGAGGTGTGAATACTGTATATCTTTGTTGTTTCCTGCTCAAGGCGACAATGGCCGTCACATGAAAGTGAAATATTTCACTCCGCAAGATAACAGCCTTCAAGCGAGCGATTTTTCATGCATGTTACGCAGCTGGAGAGACTTTACCCCTCAGGAGTTCACAGGAGATTAAATATTCATCAGTTACAGCTTCAAATGACTGGTCAACAGAGAATAAAGGTGAAATAGCCATCCAATTAAAGGCTTTTTCACGCCTTCCTTCTTTTAAGTGTTAACGAGCTCCTTCGTTTCCTGTTTGAATACGTTTCCCCTGTAACAGCTGGATGTGTAACTAGACAGATCACGTTCATCGTATGACGATAATAATAAGAATATGTCATTCTTGTGATTACGGCTCGTTTACACTGCCCCCAAGTGGCCAAATGAGAAGATCGATACAATTCTCATATCTGTCGAGCTGTGATGCTAGGAGACGTTAGCTTAGCTTAGCACAAAAAGCTAACGAAGCTAAACTTGTATATTTACACTAATTAAATAACATGTTATTTAAAGAGCTGTAAGGGTGCTGGTAGGTGGATGTTGTTAACTTTGGTTGGAGCTAACGAGGCTAGCTGCCCCGCCTCCCCAAGCTGAGTGAGAGGGAATAAGCATATTTCCCAAAATGTCAAACTATTCCTTTAATGTTTTATAAGCCTGGCTGTTGTTGTAACTGAACGCAGCAGAATGAGACCCAGCAGACCCAGAGGATGTGATGTCATGCACGCTCTGGTTTCCCCATCGCAGACAGAGATGCGCCCGCAAACACTCGGCCCTAATTACAGAGACTTGTAAGAGGAGGAACTGCTGAGGCCAGCACTTCCTCTCTCTCCCTCAGACTGCAGGACTTCAGCGGTGGGAAAGCGGGACGGTTCACTTTCTGCAGACGGGGGCATCTTTTTGAGAACCGTTCCGTCCTTTTCCTGCAGTGTGGAGGGTTAACAGTGTGTTTGGGGGGGAGGAGGAGAAGCTCCAGTGAAACGTGAGTCAGTCCCGTCAGACTCCAACATTATTCACAGTTGCAAGTCAGCAGATCTGTAAAGCCCCAAGTGAATTATCTTCTTGTTTTGACTGGTGCTGCTCGTGCGTGGCAGAAAACATAAACAGCAGCCTTTTTATTTTTTCTCACGGAGGACAGGTGAGGCCCGCAGGCACACGTCTGACAAGCAGCAGGATTTATCAGCTGTGTGCAATAGATTGTGCATTCATATCAACGCGCTCGAGATCCTGTTATGTCTGAGTCTCCCTGAAGGTTTTATCGTCGTCTCGTTCTTTTACAGGCAAGGCCGAGGCCGACGGGAGCATGCATGTGACCCTGTGTGATTACATCATGCCCTGGGACTCTCTGAGCAACACCCAGAAGAAGGGCCTCAGCCAGCGCTACCAGATGGGCTGCGAATGCAAGGTAAGGCACCAGAAAACTATATTTTTATATATATCATTCTAGAAATGGTGTCGCATGACTCAGCAGGTTGAGCACACAGTATAGGGAGATTGTTGTGTGTGTTTGCAGATCGTGCGCTGCCCCTCCTTGCCTTGTGAGATCTCGGCTCCGGAGGAGTGTCTGTGGACGGACCTGATGATCGAGAAGCAGGTGCACGGACGCCAGGCCAACCACTACGCCTGCGTCAAGAGGGCGGACGGCTCCTGCTCCTGGTACCGCGGCATCTCATCGCCCAAGAAGGAGTTCCTGGACGCCGACGACCCCTAAGTGGCGTTGCCTGACCGCCTGCTGCACAGCCTGGCTGGAAAACTTCATGTAAACGACTTCATTGAAATTTAAGATAACATCGGGCAATTTTTTTATTTTTTATTTTTTAATTAAAAGCTTATGTGACTTGATTACCAGCCGGTCTGAGAACAACCTTGTCCGTTAGCGTCTCAGTCAGAGGAAGCGACTTTGAACTGAAGAGGCTCAGAGGTTGTTCTCAGACACGGCGTCGTCTCCTGTAAAAAAAAAACAAACAAAGAATCAAAATGGCATCATGAGACATAGACTGGTCAAGTGATGATGTAACTTCCTCCTGAGGCTGGCGTCGGGAGGATATAAATTCTCGGCGAGACAGAGCACTTCCTGCCAAAAGCGCTTTAACAGCTCTGCTCTCCGATTGCACCAATCAATCACCCCGATCAACGGACGATTCATTTGTTGCTCATCGTGTTTCTACTTTTTTTTTTTACCTCATTCTCCATTTTTATTCCAAAGCCAAATTCCAAGTTGCCTTTTTTCTTTTTTTTTCGTTCTTTTTTTAATGATTGTCTCGCTCTCTCTCTCTCTCTCTCGGACACTTATTAGTTCCCGCTTCTTTCGTCTTCTCTGCTGGGAGCTGTTTTCGCCACCGGTGGCCGATCTCTTTTTTTTTCTGGTTTTCCTTTTGGTGAAAATCTTTTCTTGTGGTGATTCAAACGACCGTGGCGGGCCTCACTGGACCAGTCTATGCTGTGTGACGATGAGAGCTCCAAAATTAAAACCTGCTCACGTGGTTAAAACGGTTCAATCAGAGATAACCCCAAGTCCTCTTCCTCGTCTCGTCTTCGCCCCCTTGTCGTCCCCACTATGTAGCTGTACAGTACCTATGCATATACTTTTGTTGTTACTTGATGATTATTTTACTGCATTAGAACTAGATTTGCACTTTTTGAGGGTGAGTTCCAGTAAAAGACAAGAGCCTGAACACTCTGATGTGACAGTTAATTATAGTTCGCCCAAGACCGACAGATCCACCTCAGGTGCAGATTTCTTCCTATTTTGAGTGCTTTTCGGTGATCCATATTCACAAACTTATTCTATCTCTGTCATAACGGATGAAACAGTATTTGCAATGGAAGGGAATCAAATAAAGAGAGGCGCGTGAGAGGTTTGGATATAAGGGATGTTTTTACAGATTTTATGCGTGAAAGAGAAACAAAAACAGCTTCGTTGGATGTTATTTCGGTGTCTTTGTATTACCTGTTGATTGTAAATGCCAACAGCAGTTCCATGATTTGCCAACTATATTCTCGCAGACGGTTAATTTCATGAGTAATAAGGTCTTTTACGTGCTTAACTTTAGCTTTGACGCGTCTTTCCCGCTCCTTCCAGTTATTAATGAAAGCTTTATCGTCATAGAAAGCAAGTTTACAGTGCTGTTTTATACACCTCAAGCTACATTAACAAAAAAAATAGATATATGATGGAGTATTAGAGGCATAATTTAAAAGTAAACTCTTTCCATTTTCCATTACTTTGTATTTTTTCAGTGTTATTATTATTATTATACCTGTCATGATTTATTTTGTGTCTTTTCGCTGTCTTTGTCCACGATGTCTGTAGCTGTAGTGTCGAGGTGAGAAGGTCCTCTTGTGCTGGAGTTAACGTGAGAGTGAGAGAGATGAATCTTGTGTGAATAGAGGACTGTGCATGTGTTTGATGCTTTATGTAAGTCCGGGCGAAGGACAAAATATTCAGTATTATCGAATAAAAAAAAACAGTTTGAAAGAATAAAGCTGCTTGTGTGAGTCTTTTTGGGTGTTTGCTGACACGGTTTTCTGTAAAGTGATGCAGGCTAAAAGTCTGGAGGCCCAAAGTGTTAAAAAAAAATAATAATAATAATACAGTGAAACATGCTTTGTGCTGAATGCTGAGGTTAGTGCCACTGTGCAGCCTCACAGAGCTGCTAGCATGCATACGTTAGCATGCTGTTAGCATTTAGACTCACAGAGCTGCTGTAAACAAGATGAGTTCTTTTTTCCCCCTCACAATAACCATTTTCTTTCATCATGAATTTGATGCATTTTTAATTTAAAAACTTAAATTAAAAGTCTAATCTGGTTTTCAGTCATGCTAGCAACTCTGAGAGTCTAACTGCTAACATCAGCATGCTAGCATACGCACAAAGACGAAGCTAGCATGTCGATGTTTAGCTGCTCACCGCCTTTGTTTAGCTTGTTAGCATGGCAACGTGCTAATTGTAGCTAACACAGATATCAAGTTTTACAGGTCAGAAACCAAAGTTAAAAAGTTCACCACAGTTACAGCAATTTATCTGGAGCTGATCCTGAATGTCGGAAGCTCATAACGCTAAAGTCAAAACGCTGGACATTTCAAGTCAAGTATTCCGTATTATCTGATTCACGTGTGTTTTGTAAATATGGACAAGTCAAAGCAAGGAGATGTCTGGAGATGGTAGATGTCTTACGCAGAAATATTTCAGAGAATCAAGGTTTGAGCAGTACAACAGTTATGAGCTGAACAGTGTGATGTCTCCTGTCCTTCCTGGAGAAGCATAAAAGCCGAAGTTATCTGTCTGTATTATGTCTCGTTTAAAGGTAGGAACTTTGTGTTCGGCCCTGAGAGACACGTTTGTTTGTGACCTTGTCTACTTGTCTGACACTTAATAACAGATTAAATGTGAAACTACTCATAACATCACATGTATTAATATTACACTGAGGGAATTTACTTTATAGAGGAAGTAGTTTCTGTAATTAGTTGCTTCTCAATTCTAAATTTAACCTGCGAACGTGTTAGAATATCAAGTGGCAGAAGTCGGCCTTCGTGTTAGCGGCTGTTAAGTTTCCCACGAGGTCGCTCGGTGTGTTGCTCGGAGAAGGGCAGTCAAATACTCCCGTAGAGATGTGGCAGAAGACTCAACTAGGAAAATATTTGAGAAATATGCAGGCAGAGCCCAGACAGAGCGGTTGTTTTGTCATCTCTGTTCATTCTCTCCCCAATAATGTCAAACAGGGTTGTAGTAATCCTCCGGTGGCCGAGGGGATCTCACCTCTTCCTACACTCGGAGGTCACCGTGTCTGAGGGAGGGAAGTTTCTTCTGTCACTTCTCTTTAATTGACACTTTAAAATCCCTTTTGCGTTTTGAAATCCAGTTTGGTAACCGTATTTGAGGTTGGTTAATTGTTGCCACAGCCTCTGATTTGCAATCATAGTTAGTTACCTAAGACGTAGATGAAGAGCCGAAGAGGAAGTTCTCATCCAAACAAGCGCAAATAAATGTCAACAAATTAAATGTGAATCAAAAAAAGTCTAAAATCTTAACTACATATTGTTGACCTGAAGCAAAGTTTTGTTAATGCTCCCATTTATTTGTGTGAGGATGCATTTTGAGTGGAAACACATTTTGACGTTACATTAAAAATAATACCAGAAGTTCTCCGTGATAAACACTCCAGCAATGAGCCAGAACTCAGCTGATTTATCTGATTAAAATCATATCAATTATCTATCAGTTGCAGGTACCTGGTGGTGGTGTAAATAAATCATACGTTTCCACATAGACATTGTACCCTGTAGTCGTGACGCCACCTGGTGGACAACAGCCGACACAGCAGTCTCTTAAAAATCCCTTTTCATCAGGGTCTGAAAGATGGAAGTGGTGCAGAAAATACCAAAGACGTGTTCAGTCATGATTGATTTGCCCCTTTTGGTGGAATTGATCAGGCCTTTTAAAAACCGCCTGCAGACATCTTTGAATGTGTGAAATCTTAAAATAAAGTTTTTATCAATATATATATTTATTTATTCTGATGGATTGAGTCCTCCCTAATAGAGCTCTAATATTTGAAGTAAGATTATCTACTATATAGTCTGATGTTAACCTAATATGTCATAAATATAGTCTAATTTAAAATAAATAAATAAATAAATAATAATAATGCAGTTTAACTGCAACCCTGACCAACTTGTTTTTTTAAATTTAATCTATCAGAGAAATGTAGCTATGTGGGCAGCAGTTGAGACTTATCTGTTATGTTAAACTTGATAAAATTCACATCATGCTTAGCATTCACACTAGAGTTTCCACACTGTTTTTTTGACCTCGTCTATTAATTTTTCCTCTCATGGCTTCTAGAAAGGATCATGGCTTTAGATGTGATTGATTTCTTCTGTTTGCTCCTTTTCTTTCTGCATTGGTTTGTTGGAAATATTACATTTTATTCTGTATTCTGTAGAGTGTTACGTTCTCACGACAGTTAGTTTCCTTACTTTTTTGGCTGCCTTCTGTATTTGGAGTTCTTTTCCAGGTTGACTCAGTTCCCCAGCTTATTGCGGCTTATTGTCGATTTACTTCTGTTCCCCACATTTTCTCTAAAGTGGCGGCCTGAAACCGCAGCTAAGGCTAATTAAAGAAGAGCTTTTTTCCCCCCCGTTTGTCCACAACTTCTGCCAGTAACAGGACTATTTGGTCTGTCTGTATCCTCACACGTGGGTTGGCTACTGGGCGGAGGTTTATTTGATCGCATGCTATTTCGCGAACCCCTGTGTGCTTCCGTCTTGTGTGTTTCTCACAAAACTTATGCCGTTTAATGTTGATGTATGAATATTTTATCAATATAAAACACATTTTAGTTCATTCTATCTGTATGTGGAGTTTCCATCTTTAGTTCTGGCTCTCCTTTTTGCCAAATGGGTGCATATGCTAACGAGAGCGGATATAGGAAATCACCCGCTAAATAGTTCAGAGCTTCATTCATAACGTTCCAAAAGTCAAAATGTGTTGGAAAAAAAGCTTGAATCCAAAATCCACAACTTGTTTTTATCAATGAACTATTCATAGACTTTCAAAAAGGACATGTGGTCAAAAACTCACCCAGCTAATGGGGCCACAATCTAATAGCACCATAAACTACATTTATGTAACAGCAATAACACAATCATATTATTATTATCATAGTATTTAGGGTGATAACGTCATAAAATATCACTACTGACATTCGATTAGTCAATCAAAGCATCAAATGAGTAAAAATGAGTGATATAATCCTATAATATAATATTATTCTGCATCACAAGGATACTTTTTTTGCTGACAATACAGTGTATCTGTCCTTCTACTTAGTAGTTATGATACTTTTACTTCCCAATACTTCCACCACTGATTGATTTCGGGGAAGAGAAGATGCTGTTGATTTTGTGTATAGGTATGCAGGTTTAAATGACGAGCAGCAGGCGGTGCAACCCAACTGCGTACATCATCTATATAAAGAAAGGTCCATATGTACACAATCAGTCAGCATCACGGCCCAATGAAGTGCCATTGAGACAGACTCTCACACTCATTATGCTTATTTTATATGCAAATCACATAAAAGTTCTCTGGGGCTTCTTACATCGCACCGCCTACACTTTGTCTGTTTTTTCCAGTACCACCTGTCTCCTTTCTGGTCCTGGATGTGCATATATTATATAGCTTATACTGTTTATTGTATTGTATGAGTCTTGAATCTCATACAGCCACAAAGATGAAGAGACAAGATACTCCTGGTTGTGCGAGGTCAACAGAAGGAGGTCAGCTCTACAGAGAGAGGAGAAGAAATGAGATAATCAGAGAGATTTTAATGAACAAGGTAATAATGGAGTGATGCTGATAGGAAATGCAGTGAAAGTCTGGAGAATATGAGAAGAATAAGGATGTATTATGAGCTTGAGTTTGCACTTCCTGCTGCCTTGAAGACCAATGATGTCATACTCGTTCCTAAACGGCAGATATGGTTTATGAATAGCTATAGAGAATGTAAATGTGGGTCTATATAAGAAGCAGGTCCAACACCTGTTACAACAACTGTCACACAAAGAGAGAGAGAGAGAGAGAGAGAGACTATCATTTAAACAAGACTAGTAATTACATTAATTTTTAAAATTAGCTTTATAACAAGCAGATATTTAAATGTAATTATAAAAATGATTCTAACATTTCTAACTTCTAACAAAGGCATGCATGCTTTTACTTGTACGTATATTTTTGTGATATTTTTCCACCACCGATGCAACATAACATACGAACTAATCTGAGCTCTGAAGCATGTGTGTGTGTGTGTGTGTGGGCAGTTTCACTGCAGGATCACGGCCATGTGTGTCATCACTTCCAAGAATACATTAACAACTGTTCAAAATGACACAGCAATGTGTGTGTGTGTGTGTGTGTGTCTCTCTCTCTCTCTATATATATATGATATATATGTCCTTTTTATGTTTAACATTCTGACATTTATGATAGAGCTGACAGGTTTTCGAGTGTAGATGAGAGGCTGAATTCAGGAGTGAGGTCAAGCGAATAAGAGGGAGGAGAGAGAGAGTGTTTTCTCTCTCTCTCTCTCTCTCTCTCTCTCTCTCTCTCTGTGTGGTGACAGTCGGGAGGGAAAAACAGTAAAAAGCCTGACTTTCTTTTTCAAGGAGCTCCTCGCTGAGGCCAGAGCTCCAGCCTTTCAGTCAAGCATGACGCCGTCTTAAGGTGGAGGTGCAGAGCCCCTGAGATGCCGAGGGGGACACCGTTCGCCTCCAAGAGCCTTTTTTTCCCCACAAACCTCTGAACACACTCTGCTGTGATGGGAACTGTGAGTGAGCTGTGTGCATCCAGTTTCCAGGCATTTCTCTGTCCTTCGGTGCGAGGAGGCCAACCTGCCTCAGCCACAGGTGAGCGTTTTTCTGAGAAAATGCTCTCTCTTTATCTTAGAGAATAAAAAATGTTTTGTATCTTGACAAAGCAGATCATTTACTCTCATTCCACGCTCTGAGTTTAAAAGTGCTTTGTGAATCTGTTCCCATCGTCGTCGTCTTCATCACATCACGTCCGTTAAACGGCTTGCTTTCGTGTGACTCTTATAAATAACAGACCAACAGAGCAAGAGTGGCACAAAGTGCTATCAGTGTTCAGTTGCCGTGGTGATTTTCCGTTAGATTTTTCTTTTTTTTTTTAAGAAGACTGTTTGTGTGTGTGTGCCATGCTGACATTTCTGTGTTCATGTACACACGAGTCAGACAAACTGCGTTAGTGTAAGTGTGTGTGTGTGTGTGTGTGTGTGTGTGTGTGTGTGTGTGTGTGTGTGTGATGGTGGGCTTGATTCGAGAACATGACGCACAATCACCATCCTGTGGTCCAGGATCCTCCTCTCCAGTGGGTACTCGAGCATCATCTCCATCGCTGCCCACTGATCTCCCTCTGTGTGTGTGTGTGTGTGTGTGTGTGCGTGTGTGTGCAGGTGCTTTAGTTCTGTATCAATGTGCTCATTCAAACACGACTTTTGCACAATGAAAGCAGCATGTACATGCGTCCGTACAGCTTTTATGAGCTTTATTTCTGGGTTTCCCACTTCATTAGGAATATATATGTTTATATATAATGTATGTTTTGTTATTTTCTGTCACGTCATAATAATAATAATTATTATTATAATTATTATTATTATTGGTATAGACATGCCCTGTCTTATTTAAATGTTTTGGGATTTTTGTCATCTTTATAATTCTATTTTTCCTTTCTTTTTCTTATTTCTCATTCTTGTTTTTTATTATTATCTATTTATTTCCTTTCACAACAAACGTGTCATATCTAACACATAGCCCCTAAAACATAAAAAAATAAAATGATTATCATCTTTTACATTTAACATTTATAAGTATGTGGTGGTTGGTTTTGGTTCCACAGACCTCACTGTCAGCAGTTTTAACTTAGTTTGAACTTCTACCAAAGAAAAAACAATATGCCTTTTGTGTTTGTGTATTTGTCTGTTAAATTCAGCAGTTCTTCTTCTATGCCCTTCCTCAGCATATCCTGTTTTTTGGTGTGTCCAAACTGAATAAAGCACCGATTCAAGCGCACAGCTGCTATCCTTTCCTCTATCCTTCCCTACATCCTCTCCTCTCCCTTCCTCTTTCCCTAGCACACACCCATCCTCTGATATCAACCCGGCTTCCTCAGCTCCACACACATTTATATAAATATGTCTCTCTTTTTCAGCAGATATGGGGGATAAAACTGTTAAGTTATTTCCTCTTCCTGCTGCCTTTCATCGCTTTTTACATAAAAGGGTGGAGTGCTAAAACAAAAAAAGTGGAATATTTATGCATATCTCCATGCAAAAATACATTCAAACTGCTGCAGCTAGGTACACATTATCTTTATGACATCACATTATCATTATTACAGAATGAAAAAAGGGGAAATTACATTAAGAAGCATTGAAAACTTTTAAATACTAAAAAAAAGGGCTTCTGAATAAAAATTATGTCCAAGATGAGATTTTATGACTTATTATCTTATAATTATTAACTTTATAAACAATAATCTAGAGATACAACAGGATAGATAGATAGATAGATATAGATAGATAGATAGATAGATAGATAGATAGATAGATAGATAGATAGATAGATAGATAGATAGATAGATAGATAGAGGTTTGTTTGTGCCTATCTCCTCTCTGATTGGCTGCCTCCCTCGAAGCCACGCCCACGTCATCTTGCCCCAACAACCGGCTGTCTCCCTCTCCTCGCAGGCAGTTGTCATTAACTGCCACGGCTGTCTGTTGAGTGAGGGAAACACAGACACTTTTCGACCTTCGAAAGTTACTTTGCAGTTAAAATAGTTCACGCCGTCGTCGACCCAACAGCCCAGCGATGGTTTTAAAGTCGGAGGACGGAGTTGGTGAGTTGGCCTGCCTGACCCCGCTTCAGTTAACGTGTGCTAGCTTAACCCAGAGGCTAGCCGGGTTAGCTTGCGAACGTTAGCCAACGTAAATGTATATTTTTTTAAGGTGGTTTTTGCGTTAATGAGCACGTAGCGTTGCTGTTTATTGTCCTAGCACTTGCTAACGTGTTTCGCCATTTAGAAACAGCGCGAAAGCAACAAGTCGTCGTCTGGCTGATTTTTTTTTTTTTTTTAATGCTCTTTGGCAGTCTTTAATTAACTGGCACAAGGGAGCCGTTAGTGTAAGAAGTCTATGGATGCAATCAATGGTTGGACATTAAAATAATCGCCCCCCAATTTATGACCAAAGATGCTGTCAGCTAAAGGAGGTTGTGGAAAAGAGAGATAACCACCCCCCCAAAAAAACCATAACAATTATTCTAAATCAGCTTCCTCGCAGCTGCACTTGCGTTTCCTCTGGCTGTTTGAGCTGCAGTTACAGGAAGTGTCTTATTCAGTTGTGTGTGGGGGAAAACACATTACTAAATTATGCTTTAAATTAAGATTCTGTCAAGGAGGGAAAATTAATCAAAAATGGACCAGCGATAATGTAAATTCTTCCAGTAAACTGTCATATAACTGCTATCACTACAGGGAGCTTTTCATCGTGTTTTCCACTTGACAGAGTGAGAGTTTTGCTTTCCCCCACCTGACATGCTTCACTTTAAAAGCCTTTACTTCTTCACTTCCTCTCTGTCACACACAAGGCTGTGTCTAGGGAGTTTGTGTTGTTAGTCTGTTTTCTGCATCCTTATTGGACTTTTGAGCCTTAAGACTGTGTGAATGTGATCAGTCACTGGGGGAGTTTACCATAAATACAGGATTATATCACTCCAGCCTGTTATCCCTGGGACCGGGGGAACATTGAAACGCACAATTATCGCCTTGTGAACACTGAAATGCACAATTATTGCCTTGTGTGCCGTGCCAGACACGGAAACTCTCAATCTCAAAAACACTGATACATTTCTAGTCCTGACTAGTTCCCCTCGGGTCCTAGGTCAGCTGCGATCCTGTGGGTAGAGCAATGAGACAAACTGGTGTGTGTGAGTGTTGTTTTCTACGAGCAACTGTGTGATAAACAGGAAATATAAATAATTTAATTCTGCCAGAACAGGGAGCTGTTGTTTAGTAATTTGTCATTACATTTTGGGTGATGCCAGGAGATGTCAGTGATGTATGCACCCTCCTCATTACTTTACCCACCTCCCCACTGTCTTTCTCTCCGAGACACACGGTGTCCACGTGGGGGAGCCGGCGTTTGATGCTCTGCTCGAGGAGGGAGGAGTCGAGATGGATGGAGGGAGGGTGGGTGGTGGGTGAGAGAGATGGGAGTTCAAAGGTTTTACCCTCTCTCTCTCTCTCACACACACACACACACACACACACACACACACACACTCAAACACACTTGGCCTCATCCTCATTTAGCTGCTGGCCTGCTCCCCTCCCCTCCTCTCCCCTCTGGAATGGTTGCCTGAGCATTAAGAAGCAGGGAGGCTGGAGTAGGGGACCACACGATTGGGATTGGGCTCGGCCAGGACAGGATTATTGTTGGAGGAACCAGATTGGACTGCAGGCTGTTTTGTCCTGGGATTGGAGACTCGGTTAAAAAACTGATGTGGACTTTATGGAAATAACTGGCGTGAGAATCAAACCTCCAGTTCAGTCCAGTTACACTACAGGGACCATTAGGACTGGTGGTGCCACTCAGCAGCAGACAGACGTTTCCCTCTGGTATGAACCTCAGCATTATGACACAAATGCGTAGGTGTTCAGTGCGTCATCATAACTTCTGCTTCGGAGATTTATCTGACTGTGCATACGTGTGTCGTCACGTCTTCCTCAGAAATATCAGTGCGTCTTCAGAGGATGTGATGTGTTGCAAACAAGAACGTGGAGGAAGGATAGAGTGAGAACTTTAGGCCTGAATATGTTGGTTGTCCATAGCAGCTGGTCATCAGCTACGGCAAGGTGTCTCATTACTTGCCAACAAAAACACACACTCGGTGACCTCGAGACTATGCGGAGCAGCTGGTTGGAGACTCATGTTGTTATTTATGTCGGAATGCGTGTGTTTGTTTGCGTCAGAGGAGGATGATATGACAGTCTTTCATAAGTCATTATGCATCCACTTGCTGTCATTTCCTATCTAAATGAAAAGCCCGAGAGAGGAAGTGAGTGTAAATGTCAGTTCCACTGCCTCTCTGTTCATAATGCTGCATTATTCTCACTCTTTTGTTTATAATGAGAACTGTTGCAGCCTTATCTTTGGCTGTTTTGTGAGCACGTCACTGTCGGCGTGTTTGTGGCATCTAAATAATATCACAATCCAAGGCTGTAGCGCCTGTCACGCCGCCTGAGATGAGTTTTAAGGGTTTTTATCTGGAACAATTTAGATGATTGGTTAAACCTCTTTGAGATGGACTTTTGTCAAACATTTTATTTATTTATCACTTTTGATAGGCTGAATAATTGATTAATAAAGAAAACAAGATAAGCCAGTGTACTGGAATCCCTCAGCGCGACTCCTCTAATGAGGAGGACAAATAGCGGCGGCAACACAGCTCGATATGACCTGCTTGTTTTGCATAATTGGTGCCTTTTCTTCAGCTTTTGTTGCTGGTTAGAGCCATTTGGAAAGCAGCCACATCAGAAGCTTTAGTAAGCATCCAGTGGAGAGGAACAAGAGTGAAATACATTAAATATGCCAACCAGCACAATAACTCTACTCTACATTCGCTCTTATGTTACTGGAGCTGGAATTTTTTCTTGCTCAAATTTTCTGAAGAAAAACCACAAGCCGGTCATTTCCCTACTCGCCCTATCACTCCAGTATCAGTATCCGTACACACTTGTCCATGTACAGTTAAGGGTGTGTATTAAATAAAAGGCGGCTTGGACATTTGGACATATCTGTTATAGTAAGATAATTCAAATGTTTTGATATGAGTGCTCTTTCTCTCCTCAGTGCCTGATGACCTCAGTCCAGAGGAGAGACAGGAGCTGGAAAGCATCCGCCGCAGAAAACAAGAGCTACTGCAGGACATACAAGTAATAACACACCCTCTCTTCCCTTCCACCGTTTTAGCTCTTGAATCCATTTGTTAAACCTTCCTCTGGAGCTCAAAACTCTTGGCCCTGTTTGTTTTCTGTCCTCAGTGATTACTGCTTGGGCAAAATGATTTCTAAAGAGTGCAGCCATGAAATGGTAGTTTGTTTTGTCCCTGCTTCTAAACTCGGTAGTCTGGACTCCCACAAGTCTCTTTGTTTTTAGCGGTTACAATGTTACGTGATTTAGGGATAAAGTCCACAGTCCTCTCTTTGGGCAAACTGTGTTTTCAATGTTTATCTGATGTTAATGTGAGTTTTCAGCAGTCAGCCAGAGTCACTGTGTTTTTAGAATGAGATTCACACGTCACACTTTCTGTCGAGCTGCAGGGGGAGAACAGTCAAAGAAAAAAGGGGAATTTGGCACTAAAAACACCCATTTTGGAATTTCTTTCTGAATATGAACTTCAGACAAATTCTTGAATACATGTTTGCACAGAGCGAGGGCTGTGGGTTCAGACAGGGATTATTTTAATGGTCAGTAAGGTAAGTAAAAACAGTTTTAATTACTATTTTGAGACAGACTTGAAAAGTTAATTAAGTTAAGATAATCTGTGATTTTCGAGATTCGGTAAATCATACAGTGCATTGTTTGCTTTTCATCTGAAAATCACATTGTTTGGGTTGTTCTTTCTTTTCTCTGTGTCCTTGAGTAGATTTACCTCCATGTCTAGACCAGTGTGCCTAGGGAGGGGTGTACATGGGTGTTTGGAGGGGGGGGTTGTATCGGCGTCTGACCACCGGAGCGTTGCTGTATGCATTCAAGATGGATGATCCACTTTGTGTGCGATGGGGGTGGACCTCTCGTGTATGTGTGTGTCCTCCAGCTCGCTTTGCCTGGAGGAACAGTTTTAATCTCTGCCTCAGTCCCCCTTCAACCTTAAATAAATTAGTACGTGTCAGCTCTTTATCTGGGTAAATGTGCTTTGCTAGATCAGGGGGAATAGCTGGCCTTATTGTCATGAACAAACATGTCGAGAAATCAATGCTCAGATTTGAATAATGACTTTTTACCTGGACACAATCTCATGTATGTGGCTGTTTTTCCAAGTCTCTGTCACATTGATTATGATTTTTTTTACATGTGTGGGATTTTAATAGCATAAATATCAATATAAAAAAATATCAATATGTTGATATAGGGTGCACTTTATTTTCATTAGAGCTGAGACAGTTTGATTAAAAGATCATTTAGATAAATATATAAATATACTATTTTGATCGTGGGCATCCAAAACACACACAAAGAAAACAAAGATAAACACAAACACTCCGGGCAGCGTCGCTGTGCGAATCACCGAGGTCGACTCGTTCTCCTTCTCTCCTCTGAGCCCCTTCTGTGTTGCCCTGGGGGGCTGATGGGTAATGAACCATGAAATATGCAAGTAATGGAGACAGGGCACTGTTCGTATATATAAGGGGGTGTAACCATGGAAACGCACACATGTAGGAATCCAAGTGAAGCTATTTACCTTGTATAATTATTATTATTATGTTATTACTCACACTCACTGAGATTTGTTGAAGGTTGCAGCTCTCATCCGGCCTCGTCTACGGCTCTTTCTCTTCTAAATTATCTTAATTCATTATTTTTTTCTGCTGTGCTCGGTGTTTCTCCATCTGTTTCGCTACTCTCTTCTTTCCTCACATAACCTCTGAGCTCTCTGGAGCTAAGCCAGTCAAAGTCTTTGATCCTGCATATTCCCGTCTCCCCGCCAGTGTGACACTCAAACGGCCCGAGAGGGCGTCGGGGAGGGGGGAGGCAGACTGGCGAATCTGGGTCAACACAGGGTAGAGGAGGAGCGGGGAGATGGAAACAGGGGAAGGGTGGTCAGCTCTGACCCCAGAACAGGTGCTACAGCTCCCAGAGAGGGTTTTCTGCAGAGAGCGGCTGTTCAACACAAACTCCTGCCGAGAAGAAGAATGAGTCAGTCTGTGAGAGAGTGAATCACGCCTGCACTTTGAGTGCTTTTTTTCTGGGTCAACTCGTCTGTAAGAAGTGCGTGTCTGGATATGTTGTCAGTGAGATGTAGCTGGAACAGACAACCATGTGTATTGCATTGTGCTGCCGGTGGGATCACAGTATGTCCAGAGGTTTATGTGAAGGGTCAGAAATTACACAAATATCACATGTATACAAGATTGTTTCATGCTTTCTGGTCCATCACTCTCCTCCTGTCTGTGTGTGCTCTCAGAGGCTGAAGGATGAGATAGCAGAGGTGACCAACGAGATTGAAAACCTGGGCGTGACTGAAGAGAGGTAAAGTATCTCTCAACCCATTCTGTGCTTGTCCTTTTGTTTCAGTAGAAGTGCATTTCTTTCTTGCTAAATAGCTTTAATGATTTTCCACGGCACTGGTGCGAGTTGAAGTGGCCACTAACCGGGAAGAAATAGTGACCAATCGGTCAGCCATGGTCGGGATGCGCGCTGACCTCTCCGCACTTCGCGAGTTCCCGTCACGGAAGCGAGCTGAAGTTGCCAATAACCGGGAGGAAATGGCTAAGCCCTTGGCTAAGTCAAGGGCAGCGAAAGCTGCAGAGTACAGTGAGGATTCATAAAAAAAAAAAAAAAAAAAAAAAAAAAAATATATATATAATAATAAATAAAAAGGGGGGGGGGCTCCCTCACCATCTCTCACCATCTCCAAAACTAGTACCTACACTGGACTTTATTTTTTATCTTTATTTTTACTTTTCTATTTTTAAATTTTTACTTCTCTTTTCCCTCGGACCTTGTCTACATGTTGAGACTGTTGCTCTATTGTGATGAACAATATGGACATGTGTGCAGACACACACGTAATCTGTATGCACTGGACTTCAGCTCTCTGTACCACCTACTGCTGTAACATGTTATGTCAAATGTCACTAGGAAAAGGAAAAGTTATGTCAAATGAAAGATGCAATGAAAAGAAAAGATTCGGATTCTGATTCTATCCTGTGTGTAATGGGGGCGGGACTGGATAAGCCTTGGCTTCTCCCGCTTTCCCTTTCGGCCATGTGTATTTTTCTTGTTACTATGTGAAAATGATGTGTGATGATGATTTAACTGACATGCCCGAAATAAACAAATAAAATAAATAAATAAATAAATAAATAAATAAATAAATAAATAAATAAATAAATAAAATAAATAAATAAATAAATAAATAAATAAAATAAATAAATGATCATTAGAATTGCTTTTAATAGTCTATTTTGCAGACAAATTTAATACGTTTATGTTCTGTTATATTTGCTTTTAGGAAAAGCATGCAGAGGAATAAACAGATGGCAATGGGCCGAAAGAAGTTCAACATGGACCCCAAGAAGGTGAGAACAAATCATGCTCTTCCTTCCTCATGTAACAGATGAGTGTAGGGCCCACCATTACTTTCATTGTCGATTAATCTGATAATCATGGATTATGATAATGTCCACAAGGGGGGCTCAAAACAAGTTATTGAGGTTAATGTTAAGACTTTGGTGAAACTGTCAGAGTGATTTTCAAAATTAAAACAAGAAGTTTTGTACCTCATCAGACAAAAAAGCAAATTAATTAATTTCTGGCTCTGGAAGTCAGTGTTCACTGTGTATTTTTAGTGAAGGGTGTTCAGACTGACTGTTCTGATTTTCTCCGTCAGGGGATTCGCTTCTTGATTGACAGCTCCCTACTTAAAAACACCAGTGATGACATCGCCCGGTTTCTCTACAAGGGTGAGGGGCTTAATAAGACCGCTATCGGCGACTACCTCGGGGAGAGGTGAGTGATACTTGAGTTTGCACTTTCGGTAAAGTACATCATTATATATCCCTCTCATGACTTTTGAAGCGGTTACATGTCTTCTAAAGGACTACAAAACGTCATCATACCGGCCTCGTTGTTTATACATATGTTCATTCGACTGTGATGTAGTTCATTTCCCTCTGTGTGTGTGTGTCTGTGTGACTGTGTGGGATTGCGTGTGTCATGCAGAGATGACTTCAACATTGAGGTCCTGCACGCCTTCCTGGAGTTGCACGAGTTCTCAGACTTGAACCTGGTTCAGGCTCTCAGACAGTTCTTGTGGAGCTTCCGGCTGCCCGGCGAGGCTCAGAAGATCGACCGCATGATGGAGGCGTTTGCCCTGCGATACTGTCGATGTAACCCCGGAGTGTTTCAGAGCACAGGTACACAAGTGTGTGTGTTTGGAAGAGGAGGGGATAAAAGTTTACAAAGACATTTTGTAATATACTTTTTATGAAAGACACCAAAAGTAAAGATACTAAGATAATTTATTCTCCTCAAAAAGTCCTTTTCCCATTTTGTATTCTGGGCTTTGAAATCAGCTAATTCAGTGGTTGTTGTCTTGTTTTACAGATACCTGTTACGTTTTGTCGTTCGCTGTGATCATGTTGAACACCAGTCTACACAACCCGAACGTGAAGGACAAACCCTCCGTTCAGAGATTCACAGCGATGAACCGAGGCATCAATGATGGAGGAGACCTGCCGGAGGAGCTACTCAGGGTGAGATATGTTCCTTTTCCACTGTGGTATAGTAGGACAGTAAAGTGCACTTTAGTTGTTATACAGACAAAAACACTGAGGTTTTATTTGCTTTGTTTTATTTGAAATACATCATAATTATTAGCCGATTACATTTTGGATTAAAAAACTGACATTCTAATGTTTGCTTCTGAAATGTCATGGAGTAGAATATAAAGTAGTATATAATTAAATCCATCCCTGCTAATCACCCCCCCCCCCCCCTCTCTGTAGAACCTGTACGACAGCATCAAAAATGAACCTTTTAAGATCCCAGAGGATGATGGGAACGACCTCACACACACCTTCTTCAACCCCGACAGAGAAGGATGGCTGCTGAAACTCGGTACGGCTCCTGTGTTGTATACGAGGGAGGGTCACGATTCTTTCGAATTTCACGTTTAAATAATTGATTTAACATGCATTAACGATATATTTCACTTGTCAATTGAGAACAAACAGGTACAAAAGAAAAAAAAAATAGATCCACTAGATGGCAGGAGGGTACATTACAATGTTTCTCAGTTTACGATGTACACCTGAATGCACCCTGAAATCCCTGTTGTTCCCCACCATCATACGTTACCATACAAAGCGAGATGACACACAAATAATATTAAATGGAGATGTTTGTTTCATTCTCTTAATATTCTGCAGCCAACAAATAAGTATTGTTTACGTAACTCACTGGGAAGGCAAAGAGTTGCCACAGCAGTGACTTCAGGCGAGGTTTTTATAGTTCTGTATTTCTCATTCATCTCTGATTCCAACACTGGCCTTGGTGCTTCGAAAAGTGCAGCTGCAGGGCAGACAACCGGTTAACTGTGTTGTCTTTGGAGTTATGTTAATTGTTTTGTTTTTTTGGATGTGCGCAAGAAGGCGGGGGTGGAGAGGAAAAAGAAAAAAACTGTGAGACTCTGTGATCCTGCTTTTGACTTTGACGGTGGAAATCGAAAGCTTAGTTCCATCGATTTTTTTTTTTTTAATTTAGAATTTAACTCAAAAACTTTTAACATGAGGACAAAGTTGTGTTTTATTTTTGTAATATCATTTTGTTGATATTGTTCTCGTCTGTTTGTGTTTCATGGGTTTTTGACACCAGGAGGTATGTACCCTTAAAATCCCCAACTTAAATGCACTGCTTTGCTTCTGAGCTGACTCCTTCCCTGCCTTTCTACTCCCATTGGCTGCGTGCATTCACCCTCATATCCAATGTAATCATTCATGGGCTTTGTGCTGTTCAGCCCCGATGTGAAAAAAGACAAGTAGTTTCACATCTGTTTCTAACTGCTGGCAACTGACCCAAGTTTAAACCTCAGCTTTCATCTTTATCATCAGTAGGCTTTAAGCTTTACCTCCTGCTTTGTGCAGTCAGTGTTCTTCAGAGTGTCGCTGTCGTCATACGAAGTCCAGCTTTATGCTCCAACAACTAACATTTTTGTCTTCACCGAAGTCTTAACTCACATGTAATCTCTTCTCAGGTGGACGAGTTAAGACCTGGAAGAGACGCTGGTTCATTCTCACAGATAACTGCCTCTACTACTTTGAATACACGACTGTAAGTAATAGAAGGGCAGCGTCTGCTAAATGACCTAAATGTAAATGTATTTGTCAAATACTCCATGTATGCTTAAGTTAGTACTTAGATGTTTGTCTCCCTCTGCTGTTTATAAGGATAAAGAACCCAGAGGAATTATTCCGCTGGAAAATCTGAGTATCAGAGAAGTTGATGACTCCAAGAAACCGGTAAACTATTTTTTTCTCTCGCTGATATATTTTAGATTTAGAGTTTGACGATGTCAATGTTTTATTTTTTCTAAATAAGTGGTAGCTTCGTGCCATGTCAGAAAAGAGGGATATAAATTGACACTTTTGATAAATATATCTTTTGGTGTCCTGTTTCCTCCTGAGGAAGCACCTCACCACAAATTGTAGTTTTCCTCATCATGTTGTCAGAGAATGTGTTTTTCAGACATTTCCTGTGCATCTTGTGACAAATCTTGTTTGCTGTGCTTTCTCACAGAACTGCTTCGAACTATTCATCTCGGACCACAAAGATCAGGTTATCAAAGCCTGCAAGACGGAGGCAGATGGACGCGTCGTCGAGGGAAACCACACTTTTTACAGAATCTCCGCCCCGACCACAGAGGAGAAGGATGAGTGGATCAACAGCATCAAGTGAGCCACATTTAAACTCTCTCCTGCAGATGATCGGCGTGAAGTTTCGTATCTAACCCTCCTTCATCTTCCACCTGCAGAGCCGCCATCAGCAAAGACCCATTCTACGAGATGCTGGCTGCTCGGAAGAAGAAGGTCTCGTCTCTGAAGGGGCTGTAGGGCTGCTGAGGATTAATCATCGAAAGGTTTGAATTAATGCAGCTGACTGGATGTGGACATGATACTCCTGCTGCTGCAGTGACACTTGGACCTAACGGAGGATTCAGCTTTGAAAGAAGCCCTTCCTTTGTCAACTTTTTGAACCGGTGCACCTTCAGTCACGACAGCTCATTCTCTACAGGTTTGAACTTTTGTTTAATTTAATGTAGTTTAATTTCCCATCTAGAGATTAAAGATTCAGTTCATTTTTTTAATCCTCCTTTTCAACACTCCACTTCCACAGTACAGACACTGTGCCCTCTCGTTAGGACTCCCACTCCTCCTAAAACCTGTTGTATGACTGTCTGCTTCCCCCAGAGCTACTACAGCTCCTCAAATGAGATGTTTTCAGTCAGAATACTTTTTTTTTTTGTAGTCGAACACGAGGTGAAGAAAAAGACTGGCTTGATAAAAACCTTTCTACGCCTTGTTAAAGACAGTACATTATGGGGGTGGGGGACAGCTGATGAATGAATGTCATCATACATTATGATTCAGAAAAAAACTGACTGAAAATATCAGCTGGAAAACAAATCATTTCTGAGACGCTGGACTCTATTGTTTAGTCTGATTTGCCATAAATAATGCTCTTTTCTAAGCCTGTTTTCTTACTGCTGTTGGTCTTCTGTCAAAGCACTGTTGCTGAAAATGAAGGTGATGCTTAAATAGCTAAATATTTATTTATCCAGATTTCTTGTAATTTATTCTTTTGAGTTTTGTCTTATTAAAAGTTTGCAAACCAAAATTCAACTCCAGTTTCTTTTTCATTTGATGTTTGTTTCAAACAGAGACTGAAAAATCTTTTATTACTGTAATTGTTAGAATTATTATTGCTTTGCTGAATGTTGAATATGTTTGATTTAACACAAATGATAGTATAAAATCAAATCTGGATTCAAGTTAAGCTGAAAATTTTTGAACAAAATATGTTCAAACTTCAGAAACGACAAGTAAGTGGACCTTGTGATGTTGTTTGTGTTTGGTTCACGGTTGATTTGATGCTACATACCACAAAATATCAAGTGCAACTACTGTCGAGCCTTGTTATCAGATGTAAACATGCTCATCTAGCGTGACAGTGCAGCTCAAGCGTCATAAGATTTTGACACGGTTGATGAAACAACCACTGCACAATCAGGAAAAAGGGCCTCTTACCACGTACAACAGATATTGGCACACTATCGACATTTTTTCGCACTGTTAATTTGTGCTCTTCTAATCTACATATAATCATGTTCCTGTGTTGTAATCCTGCTGTTGTCAGAGGCAGAGCAGGAAGATTCCAGGCAAAGACTTGCATGATTTCAACAGAAAACAGTACGCACCAAAGACATTCAAGGAACATGGATGTATTCAAAAAGCTGACATGTTGCAACCAGTAAGGGGGAGGATATTCTTTAAAAAAAAAAAGTAATCTTAAAAAAGTTATTTTATTGTATCAATGCAGAATTTGACAATTTAACATCCAAACAAACAGGTTTCTGAGCCATAAACACTTCAATCCGGCCTTTTCAGTTCTAGTTGGAACGTGAAGGGTTAAATTAATTGTCAACCTATCAGAATGTTCCTGCCTTTGTTGCTAGGAGTAGAGTAGCTAGGAGGAACATGCTTTTGGCTCTGTGATTGGTGGTCCAGAAATTTCAAATGAGTAAAATTGACCAATCATATCTTTACTTTTTAGGGGCGGGCCTTGTAATCGCTAACTTCTTGACAAGTTCCGCCCGCTTTGGGGAATCACCGCGAGAGCAATATAGCCGCAAATAAACTAGCTAGCTAGCATGTTGGTTTAAAATGGAAGCTAGTAAAAGCTTAATCGCGGAATTTAACCGCCAATAAACTAGCTAGCTAGCCTGTTGGTTTACGAAAGAAGGCGAATAACTGCGCCATAGGGGAATATAACCGCCCGTAAACTAGCTAACTAGTCTGTTCGTTTAGATGGAAGCGAGTAATGGCGCCGTAGCGGAATTTAGCCGCCAAAAAAACTAGCTAGCTTGCCCGTCTGTTTACGATGGGTTAGTAACCCTAACGCTACTACTGGTGAGGAGGACTTCGTTTTCCAGATGAACTTTTAACGTAAACTTGGAATTATCAGAGAAGGCTTTTCTGTTTGCCGCCGACAGCGGGTCCTGGGCTGAAGGTGGATTTTCCGAGTCACCTGAAGGCGACCTTTCACCTTAAAACGAATGGATAGGACGAAAGAGCTCCAGCTGGGTGTCATCGCTCATAACGAAAAGGTGAGGAGGAGCCGGGATACTTTGTTGTATAAATGTATTTGGCCGCCGTGCCACCTGATTTTATTGTGGCTGTCGCTGTTTTGTTACATGCTAAAGTTATCATTATTATGACCAGTGTATAAAAGAAAATTAAGTTTAAATGCTTAACATTAAGAAGAATGTACTGTTATAGTACCAGTGCTTCTTTTAAACCTATAGTTTTGCCTGTAGATGGCGCTGTGGTGCTTTGCTGATCTAATGATATTATTTATGAACAATATTGCTGGTTTGTGGTGTTTTCTGAGGTGTAAGTTGCTAATGATTGGCTGTGTGTGTGCTCCGTCATGCTGTGCAGCTTTTACATGAAGTTTTGTTGGTTTTGTGTGGTAGGAGGGGGTGGCTGACATGTGTTTTGCAAGCCATCCTGTTGCTTACATATTCCGCTAAAGAAGTGCACAAAGTTTGTGTAATGATATGATTATTTGTAAGGCATGTTTGCATTTTGCTTAAGAAACTAGCTGTTTGTTGTTTCATTGCTGAGGCTGAACTAGCGTCTATGCTTGGTTTCAGAACTGTTGCCGGGTTTTGTGCCTGCTTCCACCTTTTGGTGTAATTTGTGCTGTCACCTTTTAAAATCAAATGTTGTCTTGGCACCATATAAAAAGGATCACACGTTTGGAAGTAATTTTAACTCACCACATCGTATTTTAATATATAAAGAGAATAACACAGACACTGTACAGTTCGCTTTAATTACTGCAGTAAATTCCCTTTTGAAAACTGTTAAGGCTTCTCAAAGGATTGTAAATCTTCACCACACCGGCTCTTTACCAGTCTCCCTTAAATCGGGGACATTCACACATGAAATCTCTATTACTATCTTATACATGCAGCATGTACTTGTAGAGATGTATGTGCAGTAGAAGTAGTGTTTTGAAATGCTTGTAGTTAGTAATACAAAAAAACAACTCCATAGTGTGATGACATCAGTGTTCGAACAAACAATCTCACGGAGTAACAGTAGTGCAGGTAAACCACAGGATCTGGAATTTAAACTTAAAAAAAAAGATTTACCCCACCCTCTGAATGCACCACGTACATCCTCTCCTGTGTGAAAGAGAGTCACTTCCTGGGACTCTCTTGAGGGTTATAGCCGAGATGAGTCTGACGACTCCCAGCATGCCCTTGATACTCGAGTGTCCCATCTGTCCAACTGGACCTTCAACCTCAAGGCCGAAGAAAATCGCAGCCTCCTGCTCAAAACACAAACAAAGAAACACGTCAAACACTTTTCCGCATCTTCATCAATGATGTGACTATGAGTGATGAGGTTGGTATTTTGCGGTTATCAGGACGGGCGTCATATGAAGGCTGAAGGAACATAACATGCATAAAATGTCACTTTAAGCAGTAAAAAACGAGCCCTAGTCGTAACCAACAGACAAATTTAACTGTTGATGGGCCTCAAGAGGTTAGTTCAATGTGTGAAACCACAGTGGGGAATCACAGTTTCACCACTAGAGGGCAGGCAGCTCTATCACAACAAGGACTCAACAGGACTGTGGACATAGGCTCTCTTATAACCCTGCTCAACCTGTTTGGAGACCCTCCACCCTGTTGTCACCAGCTTCTAACAATAGACAGCCTGCACTGCCGACAATGACTGTTGTTATCTATCCTTTTAACTGGCAAACCTATTGTTGGAGCACAGTGTTGTTTTTTCCTCTGTCAGGAACCCCTCCACCAAAAAAGGTTGATTTTGTTTATAGCCTGAAATTGCATTACAGACTAGAACTAGTTTTCTTAATTTGCAGTGTGTTGATCTCTCAGGGCCACCATTTACAGATATATTCTGGTGTCATGTGGGATTATAAATCTAATCAACGTTAAAAGAAACCCCACTGTCCTTCTACATATTAAGTTGTTTCTTTAAGATCTATAAGATTTATGATCAAATGTCACAGCTGTTTTTATTTGCAGCTCACAGTCTTTGGACTATTCGACATGAAAGAGCCTTTTCTCTTGTAAACCAAAATATGTTTGTGTACATGCAACATGACTTTTAGCCTGAGGCCACGGTGAACTCATCACGATTCTGTTTGCATCATCGTGCCAGTAAAACAAGGACTTCCACAAGTCCTTTCATCATTTTACAACAATAGGCCTGAATGTGCTTCGTCTCATGTCATTGCCTGAGAGGAATTCTGAAAGACGGTCTATCCGCGACCGCTTGCCTCTGGCAGCAGATTACTTGAGCTTTTTTTTTTCTTCTCTTGTGTCAGGTAGCGTTGAGACGCCACCCATTTACCGTCTATCCAGCCTGTGACACTTCCTGTTCTGAGAAACCCACAAACAAAATCTTATACTGTGATCTTGAAGCTGGAATTTGAGTTCATGAAATCAACATATCTTCATTTTTTCCAAATGAGTAGTTGATGTTTATGCATCTTTCGGCGCCCGCCCTGCAGCTTAAAAACCTATTTTCACACAAAAAAAACCCCAAACCCATCCCTTAAAAATGTTGACTCCATTTCAGGGTCTATGAACCCTCTGCCTTCACCTCGCCAAGTCCTGACAGGACTCACGGTAACACAGACCACACTGTCAGATCATCGCCATAACACGGCACTGACTCACTTCTTGACTAGAGTGAATCAGCAGACGCGCTGTCCCCGCTCTCACTTTGGTGATTTGGGCTGCTGGGAAGACGCGTACAGGACCGGCGATTTTGGGATTCGCCACAAAGACTGGAGGCATTTCTAAGAAGCCACAGCCTGCTTTAGGGAGAGTGTGTGTGTGTGTACAGTACAGTACAGTGTGGCTGTATTTTGTTTACTAGGCAAAATTAAATTGACAAAATCTGAATAAAAAAAGAAGGAATAATTTGCAACAATTCCCTTAAAACTTATGACCCACTAGAAGTGTGTGGTGGACCCAGCCCTTTCCTTCTTTTCTCTCTTCTCTTATTAGTAGTATGAAAGTACCTCAAAATTGTACTTCCATTTTCTGCTACTTGTTACATCTACTTTACTCTGTGTATTTATACGTCTAGTTACTTTTTACTTTGGAAGCTTGGAAGTTGAAATCTGGTTAACCAGCTTCTACAATAACATTGCATGCTCATGATGACACGGCACATTTACTACAAAAAAAATTACACAGTTAAACCAGATTATCCAAACCACTTTGTGTGGTTAAGACCAAAGCGAAATGTTAATGTGCTGTTAAGCAGGAAGTCATACAGTTTAGATGATCATTTTTAATGTTTGACTGACCGGGTTTGTTTAAAGCAGAAATGTATACACAACAACATATTGTTAACTTATAATTATTTTACTTGATTTGAAATGTGAGCTTATGTCCACCTAATGAATACAGGTAATAACAATTTGCTTTTAAGATCTGTTTTTGGTCTCCACCACTGGCTCTCTGTTTTTAGGGCATTTCATGTAAAAAAAAAAGCTGTATCTGAATTAAAATGGTAGATGTTGAGGCTGTAATAAAAAAATAAAAATAAGAAAAACTCCAAGAAACTCCAAAAGACATGGATGATTATTCTCTGTAGATTGTAACAAGTACGGAAACCGAAACCATCCTTTAACAGAATAAACATGCATGACTAAATTTAAGGCGAGTGCGTACTTGTCTGTGTGTGACCACCTGGTGGCGCCTCAGAAGAAGTTCTTGATGAGCGGCGTGACTAGTTTAACCCACAGCTTGACGTGGCGGTCCGGCCGCTCAAACGTAGAGCCGACCACCTCCGTGGACCGCTGGTACAACATCTCCTGCTCCTGAGAGGCACACAGTTTAACACACAGGTGTGTATTCAGTAAAGAGTTCCACAGTCATTCATCATCCTCATCATCATCCCTGGCTGTGGTTAACCCACCTCCTGCAGCTGGCTCTGCAGCTCCTCATTCTCCGTTACTATGGCAATTTGGGCCTCCAGGTCACGGTGAACCGAGCGGTAACCGAAATTAGGGGAGCCAATTAGAGTGAGACAAGGCCGATCCTGCCCCTGGAGGTAATACCACAGACCTGTAAGGAGAGGAAAAGTGGAGTGAGCTAGCAAGGAGGTAATTCTTCAGAGAGACTTTTCCAGCAGGGACTTCTGTCGGCGCAACAAACCACAACTAAAAGGAAGCACATGCAGAAATCCCCAGCGTCGATCCAAAACCCCAAAGCACGAGAGAGTGAGTGTACATCCTTGTCCCGAGGCTACGACAGGATGACTGTACAAGCCATCTTCTCTCACGCTACATACCGCCAAGACCACAAGAAGAACAGCAGAGCAGGGAGAGTAATGTGTTTTATTATTTTCACCGAGCCAAACAAAATGAGTCTGGATGCTGAGCCATGGCTTAAGTTCACACATAGCTGCCGGTAAATTACTGGCATCGCGCTTGTTGGGGAGTTCACACGTCATAGTTGTCAAAAATCGCTGCGGTAAGAGACAGTCTAGCAGATGGCGGTAATGCAGCACTTGCGGATGCCATAAAACTCAACAGAAGATGAAGAATGGGATGGGGCGAGGCAAAGTCGTGAACAAGTCGTGTATTCTTTTCTGATTGGTTTGCTCGCTCCACATCAAAGAGTCTTCCGTCAGATGGACGTTACCCCTTTTTGTACTTGTCGCTGCAACATTACTTTCATTCCCAGCACAGCCATACCGCATTTTCCCTGAACTGTTACAAGGTCTTGATATAGGGAAATGGCGGTACAGATATTTCCTTAAATATCGATCCAAGCAGGAGTTGTTCCTAATCATTTCGGGTACAGGCTGAATGTGAGACTTTAGGTTGGAATGTCTTGTACGCCACATTGACCTGAGAGTTAGTGCTTAAAAAAAGTCGATAAATACTCGATTGATCAAGTTAAAGTAGAACAGAAATTGCAATTATCTGCATTTTTTGCATAAGAAATGTAAACTACAATAACTACATTTTTGGACATGAGGGGCGTTTCCTATTGGTGGAGTGACAACTAAGAGGCCTCACCGATAAAGAACAATGTAGAGACTGTTAGTCTGACAAAACAAGCAATTTGAAGATGTCACCTTGGATTCTGGGAAACTGCGAGGAGATTAAATAAATTGGAAAAACGTAACTGAGTGATGAATATGACCATTAGCTGCAGCCCTAGTGGGATACAGACAGGAATGCGTGCTTTTGTTTCATCCCACCTTTGGCGTGGAAGGTCCACTGTGACCTGTGGTACTCGTGCAGGTGTACTCTCTCCTGCTGGCCCAACCGGCACGTCTGGTTGTAAAACTGTCTGGCGATGTGCGTGTAAGCTGCCGGGATGGCTCCGGCGACGCCCTTGGCTCCAAAGAAACCGTTGACCTCGGGAGAGGCGGTGAGGATGCGGTAGCTGGCTCCAGCTCCGAGCACCAGCCGCATGTACGCCTGGGTCAGGTTGAAGTAACCCGATGTTAGAAACACAGTGGAGTCCGGCCCGGCGTATGTCATCAGGCGCTGGAGGTTTAAAAACAGACAAAAAGTGAAGAACGATGTGTCTGTATTTCCTGACATTGTGAAAAATAAAACTGGTTGCTAGGTAATTAAAGAGCCGGTTATTAGTGTTTTATTACCGCTGTTTGCATAAGGCTCATTATAGAACTCAAATCTATCTTATTTGCACATTTATCTTCATAAATGTAACATTATAATAACACGCTGTTTGTTATAATTTCCTTCCTCATGTTTGGTCGTATGTTAATATTATATCTCAATTAATTACAGCATGACCAAAATGACTTCTTGACTGGAGTTTGGCTGGTTTTCTGGTTGAACTTGTCATTAAATATCACTGGTTGTTCCAGTTTAAATCACAAATTAAAAAATTTGTAAATTTAGGTCTGTAAGAGAATTTCTTGGTATTTATCATTAAAAACTGAATTTTTTTTCTTCGCAAAAAAAAAGATTTTTCTGCAGCTGATGCAAGAAAACCTTGTTTATCGTGGTCAGCTTCTTCTTGCCGAGGGAACAAGAGGAGGACAAAATCTAGGTGAAAATCTGTCTCAAGAAAGGTGGATATATCTCAGTGAAAATATGTACAAAAAGTGACAAGTTTTATATGTGAACTACTAAAAAGTAATCTTGTACAAGAGGTTAAGTCAAAGCAGTCAAAGGCGAACAATGTGATGTAACAGATAAAACTTGCTGCAACAAGTCACAGAACACTTTGTGTTCATTCCCAGAATATGTGACTAACAAACCCAGAATGCATTTTAAAATATTTACTCATGGGTTATTAGTCACATGGTCATTTATTAGTCATGTACCGCTTTCTTTTAGTCACACATTCAAAACATCGACTCCAAAGAACATCCATTCTAATTCTTTTATCAGGGTAAAAACACAGAAGTCCTAAAGGACACAGCATGCTTAAAGTTTATATATTAGCTTTAAATATCTTTTTAAATAAGCGTTGAGTGGGTATCAGTACACGGTCAGCTGTGAAGACTCACCTGTGTGACCTGTTCGTCCACCTGGATTCCCAGAGGTTTCATCTGGATCAGTGGGAACACCCAGGTGTCCTCCTCCCCCTCGCTCATCCCTTCGCCCTCGGAGTCCTCCGACGCGTTCAACAGCTGCTGCCTCATGTGGGCTGTGTTCACCACCTCCATGATCCGCTGCCTCGCCACCGCTGAGAAGTCCTGCCTGTTGCCTGGTTACCATGGAGATTGCAAACGTCAGCGTACACAAAGCTACAGCAAGTGGGAGGCGGGTCAGATCTGGTCACAGTGATCTCGGCCGTGAGTTTGAGAGAATTTACAGCCGCTTACGAGCATGAAGTAGAGAGGAGGATGTTGATGGGAATAAATGAATGAGAGTGTGTGTGTGTGTGTTGTGTGTGTGTGTGTGTGTGTGTGTTCCTACTTCGTATCGTCTTCCAGCAACACTGTGACATCACAACTCTATTCCTGGTGTTCGTTACCACGACAGCCCAGTCCTGCAGACATGATGTCATTCATCCCTCAAACTAACATCCTGGCAGTCTGCACTCCAGTTACAGGCACACTGTACCAATATATGTGTGTGTGTCTGTGTGTGTGTGTGTAGAAAATCCTGACAATTTCACATCCGGCTGCATGGCTGGCCAACCGCAAGAACTCTCTCCATCTTTCTTACTGTACACATGTGCACACACACACACACGCGCACACACACACACAACCATCTATTCGCTTGTCTAAGCTTTCAAGCTCCATTAGTGAAATCCATCGGTTCATCTTGCTGATAACTGGGCTGCTGCCACCTTAACTGAGTATGAAGGGTGTCAAAACATGTTGCTGGGTAAACATGCGCCCACACGCACGCACGCACATACGTGTTTGGTTTCTACCTTTATACGGGTGCACCATGCCGTCCAGCATAGTGACCGAGTCGTCGGGCTGCAGCTGAAGGGAAACGTCTCCCACGGCTTCCACCAGGTCGGAGAAGAAGTCGGCGACTTCCCTGCAGTTCTCCAGCAGCACGTAGCGGTCCTGTCTGTTGGTGAAGTACGAGTCGCTCAGGTTGGCCCTGAGAAACGAGGAGGGAGAGACCAGGGAGATCACGTGGCTGTTTAGGCAGGAGGAAGGAAAGAGGAAAAAGAGCGTCTGTTTGGTAGTTGGAACATTTTTCTGAATGGGTTCTGATAAGTTCCATTTTCCCGGTCTGCAGAATACTTGACTTTGTTAGCCTTAGATGCTCACTCTTTTAATGGAACAAAAAGCAATGGAGCAGTGTTCAACAGCTAACGCGAAACGTTTGCTCTCTTTTCACAACATCAGATTTTATTTTTTGAACAGAGACTGTAACACTATCAGTGTAACGGTGCCTCCTACAGAAGGAGGATGTTGCATTATGGATTATTTGTGGCCTTAAGAAGGTGTCTGTACAGCCAATGTGACATTATCATCCGTGCGTTTTTGCTGTCGTTTATCCGAGGCATGGACAGCTGTGACGAGTAGTAGTTCTGTCTGCACTATCCACTGGGAGGATGCGTTCCACACATGAGCAATAGATCACTACGCTACAACAAACTGTGCATGAACGTCGGGGTTGCTCTTATATTTGGAACCAATGTTTTTGTGCTGAACCGATTTGGGGTAGAAACAGTGAGCAGCCAGGGAATCAACGTACCCGCTGATGATAAAGCTGTCGTCAAACAGGTAGACTTTGATGTGTTGGACTCCGATGGTCTCGTTGAAGCGCTGAGGTACCAGCAGCCGCAGCAGCCCCCTCAAGTCTGGAGTGTGGTACAGGGAAACCCTCATCTGGGAGACGAAGCGCTGCAACAGCGGCAGCAGCATGGTCCTCGAGTTGGTCTGCCCTGCGCGTAACACATGACCACGTCAGGACGATGAGCTAACCAGCAACGGCGAGAGATCTCGAGAAAAACGACACCGACCTCGTGAGCCGCGGGTGTAGTCCAGCAATATGGAGACTTTAAGTTCAGGGTCATCGGTGTTCTCCTGCGAGCGTTGTAGAGCTTCCTCCATACAGTTCACCTTAACAGAAACAGAGAAAGCAGCAGAGATGTTGTTTATTTTACTCCATGCATACTTCTTCCTCGTCAAAACTGACATTTGGACTTGAAGCAAGTGTTAAACCACTGATTGCACAAGCAGAAAATGTCTCACTCCATGTCAATGTTTAGCAAAGCGTGAAATGAAGTTGTATGCTTGTTCTATGAAAGTAGGAGTAGGGTAGTTTTTTTTTTTTTTTTAAACTTTATTTTTAAGTGCAAAGTTTCAGTGTCATACAGAGACAAACATGACATATGAAACAAACAAGTCAGAACATTCAGGACACCAAGGGAAATCAATCATTTTGTCTCAGGAAGAAAAGAAACACACTACAACATTACTTCATGTAATATAGGGCCACAAATTTCCATAGATGGGGGGTGAAGAGGAAGGGGGGGCCTAAGAAGAGCCAGCATAGTCCAACCAGCCAGGGGAAGGAGTACCTCCAGAGCAAGTCCATCAAAACATCACAGCACCAAGGGCAAACAATGCAATATGAAAGGGAGAGAAAGGAACTGCTCTATTCTGTGTTCTCATTTACATACAAAAACCATTTTGACCAGTATTTTTGGGCTTTATTACAGTTCAGCCTTAGAGAGAAAGTCAACATCTCCATTTCATGTATATCTTTTACTGTGGCTGACCACTCTCCCACCGTCGGTGGCTCTCTGTTAAGCCATTTCCTAGTTATTGGTTTCTTACCAGCTGTCAGTAGTATCTTTAGAAGGTATTTATCCTGGGAAGTAAGGTCAGTTGGTAGATTGCACAAATATACAGTTTGGAAATTATACTCAATGTCAAAACCAAGAATTGAATTTATTTCTTTAACGACATCTATCCAATAGTGTTGAATTACTGGACAGCACCAAAAGATGTGACTGTGGTCAGCCATTAAATTGTTACAATGTCTCCAGCAATGCCCAAATTCTGCTCTGCCACTCTGTAAATATTTTCTTCTTGGGGTAATAAAAAACCTGATAACGTTTTTCCATGCAAATTCCCTCCATTTCCCTGAACTAGTGGTAGAAGAGTTTACTTTGCATATGTTTAGCCACTCGTCTTCTGTCAAAGTTATATTTGCTTCCTTCTCCCAGTTACATTTCACATATGATGTTGACATTTTTTTGTGAAGTTGTAGGCATAGGTATATTCTGGAAATCACTTTCTTGTGGATTTTACCTTTGTATGCATCAAAGACAATATTAATGAGGTCCATGTCACTTTTTAAATTTTTTATATTTCTGTCAAAATGATGCCTAAGCTGCAGGTATCTGTAGAAATCTTGTTTGTCTAAATCATGGTTTTTCTGTAATTGTTGGAAACTATCCAGGCCTGTATCAGACGAGATTACACAGTATGAAGTAATGCCTTTTCGAGTTAGTTCCTTAAATCTCATATCCAGCTGGGCTGGTAGGAAATCTCTGTCATGTTCAACCCACCTTAAAACCCGAGCTTTCCTCTCTAATTTTGAGTTACTGACTTCTTTGAACCAGATATTAAGGGGAGTTTTTGTAAGATTACATAATTTACTCGAGTACGTAGTCTTGAGAGTTTTGTCACCCAGTAGAGATTGAAGAGGAAAATCAAGCTGGTTCAACTCTAGTTCCTTCCATTTTGCATCGTAATCCTCCCAACACCAATAGACAACATACTGCAGCTGTGCTGCTTTGTAGTAGTCCTCTAGACATGGGAGTGACATCCCACCTTTCTCTTTTGGCAAATGTAATGTTTTGTAGCGTACCCTTGGTTTTTTATTCTGCCATATGAATCTGGAGATGATCCGGTTCCATTCGTTGAACTGTTTAGTTGGTATTTCTACAGGCAGTGATTGAAAAAGGAATAACAGTTGAGGTAATATAACCATTTTTATAGTTTCTATTCGATTATATAGATCAAGTGTCAGGGGAGTCCATCTGTCCAAGTCATTTTTAATTTTATTTGTGATGATACCGTAATTTGCGTTATATATATCTTCGTAGGTCTTGGGGATATTAACACCTAAATATTTCAAAATTCTGGTTTTCCATATAAATGTAAAGGTTTTACGTATGTTTTCTTGGGGTGAGTAATTAAAAGAAAGAGTCTGGGTTTTGTCTATGTTCAGTTTGTATCCCGAATAGGAACCATATTGGTCGAAGCTGGACATTAGTTTGGGGAGACTGGTATCGGGGTCGGACAAGGTTGCCAGAATATCATCTGCGTATAAACATAACTTATATTCTCTTCCCTTAACCATGATTCCCATAATCTCTGGGTCTTCCCTGATTTTTTGAGCGAGAGGCTCTATAAATAGAGCAAACAGGATGGGGCTCAGTGGACAGCCCTGTCGGCATCCCCGCTCCAAAGGGATTGAGCCTGAAAGACTGCCGTTTATTCTAATTCGGGCCACTGGTGAATTATATATTGATTTAAAACATCTTATAACTATATCGTTAAAGCCAAAGCGTTGTAGGACCAGATATAAAAATTCCCACCGCACGGAGTCGAAAGCTTTTTCTGCATCAAAGCTAATTGCTAGGGACCTCGTGTTACTTCTGCTCATAGTGTCTATAAGGTGTATTGCTCGCCTGACGTTGTCTTGTGTGCGCCTATTTTTAACAAATCCCGTCTGGTCCATGTCAATCAGGTCAGGGACAATATTTTCTAGCCTACTGACAATGATTGAGGTAAATATTTTATAGTCGGCATTCAAAACTGAAATAGGTCTATATGAGCTGCACTCTGTCCTGTCTTTTCCCGGTTTCGGTATTACAGATATTATGGCTTGTTTCCAAGATGGTGGGGTCTCGCCTCCCTTTAGCACATGGTTAAAACATTTTAATAACAGTGGGGTCAAGGAGTCCCTAAAAGACTTAAACCACTCTGCGGGTAGTCCATCTCCCCCTGCTGCTTTGTTTGTTTTCAGTTTAGAAATGGCCTTATTAACCTCTGCTGTTGTAATATCTGCAGTTAACCACTTGTTTTGTTCTGTGCCAATAGATGGCAAGTCTAAAGATTCTAAAAACTGCTTCACTGTGGCGGGTTCTGCTAATTTGGGTTGAGTGTATAAATTCCTGTAATATATTTCGAATGACTTATGTATTTCTTCTGGTTTAAAACACATCTGTTTGGTGACAGGGTCCTTTAATTTGTAAATGGATCTTTCAGACTCCTGTTTCCTCAGTCTCCAGGCCAATATTTTTTTCGCTCGAGGTCCATTTTCATAGTAGGTTTGTTTGACATATTTCAGTTTAAGTTCCACCTGGTCATTGAGTTTCCTATTTAGTTCTGATTTTATAGAAGATATTTGTTTCAGTAGAGCAGGGTCATTAGACTCTATATGTTTCTGCTCCAGTAAGTCTAGTTTATTTGTCAAGTCATTGAGTCGTTTAAGTTTTTCTGTTTTCCTTTGTGATGACCACATTATAATTTTCCCACGCAATACTGCTTTTCCAGCATCCCATAAGATACTTGGTGACACCTCTGTGTTACTGTTAAATTCCATGTATTCCCTTATTTCTTTTTTAATGAAGTCTTCAAATTGATTATCATTTAACATGGAGGTGTTGAGTCGCCAAATGGTATTTTTGTGTGGGACGTCCAAATGTATTTTCATGTATACTCCCGAGTGGTCTGATATATCTCTAACACCGATGTTACAATCTAGCACTCTGTGTCTGTCTGTTCTAAACATAAAAAAATAGTCAATTCTAGAATACACTGCGTGGGGGTGAGAGTAGAAAGTAAATTGTTTAACAAGTGGATGAAAGTCCCTCCATACATCAATTATACCAATCTCTTTAATCATTTTCTTAATATACAGAGACTCAGAGTTCACCCTCTTTGTTGGGTTTGTAGAATCTAGGGTGGGATGCAACTGTACATTCCAGTCCCCCCCACAGATCAAGACACCAGAGGCTTCTGTGGCTATCAAGTCAAATAATCTCTTAATTAGTGTCCTGTCCTGTCCCGGTGGTCTGTAAACGTTCAGTAATGTTACTTCTTCTGAGTCCAGTGTTCCCTTCACCAAGACAAAACGTCCTTCCTTGTCTACGATCTGTTTGGAAAGCTGAAAGTCTACTTTATTTACAATAAGTATCGCAACTCCTCTTGCATGACCATTTGCATATGAAGAAAAGAATGTATTTTTAAAACCCATTTTTTTCAGTTTCTCGTGTTCGGTTTTTACCATATGAGTTTCCTGCCAAAATATTATGTGTTGTTGTTCCCTTTTCATCTTGGCTATGAGTTTTCCTCTTTTAATTGGGTTCTGTAGCCCGTTAACGTTAAGTGTTATGATTCTATATTCTTGCTGAGGCATTTAACAATAGATACAGTTGTCCCCTCCTTTATGTGTTCCCATGGTGACCTTACTTGAACATAAGTGTTAACAGTAACAAAGAACTTGTAACTTATGAACACACAGGTAAAAGAAATGAGTGAAAAAGAAGAAACGGCTTCCATAACAGATTTTCCTCTAAGGAAGGAATCCAATTTGGAGAGGAAGACCTCCATTATATGTAGGGCCTCTCCAGTGCAAACTGGGATAACTCAGAAGTGAGTATTAGTTCAGTGCACGCCCGGAGTAACTTAAACAGGCTCCCAGTCCAACAGTCTGATATTTTGATCTATTAACAGTAAACTAAGGCATTCATCCCAGATAGGTATTTAGTTTACAGAATACAGGGTTATGAAAAAAAATAAAAAATAAATAAAAGGGTTAGACACAGTGACTTATTTTTGAAAAGGATCAGTTTTTACTCCTGTGCTGGTTTAAGTCACTGTGTAGGCTGATCTTACCGCAGGTGTGACCACCTGTTGTTGGAGTGGTGTTCACCTCAGCGAGGAGACTGTGTCCGCCGTAGCGCGGTGAAATCCGCTGAGCTTTTTCCGCGCCCTCTCTCCGTGTGTGTCCGGGTTCCGTCGTTTGGCCACCATTTCCCAGGATAGTTTCCTCAACATCTCTGCCGGTGTCGCCGCGGAGGGTCCCCCTTTGGTAGTGTCGTCCAGTGCGAATCCCCTCTTTCTCAGGTCCTCCGTGGCTTCCTCTGCGCTGTTGTAAATGACGGTGCCGCTGTCAAAAAACACCCGGAGTCTGGCCGGTGGTGGGGTGTGAAAACGGAGACCCTTTTCCTTTAGAAGCTTTCTGATAGGGGCGTATGCTCTCCTTTTCTTTTGGATCTCTGCCGGGTAGTCTTGGTCAAAATATAACCTCTGTTGGTTGAGACGAATCTCTCCTTTTTTCCACGCGGAGTGAAGCACCAGCTCCTTGGTTCTGTATTCCTGAAAGTAAATCACCACCGAACGGGGGCTGGCATTCTGCGGTGGTTTCGGACCCAGCGCGCGGTGACAGCGCTGTATGCCCAGATCAGTGTCTTGAAGTGGAAGCTCAGCTTTGATAAAACTTTCAATAAACTCTTGCAAGTTGCCTCCTTCCACATCCTCGGGGATCCCGTATATGCGAATATTGTTTCTTCGCGAGCGTGCCTCTATGTCAGTCAGTTTGGCTTGTATTTGCTCTTGATTTTTCAGAGTTTGAGTTAGCACATCTTTTGCCGCTGCAGTCCATTCCTCCATGTCAGCTACTCGCTGTGTCGCCTCTTCAGCTCTCTCTCTGGTTTCTTTCAAGTCGGTCACAATTTCGTTCAGTTTTTCATTAACGTCCTCTCTGAAACTAGCCAAATCTCTCTTCATATCTCTGGTGAGGTTGTCACTGAAACAACCTAATTCCTCCTTCACATCTGCGCGAATAGCCTGTATTTCTTTGTGTATGGCCCCGATGCTAGCTTGCAGGGTTTCCATTGCTAATGCCTCGTGTTCGTTGTTTACTTCTCCGCCGTCTTTTCCCGTCGGGTTTTCTTCGCCGTTTTGTTGGTTCTGGGTTGACTTACTTCTAGTTTGTATTGACATTGTCCCCTGTCATCATAATTTTCAAGATTCCGTGGGTTTAAATAGCTCAAATACAGGGGATTTAGCAGGTCAGACTGGGAGCGCTTGTTCAGCACGTCCGCTCACCTCGACGCCATGACCGGAAGCCAGTAGGGTAGTTTTTACACTTTAAATAAGGTGCATTGGACTGACATAAATGTTACATTAAAGCTGGCTTCAGTCTGTAAACCTTAACATTTCTTTCTAAGAGTAGTTTCTGCGGATCGGCTCGAGCTTAGCGTCCTGTCTTTTACACTTTGTCCGACTGCATGTGCATTTGGGAACGTTCCAAGATGAAGCCGCAAAACACAAGAGTAGATTAATGATTATTGACCAATTGGCAGCAGACAGCATTTATTAAACATAGGCAGTCTATTATTATCAGCTTACTGAGCGTGGGAAAAGCATGACTAACTCCCTGTGGCCTGAGAGGAAATGGCTGCACCACTGGTAGCAGGCATAGTGTCTTTATTTGTGGCGAGCTGGCATTTGTTCCCCACCTGATTGTTCTTTTTTTTATTTTGACTAAATTGTGCATCTGGTGCCCAAATGCATTTGTTTATACGTCACTCCAGAGTGCCCGTTTGCATACCAGTAAAACATTTCTTCTTTCCAGTAGAGAGCTCTTTGGGGACGTGTGCACCACCTACACTTCCAGCTTGGCTCCGGAGACAAATGTGATCATGATTTGTAGCTCTAGAGGGGGGGACACTGAAACAATGGCTTCCTTTTTAAAGCAAAGAAGCAGCGTTATGTTATTATGCCATGTACAATCTGCTCAAACAGGGGGAAATGATTGTTCTCTATTTTGTTGAAATAAATCTCGAGCAGAAGCATTTTAGCTGCCAACCGGACAGGAAATGTTGACGTGCAGGACAGATAGTTAGACTAGAGATTAGGAAGGTTTTTATATCCTGTGTTTATAGATTTATTTAAAATAATAGTCTGTAACAATGACACATGATGGAAACCATAAAAATTGATGCCACAATACCAGAGATATTTTTGTAAAAACCAGATGCTTACATTACCCGCGATGCACAATGTCAGATTTGGATGTGTTACGCTAATGTGGCCTGGAGCAGCTAGCCTCAAGCAGGCATACTCTCCACTTTGCATATCGTGTACTAGACATGCCTTTCTTTAGAATTTCGGATTATTCTGGCCTGTGCTTAAGTAGACGCACGAAACAGGTTTCACAGTCTGCCAGCGAAGTACCTTTTGGCTTAGCTGGTATCTGTTTGCATTAGAAGTAGATCCAGACTCACCTGCAGTTTTGTTCTTCAGTCTAAACCACAGACCACACTGGTATTTTTGGTATGCGCTGAGTTCAGGTCATTGTGTTGAATTACAAGTAAACCGGAGCTTGACAAATAACACGGACTCACTGTGCCTTACTGACTCAACATTTCTAGTAATCCATCATCCTGTGAGGTTGCGGGGGTTTGGTAGCAATCGCAATTGATTCAAATGCTTTTAACTGTAACAAACATGTTTGCTTGTGCCTTTTTCTGTAACTCACCCTTGCTTCTGCTCGAACCAGTTAGAAAAATATACAAACAAACACAATAAAACAGCTGAATATCGGCATCAGTCCAGACTGCGGTTCCTTCTGGGTTAATGTTATGTTAGCCCTTCCAAGCATGAAGAACAGCAGAATATCACATGCCAACCCTTGCATTTTGGGGTCATTCCTTGGTACTGGCCTGGAGTACATTTTCAATCTGAACAAACCACACTGTGGTTCTCTTGGACGACAACTCTGACTCACATTTTCTGGCATCACTGACCACTTATTTGGCACACGCCAGCGTTTGGACGGCATTCTTCTCACCTGCCTAAAGACTAAAGACGAACACCACTTTTCTTACCAGTTCCTTCTCCAGCTGACCCGTTCCAAGATACAACGAGGCTATCACCACTCGCCTTTTCGCAGTCTTGATACGCGCCTGAAGGGACACCGAGAGAGAAACAAACAAACGCAACAATGAATGATTGCGGGCATCAAGAATCTGGTTACGAATATCTGATACCAAGACATGATAATGCTCGTCTATGTTTTGTAGAATCGCACCCATAAACACATGAGTATTAAACTTGCTGTTGGTGTTTTTATAGACCTCATTGTATACGGGGATACAATAGATCAGGCGTTAAAAAAAAGATCACAAAAATCAAACTCTTGTGGGAGCAATTCTTTCATCGAGGCAGCCATTTCTTGTACATAATCAAACTCCAAACAATGTCCTTGTATGAGGGAACAACAGCATCTTTGTTCCTGAAATGGCTGAATAGGCTGAAGTTAGAGGAGGAAACTAAATTATTCCAACGTGGTGACACAGAAGCAGGTGTGGGACTACGTAAATAAATAAAAACTACATAATCCAGTTTGTAACTGTGGAGAATTTTAATTCAAACTATACATTTACTGCTTTCTATGATTTGAATGGTTCACAAAGTATGCAAAATGTGCATTGCCACTTTGTATTACTGTTTTAACTGTAAAAAACAATTCACTGAAGTGTTGTGTTTTCAGGCTGGTTGTGTATGTAGATGTGGCAAGGATTAGTTGCTCTATTATTATATTGCATACAAAAGTCCCTTTAGAGCTGAACAATTAGCTTCTGGCAGCGGCAGAGTGCTTCCCTGCCAACTCAGGTGTTGCAGAGTAAACAAGTCTGCTGAATAATACTTCCTCAAATACCTCAAGCACTTTCTCTGCTTCATTTGTTACGTTGACAGTACATGACGATATGGAACATCCACTTGAGGTCAACATCGGCAGTTTTTGGCCTTGTTTTTGTTTGCTCATCATTCCTTTGCAGCTGGAACGAAATGTTCGTTTCCACAGTAACGCTCACCTTTATAGTCTGGTAGAACTGGTCAGGTGAGGTGAGGATGTGGATGTGGGTGCCCGGTACCCGGAAGGCGGGTACGTGCTCTGCCATCCATCGGAAGTGGCCCCAGAGGCTGTCTGTGCCCTGAGCTCCGGCTGACCCGGTGGGCCTGGAGACGCGTTGGGGAGCCGGGTCGGCCTCCGCCAGGAGGGGAGCCAACAGCAGCACCGAGGACCTGGAGGAAACAACCGCTTTTGTGTTCATTATCAGTTATGTGAAGCAAATTGCAATTAAAAACTTTGTATTAAGATTGAGAAGAGTTTTTATATTACTGAAAGCAGTGGAACAGCAGCTCACTGCACTAAACAAAATTCTCATTGTTGACAACAGTTTCACCACAAGGTCCATTTAGTAGATGCTGCGGAGCTTTCTATCATATCACGTTTGTTTCACACGTAATTTTCAATCAACCATGTCATGATGGAAAAATTGTATTAACACATTGGCATTGATTTCAGCCATTCATGCAGCCTCAGCTACTTTGTCTGGCTTTTGTCACTGATTGTCAGCTTTTTATTGTCTCTCTACTTCTGTCCTTGGATTTAAGATACCAAGGAAAACAAAGTCAAGAAGACAGATAAAAAGGTGCGAGAGAATATGTCTGTGTATTTGATGAAATAGCTTTGCTCCCTCCCAAACAGACCTTTTTACCACGTCTGTGTTTATTTTATTCCCTTTTAAAGTCTTCATACAAATCCAGATGAAGGTGGGGGTCGATTAAAACATTTTCCAGAATCACACATTCATGACGAACGTCAGACTTCGTCAGTGGAAAAGGAGACGCGTCTCTATGGACGCGTGTCTTGTCTGAGGAGAGGATGTCAGACTAATTGGTCAGTTGTTCCACATATCAGCGGAAAACAATCGTTTCCTAGGTGTCGTCTTTTTGTTCTTTTGCCAGCGGACCAAGTGCCAGACGTCAGAGCTTCTGCCAGCACTTGAACACACCGCAATACTAACCTCGGAGGCTGCATATTAGTGTATATTACAATTGTAGGGAAACACTGACACAAGATGTTTATCAAAGTGAACAGGATTCAAATACATGACATGTCCGGGAAGCGCTGCAGTCTCTGGTGACACCTGACAAATGTTAGATGGTATTTTTTGAATTGCATTCAAACTAGGGATCATTCAAACTAGGGATCATTTAAACTAGGCATCATTTAAACTAGGGATCATTCAAACTAGGGATCATTCAAACTAGGGATCATTTAAACTAGGCATCATTCAAACTAGGGCTGCAGCAGCCTATTATGATTTCCCATAGCTCATGGGGACATATTCAAGTGTTTTGTTTTGCTCGACTAACAGTCTAAAACCCCAAAATATTAAGTTTGCTGTCATGGAATCATTTTATTTTCATTGTAAATTAAAATGACTGGAACAAATAATTTTCTGTTGCTTGACTAATCGTTAGTTATGGCATTTAATCTTCCAGGACACAGGTTACAAGATTGAACAGTGTGTCTGAGTTTTCTGCCTCAGTGTCCTAAAATTCACCCCGACACCACATCGCCACACAATCTGGTCTGACAGTGCAGCCACATTAAATAAAGACAGGGTGGAGTGTGAACCTCAGACATGACTGTAAACCTCAGAGGCCGATTGTCAGAAGTCTAGTGAATTCCTTCATATTCCTTACGACCAGAACACACACACACACACACACACACACACAGACAGTTTAAGTTCTGGTTTGAATTTAACCCACAAAAATCGTCTACAAGAAGTCAGAGGAAACTACACTCACATAAAAACAACAAAAAAACACAGCTCGGGGCCTTCCTTCCAAAGGAACTTTGCTGAGTTAGAACTTCTGCGGCAAAAGCAGGCAGAGATGGGATTTCCCCTTGTTTGGGATTCTATCGTTCATAAACACGCATATCACTCAAACAGCCATAAAACAACTGTTCTGCTGACCCTAAAGCCTTGACAATTTTCTGTAGGTGGTAAAAGATAAGATGAGTGCGACAGGAGATAAGAAAGTGCTTTGAAACAACGCGTTCTTTTCGTTTCAGGGCTGAACTGAGCAGTATTTTAAAAAATCAGATACAATGGAAAAACTACATTGAAATAAAGCCTCAATCAAACAAAATTCAAGAGGATAATTTATTCCTGAAGAAAGATACCATCTGCGTAAAAAGTAATCGAGTGACGTGGCGCACTTCGAAGAACAGCAATTTTGTGAAACTGAGATCAAGTTAACTTCTTATATTTAACGCAATTAGAGGTTAAGTTAATAATGTGAGACTCTGGCTAGTTACTGCAATGAAAAGAGGAGCTGTTTATTTTAATATGCGACTGCACCACATCCCGCTTGATTTGAAGCATGTGATTATGAACAATGCTGTCCGTCTGTCTTCCTCCCTAATTCAAAAATTCCCCCGACTGGAAATCTCTTCGTGTCCTGAATTTATTTACACCCTCATTGAGTGTAGATTCAGTTAGCCAGCTGGTAAAGGTCAGATCTCTCTTGCACACCAACGTCAAAGGAAACATAAACGTGTCTTTATGGAGCTTTGTTGACAACAACATTGTCGTGTCGAAACAGGACAAGGGTTGGAAGCAGACAAAAAGTCATAAAGTCAAAGTAGAGAGAACGTATTGTTCCTGAATAAAAACAAAGCATCTACATTATCCTATTAACCCTGTATACACCACTCCATTACTATATTATGATCCTGATTATGATACAAATATTTACTAAAGCTTGATATACACACTTTATATATTACTCACAGGACCATTAGCCTCCTAGCAAACTACTGAAGCCTATATGGTAGATCACATGATTGAGATCATCTCCCTGTTATACACTCTTTAGCCAACAGGTGGTTTTGTGTGCAAATAGCACAGTTCAATTACCAATGCATTAACTCATTTATGAGGGGTTTTTTTTAATCCTGATCCGCGATATTATATCGTCCCATCACTAAATGCAACTAAGCACATATACTCAAGTACTGTACTTTTAAGTATAATTCTGTACTTGTAATTTATTTGAGTATTTCTGTGTTGTACTTTTTACACTTCTGCTTCTCTATATTTCACTTAAAATATTGTGCCGTTTCACTTCACTACAGTTATGACGGCTTTAGTTACTACTTATTTACGGACTACATTAACAAAAAAACATTCAAAGTCAACAAGTCGATGGACCAAAAACTAACTCGTTAATCGATTAAATTCATTTGAAAACTTTAGCGACTAATTACTTTGCAGATTTGGATAATTTACTACAAAATACACATCAGTTAATATATTGCGATATCCTGTTATTGATTAAATTACCCTTCAGTATATTAATTATATCAAAAATGACCTTTACCATCTGCACCATGAAAGTCATAAATACAAGACTGCATCAATAATTCTAAATTAATAATACATATTATTCTGAAATGATCCATTCTGCACGTTTAATACTTTTACTTTTGGTACTTAGTGTATTTTGATGCTAATAATTGTGTAATACATGTGCTTTAGTTAAACTTTGAATGTGAGGCTTTTACTTATATGAGAGAGTAGTTCCCATGTATTATTACTACTTTTGCTTATGTGTAGATATGAGTACTTCATCCAACACTGTAGGTTCAAGCTTTGGTAAAAAATAAAACATACAGTTACATAACAAACAAGAAGAACATCATGTACAAACGCCCAACCTTTAGTTATGGAAACCTCCACTTTTCCTGAAGGTTAGCATCAGCTCGGAGGCGCATTGCCGGCTGGAAATTAGCTTAATATATAATATATAATAAACTGACGAGTTTCACCCTTAACAGTCAACATGTCGGTGGCTGAAGCTTTTGAATAAAAACAAAACCCTCAAAAAGAGAAGTCAGATACTTGACACATTAGCAGTGTCAACATTAGCAAAGCATCTATAACTCGTCGGGATCGAAAGTACTAAAAAAAACGCTATTTTATCCCCGTGTCTCCGTGGACGAGCCTTACCCTCCTCTCCCGTCCCGGGCGCGGAAGAGCCGGTCCGATATTCGGGTGAAAACCCCGGCGAGGGCCGGTGAGCACACGGAGTGCACCAGCCTCCTCCACGACATGGGAGCTGCCATTGCTGCAGCGAGAGCGACGTTGAAAAAACTTTATCGACACAACACGCGTTGACAAACACCCGTACCTCCTGTAGGCTGTGATGGAAACAAACCTATGAGCGCCGGGCGGCGCATTAATGGATGTATTTACCCGCAACATAAAGCATATATAACTGTTTAAATATGTTTGTGTTTTGGTTTTAAATGCCTTTTAAATGGCCTCTAGTGGTCAACCTGCGAACTGCATTGTAATTTAGTTCATTATTACTAGTATTTATTATCATCCTTTTATTAAATGTTTTTAAAGTGTGTTCTTACTATCTCTTGACACTATTTTTTTTATGGGAAAGAAGCATGATGATACCACGATGCTTCACAATGAAAAACATTTGAAACAGCCCCTGATTTCCAATGCATTTCTGGCAACATGTGTCCTGATCTTTGCCCTCCATATTACCCATCGAAGGCGTGACCTCGCTACAGGTTTTCAGTCATGCGACATAGATCATGTCGTGTTCACACCGGCACGTTTGTTTCCAGGAATCAGTCATCCTTATAGCATGCGAGGACTTTGAAAATGCTCCACCCAGTTCATGTTCATTATCACACTGTAATGACAGTTGATAGGTTAGTTATAGTAGTTAGTAGCATGGGGTGAGCATTAATCATTGTTATTAATGGAGTTATTATAGTGTTGTAGTTATTTAATTGATGCCTGTTCATAGAGAGTAAATGCCACATAGCCGTTATATCTTTGTTTAATTTTATGGTATCTCCCTGTCTGACTGTGCAGGGATGTCTTTGTGAGTCAAATGAGTAAAAAGTCAAATTAAGAGCTACTTTACTTGAGAATTTCCATGATCTTACTTGTACTTGATATATTTCAGAGATATTTTGTCATTGCAAGTAGTACTTTTACTATTGATATAGCTTCAGTACACGTTGCTGATATCCTAAGACTTTGAATGCCCGACTTTTCCCGTTAATAGATTTTTTCAGGTCAGCAGTGTAGCCGGTTGTTGCTCAAGAGCGCTTACAGTAAGTCAGTTGCTTCTTGACACAACACGAGGGCCTGAGGGACATTATCTTTAAACGGGCTTGTCATAACTCAAACGAATGTTAACCACCTGTCATGTTGTAAACAAAGTAAAAAATGAAAGGGTTATATATTGAATCGTGATGTTACGGTAAGGCTTTATTTGTTGATCCTCAGTGGGAGAAACGCACAAGAGACTAAAGGAAATGGATCAACTATTCAAATGAAACAATAATGAATCAAAGGAAGCCTTCAAATGATATAGCACATCACAACGGACTGCATTACTGAGCAAATATTTGCTACAGTACTGAGCAAATATTTGCAGAAAGTATCCCAACATCTCCTGTTATGGGAAATATTTGACTATTCACTCCATTATGCTTATTTGACATACAGATCATATGCTCACCTTAAATATGATGCATTGTTATAGATTAAACTAAAGTGTATATAAAGCAAAAAAATACATTTATATTAATTTAACACTCATAAAGACCAATTTGTATTTTTATATATATGATACAAAAGTTAATTCAACTTTTGTGGACTATTTCCGTTTTGTTGTATTGCTAGTTTTACTCAAATTAAAGATCGAGGTATTCAACTATTCCCCTTGAATATTTGTGTGAATTAATATGTACAAACAACGAGTGTGTTGATAGTACCATATATAATAATGGTAATTATAACAGTGTAGTGTTATACCAGTACTTTGCATATAACAATGCAGCACATTATCATTCAGGATTGGTCCATATGTGGAGCTTTTAACGTATTCACCTTGTGCAGGAGGGAACCCACCAGTACCAGGAAACAGCCCGGCAAAGGTCACGCTGATTATTTCTTGGCAAGCTGCCAAGAAAGAGCGCGAGCAGGCGCGCGCGCGCGCGTGTTCCCTGCGTGTGCGCGAGCGAGCGAGCGTGCGTGTGTTTACTGGAAGAACATCTGAACGGAGGAGGCGGAGCCTTACGAACATCGGCTTTACTCACTGGAAACAACCTCCAGTAACCTTCCTCCACACACGGACACGATCTCCCGGCAGATATCACCGCCGCCGCCGCCACATTCCTCCGCTCAGGACAGAAACCCACACACTTTTTGGATACTTCTTTTTCTGTTGGATTTTAATGCCTGAGTTAATAGTTCATTTAGCACTACTCTCGGGTAGTTTGCATATCTTTTCCTTTGGCTACGAGCGGCTGCGGCGCGGGGCTGAGCATATCCGCAAGGTAAGTTAAAAGACTGGGGGGGACACACGTGAAGCCGGTCGCGCTGCATGATTTAATAGCGGGGAATGACAGGAGGAGAGCGGGGTTGTAATGCAGATTAAAGCACGGCGGTTGTTGTTAGCTGCTCGGGCTCTTGGTGCAGTGCAGCCGAAAACGGGGGCGGGTGGGGGGGTTTTGGTGCGGGGGTTGGAAGTGTATTTTTTGGGGGTTGTTTCGCAATATTATGAATAGTGGACCGAGCACCACACCATCGGCTCTGTGGCGGTCCTGAGCCGTTATGGCGGCCTGCTGCTTCTCTCTGTCCCGCACTGGCCGTCTCTAATTCCCCTTCAGGGGGATCGGAGCAGACGGGACACCTTTTTAGTCACAGTGAAACCGGAGAATGGGGCCTCTGTGTCGCGGCCGAGCAGGGAATAAGGAGTTATTTAGTGGAAAGTAGAGGAGGAGGGGGGGAAAAAGCGCGCCGGACTCTTCACAGTGACCCCGTTTCTGAAATCCCTTGTTGCGGTACGCCCGATCGAAGACAATTGAAAGCAATCAGGATCCAGTTGCTGTCTGGCTGCACGGTGCAGCAGCAGCAAGGCTCAGCGCGAGTAAGCGAGGATTCATTTAAACTAAATATAACCTGCCTGCCCGCTCCTGCCTTATGCATTTGTCCGAGTCGCCATAACTGCATTTTATGAGGCTGAACCGAGAGCTCCTGTGTGGCACGTTGCGTCCATGCCTTATGAATGACTGCTGATTGTGTGTCTATATAGAGAGATCATCTGTGCTCCCTGTCTCCAGCTGTGTTTAGGTGCTCTCTCCCAGCCCCTCTCTGGATGCATCGGACTCCTCTGCCCCGGGGCCCTGGACCCGGTGTGTGACCCCGCCACCCTCGCCCCACTCCCCCCCTCTTTCCTCTCCCTCCTCCCCAAACCCCTTTCCACCTGTCCACCTCGGCGCTCTGGTTCTGGGCCCCCTGCCTCTCGACCAGCGAGCAGAGGCAGGGGGCCATGGCGCCATGGTAGCGTTCAGCGGACGCATCCCCTTCGCCATGAGCAGCGTGGCCCCTCCAGACGGCAGGGTTCAGGGGTCAAACTCTACCCCGCATCACTACAAGCCCTTCAGCTCGCATGAACACTACCAGCAGGTCAGTCCCACCTGTAGTATTTAAAGAAACAGCTGTGTGTTCAATCATCCTCGCTAATAATGTGTAATAATAATAATTGATTTTTTAACCCGTTTCAGGTGATGCGTGCGTTGCGTAAGCTACAGGAGAGTGGGTTCTACTGGGGGGCTGTGGGGGGCCGGGAGGCCAGCACCCTGCTGCGCTCCGAACCACCCGGGACCTTCCTGATCCGCGACTCCTCAGACCACCACCACTTCTTCACCCTCTCTGTCCAGACGGCTCGAGGAACCAAGAACCTGCGCATCCACAGCGAGGGAGGCGGCTTCTTCTTACAGCCAGACCCCCAGAACACCCAAGAGCCCCCGCAGTTTGATTGCGTGCTGAAACTCATAGCGCACTACATGGGGAAGGGGCCGGATGCCAGACGTGGCAGAGAAGAGGCATGTGGGGGTAATTCAAGAGAGGCAGACAAGAAAGGGTGCAGCGTATATCTGATCCACACCAGCGGAGAGAGGATTCCCTTGGAACTGCAGCGGCCCCTCTCTAGTTCTCTCTCCTCCCTGCAGCACATGTGCAGGAGGACCCTGAACAATCTGGGGGGGTCGGAGCGAGCAGAGCAGCTCCCGCACACGCTTAAAGACTTCTTGGAGGAGTACGACGCTCCTATATGACTGACAGGAACGGCAGAGGTTCCACGACTTGGACCAGGTGCCCGCGAGAGGGCGCAGACCAGTTCTCAGCGCGTACGAGAATATGCGCGCCATCGGATGCTGACCAGAGTTGGCCTCAGACGCCGATGCGAGGTCAGCTTTTTATTTCGACCCCAGACCTGCTTCAACGCTGGCGGATACCATCTACCTAGAGTCTCCTGAGGTCTGGGATGCGGAGTGCGATTTTAGGTAACCAATCATTACCTCGTCCGTCTTGCCTTGCAAAAACTGACCACTAGTGTGAGTGGCAAAAATGAAGCCAGAGGGTCGGCGTTTCCTATGACTGACTCAGACGCAGAGCGGAGCCTCGTAGAAGACTAACCCCGATTGGTCGATATTAACGACGACAGCGACGACGCGATCAATACACCGCCAGTGATCCCTGTGGGTTTAATGTGCTTAAGAAGGAATCCTTCCCCTCTCCTCCATCAGCCTGACATTTACAACTCTCTGGATCGGTGGACAGAAAGAAAGAATCAGAACGGTTCAGAGGGGGGGGGGCGAATGGAGGAGGGGTTACAGAGAAAAGGCAAAGTCCAAATGAGGGGCCCATAGTAGAGAACACACAGTATTTGTTTGTCTGAGTGTGTGTGTTTGTATGTTGTGGTGGCACACGTTTCCATTGCTGCTTCCCGCAAATGTTGCCTCATAGAGGGGAGAGGGAGAGGAAGAGGGCTGGTCAATGCTCGCTCGCTCCACACACACAAACACACACACAGGTACAGTCCAGCACGTAGGATTTAGTTAGCGTGGGAACGAGAGAGAGAGAGAAAATGCATTACAAAGCATCTTCTCCATCTCTGTTTGTTTCTCGGTTCTCCTCCATTACCCTGCAACCCTCATAGTTGCATGTGCGCTTTGACAGTGACAGAAAACAGGCCGTTGTTGCCGAGACAAAAGCCCGTTACCGAGACAAAAGCCTTGGCACAAGACCAAACAAAACAGCAGTACTTATTTTTACCCAGACTGGCTGGAAAATTGTCAGCGACACTGTAAAAGCTCCTTGGGGAATGACGACAAAAGATGATGATCCAAGAGATAGAGGAGGGGTGGGGGTGAGAAGGAGGGTTGAACGGAGTCAAAAGAACAGCGGGAAATGGGATTAGGAAAGGGAAATTGAAGAGGACGGAGAACTCGGGAAGGGGGCTAGGGTAGGGGAGAAGAGGGAGGAGACATACTGGTATACAGCTAAACAGAAACATCGATGTGATTGATGTCCCAAGGGAAAAGATGGAGCTCAACAGGACGCCGCTCCCGTAAATATAAAGCTAGGTCGGCCAAGAAGCCCCATGGGGGAAAAAGAAAGTTCTTCGCTGAGTCTTAATTCTCACAGTGTTTTCTTACGATAACATTATCATCTCAAACTCCATTTCTTTTTGTGTTCTTGGTGTGTCTGCGCTCTCCCTCTTTCTTTTCTTTTTTTATCACATTGCCGTTGATGAAGGAGGAAACCAACTGGACTCTTTTCTTTCTTTCTTTTTAATCCCTGTAACTCTAGAAAGGTTTCTCGCCCCCGTCTCAACCTCCATCGTTACCTCTGAAACAGGAGTTGGCTTTGTATGTCTGAATGTCAAGGGAACATGAGACTTCCTTAAAAGTGATTCTTCCAACAACCAAAAAAAAAAAAAGAAAAAAAAGAAAGCCTTTTGTAAAACCGAAAACTCGTATTTGATCAGCATTGTTTTTTGTCTTTGGCCAGTGCTCATACTTACCTGTGATCCATATTGGAGTGGTAGCCTTTTCACAGGATAACATTTTCTGATATCATATGGCCACGTGAGACAAGAGCGCTGAAATAGTACCAGTTATACACTTTTTTTTTTCTTCTTTTTTTTGTATGTGTATGTGTGGGAGGGGGGGGGGGGTGTCAAATCTCAAGTCTTATTTTCTCACATCAACACCCAAGTTTTACATGTGTTGCACCGGTGGACCACACGTGTATGTGAATTCATTTTTGTCTTTTATAAAGACTCTCTCGCAAAAAGGCTGGCCACTAGTCTGGCAAAATACAAGCTGTAATATCTGAAATGACAAAGCATTACAAAAACAAAAAATAAATGAAAAGGAAAACGTTGCACATATTTATATTTCTAAAATATTTCAATAATTTATATTAAAGAGCACTATTTTTACAAAAGTCAATGCATTTGCCCTGTGTGTTACTTCACTGTTTGTTCCTTTGCCTCCTTCTCTCTTTTCCCTCCCTCTCTTTCTCTAACTTCACTGAGTCAATATTGACTGGATAAGCACTAACTTACCGTAATGTATTGTTAAAGCAGTCCGTATTCCAGCAATGCCCGGCCTCGCCGCCAGATTATTGCGTGACAAATGGGATTTCCTAGTTAAACAAAGCAGTGTTTATCCAGGCTTTTAAAGAGCAGCACCATCGCTGCGAACACACACATTCATCATAGGGTTAAAAATCACTGCAATCATCACTTCTTTGTTTTCTCCGCTGGAGCATTGTGGGTAAATTCCATAGGCATCGAAGAACATATAGAAAGAGGAGCGGGGGGGGTGAGGTTTTTTTTTTTTGTCTTGCAGATGTACACGCAGTAACAAAGGGATTCCCAGAAGCTCACGGCTCTGTTAACACCATCACACACACTTTGACACAGCAGTTAGTGTCGAGAGCTCACTTTGGGCTGGACTTAACTGGAAAGGAATGCGGCCGCGTTTTATACATCCTGCCTGAGGGGCTGAGTGAGGATGGTGTCCTCTAGAGAGAGAGAGAGAGTGTGTGTGTGTGTGTGTGTGTGAGAGAGAGGGGTCAAATAGGTGAAAGGGTCCACGTGGAAGAGATTTATGGCAGCCTGTGGTTTCAGTGTGTGTGTGCGCGTGTGTGTGTAAATGAACGCTGCTAAAATTAAGCGGGGGTAAGTTTCCTCATTTCTATATTACACACACACCCAGAGAGAGAGAGAGAGAGAGTACCCATTCCCTGCATACCTAGTGTTCTGTCTGAGGCTGGCTTCCAGGAAATGAGGCACTTTAATTGAGTTGAGTTTTTACGGCTTGACTGGCGATGGTGTGTGTATGTATGAGAGAGAGCGAGTGAGGTGTCTTTGTGTGTGTGTGTGAGAGAGAGAGAGATGGGGGACTCCACCTGGAGAGATTCAAATTTTTAGTTTAAAATACAGAAATAACATCGAGTTCAGCTCAGAAATCTGATGAGAAACTGAATATATACATATATACATCACACACACACACACGTCTGGATACAAGCCAGCGACAGACCTCTGTGGAAGTGAATGAGAGGACAATGTTAACAACTGTTTTTACAGCTTACCTCAGTACAGGTAATTACAATGATTCAAGAGCTCAGTTTCATAGTTCCTTATTTTGCTATGACACGTGCAGGAAAATATGTGTTGAAAGCTGCTGTGTGTGTGTGTGTGTGTCACTACTTTATGGGTGGAAGATTTACAACAACAGACAAAAAAAAAAAATGATGTAGTTCCAGAGACAAACAGAAACGAGTGAGCCTTCTTCCCAAAATCCAACCAGAATAATCCAGTTTTGCACACAAACACATTGTCTAAATAAGCCAGCTCAGCTCGCTATGACTCATTTTATGTTCCCCATAGTTGCCTGGTTAGCAGGGCTGGAATATTTCGCCCCGTGTCCTTTACTCCTCTCGTGAATCTCACACACTCACAGAAAGTCTTTCCACCGTGATTCATTTTTTCGGGCGATGACTTGCCGTGTCCTGTGCTCGACGGCCGTCAACAGTGTCCTCGGGGGCCAAACGCAACAAGCCCACGGCTCTCCGACAACTCAGCTCGGTGGAGTTGCCTTGTTTTTCATAACGATCTAAACGTTTCGCGCTAAAGTTTCGCCACTGCCACCTCGCAGCTTGCGGTCGTCTAAGCGTTATTAACACATTCTTTCTCATTTCACTTTTTGAGCTGGTGCCAGTGCCGGCGGTGTCAAGCCTAGACGGTGGAAAGAATCTGAAAGGGTTTAGGAGTATACCCTGCAACGAGCAGTCCACAGTGGTCTTCCAGGAAGGAGCTCCGGTTTGCTGATTATTTCTTCCAGGAAGGCTTTTTGTTTGGCTGATCTGCGCTTATAGGAAAGACGTTTGGTTGGCCCATCAGCTCGAGTATTGTCACAGCCGCTTCTGATAAAGCCAGACCGGCTTCCAGGAAACCAGAGATTTACCCTCCAGCATTCCATCATTCCTCCACCATCAGTGCACAGAGAGAGGGAGGGAGCAGGAGGGGTATTACAGGGACACGGATCAATAAAAACCATATGGGAAGCATACAGATGCACTCAAAAAAACGTCTGCATGTATGTATTTGTGTGTGTGTGTGTGTGTCTTGACCTGCACTCACTGACCGGCTCGTTGTGACACAGTCAAACCACAATATTTTTCTAAGCTGACTACACCACCATCCCCTCTACACACACACACACACACACACACACACTGCAGCGCTTGAAAACTCGTTGTGACTCTTAACTCAAATCATCACAGAAATGACTTTCCTGGAAAACACCTGGACGCCTAACGGATGGGTGTGCCTGGGCTATTATTGGCTGTCGAGAACAAAGACCTGAGATGACCTGAAAACGTACAAAACAGGTTGTAAAATGCAGTCGTTCAGACACAGACCGATTGTTTTATGGGAGGTGGATTTTTTTATTTTTTTTGCTGCTGTTTTTTTTTTTTTTGCTCTCCATTCACAGCTGTGCGAGCGTAGCCGCGGAGACACTCGGATGCCAAATGGCTTACTGTAACGGCATGGACTCGGACCAAACCCTCCAACACTCTCAGGTGTCACTGCGTCCCCTCAGCCAGCAAACAGGACTGCATAATATTTGAACTCCAGGAAGCAGCACACACACACACACACACAAATGCGTAAAAGCACCAGCATATGCACATACATTTGTAGTGTGTAAGGGTTGTTTTTTTTTTATTGGCAACGCCCATAAGTTACCTACAGTAACGGAAGGAATACTCAAAAATGCATCCAAATGCTGCATTCACAATGTAACTGTGGTGACATTTTACATTAATCAGCAGTAAAAAAAATGTACTCAAGCAACAAACGTTAGATTGTGATGAGTTGTCGCTTGCATCTCCAGCTTTGAGGCTTTTTATTCATTAAGATGAGCTGAGAAAAGGAAAAAAGACAATATAAGCAAAGAAGCAAAACAATTGAGGCAAGAAGGAAAGATTTAAGAAGGAAGGAAGAAATTTGCATGGAATTAAAATAATATCCAAATTATGAGGTTTGGTGTGTTTGATGACTACTGGCCTGACTTTCATGAAACTTCTGGTTATTTGTGACCAACTAAACTTTGGAAATCTGTACTCAATGTCCCCCTATTGCCTTTTCTAGAGCTTTCAACCACTAAATAAACTCAGGCGTCACAGTCTTGCACAGAGGACAATCTTAATGGAGTTAAACTCCGTCTGCTGAGACGGTAAGATGCGGTTGAAAGCTCCGGAAAAAAAGCTATTAAGTATACCTTGAGTTGAGATTATTGATTAAAACGGTAAAATCGATACCTCTCTTGAGTGTCTGTGTGCTAAACCCTGACGGCTGCGGCGTCGTACGGGTGTTGTCACGCCGAGGCGCACGTGGTCCCGTTCATTTCACGCATTCCTCGATCCACTGAGATGCATCGTAACTCGTAACTCGTAACGTTAATTGAGTTTAAAGACTATTTTTTAAAAATGCGTTTAATGGCGGATCTCCTCGCACAAATCTGGAATTGGTCACATATGAAGCAGCCAGCTGACTTGGCTTATAGCTTAAGACTGGAAATATCTATGGCTCACCTAAAGTAACAATATGAGGGAATAAACAAAGTCTCTACGATTCATCCTCTGAGGACCATGAATGTCACGTTAATCCACCTGATAGTTGTTGAGATATTTTCCTGAAAAACAACATTTTCAGTTTTGGTGCTAGAGGAGAAATCAGTGGGGTCACCAAAATCAGTAAGGTTCATCCTCTGGGGATAATAGTTGTCTGTATATAACTCTCATGACGATTTGGTGAATTGGTGTTGGGATATTTGGCTTCCGTCTGAAATAATGGAATAGAATTGAAAACGACTTGAGTAAACACTCAATTAAAGCTCCTGTAGTTGGCTAAATGCACTCGCAGTAGTTACTCCCTCTTCTGTTTACCTGCCAGCACACACACACACACACACACACACACACACACACACCATCTAAGTACATTACTACCGAGTGTATGAATCGACAGCCGTAGGAAAAGTGCGTGGGAGGGTGTCGGTCTCTGGCTGAGTCAGTTACATAATAAAGAGACGACTAACATCACAGAGGCTCCACTGCCGTCGGCGTTTCTTTATCAATACTCCTCCATTGTGGTTTCCACATTGGGTAAAATCATTAACTGACTCGTTTCCCTCCCTGAAGCTACACATGCAGCAGCTGCTGGAAGAAGAGGGTCAGATAAACACACAAAAAAACAACCCATCTCCAAGATCTCATGATTTAAAATCAAAACAGCCTTCTGGGTTTTTCTTTCAAATTATACACTTGATTTAAAAAGGATTTTTGGCGCAAATTAAAACAGACAGAAGTCTTTCGATCCAAACTGGACATGTTGAATATGACCAGCGACGCTTGTCTGCCAATAACTGGCCGTCTGCTCTGTTTCGTCTCGACAAGGATCCGATTGGATTAAACCAGAGTCCTTCCAGCCACGGACTCCCGATATAAGACAAACGGCACTTCTCAAGCTCAGTGTGTAAACGCGTGCATCGTAGGAATAGAATAGCAGTAGATCCCATTCAAATCAATGTAGCGGGCTGGTTAGAGCGGCGGCCATCTTTATGTGTGCCACTGCCTTTGCATTTCGTATAAAACTGTAAACTGACTTAACGGCGAGTGGCGGTCTCACAGAGGAGAGGTTTTGCAGTGACATCAAGAAGTATTGTTGCATTCAAATTAGCAAGCTAGCGAGCTAACTAGCAAACAGCTAACTAGATAGCTAGTTCCACCATTCTTAAATGCTACACTAAAAAACGATCATCCAACGCTCTGGAGAAGAACTATAGCTAACTAGCCACCCGGGAGTTTCCCTGGAGGAGCTACCATACCCCGCTACCTCTCCGACGTTGTCACCATAGCAACGAACAACAATCAAACCATTTTCTTTTTTGCGAGTCAAATGACCATGAAAAACAGTCCAATGTCGTTTCTACTCCAATTGTTTTTCCGCCAGTGTCTAAAGAGGTTCAGGGTTGCACTTTGCAACCAACCAAATCTTCTGTGCCAATCGTGTAACTACGGTAACCGACGCGAAAATGTGCACAACTCAACATTTCCTGTTCTCAGGTGATCATACATCAAGGAAAACATACTTACTAATATTATATTCTGCAAATAGACCCCCCCTAAATGCAACACACTGTTCCTTTAAGTGACTGTGAGAACACTCCACATGACTAATTATTGTTCTACTCCATTCACTGCACACATAAACAAACACACACACATGGACACACACCACTCTGTCTTTTAATGTGAAGGATCACATTTGTTCCTGAAAGAGGAAAACAGGGGGTCCGCTGTGTGTTCGCCAGGCAGTGAACAGCATCTGAATGCAGGAGCCAATCAGAGAGCTGTATAGACACTGAGCCCCCCAAGTACTGCTGGTTTATAGGGCTCAGCTTCAGAGAAGTCACATGACTTCCCAGAGAGAGAGAGAGAGAGATGGAGAGAGAGAGAGAGGAGTGGGGAATGTGGGAAAGGAAGATGAAGAGGAGGAGGAGGAGTGAAAAGAGGGTCAGGAGGGTGACAGGAACGCTGCGAGGGGTGAACTGAAGGTCTGGTAAATGAATGCAGGAGAAAGGAGGTTTAAAAAATAAATGAAGAAGAGAGAGAGAGAGGCGACTCTTCTCGGAAGTGAAATTGTACGGGCTGGTTGATGGTCTGTAATTACAGCTGAATGAACAAAATGAGAAATGACGGAGAGAGGAGTCAGTGGATGAATGAAGGATGAGATGAATGATGCACACGGGCGATGGCGGTCGCAGTTGATTACTACGGCGGGTAATCTTGATGGTCTGGTTCACCGCCTCAGATTGTCGATGCCTATCTTCACCACATTGCTTGAAGGGGCCGTTCACCCCCCCAATTATGTTTTAGTTTAAGCACTCGAAGCACTTTGCGATGGTAGTTTTCTGAGCAATCCGTCTGTTTTCATGGGGAGGATTTATTTGGAATGAAGTGGTTCCAATGAAAACTGTAAGTGAAGGGATTTGTCACCACGAATAAAAGTCCATCCGCTTCCATAGAATCGTGATGGATACAAAAGAATATCACAAACCTTTTAAACACAACCAAAACTAAATGATGTGGCCAAAAGTATGTGGACGCTTTATGTCTGGGGTTTACAGTTTGGATTGTTGGCGGAAGTCTTACTGCAACAGCATACACTGCTAATTGGTTGCTTTGCTGCAGGCCCTTTCCCCGTTTCAACACGACAATGCCCACGTTGTCCGGAGCGACGGATGGTCCGAGAAGAAATGCATTTCCTAGATTGGTGTGTGAGGACTTATCACGGCTGCTACAGAACTTTCTGACCTCAAGCCCGTCAAAAAACCTTTGGAATGACCTGGACCGAGCCGGGCGTTGACCTCATCATGCCCCTGAGTCTTATAACAACACATTATGTAATAACCCGACAATACGTTTCCACGTTATCCTTACAACAACATTGCTTGCTTTCCAGCATGAATCACGCTGATAATTCAAATTGTATGTTTTTTGGTTCTGCTCCATGTACTGATTTATGACTTATGTTTGATTCTGTAGCTGACAGGAAGCCTGTGTAGTGACTTAAGAACCAGGGTGTTGTGGTCTGATCTTTTAGTCCTTGTAAGATCTCCCAACAGCTGTGTTTTGATGCCGAAGCTTTTTGATGGTCCAAAAGGCAACCCTACTAAAAAATAGAATGACTTTCCTTGACTTTGTCCATATTTGTAATCGTGTTCCTGCTCTGTGGCCATTTAGACACCAAGGGGGCGCCACAGGTCATTTAAACATCTTGTAATAACCACTGCAATATGTAAAAATGAATGACAGAATGCGGGAAAGTGTATTACACAATGCATGCAAGCTGTTTATTACAGATGCAGCACAGATTATTATAAAATGGATGTGTTTGTGCGTTGTTTTTGGTTCAGTTGTCCACATTCGTTTGCATAGTGAACAGAGAGCTTTCTGCTCTGGAGCAATGTGTGTGTGTGTGTGTGTGTGTGTGTGTGTGTGTGTGTGTGTGAAATAAAGAATGTCCACATGGTCCATGACATGATGTAGGGGGGGGGGATGTGAAACAGATGTTACTCTTGTTTCGCAGGCAGTGATGACACCTTTACACAACAGAGGGAAGTGTGTGTGTGTGTGTGTGTGTCTTTAGTGTGTGTATGAGAAACCTCATTTGAGCGTTTGAGGGAAGGCTTCCCATAAACACCTGTTTTGTTCCGGTTAATATCTCTCGTCATGGTGAAGAAATGATGGCCTCAGTGAAAGAGGAGAGAGAGAAGAGAAGGAGGAGGAGGGGGGGGGGGTCACCTCCATTCCCCTCCTTCTGTGAAAGAGAAGAGCTCGTGTGGGATGAACACATTCGTTTATTCATTCGGCCCGTCTATTTTCAGCCCAGTGGGTTTATGGTTATTGGAAAGGCGTTGCCGTCTCGCTCTTTCCCAGAAGGAGTCAATATTTCTCCCTCTCCTTCATTTCTCCCTCTCGGCCTCTTTTTTTTTTTCTCTAATTCAATATTTTCTCCAAAACACCACTCTGCCCTCTCCACACAGAGAGCAAGGAATGCTGGGAGGCATTTGAGAGAAACAAAACACACACACACACACGTAGACAAAAAAGCGTGGGGTTACAGAAGCCAACGGTAATCCTGGAAAAAAAAAACCCTCCTTCTCCTGGACGTCTCCGGGTTTCTCCGTCTCATCACGGTTCCCCCACCGCTGCCCTGTCTTGCTTACAGATGCATCTTTATCTCTCGCCGTTCACGGCTCTTGTGGGGCTCTCGAGACCGACTGTGGCCTTTTTACGACGCTGATGTTTGCTAATGACTTTTAATGACGACTTGTTATGGCTCATAAAACCTGGCTCTGTTACTGGCAACAGCAACTTTAACTACAGCACGCCGCGGTCCTGATAACACACACTGGGACTTTTATCGGGTGATTAACATCAGACAAGAAGGCATGAGTATGCATGAGAGTGGGGGAACGTGTGTGAGGGGAGGGGGGCGCGAATGTAGGGGAGATACATTCCCACAAGGTGACTTTTTACACAGAGATCCCGCCATAATCACGGAAACAAGATCCCTAAATATACCGCAATCAATGTTAACACCCCCACCTCTCTCTGGACCCCAACTGATTCAATCTGATCCATTCAATTTTTTTATTTTATTTTTATTTTAGTGAGCACACTTTGCATTCTGTATTTATTTATTCATTCATTTTAGGATTATTATTATTCATTTTTCTCCTCCGCCACCCTTTATATTTTATTTTATTTATTTATGTTTTTCTTCACCAACTAATTAAGCACATATGCCTTTATTTTGACTTATTTGCTAATTTATTAACTTTTTTTCTCTCCCTCTTTATTCTTGAGGATGTTCTTTTTCTGGTTCTTTGTTCTAATGTACCATAAAACAAGCTGTGGAATAACTGTATATCTTGTATTGATGCTTGTGAAATGCTGGTCTAAATATAGATATATATACCGTAATCGCACCGTTTATTCTGAACTTTGATGTCTCCTTTTTCCCGGCTTTTGCAGAACCAGACAGGGTTTAAGACGCGTAACACATCAGCGTCGGAAATACAAGGATGGACACATTCAGACGCACAGAGAGACTCACTTTGTTCAATGAATGACAAGATTCTTACCGTTCTTTGGAAGGTATTGGTTTCTGTGCAAGTCGGCCTTCAAATGTTTCAAGTAAGAAGGCAAGAAAATGAGACTTGATTAATCAAGTTATTAGATTGTCGTTAATTGTTATTGTTAAAAGTCCTTTTCAGTGTTTTATTTCACAGTAACCTGAATAACGTTGAGTTTTCAACCTTGATTAAGTTTGCAAGTCTGTTTCCTTGTGAAAGTAATCAGAGCAGATGAATCCAAGGATTATAATCCCTCGGATTATAATCCCAAGAAGGCTGCAGTGTTTGAGATGACAGAAGTGAACAAGGAGAGAGATACAGAGCACTTTGGTTAATTGTAAGAGTTTATAATGCAGAGGCCTATAATTAGCTTTGTTGAGATAACTGCGCCACCTAGAGGCCCACACTGCTCAGTACATCCTGGTGGGGCTGATTCATTAACTTTCCTTTTCAGTCAATGATTATGTATACTGTTGTTGAATAGCCCCGCCCCCCGAAAAGACACTGGATGTGTTTGGACACACAGGTGGCAGACACACACACACACACACACACACTTCAGAGTGCTCTTGTTTGGACTCCGGTTATTCACCGTCTTTAGATTTTTTGCATTCTATACTTCCGTCTCCACGTCTCCTCCGTGTGCCCCTTCAACTTCAACTTCAACTTCACTTTATTTATAGAGCACCTTTCATACATGAACATGTAACACAAAGTGCTTTACACATCAAAAAAGAAAAGAAAAAACAATTACAAATAAAGCCCCTCCCTCCCACCCTCCATACTACACACGCACACACACACAAACACACACACCTACACACTCTCACTACTGACAATAGGGAGACATGGCATGACACTGATGATTGAGGAAACGCTATCTTTGGGGCCATCCACACTGGGCGGAGTCGCAGGCTGTGCCACAGGGGGCACCAGTGCCCAGGCCCCCCGACACCGACAGACAACAGTCAGCCGGGCCGAAGGGACCCAGGGACAGCACTACCAGCAGCAGCCCAGACACAGCTCCCAGTGTGTAAGACCCCCCTGAGGAAACACTGGAGTTAAAGCTAAAAACTAAAACACATGAAAAAATAAGTGACCAGCTTAATAAAAGATAATAAAGATAATAACATAAAACAATACCAATGATAAGTAAAACAACTAAAATTATTTAAGATCAATATCATCTAAAAACAAGATAAAAGCAAAAATATAAAATAAGATAAAATCACATAAGAACGTTAAGAAGAATTTAAACTAGAAAATTCCCCCGCCGGGAAATTTTGAAAGGGCCACGGGGGCTACTGCCGGAGTTTATATACTTTACGATGAGATTCTTCGAGATTTCAAACGAGACGGAGTTGTTTTAGAGGCAAATACAACTACAAATACTTCGCACTCAACTGTTTGCCAGTACATGTCACCGAACTCAGCTGTCACTCAGGTACTACCAAGTACTACCGAGTACTACCGAGTACTACTGAGTACTACCGAGTACTACTGAGACTCAAGTACTGAGAACTACTAGGTACAAGGTACGTGACTTACGTCGCGAAAAATTCGTGTTCGCCTAAGAAAAGTAATGGCACGTCGATCCCGATCGAAACGCACGATTTGATATATAATTTGTCCTACAACTCTAATAGCTGTAGAAGATTTAGGCACTCGAAATTCGGCAAAATAATAATAAAAACTAGGAAAAAATCCACAGAATTTAAGCCCCGAGCACTGGTCCCTTCAGCTTATAGCTGTAGGGACCAGTGCTCGGTGCGATTGCCCTGTGGCCCTAAATACTAGTTAAAAGCCTGATTAAAAAGGTGTGTCTTTAACCTTCCTTTAAAAACCCTTCTGTGTGTGCACACTGCCCTGCAGTTTCATGCCCATTCCATCAGAGTTTACATCTGTGATTTAACTCATTTTTATTAAGTTATATAATTATAATGATTTAATTACGAAGGCGTGGGTGTCATCAAGATAAAAAAACTTTCCTGCAGTTTAAGAAGAAGTCGTTAATCCGGTTTAAGAAAAAAAACAGTGACCCTGCCAGTCATTTTTTTACAACAGTTTTATAACTATAACACTCTATAAATGTGTTTGATTTGTTAAAAAAACAAAACAAATTCAGATTTTTTTTATTTGGAAACGCAGTATTTGGGGGGAAAAAGTGTATTTAGGGTCCCGGATGTGGTGAACGACGTAAAAGCTAAACGCCACCTCACTGTCTCGTTTTGTGGTCGGCTGCTGTCAAGGATGTGGCCGTGCTGAGGGTTCACTTTGTGTGTCGCTGGCTCGCTGGATGTGTCACGAGAAGATTGTGAAATGGGATTAAGGGTTGAAGAGGAGCACTTCTTAACATCGGCGTTAAGTATGTTTGCACCCGGTTGACCTGTCGTCGTAGGCTGGGTGAACCCTGCCTGAACTTCCGGGAAATTTGGATTTCGCTCGGCAGTTTAGGCTGGACACCCTCAGGCTTACTTTCGCTGTTACATTGCCAGAATCTTTGGCTCCAATCAGAAACGGCCATTCTCTCCTGGCACGCTATTGGCCTGCTCTGATTGGTTGTAGGACTATCCAATTGCGTACGCAGTCATTTGAACGATGCCCATTGATCCAGCCTCTTGAGCAGTAGAAACAAAGCGCAGCTTCCCCAGACTAATGTTCAATCTTAAAAGATTGACCTTAGTATGGTGAAAACCAGACTACTGTCGTCGGCCTCTTCGCGCTCAAATGTGAGGTGAGGGGGGTAATGTTGGTCCAAACTGGTTTTGGTCTCACAATGATGGAGGCCAATAATGTAGTGGTCACGAAACTGGATTCTGGTTTTCTGGTTTCACTGATGATGCGTTCACCTGATAAAACACTGCTCTCGTAGTGCAAAAGCCGTTTTTTAGTAAGTATTATGACGCAATATTAGGCGAAACAACCAATGCCTATACCATCCATGAGGTATTTTGAGGTAAGCATCTGTGCAAAGCTTCAGATTGATTGGTTGATGGATGATGCCGTGATACTATTGGTTGAAAGTGCTAGTTGATGTAAGGACATCATATTTATCCCCCGCGGGACAGTGTCAGGTTAAGACAGGATCAGACACTGCCTTAATGCACAGCTGCACCCGAAACGTGATGCCAGCCTCTCAGCGGCAGCAATGACCCCGCCACACAAACGTGTAAAAAAGAAACCTAACCTATAGAACTCTGATCATAGCACTGCTGCTCTTAAGGTACTACTTTACTCAGACTGTGGACAAAAGCGTCTGCTAAATGTAAATGTAATGTAAATGTGTACAAAACAGACAGACCCCCTCAGGCCTTTTAAGGTGGAATGGTAGGTGGAGCTATTTCCAGTTATGTCACAACAGTTAAAAGATATGTCTTAAGTGGCAGAGACGAGAAGATAAAAAAACAGATACAAAAATACATTAAAAAAGATCATTTATTTATGTAGGGAGACATTCTTAGTTCACTTTTGGTGCCATTTTAAGAGTTTTGAGCACATTTAGATGATTATTGTGAATTGCAGTTATTTTTCCCCAACATAGTGGTGATATGAAAGCCTAATATGATAACATATTTACATTATTTTAACCATTTAAACCTGAAAAACTAATTCAACGAAACAATCCAAGTGTGAAATGTTTTTGCAGAGGAACAGGAACTCCTACTATTCACTCCCTCTTTGGAGTCTACCTGGGTGGGGTGGAGTGGGGGGGGGGTTGGCTTGCACACCTGAGAATGTAGCACATAACTCCCTGGAGTCAGTTACCTTGTTAGTCTGAACCAAGTAGTCAAGGAAGAGGCAGGAGTTCATTGAGGATCTGTGTTAAATTGGCATTCGTTAGGGTAATCTTTCATTTGTTATACATATTATTTAATCTGTATTGGATTATATCCATTTGTATATTGTACGTGGAAACGTATTAATTAATATGCAAGGTGGGAAAGAAAGAGGGGTGGGTTTCACTGAGAGAGAGAGAGGGAGGGAGTGCTGCTAGAAACTGACGCACCCGAGTGTGATTTTGTGAATCGGCCTGCTACGTGTCGGTGAGGAGTTGTGGAAGTTTTTTGTGACCTCAACCCTGCTTTCATCCATAACCTCGCAGGTTTGTAAAGAGGAGCATCATGTCTTTGAAAACCTCCTACAGAGTTCTGTCGAAATGTTTGAACCTCGGTGTCGTGGCTCGGAGCAAACCGCCGAGCAGGGCGCGGGACGCGACCAGTTCAGTGCTGGGACGGAGCCCGGTGCGGGGCTATTACGACAGCGGGAAGCCCAGGGGCCGGGGGACGGCCAGGGCGGCTAACGTCCGGGTGGTGGACCTCCGCAGCGACGTGGTGACTCAGCCGGGGCGGGCGATGAGGCAGGCCATGGCGGAGGCAGACCTCGGAGATGACCTGATGAGAGCCGACGCTGCTGTTGAAGGTGAGACAAACCAATTATGTGTTCATGAATGACAGCAACTAATGAGAGTTTAGTATAAATACATGAAAAAGGCCCATATTTTTGGAATTTTTGGCCTCATTTTCCACAACCAGTGTAGCATTACAGTCAAACCACAGGCGTTACAAAATCACAGTAAAATATTTGGTGAATCAGTGATTACTGGAGAAGGCGGCTTGCATTCTTACACTGTGACAAAAGGGCAAAAGCATCAAGTAATTCAATTACTCCATTTTGGGGGATGGCTACTTCCCGTTCCTACTACAGTTACACAGCGTAATAAGCCTGAACAAGCTGTTCATCACTCATGTTACTTCACATTTCGTCACCTGGCTCCAGCCCACAGCACCACAAAGAACTTGCAAAAGAGGATTATGATTATGCATATTTAAACATATTAACATACAAAATTAGTTTGTTGGTTCGGGGTTTTTGAGGTCAAGATTTCTGTCAGTGGGAGCATACGTGGCCAAACCCTGTCAGCCATAGGATGAGCAAGCCCAAACTAGTCTGATGAGCAATCTCCTCTCCTGCTGTTAAACAGGTGATAACGGCTGAATCACAGATTGCTTTCATCAGACCGACCCGTGGACAGGAGGGACGACGTTGCCAGTTGCACAGAGCTTTATCTGTTGTTGTTTTAAATGACAGTCTCTGTCCTCGCCAACACCCTGTTTTAAATGACAGGGTCTCTGTGTTACGCAACGACCGGCTCTCAAACTATGCGACGCTGCAGGGCTCTGAGTCTCCGTCATGCAATAACTCCGCTGCTTTGTTAACAATCAAAGAATCACCCAAGGTTATATAAAGACAGAGTTCATTACAGGCAAGCGTTTCTCGTGTTTAAAGGTATACGTCACCCATTTGCATTAAGCTTTGTATCGTTATAAACCCTGTAGTATTTTTGAATGGTCGTGCATAATTTCATCATTTTCCCCAGAGACAGGAGATATCTGTATTTGTGTTCTAAAAAGAGCCTCCGATGATGCAAAATGATAATGAAATATTTGCATTGCTTTGGTTAGAGGGGGTGAGACTACAACACCAGTTCTTCATGTTTTCAACCTGCCTATAGGGGGCAGGGCCCACTGAGACTACAGACCTATTACAGACCAGTGGTGGGACCCACTGAGACTACAGACCAGTTACATACCAGTGGTGGGACCCACTGAGACTACAGACCTGTTACAGACCAGTGGTGGGACCTCACTTCAGCCCATCAGAGATCCAGAGTCCGAGTGTTTAGTGGATATATGTGCAGACGCGACTTGTCAGTAAAGTTTCGGTCATGTTCTCTGTGTTGTTCTCTCTTGTTGACTTTGAGACGGCGTTTCTTGGAAACAACGTAAAGAAATGCGTGTCGTATCAGGTTTGCTTTATGACTGATCCCTTTAAGGACAAACACCTGGAATGGTTCCAGCCATTTCAAGCTTGTCGATCCTTCTCAGCAGCGGTTAAAACTGGTTGAACCAGCCCTCCTCTACACCTTATTGTTTAGAATTGTTCTATCAAAAGTAATGATACGAATGTGTACGTGCACAACTTCTATAGTTAAATCACATCCACAACCAAAATCTTTGATTTGACGAATGTCTGCAGAGTTGGAGGAAATTACAGCTGATTTGTTCGAGATGGAGGCCGCTCTGTTCGTTCCCTCTGGAACCATGGGTAATCTCATCGCAGGTGAGCCGCGCATTCATCCCCAGAGTCTGAACCCACGTTTCGACCAAGGTCGCGATGGGTCACGATTGTGCACGTGTTGTCTTCATGCAGTGATGGTGCACTGCAGGGAGCGGGGGGACGAGATGATCGTGGGCGACCGTTCCCATCAACACATCTACGAGCAAGGAGCGAGCGCACAGGTGAGCGAACCGGAGCAGCAGACACCTGTGGTCGGGGGTCGGTCTGCGCTTCATTCACCGTGTGTCTGTGTCGTCATTCACCCTGTGTCTGTGTGTTGAACACAGCTGGCCGGTGTCCACGCCGTCATGGCGACCACGCTCCCCGACGGATCATTCGATTTGGATGAGCTGGAATCGAAGATTCGCCACGGTTACCCTCTCCCCTATTTCCCCCGCTCACGCCTCATATGTTTGGAGAACACACACAACGTACAGGGAGGGCGTGTGCTTCCTCTGAGCTTCCTGCGGGAGGTGTGTGTGTATGTGTGTGTGTGCGTGCAGATTTAATTTTGAGACATCGTGCTGATAGAAAACCATAATAGAGATTTGTTTGTTGTCCTCCATCTCTAAGGTCCGTGCTTTGGCGGATAGATACGGTCTGTCGGTGCACATGGATGGAGCCAGGGTGATGAACGCTGCTGTGGCCCAGGGCGTGCCTCCGTCCACCATACTGCAGCACACACACTCAGTCAGCCTGTGCCTCTCCAAGGTGGGCTTGCACAACACAAACAACACACAGAGAGAACATACACATGTATGTGAAACAAAGAGCTTGTAGACAAAAACGTCTCAAAGTGAAGTTCACATTGCGGTGTGTTAAAAGGGTCTCGGTGCCCCCGTGGGATGCATGCTGGCTGGACCCCGAGACTTCATCTCCCAGGCGGTGCGGTGCCGTAAAGCCCTGGGTGGGGGGATGCGGAAGGCTGGTGTAGTGGCAGCAGCTGGAAAACTGTCTTTGCTGGAGATGGTTGGGAGACTGGAAGAGGATCACCGTAATGCAAAAACCTTTGCTCGAGGTGAGCGGCTCATATTTCTCTCCATAAAGAAGTGAAATGATTAACAGACAGCTCATGACTTCTTGTCTTTTCTTCATCTCTTCCAGCTCTGCTCGACTGTGACCCTTCTCTTTTCGCCGTAGACATGGCCGCCGTGGAGACAAACATCGTGCGTTTCTACTTACAGGAGCCCAGTTTGACCCCGCCTGAGTTCTGTGCCCTCATGGGTCAGGTTGGCGAGGGAGAGGAGGCAGCGCTGGGACAGGGGATACAAGTACTCATGTACCCCCATTTTGGAAATTCAGTACGGGCTGTGTGGCATCTTGGGATTTCCCCTGAAGATACTCAGCTGGCCATTCGAAAAATGCAATTTGTGGCTTCTCGGTACTTGGAGGAGAAGATCAGGGCCCAGTGAAACCTGTAGCATCCTAAGATGTGCAGCCTAACTGATCATAGGGATTTTATAAACTTTTTTTACAATATCCTTTTTAAGGGAACACTTTAATGGGCAATTTCTATAAGTCATCCGAGGTTTTAACAGAGAGTTACAGTGTGGAAGGAATGGGGACCTATATTCATAGCTTAACATACAGCAATGACAGACTTTACCTCCACCTGAAACCGGTGCTTCAATGAGAACTAATGTCACACTGGAAGTGAGATGAGTTTTAAAAAGAAAAGTCAGAACGGAAATTAAGAAATCCGTTTGTGCATGTGACCTTCTTACCTTGTTTTTGTATTTTTTTATTTCATTTGGGTTTGTTGATACTGTGAATGTAATCAAGAATGTGATGGTTTTGTATTATTGCACATAAAAAAAAAATAGAAACCGAACAAAACATAAAAACAGACGGCTGTATCATCGAGCCGGTCTACAAACAAAGACGACGTTAAGGTCGAGCCTTTTGGCTGTTTCTTCCACTACAAGTAGTCGAGCCACGTCTTTGTTTTTAATGGTGCTGTCGGATTTAGGCTTTTTAACATTTTGCATGAAGAGGCTCCTCAAAGCCCCCCTAAAAAAATACCTGGAGGAACCTTTAACCCCGTTAGTAGATCAAGTTTCCCCACATTTATCTCTGCCAATTAGAGTAATGGGCAGAATCCTCCACCTATCATTTTTACAACTAACATCTACAGTTGTTTTGAGGTATTTTATATTATTCAGAAGCCACTTTATTAACTTGATTTTTTTTTAATCTACAAAATGATAAAATTTCCCAGGATATTAATGTGATTTGCCTGATCTAAATCGTTTACCTCAGCTGACTAAAGCTTTGTGAAAAGGTAGCTGAATGTGTCTGAGAATATTTCCAGGGAAACAGCAGATTCAGAGGGCTGTTGTAATAATGTGCCATGACCTGTACATATGTGAAAAATAAATCTGTTCAGTATTCAACAGGGCGGACCAATAAAAAAGTCTCACTGTTGTTGTTTTTTTGTGAAAGATGTTTTCTGTTCAAACACACCACTGCTTCCATTATGTTGATCATCGTTTAATAATTATTAGTTAGTCATTAATCGTTTATTAGCCAAACTTTTGAGGGTTTGAGGTTCTTAAATATCTCTGTTTTTGTGTTTTGCTTCACAGTAAACTCAATATCTTTGGATTTCAGATCGTTGGTCATTTAAAGACGCCACGTCGGCTTATAGAATGAAGTGTTGGGCATTTTCCATTTGTTTCTGATGTTTTATAGACCAAGCACCCAACATTATATCCATCCATCCATTTTCTACCGCTTATGCTGTATTCAGGGTCTGGGGGGGCTGGAGCCAATCCCAGCTGTCATTGGGCGAAGGCAGGGTAGACCCTGGACAGGACGCCAGTCTATCACAGGGCCGACATGTAGAGACAAACAACCATTCACACTCACATTCACACCTACGGGCAATTTAGAGTCACCAATTAACCTATCCCCATCCTGCATGTCTTTGGACTGTGGGAGGAAGCCGGAGAACCCGGAGAGAACCCACGCTTACTCGGGGAGAACATGCAAACTCCACACAGAAGGAACCCGAGGCCGACCCGGGAATCGAACCCGCGACCCTCTCGCTGTGAGGCGACAGCATTATATCATCAAGTACAATAACCTGACCATCAATATTATAATTGTCGTTTCATTAAATAGTATTAAATATGATGGCTGTAAAATATTTCTGTAAAAAGTCTGAAATGTGTGTCAGATAAGTTGATTTAATTCTGGTTCTTTCTGAATAATTCAGAGTTTACGTTATAATTGGCTTCCTCTGGCGCCATCTGGAGGCTCGTGGTGATCGGTGCATGCCGACGAGCGGATAGGTCATCCATTAACTTTCCTTGCAGTCAATGATTATTGTTTACACGCTCCAAAGTTCGATACCCGCCGAACACCTCGCGAACATGTCAGTGAGAGGAGCATCATGTATCTGAGGACACTTTGCTGCAGGCTTTTGTTGAACTGTCGGAACCGCGGTGTCGTCGTCGCCTCCACCGCCCGACATGCGGCAGCCTCGGCGCTGGGACGGAGCTCCGCGCGGGGCTATTACAACACCGGGAGACCCGGGCTACCCGGGTACCCGGGCGGGGCGGCCCACGCCCGGGTGGTGGACCTCCGCAGCGACACGGTGACCAAGCCCGGACCGGCGATGAGGCAGGCCATGGCGGAGGCCGAGGTCGGGGATGACGTAACGGGAGAAGACCCGAGTGTGAACGGTTAGAGCCGAAGCGTTAGTGAGCAGGAACAAACTTATGTATGCATAATTAAAAAGTCACTCCAGAATAGTTATAAATCCAGGACTGGAGTATAATGATAAAGCTTGATGGATGATTTCAGGATCATGGTGATGTGTTTAGGTCTATGACTGTGGTTCAACATGAAAACACAGATGGACATCTTTGCCCACATCTTGCAGTATTTCACTCATTCCTGCAGAGTTGCAGAAAATTGCAGCCGATATGTTCCAGATGGAGGCCGCTCTGTTCGTTCCCACTGGAACCATGAGTAACCTCATCGCAGGTGAGCCTTGCGCCGAGAGTCTGAATCCACGTTTCCTGAGGTCAGAAGGTCATAAATATGCATGCATTGTCTTCATGCAGTGATGGTGCACTGCAGGGAGCGGGGGGACGAGATGATCGTGGGCGACCTGTCACATCTTCACATCTACGAGCAAGGAGGGAGCGCACAGGTGAGTTGAACCAGAGCAGCAGACACCTGTGGTCGTGTCTGTGTCTTCATTCACCTTGTGTGTCTGTGTCGCAGCTGGCCGGCGTCCACGCCACCACGGCGACCACCCTCCCCGATGGATCGTTCGATTTGGAGCAGCTGGAATCGAAGATCCGCCACGGTTACCCTGACCCCCACTTCCCCCGCACACGCCTCATATGTGTGGAGGACACGCACAACATACAGGGAGGGCGTGTGCTTCCTCTTAGCTTCCTGCAGGAGGTGTGTGGATTTCATTTTTTAAAACATCATGCTGATAGAAAACGTCAACATATTTTTCCCTCCCCCTCCATCTCTAAGGTCCGTGCTTTGGCGGATAGATACGGTCTGTCGGTGCACATGGATGGAGCCAGGGTGATGAACGCTGCTGTGGCCCAGGGCGTGCCTCCGTCCACCATACTGCAGCACACACACACAGTCAGTGTGTGCCTCTCCAAGGTGGGCTTGCACAACACAAACACACATTAAGGACCAGAAACACACAAGCTATATCACAAAGTGAAGTTCACATTGCGGCGTGTCAACAGGGTCTCGGTGCCCCCGTGGGAACGATGCTGGCTGGACCCCGAGACTTCATCTCCCAGGCGGTGCGGTGCCGTAAAGCCCTGGGTGGGGGGATGCGGCAGGCTGGTGTTCTGGCGGCGGCTGGAAAACTGTCTTTGCTGGAGATGGTTGGGAGACTGGAAGAGGATCACCGTAATGCAAAAACCTTTGCTCGAGGTGAGCGGCTCATATTTCTCCCCATAAAGAAATGAAATGATTAACAGACAGCTCATGACTTCTTGTCTTTTCTTCATCTCTTCCAGCTCTGCTCGACTGTGACCCTTCTCTGTTCGCCATAGACATGGCCGCCGTGGAGACAAACATTCTGCGTTTCTACTTACAGGAGCCCAGTTTGACCCCGGCTGAGTTCTGTGCCCGCATGGGTCAGGTTGGCGAGGGAGAGGAGGCAGCGCTGGGACAGGGGATACAAGTTCTTATGTACCCCCATTTTGGAAATTCAGTACGGGCTGTGTGGCATCTTGGGATTTGCCCTGAAGATACTCAGCTGGCCATTCGAAAAATGCAATTTGTGGCTTCTCGGTACTTGGAGGAGAAGATCAGGGCCCAGTGAAACCTGTAGCATCCTAAGATGTGCAGCCTAACTGATCATGGGGATTTTATCCAGATAGATGTCAAACACAGGATGAATGCTGTACAACTGGAGTGACTTTGCTTATCTTTATATGAGTGTTAATTTCACATTTTCATAATTCTTATTAAACTTGAATAACACTGTCTTTGGCCACAGTTTGTTTCTTTTTTTTATGTATTTTTAAGGGGTATATTTGATATCTTTTAAAAATAAATTACAATGTTTTCTAAGTTTTAGCCACATGTCATAATTAAGTAGTTAATATTCTTTTAAAGATTCCCAAAAAGGGCTTCCTTAATCTCAACCTCATACTATGAGCAAAATTCTGCAAAAAGTTTGGTTATAGATATTTCAATTAAGAGGTTTTTAATGTTTGATGTCTGTCTTGAAGTGGCAGAGCTCTGTTGTTAAAGGATGATATCTCATATTCCTGAGCACCATTAAAGGCGCCATGTGTAAGAACACCCAAATTCAAAACACTGCGGCGAGTCGTATCCGCCTCCCCTCCAGACTCGAGGTTGCCAGTAGTGATGGTGAGATGAAGCCTCATGAGGCATCGAACCACTTGAGCCAATCGGTTCCAGAAAGGGTTCATTTCTCGAAGTTTCATGTGCACACGAAACCACCTACTGGCCAAGTGTATAATCACAGGCAGCTGTATCTGAACCACATAATGTGTGATGCATTGATTTTTGTGTCTGATATGTCTGTTGGGAATGACTATGAATTACAAAAAATGGATGACCAAATAATTACTTAAAGATCATTCAAGCAGTTATATTATTCTATACAGACAGTGTGTTAACAGGGAGAAGACATTGAGGAAACTGATCCCGGGCCGAGAGTCGAACCCGTGATCGCCGCGTCGAGGACGTTGAGCGTCGAGGACGTTGAGCGTGCCAATGTTGGAGGATGACAGCCAATCAGCCATTTGACCAATCACGACGGGGAAATGTTGGACGGAGCCAGCCAATCAGATCCGCTGGTGCTCCAACATTCTTCCACCAATCGCCTTCGCCCAGCTCCAACATTTGACCAATCACGACGGAGAAATGTTGGACGGAGCCGAGCGAAACCGAGCGAAGCAGAGGAGATTTACAGGTAAACTTCGGCGTGTTTTATTGAGCGGTGATTTTGAAGCGAGCGACAGCGACAGAGAAGACAAAGCAGAACAACAAGCGACATGGCAAGTATTAACACCTTTATTACTGTTCTGTACATAATGAAACTTTATATAGTGAAGTCATTTCACATGTCGTGTTAAATTTTATGACTGACATTTTGCCTTTTTTAATTTTTTTTTAAATGCGAATATTTTGGCCGTACTGTTGTTGGAGAGTTCAGTATGTTAAAAATGTTATTGCAATACATCACACATGTGGTTCAGCTACAGCTGCCTGTGATTATACACTTGGCCAGTAGGTGGTTTCGTGTGCACATGAAGCTTCGAGAAATGAACCCTTTCTGGAACCAATTGGCTCAAGTGGTTCGATGCCTCATGAGGCTTCATCTCACCTTCACTACCTATTTGTGTGTTTTTCCCTCTCTTATAAATCGTTCCGGTCCTGATTCTGGCTTTCGCGTGGATTTTATGAAATGTAAAGCAAAACCAAAAAGTACTGGCAGCGGTGGGATTCGAACCCACGCCATCGAAATGACTGGAGCCTAAATCCAGCGCCTTAGACCACTCGGCCACGCTACCGTACTGGTGAACGGACACACACCAACAACTTTATCTGACTGCCTACGATGAACAATCTACTATTAACGTATTTACGGAGTCCGGCCGTGGTAAACGTTAACGTTATCTTTCACTAAACGGTCATGTCGTTACCTACTATCTACTGGTTTAGTGGGATGTAACTTTTACGTAACCGAACGTGGCGTTGAATGTATACACCTCGCTGAACGTCACTCCTATTCCTCAAACTAGCTAGCTTGCAAGCTATTTAGCTCAGCCAGCTAGCAGGCTAGTGAGCTCAGCTAGCTAGCAGGCTAGTTAGCTCAGGCAGCTAGCAAGCTAGTTCGCTGAGCCAGCTAACAAGCTAGGCAAGGCAAGGCAAGGAAACTTTATTTGTATAGCACATTTCATACACAAGGCAGACTCAAAGTGCTTCACATCATACAACAAAGTGAAAAAAATAGAAGAATTAAAAGAAAATAAAGGCAAAATTAAAAATGCATTACAGAGAGAAAAGGAGAATAAAAACATATTTGCAATAATTAAAAACAGAGCAGACATTAAGCTAGTTAGCTCAGGCAGCTAGCAAGCTAGTTAGCTCAACCAGCTAGCAGGCTAGTTAGCTCAGTCAGCTAGGTAGCGCTAAGCAACGTTACTAGAGCGTTTAAGGTATATGTATGTTTGTTGGACATTTCAGAGGAAGCTTTCCGAGGTTTAGCATCGCGAGGTTGAGCACTCGTCTCCCGGGACGACGGTACTTGTACGTTTACTAGTACTGAATGTACAGCCAGTGTCAGCCATAATTTACGTGGTGCTGCATTCAAACGCTCTTCCTTAGTTGTTACTTTCAGCTTCGCGCGCTGTTTTGCTTTGAAATAACAATACGTTATATATGCGTTTGATACATAATGTCTTAATCGTATTTATCTATGTATTTGCGCCTTGAATAAATTGTTTGAGGACTATTTACATCCTCGTCAGACTCCTCTCCCGTATGATCTGTTCACGTGTATTTCATATTTCCGATATCCCTGAAAGCAGCAGAATGCAGGGCTGGGGCTGTCAGGAGAACCAGGGTACGTGCAAAGTGCTCACGTCGTCGTGGAGGACGGTATCAAGAGCCACGAGCCCGCTGCTCGGCACGTCCCCGGACCTTCGGGATACATTGGAGAACCAGGACCAGAACCAGTCTGGTCTGGGAGGAGAGTTCAACCCAGTTGAACTTCTCACTGTTGAGACGGAAGAAGATCCGGCTGCATTGTCTCACAGTTAAGATCGAGCGATTAAAGGTGGGTTTATATATTTTTCTAATATATTTTTGAATACTTGCATCTAACAGCAGGTCACTTTAGACCAAACAAAAGTTATAGCCTTTGGAGAAATTTGCTTTGCAGCATGCTGTGTAACATAATATACAACATCCATGGTTGCTGTGCAGGAATCTTTCTGCATTCCTCTCCACCAGCGAGCTTTTACACTGAAAATCTGCAACTGTTGAATAATTAGCTGATACTCTCCGTTTGTTATTTGAATCCATACAGTTATATGAGCATATATGTAGACTGACTTTAGTTGTGTGCATCTGATGGAGACGTCATGGTGCAGCCACATCTATGTTGACACGGGCAACTTTCTCACATGAGGTGGACAGGGTTGTTGTGAACACGTACTAACATGGCAGCCTGCCACAGATTAACTTCAATGCTCTCTTTATCTGGATCTGCTCCCCCACCACTCTCCTCTCTCTCTCGTCAACATAACAGCCGACAGAATGGAGGACGACCTGATGTTCAGCATGGAGGAGGAGGGCAGCGCCAAGAGGACCCCCGTCCAACAAAGTGCCCGAAACCAACGCGCCATTTCCCTCAGTGAATCTAACGCCAGCGATGATGATGACGACGACGAAGAACACTTCATCTGCCCCATCCTGAGCGACTCCGCCAGAGAAATCTGTCACTACCTGAAGAATCTGGCCTACACCCGGCAGCTGTCAAACTCCCTTCCTAAGAGCAACTTTATGTTCAAGGTGAGCCGTTGCCCCGGCAACGTGACTGGAAGTATCAGAAGATTTAGAATGAAAGTGCCAGAGGATTATCACTTAGTTTCATGCACAGAGGCGCCTTAATGCACGGGCCTCGACCAACCAGTGCCCTCTTAGTAGTAATAATAATAATAAGCTCTACAGTGACATCCACATTTGTGTGATAACAGCACTTTGCCTTATAAGGAGAGATGCTGTGTGCACGTCGGCGCACACTCACAAGTGTGTCGTGTTATTGTTTACGTGCAAAGTTTGTCGGACACTTCTCTTTAAAGAACAGGAAGTGCCGGAGAGTGTTTTCACTTCATGCGATTACGTTGCAATAAACACGTCTCTCATGAGGGTATCGGTCTTATCAGAGCTCTCTGTGCACCAGCCAGCTGTAGTGTTTCACATATTTCAGGATGCCATTTAAATGTCTTTCTTGATTGTTGCTGAACGGCGGTCCACTTTCTTTTGCCTTTCCTACATAGAATGAAACAGAGGCGGTGGCAGAACCTCAGTCATACAAGGTTTTGTCTCAGAGTGCACGGGTATGTGACAGATCAAATTATATCTCCCTTCTCTTCCTCTTCACCAGTGACCATCCACGCCTCCCTTTCCCCACTCTAAACATTTATATAACTTTCATTTCCCTTCACTTTTTACATTTTTTAAATTAATTTATATTTAGGTTTAGTTTCTTTAAGATTATTTTTAAATGTTTTTAATTTACCTTCACTTTTGTCACATTTCCACCTTCTGTCATTTCCAGTGACTCTTTATGATATATATCAATGCATCCTCTCTATTTAATTAATCTCTCCACTAACACACACAAGGAATGTAACTATTATTTCACTAAACTACACTGAAAAAAATGTCATATCTTTATGGAGCAGATTTATCTTTTTCCTTTTTTTTGTTTTCCAAAAGCTTTTAACATTTTTTTTGTAATTATAGCTGTAATTATAGAAGTTGCACTCCTGCAGCTGAACGAGGTTAGACGTAATGTGTGTCGAAGTCTTTAAAAACCCAACCCTTCACAAATCTCTCCACGCCACTCCTTCACTCTAAATATAAACATGTTTAGAGAACGCTGCTGTACAGCCAACGGTGGAACACGAGGGAGACGTGCTGCTGTGCAGGACTGGATGGTTTCGGGGTTCGGGTTACTGGAGCTGGTCTGGATTACCAGTGACACTTGAATCACGGCTCCTACCAAGAAAGTTATTTTTTGAAAATGTCACGACTCCAGAGAGCTGTGAAACATATCGAGGGAGGAGTAATACATTTATTGTGAGGCCTGCCTCGTAATAAAACTCTGTTAATCCATTAATTAGCTACATTTTCATGTCATATTTCATCGTTTTTCCTTCCTTCCCTAACCTTTCCTTCCTCCTGATTTGCATGCTGTATGCAAACTAAAGAATTAAGAGCATTTACATTGGTGTGTAGATACATTATTTTTATTGCAGGCTTTCCTCGCCTTAATCTGATTAAATCCAAAAACCTCTGAGAATGAGGGGAAGCTGTTCAATGCGGAAACTGTGAAATTTAATTTGCTCAATTAGTGAGTACAGCAGGTACTCAGTGTGCATGCAGAGCAAATCACATTTAACCTGTTTTTGCATTGAAGGGCTTCTTCACCTTAAAGGTAACCTGGAAATGTTTCCATTATCTTTGCATAAAAGCATGTACTGACCACGCTAACCAGTTTGTTCATCGCCACAGGACGCATGGAGACATGCGATCGAAAAGGCCAAAGCTATGCCCGACCCCTGGGCCGAGTTTCACCTTGAGGACGTCGAGACAGAACCCTGCATTCGTTACAGGTACCAAGAACTCTGCGTGGCTGTCATGTTTCACCTCACTGTTGCAGGGAAAAGACACATCTAGTGTGCAGTCGGCCATGACATTTAGCCAGCATGCACAAGCAACCACTTCACCTAAATGGACTGCACTCATTATATTTAAGTCAAATATAAAAGTCAAAATGTTGTGTTGCTGTGGGGAAAAAAGCTTTTGTTGTATGGGTGGTACAGTGTAGCTGCCTATGTTTGTTCTGGCAAATACAGCTTAATCCTGAAATAATCTCAAGATTAAGTTTTAAAACAAGTTAGTTTGATGCAGTGTTTCAGAAGTGGTATTTCCCATGTGGCGTCACATTTGATTTGATCTTTATTTTCCTTTAATACAAAGTACAGTATTTACATGACATAAAATGCATCATACAATTATGAAAAATAAATCAATAAAATCACGTCCCGCCCCTTCATTACATTATCACATATAATTCATTTACATATAGCTTCTATATCTGTGTGAAATAGACATTATCCAAATTTTGAATATGAGCTTTATATCCAACACTAAATAAACAACACTTTGAGAATTAGACATTTACTTAAAGCTGCACTAATTGATATTTTAGCCACTTTGGAGGCGGCGCAACAAGCTGTAAAAGCAACCAAATTAACGTTAATTCTTGGTGCTGAGCAGGAAGCAATCGATGATTCATCAGAGCAGTGAGATAGAAAGAAAACAAACAAAAAAACCCAAACAATTAGCTGAAAACGCTGAATCTGAACCATTTGCAAACATTACTGCCCTCTTGGCTGGACACGCTGACACCCTTCGGCCCAGCCAGGTCTTTTTTTAACATGTTTTATCTCATACTGCTGGTGTTGCACTTTGAGTGTGTACCAACGCGGCAGCTACATAAACACACACGCCTCTCCCAGAACTCTCAGACTCGGGCGGCGTTGTATCAGGACGGCAGCACGCGGTTAAACGGGCGTGGGCAGGAAAGCAGGAAGACAATGAATGCCTTTGCTGTGTGTGTGTGTGTGTGTGTGTGTGTGTGTGTGTGTGTGTGTGTGTGTGTGTGTGTGTGTGTGTGTGTGTGTGTGTGTGTGTGTGTGTGTGTGTGTGTGTGTGTGTGTGTGTGTGTGTGTGTGTGTGTGTGTGTGTGTGTGTGTGTGTGTGTGTGTGACTAGGACTTGACTGTAGAGAGAGAAGGGATTGTCAGGAGTTGCCTTCATGTTGTCTTTTCATGTGCTAATTTTACCCAGTAACCTCACCCCCCCGTAGTACGAACTAGAAGGAATGAATGTCACGGCGGTACGCTGCGTTCCCCCGGCTAAAACGGTTTGTTGCTGGAAAGCATTTTGGACGGGGAGTAGAGTTCTTGTTTCAGGAGGAGCGAAGCTCCCTACTGTGTCCTGAAGGCACTCGGGTTTCAACTGTGAAGACTTGCAGCTGCACACGGTGTTCATTAACCCAGGACACACACACACACACTGACAAACGGTGTGCAAACATCTGCATGGAGTGATCGAGTCCTGGATGCTTCATGTGCCAGCCCCATGATAAGAATTTCTAATGAGCTGTTGACAGACGAACTCTTCCACAGAGACTAAGGAGTAACTTGGCAAACGCCACCGAGACTTCGGCAGTCGCTCTGAAGTCATATGGAAATGAGATGATGGCGCTCGGGGAGAATTTAAGAGATCAACAAAATGATTGCAATCGATCCCGGGGGAGACATGAACGTCTGCACCAAATTTCATGGCAATAAATCAGACGGATGTTGAGATATTTCAGTCCTGACCGAACGACAGACACTTGTCCACGCTGCAAAAAAAAAAAGTTCAATATGATGAGATGGTTTTGCTTGTATGTGGATTTTAAGCATCCAACAGTCTTAATTCACCTTTTTTGCAGGTACAATGCCATCACAGGGGAGTGGGCTCAAGACCAGGTCCACATCAAGATGGCTGCCCAGGTAAAAACAAACTCTCGATAAAAAGACGATGTTTAAATGAATAAATAAATTCTTATCTCTTGTCACATTTGTCTCTCGCAGCCGTTCGGGAAAGGGGCCATGAGGGAGTGCTTCAGAACGTAAGTCCAGATATTTCCCTTCATTCATTCAACCGGCGGTTGTTTTAGCCCACAAGAGGTCCAGGTCCACATTCCTCACATTTCTTAGCCCGACTCGGGAGGATAGCTGCTGACGATGAATCCAGTCAGTCTCAGAGACCAAAGATGGTACGGAAAAAATATCCCCCTGAAGCGGCTCTGTAGGTCTTCCCTTCTATTTACGGTTGTTTTGGGGTGAAGAGTCTGATCGTTTTCACTGCACTGCTTTGTTTCGGCTCCCGCATTGCGATGACAGAACGAAAGAAAAGAGATAAAGGTCCAGTTGTTGGTGTTAAATCCTCAGTTATGTGAGAAATTTGAGCCGTAGCGTGTTTTTCCAGTTGATGCTACGATCAAAAGTGGCTTTCTATCTGGTTGAAGGCATTAAATCATCACTGTAATACCTACATTTCTTCCCCCCTCCAGGAAGAAGTTGTCTAATTTCTCACACAGCAGCAACTGGAAGTCGGCGTCTAATTATGTGTCCAAGCGTTACATGGAGACGGTGGACAGAAACGTCTACTTTGAGGACGTCCGGTTACAAATGGAGGCCAAACTCTGGGGGGAGGAGTACAACCGCCACCGGCCTCCCAAACAGGTGCAGGAGGAGCTTCGGCGGTAGCATCTCGTATTCAGGGTCTGCAGCCGTTTATTAATTCTGTGATGGACTCTCAGGTGGACATCATGCAGATGTGCGTGATGGAGATGACGGGCAGACCGGGTAAACCTCTCTACCACCTGGAACATTACATCGAGGGCAAGTACATCAAGTACAACTCCAACTCTGGCTTCGTGAGGGACGACAACATCCGGCTCACGCCACAGGTTAGCCGCCGCCGCCGCTGCCACACCTTCTAGTGTCAATACACGCTCATATTAAGCACTTTAATGTCCGTTCTTTTCTTTTACTTCCACGAGGCCTTCAGCCACTTCTCCTTCGAGCGATCGGGCCACCAGCTGATCGTGGTGGACATCCAAGGAGTCGGGGATCTCTACACCGACCCCCAGATCCACACAGAGAAGGGAACGGACTTCGGAGATGGAAACCTAGGTGCGGTTTCCCTTCTGATATCTGCTGCAAGTTGAAGTGTGAAGTTTTTAAATGATTCAAGAGGTTTCGTGCCTGCCTGTTCCAGGTGTGCGAGGCATGGCGCTGTTCTTCCACTCCCACCTGTGTAACAAGATCTGCAAGAGTATGGGCCTGACGCCCTTCGACCTTTCCCCCGCGGAGAAGTCCCAGCTGGACTGCACCAACAAACTGCTTGTAAGTTGTCACATTTTAATAAAAATAATAATAATAATAATAAATAAAGTGGCAGCGAGGGACAGAAATCAGCAGTGGGTCTGGGTTAAAAGAGTCCAGAATATAATGAAAAATAATGCGTGTCCAAAAATCTCATGACTCCTTCCCTGGCCCATGCTGCAGTCTTCCACTGAATTTCCTGAAAATCAGGTTTTCCATAATCCTGCTGACAAACAGTCAACAACACAAACCTAATTGCCATATTTGGGCCTGAGCTTCACTGTTGTCCCCTGGATTTGGGATCTTATTTCCTGTAATTATTTTTTCATCAGAAAAAACAACATTATGAGATTTGCAAAAAAGTGCAAAGAAAGAAACCGATGAAAAATAGGGGAAGATTTGCACAATAATCTTCTGAGAACTGGTCCCTGAATCACAAGGCGTGAGAAGGATCCTTATCAGTGTGTTGTGCTTGTTGTTCCCGTTCCCGTTTACTCAGCGTGATCTTGTTGTTTTTTTTTGCAGAAGTCAGCCCAGACGGTTCTGAGGGGCTGCGAGGAACCCTGCGGTTCTCCTCGTGTCCGGACCATGTCGGGAAGCCGGGCGCCGCCGCTGTTCAGCCGGCTGTCGGAGACGTCTTCTGCAGACGAGAGCATGAGCGACGTGGACTCGGTCCCCTGCTCCCCGCTAACCACACATGGATCTCTGGGAAAGTTCCCTCTGGGTGCGTTATCCAGGAACGTGGTTATTACACGTGTATAACAGTATATTTGAACGCAGTCAAGCTTTATTTCTTCATTTTACAGGTTTATCTTTTACTGGAATGAACGACTATGAAAGACTCAATAATAATAACAACACAGGAGAACACAAGGTAAGCAATTACTCGTTACACATTACAGTACTCTAGTAAATACTTAAATAAGGCAATTTAAATCACAACACAATGAAAAAGCCTAAATGAAACGGATAATAGAACTGGAAAAATAAAAAGTAAGGGAAAATCAGAGGATTTGATCATTTTTAGAATATCAGGATTAGTTGGCATTTATCAAAATGTAATATTCCCATGCTGTATTTTTTTATTTTTTTTTACAAAGTTATTTCACAAGTTTCCTGCCTATTTCGTAGTGTGGTTGTCATGGTAACTTGTTTTTTTTTCAGCACCAATTTACCAATGAATATCACAATAAATGTGTGGCGTTCAAGCAGTGAATACTTTTTCATTATAGGTCATGGAAATTCAGCTTTTTAGTCAGTGAAAGTCAGGAAAAGTCAGGGAATCTGACACTTAACTTGGAGTGGGAACCCTGTACAATGAATCAAAATAACCTAGACGTGACGATGAAGCATGAACCTGCTTTTTGAGAAAAACACAACTCACTGCAGCGATTCTTTAAGATGTATTTCCCTTCTTTAGGAATCCGACAGCGGCGGGGACAGCGGCTACCCCAGCGAGAGGAGAAGCGAAGGCGACCTGAACGACCACGTCGACGGGGTAAAGATGTCCTTTTGTTTGTTTACTTCTGGCCTGAAATATATCGATATCTTACAGCTGACTTTAGATAATGTATGTCTCGTGTTTAAGTCTGATAACAGTTCTCTTCCTCCACGTTGAATCTGCTGTTAGATCTTCTGACTGTAGGTCTTATGAATGCATGTTGTATCACCACGTAGGCCCACCATCGCTACCAAAGACATTATTCTGAGTCGGACGAGGACAGTGTCAGACGGGTAAACAAACATAGAGTCAGCAGTGTGTAAACCTCATAATAATCATCCTCTAATTTCACTCATCCTTGTTTTTCCCTCCTCATCACATAATTTAACAGCAGAATCTCTTCCTCGCCTTTCCTTTAATTGAGTTCCTCCTGCTCTTTGTGTTCCCTCATTAGAGGAAGATGGTAGCTCCTCCAAGAGTCTCTGCGAACTTAAATTCATACAACGCCGCAGACGAAAGGGTGACTGCTTGCACGGCAGCTTGTAAAGCCAGGCGCTACCCTGCTGTAAAGCTTTATGGAGCATGACTCTGAGTGGAAACAGCCTGAAAATGCAAAATACCAAAAAAAAACATGAGAAATTCCATTTGGAACCGAAACACCATCTACCTCTCCTTCACCAACGCCACCATCTTGCTAATGCTAGCAGCTGTGTGTGTGTGTGTGTGTGTGTTCCTGTTGCTGTGCTTTTTTTTTTGTAATCACTGAGGCTAACAGGGATGTAGTCCTCCAGCTCTGAGCTCAAGGCCTCTCCGGGTCTGGACGGCTGCACCCCTGAGAGCGTTGAGTTGCCTTCATCATGATTTGATTTTGCGGTGAATAAAGAACATCGTCGTTCCCTTCCCTTCTTGTGCATCTTGACCGTTTTTTTTCTTCTTCTTCTTCTACTCAGCTGACGGAGGAGAAGTGGAGCTTCTACCATTCCTCTCGCGCTCACGTCCACCGACCGTCCTGCGTGGCCACCGAGGTGGAGCGACTCAACACTCTCCTGCAGAAGAAGATCGGCCAGTCGATCCTCGGGAAGGTAAAACTTGGATTGGCAGGTTTGGTGTTAAAGATGATATGTGTGGCTGGACGGAAGGACTGAAATTAACTCGGCCTAAAGCTGAAATACACCTTAAAGATCCCATTTTATATTTTTAGTGTACCTTATTCAGTCACTTTTCCAGTGCAAACACTTCAAACAAGTGTAGTTTAATAACATAATTACCCACAATGCACTTCATGAATTTTTGTTCCCATTGACACCATCTGGCCCGGATTTTTTAAATTCTGGTCTCCTTCCTCCTGCACCAGGTCCACCTGGCGATGGTGCGGTACCATGAAGCGGGTCGTTTCTGTGAGAAGGATGAGCAGTGGGATCAGGACTCGGCCATGTTGCACCTGGAGCGAGCCGCGCTGTGCGGAGAGCTGGAGGCCATCGTAGCCTTGGGGCAGTGCTGTCTGCAGCTGCCGCATCACATCCTGCCAGACATGGAGCTGGAGGTACCGTTTATTAAAAAACGTTTTGGTGTTGTACAGTCTGTGTGTGTTTGAACGTTTCTGTGTCGTCGGCAGGATAACGCAGGAAACAAGATGAAAGGATTTAAGTATCTGCTGCTGGCCGCCGAGGCCGGGGACAGATCTTCTATGATCATCGTGGCCAAAGCTTTTGATACTGGGATCAATCTGCCTGCTGACAGGTCAGTGAAATGATACTGCCCCCTAGAGGCGGTTCTGGAGATGTATTTTAAAGTGAAGGAAGATTTTGATGCTGAAGGGCTCGTTTTATTGTTGTTGTTTTTTTTATCCAGAAAGCAAAACTGTCAGGAGGCGATTCACTGGTATGAAAGCGCGTTGAACATGACGGACTACGATGAGGGCGGGGAGTTCGATGGGACGCAGGACGAGCCTCGCTACCTGCTGCTGAGCCGAGTGGCGGAGCTGTACCAAGCGGGGGGCGGAGACCTCAAGGCAGACCCACAGAGAGCAGGTTGGAGTGACCGATGACACTCTCAAGCTGGGTTATTATTGTGATCCATCACGACTGTTGTGAGCTTTCCAGTGCAATGTGTCTTTTGATATAGTACACTGAGAATAGATGAGGCTTATTATTGGCCATTAATTGATGTAGATATTTGTATCTGCCTCCTGATCTCATCCCTCCTTACAGGTGACCTGTTTACAGAAGCAGCAGAAGCTGCCATGGAGGCCATGAAGGGCCGACTGGCTAACCAGTACTACATGAAAGCTGAGGAAGCCTGGGCGCTCATGGAAGAGTAATTCTGGGCACACATTTTTTATCACAAAAAGGCCATTGGAATCCGTTTTTTTACACATTCAGGATATAACCTGAGTGGGTGCAGTTTACATACTTTTTTTTAATTGCAATACATTTTGACAATAGTGCTGTGTGCATGTTCAGCTTTCTAGGATCGGGCTTAAATGTTCAGGTTTCTGTTTTTCTTTGTGAGTCTCCTGTTTAATTTCCCCGTCTCTGACCACCTGTTGACTAAGCGAATGTGAATGTTTGAATGTAAGAGAAGATCTCAAAGATCAGAATAAATGATATGTGGTTTACTTGCTTTGCTCAACACATTTATGTTGGAAGAATGCATGTTCAAATATGCTTGGAGTATAAAACTGTTAAATAAATTTTGCTTTTTATGAATAAACGCTCATTATTCCTTCCTGTTTGTTTGTTTTCCTCTCCAGTAGACTCTGTGATTAAAGCTCTGTTCCAGAGGGGTATTCCATCAAAGCCAGACCATGACTCGGCTCTAGAATGAACCTGATCTCTATGATTAAATACGTATTCTTAGTGAAGTTCCCCTTACAAGACTCTGCTTGTGTAAGGGATACATGTAACACTAAATGATGACAATGAATGTATTGTACACAATCGGTGACGTAATTAGCATCACCTGTGTATCAAGGGAATTGAGTACAGGTGTGTGTGTGTGTGTGTGTGATTGCGGGCGGGAGGTCGTCTGGAAGGTGACAAAGGACAGAGCAGACGGGGCATGAGAGGAGCATCTGCTGCGGTTCAGCACTCTTGGGAGGGAGGGTGTCGTTCGCAGCCGTTTAGGACTGCCGGCGATGAAGATAGTCAGAGAGGGGGTCAGAGGTTCCTGTGTGAGGAGGGGAGGTTCGCTGCCTCCTGTAGGGAGTTAGGGCCGGGCTTTAGAAGAGTGCAGGAGCCGCCACTGCTCTTCATACCCCCTGCCGTGCGCGACACTGACGCCAGCCGGACTGTCTGTGCCGTCCAGCGAAGCCGCTCCCCGGGGAGTCAGGTGCTGGGGGTGCAACAAGCAAAAGCCTCTTCACTGGCGCTTTTGGCATAACGGCACGACGAGAGGCTGTCTGCCTCTGTTGTGCCTGACCTGCTGTGCTCTCCGGCAGCTGATATATGTGCTCTTGTTGAGCTGACCTGGGCTCAGCAGGAAGTACTTTTGCCTCCTGAAGAGGTTCCTCGGACACAGCTATTGCTGGAGGCAACACAGTGCCCTGGAGCAGCACAGAGAGCTCCTGCCTCTTCTGCCTGGTATTGTACCACTGGATGAGTGTGTTCTGGTTCACCTCTTCCAGCTGGATCTCTGATCCCTGCATCACCAGGGAGTTCCCAACAATGCTGCCTGATGTTGTGGTAGTCCCTAAGAATTAAGGACCACCTTGACCACACTTTCCTCACTGGTGCTTGGTGGAGATCGCAGAGCCTAATGAAAATGCTCTCCACCAACCGACAGTAGTCAGGCCACTGGGCAGGTGCACTACTTGCACCCAACAAGCAACGGGTGGTGCTCTCCACACCAGGAACTTCTGAGGGCTTAGGAATATACTGACATCAGTTTAAAAAATTCATATTAACACAATGAAAGATGAAGTTGTTATTTCATATAGCTGTTCTACATGAAACACTATTATTTAGCTTTTACCCTACTGGCCATTTTTGGTTCCCAGAACGTTCTAGTTACGTACGCCTTTGGTTCCCAGAACGTTCTAGTTACGTACGCCTTTGGTTCCAGTAACGTTCCCTGTATGTTACCTTTGGTTAGGTTTTGGTTGCCACTTGGTTGCAGGGGAAAGTTGGTGTTACGTTCTGCAAACGTTAGGTTGTTTGGTTCCCTCAATGTTCTCTTAACGTTCCCCTAACCTTGTTGGTTATAATGTTGGTTCCCCTAACGTTCCCCTAACCTTGTTGGTTATAATGTTGGTTCCCCTAACGTTCCACTAACCTTGTTGGTTACATGTTTGGTTCCCTCAATGTTCTCTTGACGTTCCCCTTACCTTGTTGGTTATAATGTTGGTTCCCTCAATGTTCTCTTAACGTTCCCCTAACCTTGTTGGTTATAATGTTGGTTCCCTCAATGTTCTCTTAACGTTCCCCTAACCTTGTTGGTTATAATGTTGGTTCCCTCAATGTTCTCTTAACGTTCCCCTAACCTTGTTGGTTATAATGTTGGTTCCCTCAATGTTCTCTTAACGTTCCCCTAACCTTGTTGGTTACATGTTTGGTTCCCTCAATGTTCTCTTAACGTTCCCCTAACCTTGTTGGTTATAATGTTGGTTCCCCTAACGTTCCCCTAACCTTGTTGGTTACATGTTTGGTTCCCTCAATGTTCTCTTAACGTTCCCCTAACCTTGTTGGTTATAATGTTGGTTCCCCTAACGTTCCCCTAACCTTGTTGGTTACATGTTTGGTTCCCTCAATGTTCCCCTAACGTTCCCCTAACCTTGTTGGTTACATGTTTGGTTCCCTCAATGTTCTCTTAACGTTCCCCTAACCTTGTTGGTTATAATGTTGGTTCTCTCAATGTTCCCCTAACGTTGTAATGTCTGATGAACGAACAGGCAAATTTGGCAGGACTTGAAAGTTTAATACAAAAAAATCAAATACAACTGTGATACAAAATATAATAAAATACAAATTTAAAAAGAAAATAAAAGAGATACAATATAATGCCAATAATACAATAAAAAAAAATAAATATATAAAAAAAACAATAAAAGTCATATCTAAAAAAAAAGTGCAGAATTGCTGCTGTCCGTCTTCAGGCTTCAATTACTACAATATTTTGCAGTCATCTCTAAATGGGGCCTCCGTTTTGCTGACCATTTGACCTAAAAAGAAAAAGAAAAACACACAAGTTTAAACACAACAAAAGCACAAGAAACATGCTTCTACCAACCAAGACATTTCAGAGACAGAAGTTTGATTTACCGTCTGTGTGGAGCACACTTGAGCGCATGGCCGATGCACTCCTCGACCTCGGCTTCTGTCTGGCCAGGTAAGTTCTTCACACAGGCTGCTACAGGTAGAAGTAAAAAAGTTACACATCTAAATTTCATCAGTCAAGCTTGGCATAAAACTGATGTGAACAATATAAACACTTACCTATTATAATCCTGCACAGAACCAGTTCCTGGAAGGACTTAATTAATCTTGAGAAAATTATGGACAGAAATACAAATACTGTGTTTGAAACTGAGTTATATTGTTCCTTACTGAGACAGCAGTGCTGGCTGGTAAACTGGGGGTTGCTATGGAGTCCGTGACTTGGGGCTGTAAAGAATTCAGAATAAGTAACTTGTATAAAAAAACCCAATATGAACAGTTTTAATGTGATCTCCATTTACCTGTGTTGCTTTTCTAGCTCTGCTCAGAAAGGTGTTAATACTTGCCATGTCGCTTGTTGTTCTGCTTTGTCTTCTCTGTCGCTCGCTTCAAAATCACCGCTCAATAAAACACCTGTTTACCTGTAAATCTCCTCGGCTTCGCTCGGCTTCGCTCGGCTCTGTCCAACATTTCTCCGTCGTGATTGGTCAAATGTTGGATCTGGGCGAAGGCGATTGGTGGGAGAATGTTGGAGCAGCAGCGGATCTGATTGGCTGTCAGCCTCCAACAAGGCTGGGGAACACTCGTCCGTCAGAGAAGGGGGAAGAATAAAAAAGGGAGACAAAGAGGAAAAAAGAGAGAAGAGGAGGAAAGAGAGGAACATCTGGCTATCTTGTAATACTTTTCTAGCTGCCTGGATGCAAGTTGGACATGTTCTTGTGTTTTTGATGAAACGCGGCCGGGATTCGAACCCATAATCTTTCTATTGCCGACCATTCTGAATCTTCTCCTCCTGTTTACCAGAGAGCACCTCCATCATATATCAGTAATAGTAATGCCTCCTCTGAGCATTTTATGCTGTTGATGTGTTGCAAAGTGTAACAAAACTGTAAGAATGTAACTGTTACTTTTAATATTTTCCTGTATAATAATAAATTAAATGTAATAGCATGGAGTTTTTTCAAGAGTTCAAGTTAATTAACTTGTAAATAACATACCATTTTAGTGTTATTGAATGTTGTCATTATCATCATTAAAAACGACCACTTGTACCTTTGGTGTACGCTGTGTTTGTTTGTTTGTTCATGGAGAAAAGAAACATAAACTTTAATTTAAGATAAGATTTAATTAGAACAGACTATGAAAAGTGCAACAAGTAAAATAAAGAATCAAATGTAGAAAAATAGAAAATTCACACAATTATTCACACAACTATTCACACAACACTATCCATAGAACAAAGTATTCAAAAATAAACAAACATTTCAAACTATTTACAATTTAACTCTTATTTACAAGCATTATTTATTTACAATGCATCACCAGGGAGTTCCCAACAATGAGCTGCCTGATGTTGTGGTAGTCCCTAAGAATTAAGGACCACCTTGACACAGCCCTTTCCTCACTGGTGCTTGGTGGAGATCGCAGAGCCTAATGAAAATGCTCTCCACCAACCGACAGCAGTCAGGCCACTGGGCAGGTGCGCTACTTGCACCCAACAAGCAACAGGTGGTGCTCTCCACACCAGGAACTTGTGAGGGCTTCTTCGGTGTCCTGAACCGGCCACTCAAAAGTCTCCCCTGGTGTCGCGCTGCGTAGATCACCCGCTGCTTGTCACCTTCATCCAGCTTCCCCTATGATTGCACTGGCCTGCAAGTCTGTCCACGTGCTGGTACGCAGGAACATTCCGAGTCAGTCCGAGGAGGTAGGGCTGATGTTCCAGGAGGTAGGGCTGATGTTCCAGGAGCCAGGGCTGATGTCCGAGGAGGTAGGGCTGATGTGCCAGGAGCCAGGGCTGATGTCCGAGGAGGTAGGGCTGATGTCCGAGGAGGTAGGGCTGATGTCTGAGGAGGTAGGGCTGATGTCTGAGGAGGTAGGGCTGATGTGCCAGGAGGTAGGGCTGATGTCCGAGGAGGTAGGGCTGCAGGAAATGTTAAGAAAAATCACAAGATTATGCTCTGAATGACATTAAATGTTATATTACTTACTGTGACCAGGACAGGCACTGGACCTTGACGATCTGCCTTAAGGTCTGGAGCCTGAAAAAGCATGGCAAGGAATATACTGACATCAGTTTAAAAAATTCATATTTAGCGCAAACCATTTCTTCTGCCTGGGAGCTGGCCTGTTTCCCTCACCTGCACCAACAAGGCTGGGAAAACACTCGGCCGTCAAAGACGGGGGAGAAGGGCCCGGGATCAGTTTCCTCCAATGTCTTCTCCCTGTTAACACAATGTCTGTATAGAATAATATAACTGCTTGAATGATCTTTGAGTAATTACTTGGTCATCCATTTTTTTGTAATTCATAGTCATTCCCAACAGACATAACAAAAATGCAATGCATCACACATTATGTGGTTCAGATACAGCTGCCTGTGATTATACACTTGGCCAGTAGGTGGTTTCGTGTGCACATGAAGCTTCGAGAAATGAACCCTTTCTCGAACCAATTGGCTCAAGTGGTTCGATGAGGCTTCATCTCACCATCACTACTGGCAACCTCGAGTCTGGAGGGGAGGGGGAGGCGGATACGACTCGCCGCAGTGTTTTGAATTTGGGTGTAGTAACGTTTTTGGCCACATTCTTACATATGGCGCCTTTAAGAATATAAAATATCATTCAATATTTAACCACGGTTGAGTTTTATCTTTATGTTGTTCGTGAGTCAGCGTGGGCCAGAAGGTAGCGTGGCCGAGCGGTCTAAGGCGCTGGATTAAGGCTCCAGTCTCTTCGGAGGCGTGGGTTCGAATCCCACCGCTGCCAAGATGAGCTTTTTGCACATCCTCCACTGAAATACTTGCTGTATAAAAATGAATGAAGTAGTGAACGCTGATCTTGCACTGCACACGCTAAGAAAACAAGCGAAGCAAACTGGGGTGGTGGGGCTGTAAAGGGGTCTCGCTGTGCATTGTGGGAGCGGGCTCCTCCCCACGTGTCTGTGTGTGGAGTCAACATGGTAGCGACGCCGACAGAGTCCAGCACCAGGAGTTAGTCACCGCTCCTGCGCCTCTCTACGCACCTCACCCCTGGGCTTGTCACACACCGATGAGATAGCTAGAACCCCGTGACGTGTGCAGGTGAGAGCTGAACGCTCAATCTGGTCTGGTGTCGGGTTTTTTTAATGAAAGGAAACTGGCCCCATTTAAAACTGTGTGTTATTTTGACTTGCCTGTGTATGTGTGTGTTAGCACGCCGAGCTAGCTTGCTAATGCTATGCTAAAGTTACCCGGCTAGGCTACTTTAGGATGTTAGCCGTTTTCTTCACTAACGTTCTTGTGTACGAGGATTTAAAGGTGCTTTCATTTAAGTGTGTGTTGTTTTAACTTAACATCGGAATGGGGTGAACGTAACCCGTTAGTGTTAAAGGGCAGGCCTGTGACAAGAAGCTTTGGGGGTTTGTTGCTAGCTTGCTATGTAGCTAGCATAGCCTGTGATATGACTTGTATTTTCTTGTTTTACGATGCTTAACTGTGATCTCTGTCGTTTATGTACGTGTTAACTGTATGTAGTGTTTGTCACGTGGTGTTTTCAAGAATATAAGTGATTTAATATTGTTTGCACTCGTCTTGCTTTCATGCCAGATTTACCTGGTTGTGTCAGTGATGGCAAACCTTGACAGACTGCATGGTCCTGGCTAACTTTGAGGGGTTAACTTTATTGTGTGGGTTAATTAAAAAAAAAAAACAGACTGAAGACAACACAAACAGTGATGAATCTTAGCCTTCTAATGTGCAGAATCAGTGTACTCACTAACCACCAACTACCTGTCATCTGCTTTATTATCACCATTTATTATTGGCAGCGATGAAGTGGACCTGTAGGTGTGCAAGTCTCTATAACTGAGCGTGTCTTTGTCTCCAGGTCTCAGATCTGCTGCTCCTGTTTCCTCTCCTCTCCTCCGCTCTGTGCACATCAATATGGCCAGCGGGGATGACGATGACCCTATTATAGAGGAGGTATGTCTGCAGGCTGAGTGACCAAAAAAAACAAGGATGGAGAGATATTGTATAGCTTATTATTTTACGTCAGATACCTCCATTGTTATCCAGGAACTATTGAATAACATGCTTTTTCGCTGGGTGATGTAGTTACCGGAAATACTCATTTAACATACGTTGTTACTTTGTCATTATAGTTAACCTATTGAGAAGCTGATTTATTTGTGAATTAATGACTTTCCATATCCCTTGTGCTACTCAAATGAGAACATCTATCCACTCCTTATCACTTTGTCTTTTCTCTTCCTTTTTAGATCGATGTGTATCTTGCCAAAAGCCTTGCAGATAAGCTGTATCTCTTCCAGGTAATGTTTTTCTTTTGTTGACTCCCTTTTGTTTCTGTACGTTAACTCAACTCCTTTTATTCTGATGTGTAAAGTCTAAAGTGTCACTCACTAATCACCTTATTTATATTTATACTGACCCAGTACCCTGTCCGACCCAACAACATGACCTATGATGACGTCAACCACTTGGCGGCTAAGATCAAACCCAAGCAGCAAAGGGTAAAAAAATGCTCTTATTTTGTCATCAATAAGTGTAGGAAATGTTCTTAATGTGTTTTTTTTTTTTCATTCCGCTCCATAAATACAGGTGGAGTTAGAAATGGCTGTCGACACAATGAGTCCAAACTACTGTCGCAGCAAAGGAGAGCAGATAGCTCTGAATGTGGACGGCACGACTTACGACGAAACCAACACCTATTCAGTGTAAGTCTGCTGTTTAAACTCATCACTCAAACGCTACCAGTGTTTTAAAGCAAAGGTTTGACATTTTGGGAAATCTTTCCTTTCTGGAAAACGTCATCACTGTCAGGTCTGGATGTCAAATATGAAGCTACAGGTTAGCATTGCATGAAGACGGGAGACTAGGGAAACTATTTCCTAGACTTTCTCTCAGCTGTTTTTCAGAACCAAGACATAGTTCTGAACCAAATCCCCCCCAAACACATTTGTGGACTAGTTTCCGTACGGACCAAACGGGATATAATGTGTTTGTGAGCTTTTGAGATGCTATTAGGTTGATTTTTCTTTCCTGCTGGAAGCCAAGCTGGCAGTTTCCCCCCATCTTTATGCTAAGCTAATCAGCTGCTGGCTGTAGCTTCCTATGTATTGTCCAGACATGAGATTGGCATCTCATGTAAGTTGTGGTAAGAACACAAATTAGACGACTTTACAAAATTATGCTAAGTTTTGTCAGACTTTTCTTTCTGATCTAGCTGAATAATTAGCCAGTTAGTTCTCTGGCCTGAGCATTTCTCTCTTTTTTTTTTTTTTTTTCTCCTCCAGGAAAATGATGGATAAACAGACCTTCACCTCCATCCAGGCTACCACCAACACCTCCAGATATGCTGCTGCTGTGTTTCGGAAAGGTCCGATCCCGTAGTCCACTTAAGCACCATGTGTTTTTGTTTAATTCTGACCTCGTTGCTGCTTCTTGTAAAATCCACAGAGGTCACTCACGTGTTCGGAGTCAATATGGGTGTTTATCAGTGTTACCTTCGTTAATCTTAACTGTGTTTACATCGAAGATAACCAAAATGTGTCAATATGATTCACAATCCAGCACCAAAAGTAGTGTTTGTGATTGTATTCTCTTCTCGTCAACAGGTGAGCTGCACGTCACACCTCTGACTGGAATCGTCCAGATGAGACCGAGCTTCTCGTACCTGGACAAGGCGGACACCAAAACCAGAGAGAGGGAGGCAGCCAATGAAGGTGTGTCTGTTTGTCAGAATAGATATTGTAATTCTTTATTTGTTTTTAGCAGAAGAACAAGGCTTTTTTATAATTCTTTACTGTTTCAATTAACTATTTTTTGTTTGTGTTACAGCACAAATCATAAATAAATAGTGTTGTTAAGTAGAATTCTGGTCTTTTTTTTTCTTTTTTTTTAAAGAAAACTATAAACTGCTACGGTGACAACCGTTACATGAACTGTGTTTTGTCTTTTGTCTCCAGGTGGAGATTCCTCCCAGGATGAAGCCGAGGAAGACGCCAAGGCCATCACGGTGAAGACTTGCACGCCACACACACACACACACACACACACACACACACACACACATTCACGGTTGCACTGAATTCACGTGCCACTGTAAACCCATCATTTATACTCGTGTGTTTCTCCACTCCAGGTGAGGTTTGCTCGCCCTGAGTCGGAGCAGGCCCGGCAGAGGAGGATCCAGTCGTACGAGTTCCTCCAGAGGAAGCAGGCCGAGGAGCCCTGGGTCCACCTGCACTACCACGGGGTCAAGGTAGGGGGAGCCCACAGCCATCAGAATGCCGTTAGTCTAGGGTTTGTGGGGAAACCCATCAGTTTTGTGTTTTAATTTCAGGATGGACGCTCGGAGCACGAAAGGCAGTACCTGTTTTGCCAGACGGTGGATGCCTCGGAGAACTCTGAACTGGTCAAAACTCCTAAGTGAGTATCAACAAATTAGATGAGTCGCCCTTTTGGCATCGCCCAAAGTATTGTTTCTCGTGCAGCCCTAGTCTTTGACGTATTCTTTTTGTAACAAACAGCCAGTATTGTCAACCCTGGTTGTCCATACTCACTCACTTCAAATGATCATACTGACCTAAGCTTGCTTTGTAACTTAATGTTGTCTCTATATGAGTATTTTCCACCACCGAAGTACTTGTTTGGTTTAAGTGTAAATATGACTCATGTGGAATTAATTAAATGTCTGCTAGTTAGTGGTGATGACTGATTCCCTGGAGATGTTTTACTTATATTAATTCATATATTGTGTATCTTCCAGCTGGACTATTGGTTCAGTTCTTATAGTTCTGTTCTCCTGAAGGTTGAATTTTTTTACATGCTCTCTCTTATTTTGCAGGGAGTACCTGGCGATGCTCATGCCCCCTCTTGCTGAGGAAAAAGTGTAAGTTTGAACAGGTTTTATATTAAAACAAGATGACACTTTCAGAGAATCTTCATTGACGTTTTTTTGTTTGTTTGTTCTGTAATTCAGTGTGAAGCCGGTCGGACCCAGTAACGTGCTCTCCATGGCTCAGCTCCGCACTCTGCCACTGGGAGAGCAAGTCAAGACGCTGATGAAGAATGGTAGGCCAACACATTCAGACAAAATCCATTACATTTGGGCTAAACTGTGCCAAATCACAAGGTTGGCAGTTCAGTTCCCTGGCTCCTCCTGTCCACATGCCGTGGTGTGCTCGAGTAAGACTCTGCCACCACTGGTGTATGAATTAAACATGTCCATTTACATATCAGTAAGATAGCAGGGTGTCTGCTTTTTCAAGAATTGTCATTATTATTGTGAGATATCCATTCTTTTTGTCTAAATGTCAATGAGTCCAATTACTCATGCTGATTTTCTTTGTGCCAGATGGGGGCGACAAAGCATTAGTATGGATGTCATATCTGTGAAATGGTTTGAAAACTTCTAATGTAAATTATTGAAAGCATCCAAACTGAGGTGCAGAGTTGAGTCAGCGGCTGGTTTTCATTTTGCAGTCTGAGTGGAACTGTTCAGTTTTTATCATGTTCCTCCATCTCACTCCCCATGTCTCCTCTGCTCTTTAGTCAAGGTGATGCCGTTTGCTAACCTGATGGGCCTGCTCGCCTCCGGCACAGACTCAACCGCAGCGCTGCGATGCATCCAACAGGTGGCGCTGCTGGTTCAGGGCAACTGGGTCGTCAAGAGGTGAGAGAAAGTGTCACTCGAAGCTTGACGCAGATTAAAGGTGGTGTTTTTAAAATGAGCTCTGCCGCCGTGTGATCTTAATGATTTGCTATTTTTCACATTAAACACCTGAGTGATGTCACAGTGTGTGTTTTTTTTATCCGCAGTGATGTTCTGTATCCTAAAAACACCTGCAGTCCTCACAGTGGCGTCCCTGCAGAAGTGCTCTGTCGTGGCCGGGACTTTGTGGTGAGCTGCCGTCACTCTTTACTTAAAATGAAACTGCAGTGCCGATGAGGTGTTTTGTGTGTAATCGGCTTGGATTTAAAGTCGCAGTGACTCAGTTTGCTTTTTTTTAAATGTATTTAGATGTGGAGGTTCACTCTGGAGCGCTCTGTGATGAGAAAGGAGATTACATCCATCATCAAAGTAAGTATCACAGGACCTTAAATCCCAAATGACTGACTGTTCCTGCCTGGTAATGACATCTGGAGCATCTTTCTACCCAAATAATCTCATTTCATGAGTTTGTTTTTGGTTTAGTTTGCAACTAATTTTGGTAAATTATATCATCTTGCCAATTTAATTATAAGTAAGCAGTAAAAAAACTGAATTGTTCGAACCACTCGGCCTCAAAATAAGCGCTGTCCCTCCCAGAGACTGCTTTCATGGTAAATTAGTCTCATGTGTCTTCAACGTGTTTCGCAAGGAAGTTGTTTGTGGAAGTGTGATGTGTTTTTAATTTTTGAATTGGTTGGGTTTATTGCAAGTTTATCCTTCTGATTTATTGAAGAAAATAGCAAGCCTCTTCTAATGAGATATATTTGCATTACTTTTTGTGATTAGAGGACCACATTCTTGTTGAGCAACGGCTGAAGGGAGTTCACCGCACTCTTTCATAGTTGTTTAGATGCTGAGCGGCCTCACTGAAGCAGAAGTGTCTTTGAATGCTTTCTGGTCACCTTGAGGCTACAGATGTTCTGTTCATTCAGGTAAAGCACACTAACGCGTTCTTCCCCGTCCAGCTTCCCCCAGAGGATGTGAAGGAGTTCCTGGAGCACGTGGCCGCCCCTCGAGTCAACCGGGGCTGGGAGTTCCTGCTGCCCACCGATGCAGACTTCATTAAGAAACACCCAGACGTCGCCCACAGGCAACACATGCTGTGGCTTGGCATCCAGAGCAAGTAGGTTACACTCAAAGTTTTAATCAAACAGTTGTCATGGAAGTGTGATGAAAAGCTCTGGGATGGTTGTGGTTTTTAATTTGTACCGATCTCTTTCTTTTAAGGTTGGAAAAGGTCTTTAACTTCTCCAAAGAAGACTTCATGCCAAAGAATTCCTCTCAGCCTGGTGTGTGCCTCGTTTCTGTGTCGACACATTCGACATTCAGCTAAAACGATCTTACCTGGCTTGATGTCTGTGTGGTTTTTCTAGAGCCTGTGCATATCAGCGGGGAGCAGCGTTTGAAGGCGGCGCAGGAGCGCGCTCAAGGAAACGAGTCGTCCCTGCAGAAGGACATGGATGCCAGACGGGCGGGCAGCAGCAGCGTCCAAGTCAAGCAGGAACCCGTCAGCGACAGGGAAGACGAACCCATGGACACCTCCTCCTCCATCCCCAACGGTTCTGTCAACGGTTACCCCAGCACCGCCTCCCCCGCCTTCGATCACACCAACGGGAACGGAGGGAGTCCCGGCAACGCAGCGTCCCCGGAGCTGCACGACTTTGTGATCAAGACTTTCAGGAAGCATTTTGTACTGACGCTGAATGAGTTTAAGAGGCTGTTCAGCCTCCACCTGGCTTCCATGCCGGTGGGACGGAGCGTCTACCCCTCCATCTCGGACCACATGCTGCAGGACGCCATACTGCTCTGCCAGTGCAAACAGATAATGGTGCCTGTGAGTATTCGGGGAGGATTTCTACTGTCAAAACTTGGGATTTACAAGGTTTTGGATGTCAATCTCCCATTCATTCGCTCTGGAAGCTCCTATTTTCCTTCCTTCTCTCCATATCTGTTGTATCAGCAACATTTGTTGTAAAATTTAAGCGTTTTTTTATCGATTTTCCATTTTTCTTACTCTCGTATCACAGTTTAGAGGAATATTTTGGTTGTTGGGTTGTGTGTCTGATAGAAGAGGACGTTTGCAAACATCACAATGGGCTCTGGGGAATTGTATAATTAATAAGAAGATAATTACCTCGTAAATGATCATTTACTGTGCATCTCTATTTCGTGCAATACTTGGGGGGGAAAAAAACAAATGTGAGGGTTTGCTGCTCGTTTGTCCTATTAATCCTGCACATCTGGTTTTAGAAGTGCTGAGATTACGCCACTTTTTTTTGACCTGGATTACGAGCTTCTTCTCAGCTCCTGGTCAGGTGTAAGACTGCCCGCGGGTACAGAGTGAGGGGGTTTTCCCAGCCTGAATGCAGCTATCGGTTTCCCCAACCAGAATAACGGCACTAACGATCGTTTTACTCGTGAGTGCTTTGTTGCTTGTAAAGCAGTAGAAATAATGCAAACCTCGCTCGAGTTCCTGCAGCCACCCGATACCTCCGTGAGTTGGCTCCGTCCCCTGTGTTTAAACGACGGTTGGCCGTTTGTAGGCTTAATACGGGTGGATGTGATCTCTGTGTTTTACTTGCTGTGGTGTTTGCTCGTAGGGCGGGGGAGTGCTGTGATCTGTGCCGCATCCTCTCTTTAGTTCAGTTGAGCAGCCAGATCTCCTGCCAGGACCAGCACTGTCCCAGCTTAGTTCTTATCCAATCTATATACGTTAGAGGATTTGAACCCCCCCACCCCGCTGTATGGGGAGCGGCTGGCTGGGTCTTTGTTATGTAACAGATTATTGGCCTCAAAGCAAAGCTCATTAATGCTCAGCGAGGGACTAAGCCGGTTTGTTGTTTTTTTGCAAACGCAGGCAGATCTGGAATCAGGTGACTTGCCTCCTGCATCACTGTAAACACAGATTGTTTTGGTGTCTGGCAGGTAATGGATCAGTTTTGAGTCGTAGGTGGTGTCTGGATGGTCAGCCTCCTCCTCAGTGTTGTTCCTTCTGATCACAGCAGCGTTCTTGTTTTTGGCGTCTTGTCAAATTAACAGACAAATGCATCATCAAGTCTTTGATAAACACACAGTTCATTGTTTGTTCTAACATTACTGTTTCCCTCCAACTTTAGTTTCCTGCTCAGACCACAGCAGCCCCCGATGAACAGAAGGTGTTTGGTTTGTGGGAGACTGGAGACGAGTTTGACAAGGTAAACACTACTTTTTTTTATCAGGTGTATCGTAGTTTCATCCTTCTCGTCTCTTGACCTGCAGACTAATGCAAGCTTAAAAACGCACCAAAACCACAAGTCAAAGCCTTCAGCGAGCGCTGAAATGTCAGAAACCACACGCAGATGTTGTAGCGTGGGCCGTGAGCCGGACACGGTTCTGTTTGTCAACCAAAGTGGAAGAGGCAAAGCCGTGCACCAAGTGTGCTTTTTCTCTCGTCTTATACGACTTATTTGACTTTCAGGTCATTGTGGGTAACACCTTTCTAGTTTGAGCTGGATTTAGTCTTAGTTTGTTATTTCTATTTACTGTAAGTTGGCCATGGTCACATGGTTCACTGTTTTTTTTACTCATTACACAGCCAAGATACAGCTTGTTAATAAGTGAGCAGGACTTCCTCCCACTTGGCTGCGATGGACCGATCTCCTTATCCAACTCTCGAGAGTGCAAATTGTCGGACTATTCCATTAACATTTCTTAATTATTTTTTATGAATTTATTTTCACTGCTTGGTTTTCTCGTCAAACAAATCCGCAATCATTAGTAAAATTGGATTCACAGGATGTTTGTATTTCTATAATGCTTTTATATAGATTTTTAAATATAAAACTGACCAAAAATTATGATTTTTTTTTCATTTAATTTTTTTCTTTTTTTCTCAATTATTATTTTATATTTATTTATTTATTTTGTTACTCCTACCACCACCAGGCAAAGAAATCATATCCTGAATTAAATGAATCCTGTGTTTTTCTTCTGCAGCATCGTCGGCTGCTGTACGACCTGTTCAACAAGAACTACCGCATCAGGAGGAACATCATCCAAGCCAGACTGGCACAGGAGTTTGGAGACGTCTCGAAGGCCGACGTCGACAGGGTGCTCCATGTGAGTCATGACACTGAACTTGTACCTTAACTTGAGCTATTTATTTTTTTTAATATCGCCCAATATCTAACTTGGCGTCCGTTGTTCCAGGAGTGCTGCAGCAGCCACGCAGGGATGTGGTACCTCAAGGGGACGATACAGTCCTGACCCTGAGAGCTTTGCCCCCCTCCACCCCCACCCCAAACCCCTGCAGTCACTGTCAGCCAATCAAATCCTCTCCCGGGTGTCCAGTGGGAGGGCTACCCAGAGAGGTGAGAGCCAATCACAATCACAGCTCGCCCAGCTCCGAGGGCGGGGCGATTGGAGGTAAAGGATGTCAGCCGTCTGCTCAGAACGTGAAGCTTTTTCCGGTTTCAACTGAAGCATTTCTGACATTAACACAAGCACTCTGATGCAGCGCGGAGGATGTGAACTCCTCACATACTCCCACTAAGAGCTGGAGAATAGAGTCGAAAACATGAAGATATATATATATATATTACCAGTAGAGTTTGGGATTTCTTTTGGACCTCATGTTTGATTATTTTTTAATTAAACTTTTACTGGATCAGGACGGTATTCACTATTTAAAGCAACGCGACTCCTGATTTGTTGCCAGGGAAGACACGTTTTACTTTATCGTATCATCAACAAAGCAAATATCGTTTAAAGCCTTGTGGGCTTTTTTTCCATCCATTATCTTAACACACGATCTGAATTTTTTAGAGAATATCAACTGAGTGAGTATTTATTCGACCCTCAATACACAAATGACAGGGTTGAGCTTTAAGGTGGAATGACCCAATCGCTTAGTTAAAACGTGTGAAAAGCACTTGAATTGTTGCCAAACTCCTGACTTTGCAGACCTGAAACAAATGGTGCAAAAAGTCCCAGATTTCATTATCATATTGCGCAACTGAAATCACTTAATATTTTGGCAATATGGACCTGGAAACCACATGCAACGTGGCCCCTCCCACATTTCAACACGCGTTATTCACTCGAATGTGAACCGACATACAACAGTTAGAGGACGGAGTGGGTTAAATGGCCGAGTTTTGTTTCTTACTGAATGTACAGAGTTTGAAATGGGTTTTTCCTTTTGTGAGAGAGACTGATTTTGATGACGGCCAATAAAGATGCAATGTTGACACTGTTTTTGTCGTGTTTTTGATCGTCAATATCGGGTTTTAATGCGTTAAGAGAGAGAATAACTCTCATTGGAATACATTGACAACTAGCGGTGCATCATTGAATGTTAACAGCTGTAAGTCATCGGTCACGAGGTGGGAACCTCAAATGTTTATTTATTTGAAAACGGATTGCAATAATATTTAAGATGTTTGGTCTTCCTAATGCACCAAGAAAGATGATTACAAATATTTACTTTCATTTATTTATATGCCATAGTAACATTTAGATTTAATCTCTAAAAATTGTTGTCTCCAGGCTGTGTTGAGCTCGTCTGAGGTGCGACAGTGTTTCTGGGTGTCTGACGTCAAAGCAGATTTATTACATCAGATTAAAAGAAAACATTTTATAATTATCAGAATGTATCCGTGGTTTACGATGTCCAAGTCCAACTTTCTCAGTCTATAAATTAATCATATTTTATAACAGACTGACGCAGCAACAAAAAGACACAAACCTGCCGTCTCGTCTTGCTTCATGTTTTATGGCTCAGACATAATCCATGAGGTCCAATCATGAAACGGGTAAAAACACACAGCAGATTATTCAGGACTCTTGATAACGACTACATTTAACAGACATGTAAAGTTTGTCAGTGTGCAATTTTCCAAAGTGCATCTCATTGTGATTTTATTTTTATTATTTTTTGCAGACGTCTACAAACGCGTGCATCTTAACGAGGAAACCGGCAAAGCAACAGAAGTGCTGGTGACGAAAGCTTCTAATCAAACCCCCCGTTACATTATCAATTACATACAGTTAGTCTTTTGGTGAACCTCAGAACTTCCCTTTAATATAACATTCACTCACGGTCATCTAACCTACCGTACGATAATCAGGTGTCACCCTTTATGAACACGAATCACCAACTTCTAATATATAAACGCCTTCACCGATATAACAACTTGCATTGGTCGCTCTTACAGGCGCAAAACTATCACCAAGTAAGGTGCAGCTATTATTTTAAAGTAAAGGAAAATAGAAATAAATTAAAAGTTCACATAAACAAAGTAAACAGCAGATACAGTGATAACATTTCATTCTATGAACCGGAAGTTTCCTGGAAAAAGGTTGATTTTATAGAGAATTTTAAGAATTTGCTATAATTTATATATTTTTTTAAATTAACGTGAGTGGTAGTGATGAAGTTATTAAGCTGTCCAGCCCACAACGTCAATGTTTTGGTTCAATCTCACCGCTCTCGTGTGGCGTTTTCAGCGTTAGCACACAGTCAGGAGGTGGTGGAGACCAAAAACGGAGCTAAAATCGAGTGAACACACTTTGTTCCTGCTCACTATGCAACGTGATAAAGAATTTAAGACAATTTTTACTGAATGAAAGCCTTTAAAAGTCACACTAGCAATTAGAGCTGAAACAACTGGTTCATTTGTTAATTAGCTGATCAACAAAAAAATATTTTTTTTAGCCAAATATTGACTAAAAATTTGGGTTTTGACCAAAGCAAGACATTTATTTGATTTTTCTTTAAATCAGTAATGAAAAAGTCCATTAGTACCAGTTTAATCTTCTGAGGAATTGACTTTAAAGAAAGAAAAGGACCCAGATATGCTGAATTATTATGACGTTTTAAGGTTAATCCAGCAAATAACTGAAATTATTTAATTGGAAGTGTTCCAAATCCCACACATTTCTCTATATTTATCTAGTAGCACCAAAAAACAACTTTACATCTTTCCCAGGTGGCTTTCCATGATTTTCTATATTGGTCTAGGAAACTTTAGGACCCGTAGAATAAAGTGTTAGCGTACAGCTCGTGGAGAGGACGACCCAGATAATGGCTTCCTCGGGGGCTCGGCTTGTGAACCGGGTTGTGCAAAGTGAGGTAGAGCGAGTGCACAGTAGAGACGGCGGCGTCAGGCACTGGTGTTTCTGAGACATGAGCTGGTGGTGTTTGGCCTTGTTTTCCTGCATCACTCTCATCTCTTAACCTCTTTGCACGACGATCACCATTTCTGGGCAAAAAACACAGTTAGCTTAATGTGCTGCTGGAAGAGTCTTTCTGATGGTCCACTCTCTAACTGGAAGACATTCATTCATCTTGCAGCAGGTCTCTTTTTTATTTAACGGGGAAGCTACTAATGCACAAAAGGCAGCACTTCACCAGCGGAGGGTCGCCCTCGGTTTTCAATCAGGTCCTCTTTGGTTTTCTGAATGCGGGAGAAGATCTCCCTGAAAAGCTCCTTATACTCCGGCTGATGGAAGTCCTCCTCGAGGACCGTCAGAGCAGGACAAGAGACGGCAAGACCTGCAGTCTGGACCGACTTGTGGGTCTGCTCCTGCTCCTCCTCCTCCTCCTGCTCCTCCTCCTGCTGCCCCCCCAGGTGGCAGCGCCGCAGCAGCTCATCGTACTTCACCTGCAAGGCACTGTACTGAGCGTCGACCTCGTTGAGCAGCGAGATCCCGCGGAACTTCACCACCTCGGCTCGCCGCACGCAGGAGCACTCGTGGTCGTAGACCCTGCCGGGACTGTCGTGCATCGGCGTCCCCTTCATCAGCTTCTCGCTGTCCCAGCGCTTCAGCACCCAGGGGCTTCTGGCTGCGTCCTCCTCGTGTTCCTCCTCCGGGTTGAGGAGCATGGAGTTGGGCAGCAGGCTGTGGATGGCGTCCGGCCTGGCGGATCTGGCGGAGGAGTCCGACTTCCAGAGCTGACGGAGCTCCTCGGACTCGCGCTCCAGCTCGGCCACTCTGGCCTGAAGGAGAGAGATGATTCAAGAACCCTGAACATAACCCCATGTGGTCTGCTTGTGTTTCCGGTATGTATTCAGGACCTACCTGGTAGCCCTCCATCCCTGCCAGCTGCTGCTCCAGCGCTGCGTTTTCACCGGCCAGCAGCTCCGCCTCCCGCTCCGACTCCTCCCTCCGAGCGCGCTCGCCGGCGAACTGAGTCTGGAGGCTGCGGAGGGATTGTCGTAGCGACGCCTGCTCCTCCTCGTGCCACGACACGTCGGAGGACTCGAGGCCGTCGGAAGATTCGTCGTACTCGTAGCTGCACAGAGACACAGACGGTCAGATCGATGTGCATATCTAATGGTGGTCAGAACAAGTCATAGTGAAAGGTGACAGGAAGTGCCAAAGGTCACGAGCCAAGTTCAGACTCGCTGTAGATGCGTTTAGTTCATTTAAATATTTTGTTTTTGTGAATAGTCTGTCAGGTTTCTATTCTTGTTAGGGTTTTTTTTGTGGTTGATTCAACTAAAAACATATGTGATAACAGGAAAAAAAAAAAAGAAAAACAAACATGTTACGTAATAAAAACAGCATACAAGGCCAAGAAAGGCCTCACTAAGCTTATCAGTAGAACCAAGTAGATTAGAAATCAGCTGAAGAATCAATGTCGGCCTCAGAGATATCGAGACACGCTCGGACTTTGACCTCCTCCCTCCCAACCTCTCCCACCACACTTCAGACCCGTCTCTCTCTCTTCCCCAGTTAGATTTTTCTGTCTGTCTGACCGGGACGGTGATGAGGGAGCACTCAGAGATTACACCGGGGCACACATGAACTTGTCACGCCGCCACAGGACGGTCCAGGCCAAGAGGAAGTGACATCATTCAGAGTGAAAACTCACTGTGAGGTGGACGTGGCTAACTGCCAGCCAGTAGGATTAGCACACATGAGGGGGGCTAAAGCCTGGAGGAGGATTTGCTGCTTCCCTTCTTAAAGCTTACAAAGAGCTTCTGGATCAGTGACAAGGCATTTAAGTTTTGATTTGATTAAACCAGGTACCAGGATTAACTCAAACTATTTTAAGACTCAATACATCAACAAGATACACTTAAACTGAATTATTTCTGGCCCAAAAATCACCAGGATGTGTTAAATAGAGGTTATTATTACTTGAGTGCGAGTCCATTCGTTATCACTAACTTGAAAAGCAACAAATCCTCACTTTTAAGAAGCAGAAACCTGAGAATATTTGGTAATTTTGCTTGAATTCCGACTCAAACGACGAATCAACTCAATATTATTGTCGATAAATTTCTGCCAAAAGGTATTTATTAAATTTTTTTTCAAAATTGTTGATTTTTTTAGTGTGACTTAATAGAACATGATGAAATTGATGAAAAAATGTTTTGAAATTGCTTGTTTTGTGTGACTAACAGTCCAAAAAGACGCAGCTCTGCATTCGCGTCTCCTCACCCGAGTGTGTTTTGCAGCTCTTTCAGGCAGGAAACGCTCTGAGTGCCTCGAGGTCGCCACGTCCTGTGCGGCGGCGGCGTCGGAGGCCGACATGGACTCAGCTTCAACCCTTCCACCTGACGTTGCAGCTCCTCCACCTGCGTCTGCAGCAGCTCCACCGTCTCCGTCAGCCTGGACACAGCGTCGCCAAGGTCACCAACGAGGGGCGTTTTGAGCCACAGAGGAAGAAGAGGAGGTCAGACCACATGTCTCCAGTCTTACCCCTGGATCTTCTGCTGGGCCGTCCGGTTGTCCAGCACCAGTTTGCGGTTGCTGTGCTCCAGCTCTCGGGCCGACACGTCCAGCTGCTCGTACACTTTGGCGTGCTGGTCGTTGACCTGCCTGAGGAGGTCCACCTGCTTCGTCAGGTACTGGAGGAGGCGACAGAGGGCACTCAAAATGTATGTACGAAACCATAAAGCATAATTCATAGAAGGAAACATCCAAAGGATTTAAAAAATGAATTAAATCAACAGTTAATGAATGGCAACATAGTGGCTAAAAATGTAGTTTTTCAACCAAATCGATAAAAAGTAGGTCAACCAGAAGAATCAATCGTTGTTAATCATTAGACACTTTCTTCACAACAGCCAACAACAGGAGATTTAAAGAGACATTCTGATGTTTTTGTTTTCCAAGCAGCACCCAAGTGTCTCTCAATCAGTTTCCTTGAGGACAGGTTATCTTATCAGCCGCTGCAGCGAGGACACGTTGAACCTTCCCTGGTCTAATCTAGTCTCTGCCCAACGCAACAAGGAACATGAACTTCACGGTGACAACAAAAACAGACGGGTCAACCGACAAGTTGGACAGGTTGGCTTTACTCTCAAAGATCATTTACAAGGAATTCCTCCAAGGGGACGAATTGCAACACAGGTCGTGATCAGACTGGCGACGTCACGGGTGTCCAGTAAAGGTCTTAAGAGATCGGAGTGTCGGCTGTGAGAAGAGGAGGGTTTAGTGCCAGGCGGACCTCACTCAACGGAATTAAATTGAGCCGTGGGGGGTTTAATAGGTCTACAGGAAGTCCTGCATATACACCAGCAACAAATACATACAAGGAATATAAATGCAGCTTTCATTCATATAATTAAACAGCAAATCAGGGTTAAATTTGTTCCCAAAATAAAAGCATAAATTGCATCATAATCACCTTTAAGTTCCTTCATAGAGACCTAATACTTTTTGCTCGTATGTTAAACACAATAACTAGAGAAGCAAGTGATTGGGACACGAATCCAACATCCTCTGAGGAAATCACACACGCCTGCACAGCAGTGTTTCCCTTTAAGGCTACATGTGAGGCTTTCCTAATGCAATGCAAACCTGCGATGGTGCAATTAAACAGCAGCATTCAGAAACACCTCTTTTACCTCGATCTCCTGCAGCTGCTCCTGGTTGGTGGAGTACATCTGCTGCAGGCCTTGCTCCAGCTCCCTGTTTCGCTCCAGAAGGGTCTTCCCGAGCTCGGCGGCCAGCTGCAGGTCTGCAGGGGGGGATGGAGTGAGGGACCATCAGTGAAGCAGGTTAAGTCTCACCTGATGGGAGACACGAGGACTTTGCTGTGCAGGTTTTTGTTGTGAGTTGGCGTCCAGTAGTCCACTTCTTAAAAAAAGTGTTAGTCCACCTTTGTGAACTGAATATTCAAGTCTGCTGCTAATGTGAATTATAATTTGCCTGACAGTCAATCCAGATATGTATTATTTTACCTTTCCTCCATCTACTTATATGTTAAATGTAAAATAATGCACAAAATGACACATTGGAAGAGAAGTGAATATTACATTATAGCATTAAAGGAGATGAATTAAGTCAAAGACACATTTTCTGGTTTTTTTCTCCACTTTGCCGCATTTGTGAGCGTCCTGCTGACTGATGCATTTTTCCTGCAGCCAGTCAAGGTGCTTCACAAACACCAAAAACCAGATAAATCACCTTGACTATAAATATCACATATTATAGGTTGAGAAATTAACATTGAAGTCCTGCACATTTAACCTCCCGTGCACCGGTTTAATGTTACACACATATTAAATGCAAATGGATTATAATTCGTGTTAATTACACGGTGATTCATAACAGGGTTCGGAGACAAAGAGTGAAATTAAATGTGTACCGTGTTCAAGGTCTTGCTTGTCGTACCACGGTTCCTCCTCCTTCATCTCGAATTCCTGCTCCACGACCATGTCCGTCAACATCTTCGCGGTTTTAAAAAACAAAATCACTCACGCAGTTCGAGGATGGATCCGCTTTTTGAACATGGCAACAAACAAAAAAAAACCCCGAGTGTCGTTAACCGGGACGAACGGTTCAACCGGCGTCCTTTCCCCGTCAACGCCTGCACGCCAGCAACCGGCACCGGTGTGCGCGCGTCACCCACAAGAAGACGGACAGGCGGATAAGCTCGCTGACGGCTCCGCTGCGGCGTGGACGCGCTTTTCCGGCTGTGGATTTCAAAACAAAAGCATTCCATTGCAGCCAGTGGGGCGGTTAGTAATTAACATAGGTCTGGATTAACGCATTACATAATGAGTATCGGTTTCTTCTGTCAGCTATCACAACGCCAATGTCATGTTTTTACAAAATGGTCTTTTAAAAGCGCGCACTCGCAACGTCAAGTGTCGCGAGGGCAAATGCGGTAATGCGCATGCTCCAAATTGACGTTGTCACGCGCTCGTAGCCTGTTTCAAACAAGCTAGTCGCCCTAAAACAATGCAGATTATCTTCTACCGTGTGTTTTAAAGTTGCGAGATTAAAACACTTTGGTTCCCATCAGTTGCCGGATATTGTTGGCAAATAAACCTCCTTCTTTAAAATAACTAGATTTAACGAGGAGTGGTTTTCTGGTAACAAGTGGCTAACTGCTAGCTTGTCTGAGAAGACGTTTTTTTGTTTATTTTTTTGTTTACCGGTCAAAAACATGTTTTATTTCCTCAGAGGAGTACAAGCAAGAAAGCAACAGGACAACCCGCATGCAAGAGGAGAACAGGTATGTATCCAGTAATACGCTAATCTACGTTACCTGTGTTAATCTGTGTAGTAAAATGTAACATAAATGCATGTTTTCAACCTAAAAACGCCACTCTGTCAAGAGGTCAAGAGGTCACAGCCCCATTAACTGTTAAAAAAAATTATTTGCATAGCAGACAAACTATCAACAACCTACACTGAACTACAGTCTGTACCTTTTAACGACAAAAATGTAATACGAGTTAAACTATAATACATTTGCTCGTTTCTTTTCATAAGTTTTTTTTTCTGTGCTTTTATTTTGAAGACTAGACGACACGGGTTCCGGTTTAGACCTGTGTGTTTCTGACCGTTAGTTCACCACACCTGCTCCTCTGTTTGATTCCGCCGTCGGGAAACCACAGAGTCCGGGTGACCACACGGGGGCGCTGCAGCCTTTAAACACGCTCTCACCGAGAAGAAGAATATTATAAGATATGTACAAGACTATTTTTTTAAATACACTTTATTAGTCTTCATTTTGTGAAAGAACAACACAAGAGAGAGAACAAAGATATAAGAAATAAATATTTGAGATATAGATTCATTAGAGAGGTGGATGTTTCCAGAAGGATGGCAGCCTTCACTTGTGTAAGGCTCTCATATATAATTTAAATTATCTGATTATGTGAGGAAAAAGTTATTTTTAATTGTTGCTATAAAGATAGAAATAAATAACATAATAGTTTTAGATTTATATTTTGACGTGGTGTCATAATAAAGCTTGTTAATGCAATGATAACCTTAATGTCGTTGTGGCACACTGGTTAACAAGAGCATGTAAAAGCCCTTTCCATTTAAAGCACCAATCAATGAAAATAACCTGAAAAGCTGCGTTAATGATGATGCATCTTTCCATCAGTAGGTGGCAGTGTAGTCTCATAATTTACCCCATATTTGCTGTTTAGCTCAACATCCAAACATAAACGCCTGCCTTTTATTCAAACAAAGAAAACACTGACGTTCAAGCACAAACATTCAAATAAACATGATATTTTTAAAGATTTTTTGTTAAAATAACGCATTGAGATAGATCAAGAGACTGCAGAGATACTTAACGATATCCCGATCAGATGCAGAAAGATGAACATGTTTTTCCGCGGTGGATGTTTTTCCTGATGAGCATCCTGTCGGCTGATGATAAACCACTCTAGGATGATGACGAACGCTGCTCTTCACCCTCTCTTGCCGTTTCTGTTTATTTTGCAGTTGTTTAATTTGCCGTCTTTATCTTCAGACAACCAAAACAAACTGTATTTGTATTATTTTTCAATCAGCGGACTCCTCGGGTACATGGAAGTACAAAAACAGCACATTCAATTCGTCCTCCACAACACCAATGTCCCCGTAAAATTGCTCTTTGTGCTGCCAAGGAGCCTCAGCCGCCAGGGGCAATGTACCAGCTCTGAAGTGGAGACACCTTTTGTCTTCCCTCTCAGTTACAACACAACGTTCTGCATAGCGTTCTTTGACATGAATGTATTTTTAAGGACTTAACAAGGCTGAGAATCAATAGCAGCGACTCTGTGATTAACTGGAACGTGGCATTTGTGGCCTCCGCCTAATTGCATTTTTAGTGTAGCTCGCAGCGTGGCTCTACGCACGGCGGTCAGTTCGTCCGCCAAATCTCATCACCGAGGTTCACGTCTCTGGTTTTCAGTGAGATGTCTAGACAGCTGTATGGATGGATCGCCATGACATTTTGTACGTTTATGTCTTAATTCAGGATGAATTTGATTTGTCCAGGACTTACACTTTGTGTTTAGTGCTGCTTAGCGAACTGTAGCATCCCAACATGTTAAACTACGACAGGTGAGCATTATAAGTGTTATACCTTCTTAGCATCGGCATGTTAGCGTTGCCAACATGGCCGTGGTGACATTTAGATTCAGCTCACAGAGCCGCTTGTAAGCTAATAGTTCAGCAGTGTAAATTAGGGTTTTAAAAACATTTTTTTACCTCAAACATTTTGCCTTAAAATCCTCAAGAAGAAGTAATAGATTATACATGTCATAAACCAGGAAGCTGACAGTGTTTATGAGGCCGGAGCAGCCACTGTAACATCTATCTAACTCGCTAACCGCGGGCCAAGTTATTCAGCCAGGTTGAGGATTAGCTGCTGTAACATCAGTAAGCCTTTTCCCCCCTCTAAGGCTATACTTCCATCCCTTTCATCTGCTATGCCCTCTCCCCTGTTTTTGACTCCACCCTCGTCGCGTCCCCTCTCGTCCCTCGCCGTCCTCCTGATTTTTTCCCCCTCATCTCCGTTTTTTTTGCGGCTGTCAGCGAGATGGGAGAATCGGCGGAGCAGGAAGCAAGCGCTCTCTGCGGGAACTCAGAGTGATAAAGTAGCTGTGATCTGTTTTCTGCAGAATCAACATCTGTGTGTGTGTGTGTGTGTGTGTGTGTGTTTCCCATCTACATTTACACCCATGGCATTTGGTTCATTGATGCTCTATTACCTTTTTTTTCATTTTGGATTCCACAGGGTTTGAAACGACAGAATAGGACCCCATGCACTCCCTTAGCCCTCCTGTTATTTGATGTGTTTTTCAGATGTGAGAAACCAGCAATCCAATCATGTTTTCTCCCTGGCAGCAAAAGGCATCTGAAAGCGGCACATTAAAGGGTTTGCAAGTTAAAAGGAAGTCAGATAAACTCAGGGAAGGAAATTGAAACATGACAAGGGAAGGAGGGAGGGGGTCTATGATTACCGCTGTGCCCACCAACCCATTCATACATCGCTCCTCTCCCCTGCAGCGGTTTGGGTTTGTGACGGTGTTCCTTGCTGCCCTGATGTGGAAGCGGTTACGTTAATGGGCGAGCGGCGACTGGCAATGAGTCGTTAAAAGAGTGATTTGGAGCTTTGCTGATCTGTTTCCATACCAACTGTCTTAGCTTCGGGGACTGGATCCCCTCAGTGTTTGGGGCCGGGTGTAATGGGATTTGAGGAATTGCTTCTGGGTAGAACTTCAACACACACACACACGATAAATAAGACAAAACCTCTGGCTGTGTGTGTGTGTTTTAAATTAATCTTCAAAGCTCCGACATTTTGCAGAAATCCATCGTGACGGGCAGCGAGACTGCAGGCGTTTTTTTAAAAATGTTTTTATTTAATTTGTTGTGATTTTATTTACCGTCACCGCCTTTTGTTCTGGACACATAACGCAACAAACAGTCAAGGATCGGGGGAAATATACTGGCACGGAGAGGAGCCGATGTGTTGCCATGACAACCGGGCGTTTGCATCAGCGTGATGCCAACTCTCATCCAGGATCACATATGGACGACTTGAGTGGGGGAATGGGATGGGAGAAGAAAGAAAGAAAGAAAAGAAGAGATGCTGGCAGAAGCAAACAGGCACACACATGCTGTAACTGCATGTGTGATATTAGTTTAATATAGCACCGGTCCAGCCATGTTTGCACACAGAATATGCAATAAACAGAAAATTAAGAATAAGAGATATTGGAACAAGAGATAACCAGAGAGAGAAAGATGATGATAACAAAAATTGGATTTGGGGTAAAGATGGCAAACTGTTATCACAACACCGACATCAAAGGCGTCGTCGGCAGGGGAAACTATTTAAAAAAAGTTATAATTTTCCCAAGTAATCTCCCACCCCAGGGCCCATGGGTAAAACAAAACTCTGTGAAGTAGATGAATTTAGCTAATCTCTCTCGCACAGCTTCAGGGGATCACAGCGGCGCAGGGATAGAAAATTACACTGGTGCCTAGTTCGGTGCTTACATTTTATGAAACGGGGACATCTCATTCCTCTGATATGCTCACACAAGAAGGGGGGGGAAACATGGTTTTTAACCTACGGCCAAGAGGAGAGCTAGTCTGAGAGGATGGAAGGTTGAAAAGAGTGACTGACAGCGTTCTCCTGCTCAGGTGTTGACTGTATTTGTGTGGATGAGAAGAGACGTGGCCGATGTTGCATCAAAGCACAACGCTGATGCAGCAGACGGGAGGGAGGGACGATGGATGGCGAGCCTTTGCGTTGGAGACGAGCGGCTGAACGCCAGTTTCACAAAAGCGATTCGGTCCAGAGGTGAAATGATTACTCCATGAATCGCTTCATCTACCAAGACAAAAATTAAGTTGAGTAGTTTTTTAGATATTTTATGGATAACGATGTTTGACGCTCCATGACTTTTCTCAAGACTTTCTCAAATGTCGTGGTTCTCAGAGGATGTATCCTAGTAACTGTGGCGATTCTCTTCTTTTTCCATCTTTTTGGTCAAAATTTCAGTTTGTCCTATACTTTGATTATTGACCAAATATGTGCAAAACCAATGACATTCCCATCAGCCTAGGGCCAAGCTAGTCCAGACATCCCCAGCAACGTCTCTCATCTGGTTACACAATCTCTTCAGCGTATTCTGGGTCCTCCCCAGGTTCCCTACCAATCTGATGTTCCTGGAACAGGAACGGCAGGTATCCTGATCTGATGCCTGAACCACCTCCTTTATGATCTCCCTCCAGAAGTCTGAGCTTCTTACCCGCCATATGGAGGAAGCTAATGTTGGCCGCTTGTGCTTTGGTTCAGTACCCAAAGCTCCTGACCAAAGATCTAGTAAATCAAAAGGTTTGCCTTCAGGTGCAGATCCCGGTCCAGTGGGCTTTACTGCTGATGCCGCACCAATCCGCCCCTCCATCTTCACACTCCATTATACCTTAACTTGTGATCAAGACTCAGAGATAATTTAGCCCGTTGACTTGGGGCAGCGATTCACTGCTGACCAGTGGGGAGAAACCTGCTGTGTCCGGCAGAAAACCATGGCGATCCTGACCTTTTTACACTCTGCTGCTGTCAGGACGCATCATCTCCAAAGAGCTGAATAGTAAATCTGATGCTGTCCTTCCGTCTAGGTCACTTCCTTTGTCTTCAGTCCAGCTGACAACTCCATGCCTATACTTGTGGTTTTAGAAATCCAACTGAATCCGGCCCAGCGTTGCCAACTCTTTTCCATGATATTAGCTAGCAGCTCTAGCTGTTAAACACACAAACTAGGGGGTAAAAAGCTGAGCTGACCACTTCTCTCCAACTGAAGTGAAGACAAAACGTCCTGGCAGCTGGCTCTGGGTTTTATCTGGACTGATCTGAAATGCTTCTCCTTGGATCAGCTTCAAAAACACCATTTCAAAGCAAAGCACTCAGGCAATTTTGTCAACAGCTATAATCAAAATGTGTGCTTTTTTTTGGAAGAATTTTTGTCACCATCAGCCAAAAATGTTTGCCGTCCTGATTTTTTATTTCACAGCCAGTTCCTGTTTTGGATGGTTCCTCACAAAGCCGATTATGTTTAGCAGTTACACAAACAGGAGCTGCAGCAATAAGAAGAAAAAAAATTGGAACATGAGTCGTGTTTTTTTTTTTTTTTTTTTTTTCCCACAGTAGTTTTAATGAACACAGTCAACTTTTTCTGATGAGCAGCAGTTTGGTTTTTTACCTTGTATTTTAGTGAAGCAATATGTTTTTCGATGGGTGACAAAGTACGGGGGAAACAACAACTTTAGTATCATTATGATGATGATGATGGTGATGATGGTGGAGCCAACACATGAGTTGAGCACAGATATGGTGACTGGAGTTTGTAGCAAATGATTTTCATCAAATCGTCGCATTAAGAATCAGTGTTTATTAATTTATTTCTTTATGTTTTTCCTGTCTGTCAACCTTTGAACCCATCGGCTATCAGTATGAAGATATTTCTGCCCAACCCATAGAAACCTGAGCAGCTGTTTCTTACGACCAAAATCGTCTTTGATGTATCGAAATATATACAGAAATAATTCATTGGATTCATTCTTGATTCAGAGGTTTTTCTTGTTTATCCACGGCGTAATCTTTACATCCAAACGTGGTAATATGTGGGAAACGTGATGCTTAATTTGTCTAAAAGCCACAATTATTGTGGAATACAAATACAATATTGTTAATTTTCATACGCAAGAGTGTGTATTTCTATATATGACTGTATGTTTGTTTCATTCATCAGTTGGAAAAATGTCTGCAGAGCCCAAATCTAACCTGCAGAAATCAAAGTCAAATTCAACAATCAATGATGAATCACGCAGCTGACACATATAGAGACTGAAAGAGAGTGTGTGTGTGTGTGTGTGTGTGTGTGTGAGAGAGAGAGAGAGAGAGAGAGAGAGAGAGAGAGAGAGAGAGAGAGAGAGAGAGAGAGAGAGAGAGAGAGAGAGAGAGAGAGAGAGAGAGAGAGAGAGAGAGAGAGAGAGAGAGAGAGAGAGAGAGAGAGAGAGAGAGAGAGAGAGATGCTTGTGGCATCAGGTTTTTGCAGAGCTCAACACTATTTCAGCCAGGATTGGGTCGGTGTGTGTTTCTCCGTGTGTGTGGAGCGTTTACAGTGCCGCACCCTGTCCTCTTGTGCGTAAAACCTCCCACGTACATCACCATCATCATCACCACCACCATCATCATCATCATCATCATCATCACCACACTCCACGTTTCATTCTTCCAGCGGCAGCTTGGGACGAGCGGAGGATAACCTCGCGGCCAGGTTGGATCCGGAGATGGGAGTGGAGCGGCGGCTTCTCTGCCTATGACACGGACACACCGGGCGGGAAGGATGGCTCTAACCAGCCGGGAAATGTTGTGCGTGATCGGAACCGCCTGTCTCTGGCTGCCGTTGTTGGCGGAGGTATGTAGGCTACTCCTGTTCTATGATGATCACGGTGGGGTTGATTTTCTAATGTGGCCTGATTTTATGTTTTTATCCTTTTTTTTTTCTTGACCTCATGTGACAGTCACGCTTTAATGAGTCGAGCTGCATTTTAACAATAAAACAAAGAACTCACTCTAATTAGATCAGATCGATGCCTGTATCAGAATTCATGGTAACCAATATTTGAAGGACCGACACAATAAAACTGTATTTATTTGATTGTTAAAAGAGCACCTAATCTGCCTTTTAGCCAATTAATGGCGCAATCAAAGCGCAGTGGGCAATTAGGCGGGCTCGCGTGCACGCGCGCGCAGCCATCCATGGTCTCAATGGCAAGCCCTCCGCCCTCCTCCGTCAGCCCACCTCGGCAGGATATCATGAGAGGACCCCATCGGTGGCTCCTCTGCCCCCGCGGCGGTGGAGGAACGAGCCCCGTGCGAGCTGTTGGAGCTTGTCAGAGCAGATCAATCCGCTCATTGGGCCGAACACTGTAGTGAAGCAGGTGCTGTCAGGTCAGAGTCACAGATGATAGTCGGGTTCAGCCATTTCTCACACAGATTGGTTAAAAGTTCTTATTCCTTAATAAGTTGCAAAAATCAACCATTAATGGTTAAATTCATACATTTTTCATTCATGTTCTACTAATGCATGCACTACTACAGTACAGTAAATGTGCGTTGTGTGCTAATGTGCAGCATATGAGCTGTGTAGAAGTCATTAGTGGAGTATGTGCAGGATTTAATTGGACCCATTAACAGTGGAGGCAGCCGTGCATGTAGCACAAATAGCACACTGCAGATGAGTTTCAGCTTTTTAATTTCAACTTCATTAGAAATGTGCAGAAGGAGGCTATAACCTCACAATAACACATCCAAGGTGTTCACAAGTAAACGGAAAGGAACCAAAGGGGAAATGGTTGGCAACCTGCAATTATTCTGCTTTTCTCTAAATCACCTCCAACATGATTTTATTTTAATAGAACAAAAGTATTAAGATATGTTAAAACAGTAAATTAAGTTGGAAAAATGTCTACCATCAGGGTACATTTCAGGGCTCAGTGCTACCTGTGCAAGGAAAGAAATCTTAAAGATGAATGGTCATAAATACTGTATGTATAAGCTAGTGATGTCAGTTTGGTTAATGTTGCTTTCAATTACCAATTAGTAGAAGAACAGAAAAGAAGGATGGATTGAAACCCTCTTAATATGTTGCACCACATAGTGGGTCACTAGCACAAGGAATGACAAAGCTTTTATTATGGAAGTTTAGCTTCACAAGTCATGTTCTCCCACATTAGCCTTCTTACTGTTTACTCTCCTGCTCGACGAACAGGGCAGGAACTATTCAGGACTCGTTAGCTGTGATTCAACCTGAGTAAAGTTCTGATTAGAGGGGGGAGATTGGGCGTAAAAATAAAGACAAGAAAACTAGTCCCATATCTTTTTGTAAAAAAGAAGAAACCCCAAAAACCATGAACCCACAAAGAAAATAGTCCCAAAGCAAGTGCTCCGGTACGTCGATCTAGTTTCCTACTGACTACCATCGACCTTCAACCCAGCAGGGGAGCAGGTCAGTTGATCCAGCCCTCTCGGCTGCCCTGCGTGCCACATGGAATGAGGCGTCCTCCTGCCTCACTCCGTGTGAATCAACATTACAGCATGAGTCCCTCCTGCAGGTAGCCCTATATCGACCACCCTCAGCCCGTTTCCAGCCGGTGCCACCTGCCACACTTGCTTTCAAGCCTGCTCTTTAATTCCCCCCGAGAGCGACACAGCTGGACACACACACACATACATGGGCCACATCGCACACACACTCCACAATGCCTCCTGTCTGAACAGTTCAATGGGCTCATATATGGAGTTAATTTAAACTATACTAACGTATAACCGGTCAAAGTCGTCAAATGGCTTGGTTACATTGAGGAAAACATGATGGTTTTATAGCTATATACGACATTCAGAGCATTAATATAGCAGCAAACTATTTGTAATGTTATGATATAGTGGAGTTATGTCTACCTGAGTCAGGCTCCCTCTGTGTGTGTTGTAATCCCAGCTTCTCTGTGCTTTGTTTACATTGGAGTGCCAATCGTGATTGAATTTTTGGTGCGTCTGAGTCTCTCTGCTGTGCCGTACTTGCTAGCTAAACGGCGCCGCGCTGTACTTCACGCATGCTGGGGTTGCCACAGATAACGCTGTCCCCCCGTTAGCATTGTTAGCTGCTAGCCGCCGGCTCAGCCATTGCTGTGTTGAGGCAATAAAATGCTCTGAATTCCAAGCACCTTTGTGATACAATATCCTCTCGCCATGACGACCTCGTTCACACCTGGTTAAACTGAGGGGAAGATCACGGTGTAATTATTATTATAGATGAATTGATGATAAGGATAAACACAAAATGTACTTTTCACTAATCACAGAATAGGAAACTGTAGTCAAACATAAAACCTTAGCAGCAACAACCAGTCAGGCAACAGATTTTTTTTTTTTTCATTTATAACTAAAAGCTTTGACTATAAACATAATTGTTCCATCCTGTAATGTCTTTTCACCCGGAGAAGAAATGGACTCTCGCTTCTGTATTTCTTCCCGTCTGCCTGCACAGCTCCTGCTCTATGTGTGTGTGTGTGTGTGTGTGTGTGTGTGTGTTTGTGTTTGTGTTTGCATGGCCCAGCACTGGACGCAGCTGTGAGAGCGTCATAACCGATTACTGCTGTAATGGAGCCGTGGGATTGATATGAACGGAGATATCGGAGCCCATGTTCACTACCACAGGTCACCTGTTCCTGCTGTAATATCATTAAGCTGAGCGGAGGCTTCTGGGAGGCGGCTGCAGTGTGTGTGTGTGTGTGTGTTTACATATATATACATGTGTGTGTGTGTGTGTGTTGTGTGTGTGTGTCTCTCTGGGCGGAGAGCAGAACTCACTTGTGTGGAGGTGAAATGTGTTGTATTTCACTGTCCAGCAGCAGCAGTGTTAGTGTGCCTGTCATGTACGTGTGTGTGTGTGTGTGTGTGTGTGTGTGTGTGTGTGTCCTCTCCTCTCCTGCAAGGTGCACCATTACTGTCTGGTGGTGTGACCTGATTTCTGAAAATGAAACCGACACTCTTCTGTTGGCTCTCATCTGATGCTGTCGAGTGCTATTCGTGTGTGTGTGTGTGTGTGTGTGTGTGTGTGAGACTGTACTCTACACCCTCACTTCTGGGTGGCTTTTACTTGTTAAATGTATTTTCCTTTGACCGGCGCTCCCTGCTGTTAATGGATGAACTCATCCACAAATGCGTGTAAGTTGAGAAAATACTTCTCGGCTTACAACCTTTTCTTTTTTCTCCGGTTGCTTTGACCCGAGAGTATATCATATTTAAAAATAAGCAGGAATACCTTCCCTAAGGCTGAATATAAAATAGAAAAGTAGTACGACTGACTGGATGCTAGCCTCCCAGCAACTATAACCTTTGCTTTTTTTTAATGCCAACCCTGTTGTTGCCTAAACCGAGCCAACACTCAACCATAGAGGAGACATCAGTGAATGGTTAGATTAGTTTAGACAATACTACTACATATACGCACATATATTACTAATAATAGACCGTTAAAGGACATTTTGTTTTCTATTTGCTTCCTTGCTCACACATCTGTTCACTCAATATGAAGCTTAGCTTAGCTTAGCTTAGCGTAAAGGCTACATTTCTAAAGCTTGTCACTAATACTAGGACTTATTTGTCTCCACATATAAATGACTACATTTTCTGTCATTTCTTTCATGAAAGATTCTGAAATGTTGTTTTTAGTTGCCGATTTTTTGCCTTCAATAATGAGCCGAATTCTGAACTTCTGGTCCTCGATCTAACCGAGTCTTCCTGTCTGCAGGTGGTGGCTGAGGACAGTTACTTAAACGAGGTGCAGAACTCAGGTGAGTGGGAGGTGACACCCTGAACACGGCACTATCATCCTGTCTGCACTGAGCTATAAATCAAGCGTCCCTCCTCCTACACCATCTCTGCCCTTCTGTTCTGTGTTTCCCCCCTTCCACTATAAGCCACGTTCTGACTCAGACACTCATGAAACCCCTGTGTTGACGCCTCCTCTCCTTTCTCTTTATCCACCTTCCTCGGCGCTGCTCCTCACTCTCGGTCTTACCTCTCCTCTTTCCTTTTTTCTCTTCCTACCCTACATCCCTGAAAGGAGTGGAGGCAGTGTTTGGGGGGTGGGGCGAGGCACTCCCCCTTCTCAGGCTCATTTCCATCGCAGAAATATCTCTTTTACAGCACGCATCAACAGAAAATGACATTCAATTACACACACATCTCTCACCTATTGTATCAAGAACGGGTTAAACGTTGAAAAACGGAGGCGATTTCCCCATTTTCCCCATTTATTAGAACACGTGTGTTGTTTTGTGTTGGAGACGCCGTTTTTCCACACATCACCCACCCCCCATACAGCAAGCCTCCGAGTGTGAACCGTGTCAAATACTCATTGTGGCTGGGAAATGGATTACGGGTAGCAGGGAGACTGAGTGTTCCCATGGCGATGGGCAGAGTGCCGTTGTCGTGGCAATGAGGAGGGTGTAAGCGACGAGTGTTGTGTGTGTGTGTGTGTGTGTGTGTGTGTGTGCCTAAACGCTGCGGTTGTTGAGATGAATAAACGAACATGAATGAGGCGTTCATGACAAGGGAGGAGGTGCAAATTAAAAGTGGGGAATTTAAAGGTGCAGTCCTGATAAAATCCAAACAGAATCAGACCCTTTCTAGATGTCCTTCTTTCCCACGAGGATGGAAATGAGAAGAGTGAATATGTGGTCTGGTTCAGTTACGTAATGCTTTTTTACTTTATTAAAATTTGATGAAGCTCTCTATGAAAGTTTTATTGCCATTGCAGGATACATAAAGCAAATACAAAATACAGAAGAGGTGAAAAGGTGTCATGGCGGCCAACAGGAACTCCAGAACCCTGAAACTGAAACTCCGCTGTCATTAATTACAGTATTTACACTATTTACGCTTTTCTTACTGGGATATGTCAACATGTCTTTGGGGCTGAGCTATACCATGGCCCACTTCCAAACACCGGATAGATTTAATTTCACCTTTTTCATCAACATAAGTCACACACTATAGCAGTAGCACTTCGTGAAAGCACAGGAACAGAAAACTTAAAAGAATCAAGAACAAAATGGACAGAAAATGATGTACGTAGTAAGTATTTTGATAATTGATTCATCGTTTGATTAACTTTTCAAGCAGAAGGTCAGACATTCGCTTGCTCCGGCTTCTCAGACGTCTCAGATCTCGGCCGTCTCAGATGCTTCACACTTCCACTGACTCAACCGACAGGAACAATTATCATCGGACCCAAGTTGGATCCATATCTATTATCACAAGGATTGAAGTACGGATGAAGTTCTTCAGTAAAGACGCACTCGGTGAACGAGTAAATGAGCGTTGCGGTCTTTACGTCGTAGAAAGAAACTTTCCCTCCGTCATAGTCCACAAACACGCCGACCCGCTCCACTTTCCCCAAGTACACCGGCAGGTTTGGAGAACTGAAGGTTTCAAACTTATCCTTTATGAACCGGATGACCCAGAATCCAGAGAGGGGACCCAGAACAAGCTCCCCCTTCCTCTGGACCGATGCCTTGGCGACGCCCAGACTCCATGCAATCTTTCCACCCACGAACACCTCAAAGTAAAACCTACATGACGAGAAGCCTCTCTTCCCCAGAACTGCGAGGTGTGTCGTGAACATTTTCGGGTTCATCTCCAGGGTTCTATTCAAATCTAGTCTGTGGCTAAATCTGAATCTCACCTGCTTCCTGTCATCAGATAAGATGAGCAGAGGGTGGGCTGTATCCGGGTCGAGCACGACGTCCACTTCATACTGTTGAATAAATCTCAATGTAGCGGCGTTTGACACGTCTGTGCCGTCAGAGATTTTTTGTATTTCCATGTTTAAGTTATTCAGCAACATTCTCAGTTGAGAGACTGATTTGCTGAATGTTTTGGACATGTGGTACGTCTCCACTTGTCCAATAAAGCTGACTGTGGACAAGTCCATTGTGGGCGGTAGGATGGATGGATTTGGGAAACTCTGGAGGAAACGAAGCTGGTCTTCAGTCTGTTTCAGCTCCCTCAGCTTCATCGTTGTCCCCTGCAACTCGTTGATCTCTCGCTCCATATCACTAATCAACCCATCGGCGTGGTTTTCTGCTGCTTTTTGCTTCTCCTCAATCACCTTCACAAGCTCCGCCTGGCTCTTCTGGATCTCACAGACCAAGTCCTGCATGCTGTTTTCCATCACCTCTTTGGTTTCTGCCCTGCTTTGTTCTATGGCTCGGACCTTCTGCACTCTTTCCTGGATCATCTGCTGCACTTTGGCCTCGGCGTCCCCCACCAGAACCTTCATCTCGTTGTAGGCTCGCTGCACGGGAACAACCTTGTGGTTCGCGTGGCTCAAACCGGCGCAGATGTCGCACAGCAGAACCTTGTGGTTTCTACAGAACAGCGTCAGGAGTCTGGTGTGCTGCTTGCAGATCCGGTCCTCCAGGCTCGCCAGGGGCTCCACCAGCGTGTGTCTCCTCAGGCCGGCGGCTCTGTGATGGGGCTCTAGATGGACGTCGCAGTAAGAAGTCAGACACTCCAGACAGGACTTGACAGCCTCTCGCTGGGTGCCGGTGCAGATGTCACACAGCACCGCTCCACCACAGCCAGCCTGCCGTCGGTCCGGGCTCCGTCCGCGAGCGTCCGTCACCTGAAGCGACGTGAACTGTAACGCAAGCTGCGAGATGAAAGTGTTGACCTTCAGGTCTGGTCTCCTCTCAAAGGTTTCCTTACAGGCTGGACACTGGATGACTGGTATGCTGTCCCAGTAGGACGTGATACAGGACATGCAGAAGTTGTGTCCACATGGAGTGGAAACTGGCCGGGTGAACACATCCAGACAGATGGGACAAAGAAACTGCTCCTCAGATAAAAGACTGGTGCCGGAGGCCATTTCTGAATAACAATCAAGGGAAAAAAATTTAATTAATGCAAAAAATTCACGTGAACTCAACACAAAGGTGAGATTCAAAGTTTATTCTTGATTAAGGAAACAGCAGTTGCAGAAAATAATCATAATAAATGCATTTCCTACCTCAAAGCCAATTTCTTTTGAAAAATGTGAAACCTGCATTGTTAACATTAACATCTTTACTACTTTGAAGTGAGCTTCTTAAATCCATTGGTGTGCAGATCCGAATGAGTCATCAAATATACTCTAACACATACGCCAAGAGGACCCAGGAAAGTCCAAGTGGGCTGAAACACTGATTGCTGCTTTTTCCCTCGGCATTTGTTAGCAAAAAAAGGCTAAAATAGCAACAATTGGAATTAAACTACAACCTGCACACATGACACAGATTTAATTACTTACGTGTTTAAAATGCTAATGTTTAAAAATGTGGCTGAATTATGATGACTTACTTCTGTTGACGTTGGTCTGTAAAGGAGAAATGAAGACGACGTAGACCCTGGTTGTTGAACAACTTTACTTTCGGTTTCCTCTGGTGTTTCTTAAAGGGACAGAGTTAGTTTTTGTCTGTGAAGTCGGAGGCTTTTCTGAGGTTTGGAAACCAGCGAGGGCTGTTTACGGGGCCATGTTTGAGTGTGTTATCAGTTATTGTTTGAGAATAGTGTTCTCTTTTATTCCAGTGCTTTTGTGTAACAAAACAAAGAAACAATACAATTAAAAAATACAATATAAAAACAAAGCAATGAATGAAAAATAGCTTTTTACATAATGCTTTTTTACTTTATTTAAATTGCATCAAGCTGGCCATAAGAAGTTTATTAACATTACAGATTTATTAAGCTTTAAAATCAGAAGACATTGTGTGTCATCATACAAACAAAATCAAGATAAGAACCCAAATGTCCCATCATATACAAAAAAACCCCAGTGTTTTTACTACCTTTGTTAGGGAGGGAAAAGCTGCTATTGAGAATCGGGGCGATACCGACTCAAACAGTTATAGTCGGGAAAATAGGCCGGATCTATTCAATTCAATCTGTTTAAATCTGTTATCAATATCAGGAGTGAAAACCACCGCCACTAAATCCTACACATAGGACCTTTCATTTCCCAGATTTAATATTTGTATTAAAGATGCATATATTTATATACTTTATTTTTTTCAGCAGGTGCCTTGACTCGTCATAGAGAGAGCACAGGTGTAATTAATAACATTAATGATGAAGCATGGCCGCGAGCCAGCATGTACAGTCCCAGCACCCTGAAACTGAAGCAGCTAAATGGAATTCAGCCATCATTTATTTCAGTATTTACACCGGTGCTTGTACTGCGACATCGTTTGAGATGAGGCTTGTTACGAGCTGCTGCTTGGCCTACTTCCAAACGTCAGACCCTCACAGATTTAACATCATAAGCACAAGTGTCTTGATGTAGCAGCTGGAAACGCTGTAGGAGGAATGGAATACCAATTTGTGAAATTAAAAAAGAGAGACAATTTGATATTTTGATGAAAGTTTGAGTTGTTTTTTTTCAGGCAAAACACATTTGCTTCTTTCAGCTGCTTAAATGTGAGGATTTACTGCTTATATGTTATGATTTTGGCCTGCTGATTCTTTCACTGGTATTTTTTTGATGAAATGATATTATTGGAGGCAGTCCATGTTTGTTTATACTCACAAGAAAATTCTTATTTTACTCTCTTATTGCCTTTTTAACCTTTGCATTATGGGTTAGTCCCCTAAGCACAGCCAGAGTGTTGCAGACTTACAAGAAGTCTGCATAATGGGCTCAAACCAGAGTCCTTTAACACATTTCACAGTGGTCTGAGCCCTCAGGTTCTACTCCGTAGTGGTGGAACCGGATCAATGTGCTCTAGACTTTTGCCTCTTTGTCGGATCAAACACTAACTTAAGTTTCTTTTGCTAAAACAAGCCCTAGCTGTGAAATAAATGCTTGTGTTGGGTGTGTCGAGGCAGAATGACGTCACAATTGTGCAGACAGCTTGTATTTATTAAAGACTGATACTTAAACATCCAGAGCTCAGGAAATATATTTGTTAATGTACATGTCATACCTGCAGATTAATCATATTTTTTCCTCTTAAAAGTAAAAATCTTAAAATAACCATTTACAAAGTATTTCCCAGAACCACAAAAAAACAACATGCTGCCACGTTTAATCAAATAGTGATACTACGCACACTTTGCTTTCGGCTTACCACCTTCTCCTTTCTGCATTTACATCACTTGTTTTGTTCCCATTCTACTCAATATCGTCTTTAAAAAACAATCAAGGGAATGATGTGTTTGTTATGCTATAGAACTTCACATTTTGCTTCTAAGTCACTTTGAAACACATCAAACTGCTTTACATATTTTATGATTCATATATATTTTTGCATTTTAGTAAACAATCCACAGATTACTCTACTGTACGCCTGACAGGAACAATTATCATGGGCCCAAAGTTTGCACCATATTCGTGATCACAAGGGTTAAAGTACGGATGCAGTTCTTCAGTAAAGACACACTGAGTAAACGAGTAAATGAGCGTTGCGTTCTTTACATCATAGAAAGAAATTTGCCCTCCGTCATAATCCACAAACACGCCGACCCGCTCCACTTCCCCCAAGTACACTGGCAGGTTTGGAGAACTGAAGGTTTCAAACTTATCCTTTAGGAAGCAGATTGCCCAGAGTCCACAATAAGGACCCGGAACAAGCTCCCCCCTCCTCTGGACCGTTGCCGTGGCGACGCCAAGATACCATTCTTTCTTTCCACCCACGAACACCTCGAAGTAAAACCTCCCGGACGAGAAGCCTCTGTCTCCCAGAACGGCGAAATGTTCCGTAAACATGTTCGGGTTCAGGTTCGGGGTTTCCCACAAACCTGATCCTGTCCGGAATCTCACCTGCTTCCTGTCATCAGATAAGATGAGCATAGGGTGGGCTGTATCCGGATCGAGCACGACGTCCACTTCATACTGTTGAATAAATCTCAATGTAGCGTCGTTTGACACGTCTGTGCCGTCAGAGAATTTTTGTATTTCCATGTTTAAGTTATTCAGCAACATTCTCAGTTGAGAGACTGATTTGCTGAATGTTTTGGACATTTGGAGCGTCTCCACTTGTCCAATAAAACTGACTGTGGACAAGTCCATTGTGGGCGGTAGGATGGATGGATTTGGGAAACTCTGGAGGAAACGAAGCTGGTCTTCAGTCTGTTTCAGCTCCCTCAGCTTCATCGTTGTCCCCTGCAACTCGTTGATCTCTCGCTCCATATCACTAATCAACCCATCGGCTTGGTTTTCTGCTGCTTTTTGCTTCTCCTCGATCACCTTCACAAGCTCCGTCTGGCTCTTCTGGATCTCACAGACCAGCGCCGTCAAGTCCCGCATGCTGTTTTCTATCACATCTTTGGTTTCTGCCTTGCTTTGTTCTACCGAGTCCCTCACGGCTCGGACCTTCTGCACTCTGTCCTGGATCATCTGCTGCACTTTGGCCTCGGCGTCCCCCACCAGAACCTTCATCTCGTTGTAGGCTCGCTGCACGGGAACCACATCGTGGTTCGCGTGGCTCAAACCGGCGCAGACGTGGCACAGCAGAACCTCGTGGTTTCTACAGAACAGCGTCAGGAGTCTGGTGTGCTGCTTGCAGATCCGGTCCTCCAGGCTTGCCAGGGGCTCCACCAGCGTGTGTCTCCTCAGGCCGGCGGCTCTGTGATGGGGCTCTAGATGGACGTCGCAGTAAGAAGTCAGACACTCCAGACAGGACTTGACAGCCTCTCGCTGGGTGCCGGTGCAGATGTCACACAGCACCGCTCCACCACAGCCAGCCTGCCGTCGGTCCGGGCTCCGTCCGCGAGCGTCCGTCACCTGAAGCGACGTGAACTGTAACGCAAGCTGTGAGATGAAAGTGTTGACCTTCAGGTCTGGTCTCCTCTCAAAGGTTTCCTTACAGGCTGGACACTGGCTGACTGGTATGCTGTCCCAGTAGGACGTGATACAGGACATGCAGAAGTTGTGTCCACATGGAGTGGAAACTGGCCGGGTGAACACATCCAGACAGATGGGACAAAGAAGCTGCTCCTCAGATAAAAGGCTGGTGCTGGAGGCCATTTCTGAATAACGAATGAACAAACAAACATTTATAGTCAGGCATGGAGTTCCCCCAGTTTTCATGAAATGGAAAGTTTATGTTAAGTACTTTTTCTTGCACTTAGAAATGAAGTAAGGGATTTAAATAATCATTAAGAGAATACATTTTATATAAAAGTACTTCAAAATCTGTAGTTTTACCTGATTTATATCCATGAAGACATTATGAAAGATCCAGGAATGCTGATAAATGGAGCCTGCGGCTCGTCTTTCTTCCCTCATTCCACTGCTGGCTCCATTGTTATGAATCTACTTTGAATGTATGTTTTGAGTCCTTAAAGTGCATTCAGCACAAAAACATACTTTTCCAAGTAATGCCACTATCTGCTGATGAAGATCATGTGATGTGAAGATTACTAAATGGACCTTTTCGTTTACTTTTTTCACAAACTACAACACTGTTTACTGTAGTTGAGAAAACAGCAGTCCTCAAACAGCACAAAACTACAAACAACATGGACGTCTTCTTTATGTTGTTAGAATAGTTTTCTACTTACCTATGTTGGATTTGGTCCGTAAAGGAGAAATAATGACGAAGGAGATTCCCGTTCTTTTCCCAGGCACTAACTTGACTTTCAGTTTCTTCCTGTGTCATGTTTCTTAAAGAGACAGGCACATTTTTTTTCATCTGTGAATATTTTTTTGAGCTTTGGATACCAGTGGGAGATGTTTTAGAGGTCTGATGTCTGAGATGTTCTGTATTATTTATTGTTTGGAGGATACATTTCTGTTTTAGTTTGATACATTTCTGCATGATTAATTTCCTGTTTCTCAGTTCCTCCTTCTGCTGTGTGTGTGTGTGTGTGTGTGTGTGTGTGTGTGTGTGTTGCACTGCATAGATAATGTTCAAGGATGGCCAGGCTGTGTGTGTCGAGGAGATAAGACTGTTGCCGGTTAGTGAAGCACCGCTTCCATTAATCATAGTTTAGTAGTCGCTTGGCCTGAAAAACCCTAAAAGCTTCCGTGTTTGTAGAGAAAGACCGAAATCCTTCAGAGAAAATTACAAATAACAAAAAACAACAAAAACATTCGCAGAATGATGTTTAGTGTTCCCAGAGGATGAATCCTTTTGACTTTACTAATTCCCCTATTCCTCCTCTAGCAGGTATTTTTGACTTGTATCTCAAAAATGTTATGGATTGCTCTCAAACTGGTGCATAATTTACATAATAAAAATAATAATAGTACTAATAAATGTCAGATGTGCTCATTTTAATGCCATCTCGTCGTATAAGTGTGATCAAACCTACCTCAGAGTGCATTAGTGTCCGAGGCCTCAATGAACCATCTGCATGTTAAATTCTGCAACGTCATTTCTTTTCATTAGTGTGTGATGCAAGTTTTTTTTTTTTTATCAGGCCAGAGAATATAGCCTGCTCTATATTTTGTGGCCTAATTTTGCTTCACTTTGATGTCCGCAGTTTCCCACTCAGTCTGTCTGAGCCTCACCCACACATTCCTCCTTCACAGAGAAGATTACCGGACGTTTTGTTATCGGTCAGGGGGCTGGTTTAAGGTTATGGAGATTTTTACCAGTTCACCGGGGATCAGCGGGGGTAAATGCATTAGGAAGGATCCTGCTGTGGCAGAGGACAGCATATGAGAATCATCCATGTAAGCCTTTATGCTCAGATAAAATACAGACATGGGGATAATGTGGCTTGAATAAGAGCAATTACACTCCTCTTTCATCTCACTTCCTTCAACTTCTTCCCCTTTTATCCACATCGTCCTCTCCGACCCGAATCCTCCCTCTTTCATCCTAAATATCTTATTCTTCCATCTTCCTCCACATTTTACTCACGCTCTCCCCTCCCCTCTTGTCTTTGTGCAGTGCCTCTGTCCTGCTCTGAGGGATTCACAGAGTTGGGATACTACAATGGCACCGTGTCTCAGACGGACTCTGGCGCCCCCTGTCTGAAGTGGACCGAGTTCCCAGACTACGTCATGCAGTACCCGGGCCGAGGGCTGGGCGACCACAGCTACTGCAGGAATCCGGACCGAGAGTCCAACCCCTGGTGTTTCTTCAGACAGAACTCCGGAGCCATCGGGTGGGCCTACTGCGACTGCCACCAAGGTACGGCCCCGGATCACCAGGACCCGACTGATCCAGGACCAACAAAATACTCTCTTTGAGACAAAGTTACAAAGCTTTACGGTTTCAAATAAAAACACACAAATAAGCAACAAAAGGCAGTTTAAAAGTAAGAAGACTATGCATGAATAAATGTAATGATCCTCATGGATTTCAATTAGAAATGAGTCATAACTGCATCACACAATATAAGTATTATCATAGACAGAGGTAGACTAGCTGGTGACCCTGAGATTTCCTCAAAAGTACCTTCAAATAAATGCTGCAGCATCATAACAGCTCATTAATATGTCATGTTGTGTTTCCAGTTTGTTCCGCCCCCAAATGGCCCAAAAAAATGAATCGACTATCAAACTAAAATGCAGTTTGTAAATTAATTGTACAGTGATTGTTGTTTTGTGAGCATTAAAACGTCTTTGTGGTTGTTCAGGTGCGGCGCGTCTGGTCGGCAGCTCGTCCTCTGGCAGTGGGCGCGTTGAGGTCTACCTGAATGGCCAGTGGGGGGCGGTGTGTGACTCCCACTGGTCAGACAGAGATGCTAGTGTGATCTGCAGGCAGCTGGGCCTGGGGTAAGAGAGAGAAAAAACCCCAAACTCCTCATTGCGTATCGATTTGTCACAGCCGTGATGCATTTATCCTCCTCCCTCTTATTTGAACAGTGACATCGGTGCTGCGTTGCTGCAGTCGCAGTTCGGCTCGGGCTCAGGCCTCTTCCACTATGAGCGTCTGGGTTGCCGCGGTGACGAGAACACTCTGAGTAAGTGCCGGAGCAGGACGTTCGTCACCGGTGACTGTAGCCATGGAAACGAGGCAGCAGTGGTCTGTGCACCGCCGGAAGGTCAGTGTGACTTCCAGAGTGCCACGGCAACCAGACCTGAATACACTCCCCCCCCCCCCCCACACACACACACACACACACCTGATAATGTGTACTTGTTAATAATTTACTAAATCAAATGACGCCAATAAAAGGAGTTATGATCTGCTGTTTTATTTCTGCATCCTCTCTCAGGCAGCGGTCCTCCGCTGCGATTGGTGGGAGGCGAGGAGGACTTTGAAGGTCGAGTGGAGGTGTTTCACGCGGGAAGGTGGGGCTCCGTCTGCGACGACCAATGGGACGACAGGGATGCCGAGGTGGTTTGCAGACAGCTGGGTTTCGGGTATGTACATTTTTCACACTTTTACAGTGAATTAACACGTTAACTACATTAACTACAGGGCTCAAACATTAAGTCACGCTTGATCACACTGACAGCATTTCATCAATCAAACCTTCATTTGTGGGTTCGTAAGGCCCGTTGTGGATTTGTGTTTCCCCTCTTCACCATAGACCGAGTGTTTTCTGGTCTTTGTACCAATATGACGTATCATAGAGCACGATTCCCTCTATTTGTGATTCAACAACATCAGGACGTTGGTGATAACAGGCAGGGGGGAACATTTTAATACTGACACACGGCGTCATGCAAATTTAAACTTGCTGCACGGTGCAAATTTGCGTCTTCTCATTGACTTTGTATGTAATTGTGCCGTGCAAAACACTCTCCTTAAAAGCCTGATAAACAATAAGGTTTAGCTTTTTTCTTTTCACTTGAAGAAAACTCACTAGTAAGCACGTCTGTTCAGGTAGCTTATGTTACACACACACACACACACACACACACACATCGTATTCCCTGTGGAGGAGGTGTAACAAGTTTGGGTGTCAAACGAATGTTGCCGTTGTAGCTGTGAAGAGAAATATCTCCTTCCCTGTTCAACACTGGGTTGCATTTCATCTCCTGGAACACAGCGGGACATCTCACCATCTGCGTTTGTGCGTCTGAATTATAGATGTCCTGACGCTAATGCTCACAGCTGCACACATCTGCACACATCTGCACCGATGTGGTTTATTCCTCAAAGACAAAACGAAGTGATTTGCTTTCCCCCACCTGGATGATTTACACCACAATAGGCCTGCGCGTCAAACATTAAAACAACACGTTTGTCGTGTTTTTGCTGGAAAAAAACTGACATCCTCGTTCTCCTACTTTGTTGTTACTTGCTGCACTCAAATGTGTTTTTATATTATGGGTGGCATTAACTAGTTACCCCATGTCACATTTTATTGGATAAACATGCCACTAAATCCAAGATGAGTCATGAAATAAAAAAAAAACAATTGTTTTTTTAATATGTGAACACAGGAATATTAGATTTTTAATATATATATTTTTTATTTAGTATCTCCAACTGTATACATTTAAAAAGCACTGTATTTTCCAATAATCATAATAACAGGATGGAGCTTCTAGTCATTAAAATATGATGCACTTCAGCTGTACTCAGGAGCAGAAAAGTGTGGACCTGCACAGACACACACGAAAGTGTATTTTTGTAGCATTTCAGCATCAATAAATAATATCCACATGAAAATTGTAGGACCTTTTCATTATTTATGTGGATGATTTGATTTTTTTGGGATATTTGCTTCATTTTTGAGACTATTTTCTTTCTCTATGTCTTTTTTTTTTGCTTTATAAGAACCGGGCAGCACCACCTCAGCTTCCAGGAAGTAGACGGGTACAGAATCAATATGCAACTAAGAAAAGTCCCGTTTGTTTCCAGGGGCGTGGCGAAGGCTTGGTCGTGGGCTCACTTTGGTCAGGGTTCAGGCCCGATCCTGCTGGATGCCGTGAAGTGCACCGGAAACGAGCTCTTCCTGGATCAGTGTCCCCATGGCGACTGGGAGCAGCACAACTGTGACCACATGGAGGACGCCGGGGTCTCCTGCAGCCCTTATACAGGTACATGTGCAGCACACAGACACACTGATGGGCCTCGAGCTGCTATTTATAGCCCTGCAACATCAATAAATCATTACGGCATGAAGCAGCAACATCCGCTTTGTGACCTGCTTGATTTATGGGAACCGAGGAGGAACGCATCTCCTGGCATGAAATAACAGCTACCATACATCAAAGTGATGTAAGATTAATAATTGATCAGAAAATCATAAAATAGCATGTATGGAAATGTAATCTTATCTTGTGGTTGCCTGAAGTTTTTTCTGTAAAGTTAAGTGTTAATCCTGTTTTACGCTCTATTTCAGACGGTGTGGTGCGTCTGGTTGGAGGAGACAGTCCCTGGGAGGGTCGGGTGGAGGTTTTCCATAACGGCGACTGGGGGACGGCGTGTGATGACCACTGGAGCCAGCAGCATGCAGAGGTGGTGTGCAGACAGCTGGGTTACAGGTATGGAAACGCCCACATCTCCACCGTCTCACAAAAAGACATGTTCTCACTCAAATAATTGAAAATGATGTTATAAGTAACCTGCATAAGCGCAGTTCGTATTAAAGGGGACACGTCATAAAAAACTTTGGGTTTCTGGAGGGCCAACCAGTCAGAAATAACACAACCCACTTTTTTATTGGCTGCCTGAATCAGAAAACATGTGATTCAACAAACCATTCAGGTCTGGCTCCCCTTCTTCTGTCAAATGCTGGTTTATTAGGATATACTTCTGTCCGTCTGAGTGTCTCCACATCATTTACAGGGTAGATACAGGACAAATAATGATGTGATTTTAGATTTTTGAACCCCAAATACAAGAATTGACCTGAAAGACAGCATGAAATGTCTCCTTTAATAAGCTTTAATCTATTGTACATTCGAGAAGGGAGCTCTTTGAGTTGGTGTCGACAGTAGAAGCAGTATAAATATATTAGGCTCTCCACCTTCAGGGGCCACGCTGAGGTTGTAACGGACGGTACGTTCGGCGAGGGCGTCGGCCTGATCCTCCTGGACGACGTCCACTGTGAGGGATCCGAGACCTCCCTGCTGGACTGTCCACACGGGATCTGGGGCCGCACCGACTGCTCCCACAGCGAGGACGTCGGCGTCCGCTGCAGGAGCCGATCCAGCCAGGAAACCAACGAAGTGCCAGTCATCGCCCCTTCCACGGGTAAGACACGAGAGGAGGATGCATATATTAAAAAAAACATTCATTTCTTCATTTATCATCTTTTATGTCTCTTTTTATTGTATTTCCGTAGCTTCTGTGTACCATTTGTATTCGTCTGGAAAGCAGGAAGAAAGGAGCCAGCGAAAACAACAGGATCATAACACTGCACTGCAGAAGTTTGGTGACTGCGATTAATTCTGTAGGAAAAGGGCAAGCTGTCCCCGCAGAGGGCTGGTCCGACGCCAGGCTGGGAGCTGTTTACTTAGCTTTATTAAACCCTCGCTGGAATGGCACCGCGTTTGAGACGATCATCTATCAAATTGATTATAAACACGCGAAAAGCTGCTTCCGTCTAATTTATGAAAAAAAAATCTCTCCTTTCGTGTCTCCTTTTTGCGTCGCGGTCGTCGCCTCAGCGTAGAAACACCGGTGCTTTCCTCTGTCCAGAGGTTTAAATGTCACATGTTGACAGCAGAGAGAATAAAGAGGTGTTTACCGCGCCTCCTGTAGACACACAGTCCATTAGAATGAGAATAGAGGCGGGATAGGGCTCCAGATGACATTTAACACTGCTGCTGGACACATCGCTGCGTGAGGACTGGAATATCCGTGTGCACAGATATGAATGTGAAGGAGGGTTGTGTGTGTGTGTGTTTTTTTTTTCCTGTCAGGTCCCCTGGTGCGTCTCGTGGGTGGCAGCAGCAGAAAGGAGGGTCGAGTCGAGGTGTATCTCCATGGCGACTGGGGAAGTATCTGTGACGCAGGCTGGAATGACCTGAATGCAGCCGTGGTGTGCAGACAGCTGGGACACAGGTTAATATGGAGAACGCATGAATGAAAGAGTTTTCTTTTAATTAGACAAAATAATCACATTTTCGTCGTCTTCAGTGGCGGAGCGGTGGCCGCCGCGGGGTTCGGTCAGGGGAAAGGGCCCATCCACCTGGACCAGGTGAGGTGCACAGGGAAGGAGGAGTTCCTGGGGGAGTGTCCCTCTCTGGGCCAGAGCACCCGGGGCTGCAGGCACAGGGCGGACGCGGGGGCCAAGTGTGACGTCGCTCCGCGGGAGACGGCGCCGCAGACCAAGCCTCGAGACCTGAGCTGTGGGCGGAGGAAGCTGGTGGAAGAGACGGGCAAGGGGCAGGAAAACACGCTGAGGTAGGATCCAGGTCCTGATCGTGTACCGTGATGTATTTATGGTTTCATCCTGGTGATTTAGGGGGCCGGAGTGTGAATGCTGTGATATAATAATAATAAAACATCCACAATAAAAGACCTCCTGCCAGTATTAATGTACTCCTAGTTCCCATTAAACAGCACATGGCTGCTTCGTTATACACACTTTAAATTAGATTAGAGGCCCTCTATAAAACTCAAGTTCAGGTAATAATCCAATTCCTTGTTATTGTGCTTGAGTGGCACAAAAAAAAAAACACATTTGTAATTAAAAGCACCCCCTTTATGTATTTTGTTCCTTTGAGGTCTAGCAGACGGATGTTGAATGTATTAAAAAAATGTCAAAGCCACTTTTTAATTCCCAAGTCACGCCTTAAAACGTTGCTTCAAAGCAGTCTCACGGTGGTCGAACACAGCACCTCTTAATTAAATCCACATAAAGTAACACACCGGTAATCTGTGGCTTCTTGAGCCCCTGTGGTTCTTTGGCTCTGAGCAATATTATAATAAATTATAATATAATATTCTGCTTTAAATCAGCTTTGGGTGTCCACACGTAGTACACCATAGTTTCTGCAGCAGATTCTTTCAAAGAAAATGAACCCTGTTTCCTCCGTCAGCACCACGTGGCCGTGGCAGGTGTCTGTGTGGCTCCGGTCTCAGGGAGAAGATGGCAGCCCGCTCTGCAGCGGCACTCTGATCAGCCCCTGCTGGGCCCTGACGTCGGCGTTCTGTGTCAGCAGGTAAATCCCACGCCCATCCATCCACCTTCAGGACCACCAACCAGGTCTAACTCCACCTTGAGCCCCTTCTCTCTCCGCCCTCCCTGCAGGTTCAGCAGCGACCCGTCCAGGTACGTGGTGCGGGTCGGGGCTTCGGAGCAGTCCCTCCCCCTGAAGCAGGTGGTGGTTCACAGGAAGTTCAAGGGTCAGAGTGGAGGTCACGACCTCGCCCTGCTGAAGCTACCCAGCGCCAAGGGTCACTGTTTGACCTTCGACCCCGACACCAACGCGGCGTGCCTTCCTGCTTCTGACGCAGCATCGGGGGGGACTCCTCCATCCTCTTGCGTTGTCACGGTTACCGCCGGCAGGACAGGACCAGGTATGCGAGTCGATCGATTGATTTCTCAACTAATCGACCAAAAGTTAAAGGATTTCTGACATGCCCCTCCTCTCATCGTCTCTCCCAGACTCGGTCCTTGCATCCTGGGTCCCTCTGATGTCGTCATGGCAATGTAAGAAGCGCTATGGCGACAGCTTCTCCAGCCACGGCACCCTGTGTGCCGGCAGCCCTCCAGACACCAGCCTCCTCCACGACGACAGTTGCGAGGGCAACTCCGGAGGCGGGCTGGTGTGTCAGGGGGAGATGGGTCGATGGGTCCTCGCCGGGGTCGTTGCCGGGGGTTACGGCTGCGCCAGCCCCTCCTCCCCGGCGCTCTACACTCGAGTCAGCCGCTTCAGGAGCTGGATCGAGGAGGTCACCGGCACACGAGCCCACCCAGAGGAGCCGCACGCGCGCACACAGGAAGATCTGACGCGCGTTGACAACGACGCAGCGCGCACACACGGCGAGGACGAATACTTCCACGCGCACGGCGAGCTCAAACACGCGCACGATCAACAGGAAACAAATGAAATCAGCAATATTAAACAGAAACACGCTCATCATTCACACACCAACCCGCACGTTCACACGCACCACGTAGAGGATGCCGACACAAACGCACAGATTCTGGTCTGATTGAGGCCGTGCCATTGGCTTACCATCTGTGCCATGTGACCGTCTGGGGGGGAGGGAGGGAGGGAGGAGAGTCTGAAGGGAGATGAAACTTTAAAAGAAAAGAAAGATGCTCCTGTGTTAGGTCAGTGCAAACGGCCGTCTCTGTGCTCATTTCAAACCTGAACTCATGTGTCGTGTTTGCGGCGCCGTGACCCCTGAGTTGCCAGGACGACGACGTGCGATTTGTGGCGCTTCACATGTGAGTTACAGCCTGCTGAGGAGACAAACCAATGCTGATCAGAGCCTTTCACTGATCCTGAAAATCCCCCAAAAATAAAATAACTAAAACATCAGCATGGCATGTACGTTAAGGACAATAGTGTTAGAAATATTCTGGGGTTATTTCTAAGGTGTTCACACAAGAATCTATGCTAAAATTCACCCATTCATGCGTGTCTTCTGTGTGTTTAGTAACTAAAATCAAACAAGCTAACCACCGGAACATTTAAGGCTGACTGTGTATCTGATTATTAACATTGATTAACCCCAAACTCCAGCATTAGATGTCACAATTCAGATGTTCAAACAGGGCTCGTCTTCTACCGGTTCATGGTGTTTAGAACCATGACTCAGCTGTTTTCCTGAGGACCATACCAGTGAATCTCCATGTTTTAGTGTATTTATTCACTATTACACATTCAGTTTAAACACCTACAACCCTAAATGATTTGTAAATTATTTAAGAGTCATTTATGCATCATTTACAAACAACAGCTTCTGGGTTGCCAGGTTTGTTATTAGCATTTACTAACTTCTGTTGGCTTATTTGAAACTTTGTCATTAATGACACAATCTGACAAATCTAATTTATTAACCACAAATAAAGTAATTACTTGCAACTTCTATAATCCCCTTATAAAGGAGGTTGTATTAGAAAGTCCACAATTAAACCCCCCAAAAATGCAGAAAGCCTCACATATCACGTCTCCCTTCGAGTGATCTTCTCAAAAAGTATTCCCTCTTTGATTTGATTTAATTGATTTCCACTGATTTCACATTTGGCAGACCCTCAAAACTTGTGGAATCCAACACAATTAACTTAAAATCACCATTTTTGCAGTTATATCATGTGTATACCGTTTGTTGTCTTTGTAGTCAAGGAGCTAAAACTTGCAAAAAAAACATTGGTATGGTCATTAAACTGTACAGGACGATCCTCTCCTTTCAAAGCCATTGGAAGCAGACCGTCGGGTTGTAAATTATCTTTTTGTACTGATTCCAGCAGGTGGCTCTAGATAGACGGATAGATAGCTACTAGTCCTGAGATTAGATAGTGTGTGTTACTGCTTTCATTCTTGACTGAATCTCTTGAAGTTAAATGTTGTCTGTTCTGTTGTGCGATCCAACCAGGAGATGGCGACATTGCTCTATTTTCACAGGGTTGGCTAACGTGGCCCTGATGGTTGTTTTTATACTGTCCCTGTAAGTGTGCCGCCTTTGACTTGTGCTTTGATGTGCTGTGAACCATTGTGTCGTGAAGCATCTTGTGACCTGCGACTGCCGTTTTCCCCCGACATGGACCTGACCGATGCCCCACGTTGTTAGAATTCTGTACATAAACTCAATCCCGTCTGTACGCCTCCCCTCCGAAGAATAGATGTTTGATCATTCATGTAAATACTGTGTGTCTGTGGACGGGCGATGGGGGAGCAGTGTAAAGCAAAAAAACAAGACAGTTCCTCAGTGTAATGTGCTGAATCATGGTTGAATATTAAAAGCTATACCTGGTGAGAACAAGCCTTCGATGTCGATGTGTGGCCTCCCTTCTCTGCCTTATTAAAACTCTAATTAACTCTGGTTTCTTGGTTTGTTAATGCTAAGGCCAGGAAATAAAGGTTAGCTGTGTGTCCTCAAATGGATTGAACAATTGAAAATATTGCTGACAAAAGATGTATTGCCCTCGTGTAAATGAACAGTAAATCTGCTTAGCTTCTGCTCCCAGTCACTCATGAGCTTTGTTAATCTTGTCTTTTGTTTGGACGGCTTCCCCTCTGAAAGAACGGGGACGAGACCGTACCCCTGCTGCAGTGGATCAGCTCATTTCTTTTATTGAAAACTGTAGAATTAGTGATGTCTAATGAGCATAAATTATTCTACTTTTGGGACGTGCTAGAAATGCATTGTAAATATATTGAAGGCATCTGTAAGAGGAGTTAGTGGAAACGTATGACCAAAATATACAAAGCACCCAAGTGGGTTACACATTTGACACAAAAAGTCATTAAAAAGTGTAATGTAAAAAAAAAAAGTCATAGGATAGTATGTAGAAAAAAATCATAAAAAAGTAATGTTGAAAAAAAAAAAAAAATAAAAAAGTCATAGTATGTTGAAAAAAAATCATAAAAAAGTAATGTTGAAAAAACTAAAAAAAGTCATAGTATGTTGAAAAAAAATCATAAAAAAGTAATGTTGAAAAAAAGTCAGTATGTTGAAAAAAAATCATAAAAAATATTGTTGAAAAAACAAAAAAAAAAGTTTATAAAAAAAGTCATAGTATGTTGAAAAAAAATCATAAAAAAGTAATGTTGAAAAAACTAAAAAAAGTCATAGTATGTTGAAAAAAAATCATAAAAAAGTAATGTTGAAAAAAAGTCAGTATGTTGAAAAAAAATCATAAAAAAGTAATGTTGAAAAAACTAAAAAAAAGTCATAGTATTTTGAAAAAAAATCATAAAAAATTAATGTTGAAAAAACTAAAAAAAGTCAGTATGTTGAAAAAAAATCATAAAAAGTAATGTTGGAAAAACTAAAAAAAGTCATAGTATGTTGAAAAAAAATCATAAAAAGTAATGTTGGAAAAACTAAAAAAAGTCATAGTATGTTGAAAAAAATCATAAAAAATATTGTTGAAAAAACAAACAAAAGTTTAAAAAAAAGTCAGTATGTTGAAAAAAAATCATAAAAAAGTAATGTTGAAAAAACTAAAAAAAGTCATAGGATGTTGAAAAAAAATCATAAAAAGTAATGTTGGAAAAACTAAAAAAAGTCATAGTATGTTGAAAAAAAATCATAAAAAGGTAATGTTGAAAAAAACTAAAAAAAAGTCAGTATGTTGAAAAAAAATCATAAAAAAGTAATGTTGAAAAAACTAAAAAAAGTCAGTATGTTGAAAAAAATAATAAAAAAGTAATGTTGAAAAAACTAAAAAAAGTTTGAAAAAAAAGTCATAGTATGTTGAAAAAAATCATAAAAAAGTAATGTTAAAAAACTAAAAAAAGTAAAAAAAAAGTCATAGTACGTTGACAAAAAACATAAAAAACTAATGTTAAAAGTAAAAAAAGTAAAAAAAAGTCAGTATGTTGAATGTGTATGTCTAAAAAACTAAAAATGTAATGTAAAAAAAATCAGACATAGGATGATGTTGAATAAAGTTTGAGTTACGAAAAAAAAGAAGAAAAAGGAACACGTCCTTAAACATCTCGATAAAGTCAAAAGTGATTCAGATTCAGGAGACTCGTTCTGGGTCAGCTTTCCCCTAATTTTATTGACATCGGAGGTCAGAGAGAACCGACAAAACACGATCCCCCTGTTTTTTTTGTCTCTCTTTGAGAAAGTGAGCGAGTGTTGAAGTTAACCCACTATGAGCTCTTCTCATTAATCACACAGAAAGCAGAGGAACCAGGGGGAGCTGTCCTACATCTACATGGACACACACACACACACACACACACACACACACACACAGTCCTTAAAATAACTACGACCATCATAAATAAAACCACAAAAAAAAGTGTTTTTAAATAAGGCTGCAGCATTGCTCAACACTTCACAGCTCAATCCTAAAATAAGAAGAGCAGTGGAAGACAGAACAAAGGCTGCAGTGATGAAACAGGACGATGCTCTGTGTGTGTGTGTGTGTGTGTGTGTGTGTTAATGGCCCCCGGAGGATGTGTGCCGTTATTCTGGCTTAATCTGACTTTATGCGATGACAGACAAGGACGGAGGGCAGATATTACGCCAGCTGTGACGACGGCTGGTGTCGAGGACATCCAGCCGAGCCGGTGGTGCAGCTTCAACGTGGGCCTCATTTCACTGGAAACGACACCTCCCTCTCCTCAAACAGCCACCTCAGTGTCTTAATGTTAAAAAGCCACCTGACACGAGCCGGTTTCCTAAATAATTTGGGACGAGAGGCCAGATATTCAGCATGACTAATCAATGTTACAGCGTTACATAAGCAGAGACGTGCGTTGCATATCTCTCCATTAGCTCCAAATTTGGTGATTTCAGCTCGAGAATCGAGACCCAGGAAACGTTGTCAAAATCCAAGCTTAACAGATGAAAAATAGACGAGCCAAAAAAAGGTTATGTTGTCATTTTGAGGGGTTAGTTTCCTTCCAGTCAGTATGTGTGTGTGGAGTATAAATGGAGACCTTTCATTGACATATTTGTTTGAGGAGAACTTAATTCAGACACGAAGAGAAACAGTTGTTGAAGAAAAACAAACCAGGCGAGGGAGATAAACCAGTGCTGAAATAGTATTTTTATTAAATACTTTCAAGATCCAAGTTTGAAGAATAACAAAGCTATGATGAAGACCAACTAACACTCAGACAAACACTTGATAGTCGTCAATTCATGGTTGTATTTCATTGTACATCATGATCATGCAAAAAAACTCCAGCATCCATGTGAAGGCTGGGGGAGAAAGCGCAGCCCAATAGTATATCATTACAACGCAGGGAAAAAACGCTAACATCGAGGGCCTCATACCAAGCTACGGCTCCTGAATCCGTTTTTTTTTTTTTTTTTTGTAATTATGCAGTTTTTTTTCTTCTTCATCTTTTAAAATATTTTTCATGTCACCTATTCAACATTCTGGATGGAGGATATTTCTTATTTCAAAAGATGCAAATATCATATATTAACACTAGGCTCCATCCTTATTCAGGTAGGTACATGGTAGAAATGTGTAACTGAAACATGCATATAACTAGGTCTCCCGCTCCGGTTCAACAGTGTAGGTCACAAAAACCTTCACACCCACAACCAACTCCTTCTCTGGCTTTCAAAACTGCTGTCAACTGAGCAGGCACGATTTTAAAACCACCTAGGGTAGATTACATTAATAAATAATTTAGTCCAATCCATGATCACTCAATTTGTAATTTGTGTTGTCTTTACTTCCTCCCTTTTTTTTTCCTCTTCCCTTTTCTATTTGTTTTTTTTTTTTCCTCTCTCGTTTCCTGTGTGCGAGGGAGAGTGCAGAACTCCAGCTTGGCAGATCGGCAAATTACCAAACGACAAAGTTAACAGCAACAGCGACGACAACGAAAAAACTCAAACCAGTAACACGGGAACAGAGAAACAACAGAGAGAGGTACAAATAAACATCTCAAGAGCAGGGGACTCGTTGTATACCAGGAGGGGGGGAGGGGAGGGTATGGGAGTGTGGGAGGGAGGGGGAGGGGTTTAAGATACGACTGTCGCGGATGGATGGAGACAATTAAGCAGCACAGCAAGGGTGGCACCGTGGTCACACAGCAGTGGTGCAGATATGTTACAAAGCCTAAACACACCACCAGGTGTGTGTGTATATCTGTGTGTGTGTGTGTGTGTGTGTGTGTGTGTGTGTGTATATGATATGAAGAGGCGGCTCACAGCATTGTGGGATCAGGAGTTAAGGACACTATGATGAAAGTCTTCATGTTTAAAAAACTCTTTTTTTTTTTTTTAAACAAAAGGGCTCAAACTATTTTCAACCTGCCATTTTTTAATGTATTTTTTTTTATTCCCCGTCTTTTAAAACAGTCTTATGGCCACGGGACTAAAGCTAGTAGCCCACACGAGTGTCTTTATTCACGTGATCAAGAGCTACCAATATTTTAAGGAAGTACTTTAAGGAGGAGATTTAAAGAAAATTGGAAATTCTAAACTAAATGTGGGGAGAGGGGTGGGGTCACAGAGATCATGGGGTGGTTCCCAGATGCACAGGATGACTGTCTCTTAGATACATGTACATATATTACACTTTTCTACATATATCTATACATACACTGTATTTACACAGTGATTATAAACAAACCAGGCCCTTGCAGAGAGCAGAGAAAAGGAGGATTAAAAGAGGGGATGGTTTGAGAGGGGAGAAAAGAAAAGGAGAGGGCGGGGAGCGATGGATGAGGGAGAGGCGGCGGGCAAACATGCAAAACGCAGACGCCTTTCCCAGCCCGCTCTCTCCCTCCACTGCATACAGACGACAGAACGTGTTAACACGTTAGCTTTAAACTTGCACAATTAAATCCCTCTTTTTAAAAACTCAGCTGCTTTAAAAAGGAGCCTTGAATATAGGATCAGTCAGACAAATCAGACAACAAAGAAAAGAAAGAAAGAAAAAAAAAACAGGCTCCGGTCATTCACAGGAACGCAAAGGGAACAGGACGCTAAAAACACAACAAAAACACAAATCTCAAATCTAACACCCCCCCCCCCTCCCCCCCAATCCCACAACAACACGATTTTCCGTTCGGTCGGAAAAAACAAGCACACAAACGAAAACACATAAACACATAAAAAGCCTAAAGTTCTACACTTTGGTGCTTCATGTTTTTGATATCAAGGTTCGCTCGTCATCAAGTTCTCCGACTGAGCCAACTTGCCTTTTTCCCCCTCCAGAATTCAGATGAGGAAAAAAATCGCCCTACATCCTTAAATCAACGTCCGGGTAACAAACACAACACTTTCTACCCGGTAATCCCTAGAATGCCAAAAAATGTGTCCAAAATCTCAGCTGCTAACCTCACGCTCCCTTCTGTTCATCCCTTATTAGATAGTGAATATAAATGCTTGGTTGGGTTTTGGTGGTTTCTGGTACATCTAGTCATAATTTACACAGCATATTCATAACTCATACTCATAAACTGTCACAAGTTCAACTGTAAATCCTCTCCTCACGCAGGACGTCTCATCTCGCGCGGGCAGAAAAAAGATGGCTGCCATGGGGAGGGATAGAGGGCAAAGACTCGCCCTCCAATCAGGCGCCAGATGCATGCATCATCCCATGGGGGCGGTGTCTTGTGTTCAGCCGGCCCCCAGCAGGTCAAAGGGGGGACAGGATTGGTTGGTATCGTGGAGAGGGATGCGATCTCGCCCGGCCGGGCTCCTGGCACGAGCCAATCCACGCAGAGGACATGCCTCTTAAACACGCTCGCTGAAAAAAACTGCCCCCCAAAACACACACTCCAGTAGACTGGAGGCTCGGGACCACTGGAGGGAGACGGGAGGAAACCAATGTCAATGATGGGTCGGTCAGGGAACAAAAACATCTCAATATTTCACACCGAGATCATGATTTAATCCAAATTCATCTTATTTATACTGGCGCTTCAATTTAAAGCCACAACATGTAGAATTATTTAAAGTTATTACAGCATCTTTGCAGTTATTCTCATAAAAGACGGCTTTATTTGTATAAAGTCAATGTGATGAAGACTAAATCATAGAAATAAAACAGGATGAGAACGGACATTCCTGTTGCCATGGCGACTGTTGGAGCAGCTCACTTCTGTAGTAAGTAAGCCGCTTTATCAAGTCACTTGTGACGATAATTATCAGGATAATGAAAATTCATCATGATAAACTTTTTTTTTTTATATTAAATTAAAAAAAAAAGAAAAAAAGGTGGTTCAGATTTGTTTTTTTCCGTCTCTAATAGCGCTAACATTAGTGGCTAAAAGGATCTCCATTGGTGTGAACCGGTGTGAGTACCTGATCACTGTAGTGGTGCAGCTGGGGCTCCTGAGCAGTGGAAGTGAACGTTCAGCCACTTGCCCTCGCGGCGGTGCCACACCCTGGTCTCCTCCGACTGGCTGGACCGAGGGCGGCCCGTGGTGTCCACAAACTGTGTGAGCCGGATGTAGGCGATGCACGCGGCGTCCTCGCCGATCAGGTGCACGTGCGGGTTGAGCAGAGTGGTGTGCACCGGCTTGCTGTTCTTGCTTAGCACTGGAAAACATAACAGAGACGGCCCGAAAAATGCGTCAAATTGGATTTTGGGGGGGCGTAACATTGTTTTTTTAGGTGCTAGTTTTCTAGATATCAAGTGTTATTAACGTGAAAGGTAGTTATAATAAAATGGATTATTATCACAAAAAGATAAAGACTAAGTAATGTTACGTGGCCAGATTATTTGGACGAATAATAAAAAATTTGAGTGATTCCTCTCTGCCTGCCTGTCTTGTATCATGGACAAAGAGTTGATAATATTGCGTTATATATTCCAGAGATAACTTACTCGGGGAGAAATAAACTACAGGTCAGATATGACGGATACCATTCAAAATCAGCTGTTCAATGAGGCCGCAAAGGTTTAGCCCACATGTTCTAACGCCAGAGGTATGGAGGCTTTCGGAGCTGTTAAATGGAGTGGAGACAAAGTGATGTACTCAGCATTGAAACACATAATTCAAAGTCTGTCATGCATTCATGGCTCAAGCACACCGAGTGCTGGCGCCGTCTTTATGAAGGCTTTTCCACGGGGTATTTAATAGATGTTTGCATTGTTATCGGGATTTAATGAGGGTGGGCCTCGTTACGTGGAGCCTCCATGAAAAACGGTGACGTATGTCGATCAACTATCGGAGCTCAGGTGTAAAACATCCCATCTGCGCCGATTTAATTGGTCGAACTCTGAGATGAAGTATTAAAATCATCAACCGCTTTGAAGGAAAACAGTGGATGAAGAAAATACATGTCAGTAGCGAGCATATAAGCTATCTGCGACCTCACCGTTGCCTCTAAATCCCAGAAACCGGACCTTAAAAATACTTGACGAAATAATTGCTAGCTACAGAATTTCAAATATGAAGGGTTTTGCATTTTGTTGACAATGATTTGAATATATTTGGGTTAAGAGAAGAAAAAAAGCAGCATTTTGAAGAAGTCATTGGCTTTGGCAACTTAGGATCTCATGATTAACAAAAAGTATTTGTCCGATTAATCAGTTCTCTGTAACTGTATCACATTGGTCCATTTCAGATGCTTTTAGGAAATACTGTGTGCACACACACAAGAGGAGACTCACAGTTTTCAAAGTAAAACTTGTGAAAGTCCATGCCCTCCACCAGGTTCCCCAGAGCCTCGGGTTCAAAAGAGGTGAGTCCGGGATCGCAAATCCTCCTGAGAAAGAAACGGTGAGAGAGTTTGAGTGGGTGAGAAGACATTAAGAGACCCGAGAACAGAGAAGCAGAGTTTTGAGAAACAAGGTGCGAAAATAAAACACAACTCTAAGGAATCCTTTCGGGAAAAACATTAGAGATTTAACACAGAAAGCACCAACTCATCCACGGCTTCTCGTTTAAACGGTACTCACGTGTAAGCATCGAAATCCCCGTTGTTGATCGCTTCAATCAGCTGCTCTGTTATCTTGATGATCTCCTGTTTGCGAGCTACAGAAAGAACAAGAGACAGACGGGGGGAGAGAGAGAGAGAGACAGACAGATGGTAAATGGTGAGAAGCCAGTTAGGTGGTGAGACAACAATTACTTAAGTGGTGGTTTTGCTTGATAACATTTCCTCTCATCACTTCCAGCTCCCGCTTTCCCTTCAGGCTCTCATCGTCCGTGGCTACAGCTCGACTCTCCTCTTTAACCTCATCGCTCAGTCCGAAGCTGCTTCCCAACTCATCGCTGTCTGTCGCTCAGCCTCTCACCTTCTGCCCGACACAAAAACTGACTAAACACTAGTCTGTGCTGTGTGAGCACACACACACACACACACACACACACACACACACACACCCCGTCGGCCAAACCAAAACAAAAGATCCTGCTCGTAAACAACACAGCCTCCAAGAACCACTCGCTAGATTTGTCTTGCGCTTTCAAACACATCGACACGATGACATACGTTGACGGGTTTGATCACTGAGACGGCTCTATCTACCGAAAGCTCCAGAAAAATACAGTAAGAAGACTTTGAGTTAAGATTTCTAGAACCGACCGTCAAGCTCAGCTCAGATTTCACTTTCAAGACAAGATTAATTTACATTGTGTGATATTTACAGATGCCTCTGGCCAGGTTTGCTAATAAATCAACCAATACATTAAACAGTCAATATTCTGAGTAACCTTTCCACATGTTACACTCATGATTTAAAACGCTGAGGAAAGCAGGATGGAAGGTCAACAAAAAGCCATCTGAAAAAAGTCAAACAAATCTGGATATTCTACAAAAAACCCATAAAAAAAGACTAAAACCAACAATGAACTAATTCCACCAACGAGGATTCCACAGGGCTCCATGTCCACTCTTAAAAACATCAACAAACATGGGAGCCACCGACTCCATCGAACATCACCGCCACGCTGCCTTAAATACTCACAACACCAAGTGTGTATTTATCTGGGGTTGGAAATAATAAATCCCCCAGAAATGCAATATTTACTCCTATTTCAGTCATGTGTTCCTTTCCTTTCCATGAAGAAGGATCTATAAAGCTGCGACTTCAAGGTTTACATCTTCATCGTTTTGTAGGAAGTCAGAAAGCAATGAGAGCGACTAAAACATTGTTGGTTTAGTCTTGTTAACGGGACCATAAGGAATATATGGAGTAACACCAGTTATTTGACCAAGTGATTGCCTTATTTTGGGTCATTTTCATCTCCACTTGCAGCCAGTATAAATGTGTCCAACCAACTTTCATTGATCCGGTATATTTGCCTAAATTCAAACCTTAAAAACAGGAGAAAATGAGAAGATAAGATTTAACAACCGTCATTTTCCGGAGTTGCAATGTTTTTTTTTTTTGCAACAACGACAGTGAGCAGGCGGGCGAGGAAAGCTGAGGTCAGTTAGTCAAGACTGTGTTCTTACTCTGCTTAGTGTTGCTTATAGCAGCGACAGTGTTGCTCCCTAGTGGAGCGGCAGGCATGGAGGACTGTGAGAGCTCAGAGTCAGGGCAGGAGCTGTTGCCCGTGCTGTTCCATGCCATGCGCTTTACGTCATGCGGCGGAACTGAAACACACAACGGATGGTCAACAAACACGAAAAAAAAAACACATCGGTGGATGACAAGTTGACAGAAACGTACATGTGATTGTCCACACACACACACACACACACACACACATGCACACACAGATCATGCATTAAAAATAAATGACAAAACTGAACAAACACAAAGCTGACACGGGTTAGTGTTGATTAAAATGAGTGCGGCAAACACTAAGAGCGAGTGTGGGTTCGGGGCATGCAGATGGGTGACACGAGGACAGGACGGCAGCTGGAAGCAAGATCAGTACAGCTCTGTGTTGTGTAAGTGTGATGGGGAAGTCATTCATCTGCCTGCTCACGTCAACTCTCCTCTTAATGCACGTATATACATCAACAAAGCCTGGACTGAAGAGCTGCACTAGCCAGCGGACAAAGAGAGGAGCGAAAAAACCCTTTTTGTTAGCTCATGTTGGCATGTTTCAGGACGGTCGGGGTGGGCGGGAGTGGAGGAAGGGACGCGGGAGAGGATGGAAAGAGGAAGAGGAGGGAGGGGGAAGTGATCAGACCGTCCCGCTTTAGTGCAGGTGTGTCTGACGAGAGCAAGAGGTCAAGAGGTGAGAGATTAGCATGAGAGAGAAATGAGGAAGTGCAGAGAAGATTAAAGAACACAGCGGAGGAATAAAGCATCAAAAGTAGGAAGAGGAATGGAGGAGAACACGTGAGCAACGAGGAGGAACCCGATGCTCTGTGGTTCCACTAAAACGTCAGACAGACTGGGAGGCCGGTTTAGGACACACAGCTGCAAGGTAAGCAAGGCTTCCTCACATTAGGAGGACAAAGGGAGAGATGCAGCGATCACCAAAACACACACACACTCACACACACTCACACAGATTTCAGGGTTCCCACAGTGGCCCTGATTAAACTACTTTTTTTGTTATGACTTTCCATAATTAGGTCAAAGTGTCTCTGTGACCTATAAAGTGCTGTTTTTTTGTATTAAAGTTTGTTGTGAGCACTGTGAAGTTAAGTCCAGCTGATGAGGCAGTTCAGGCTCTAAAGAAGTGAGCCCCAAATACATGAATGGATATACACAGCAGGTAGAATGTACTCTTGTGATGCGCCCCAGTTAAAAGAATATTTATGGATTTTTTTTTGGTAGTTTTGGCTTAATGGCAACATTGCACTCACAGTAATTATCATAAAATTCTCACTTTCAGTAATACATCAACAAAGGCGGGGTGTCAGTTCACATTTTAGTGCCAAAGCGGTCCATGGCCTCATTTTACCGCTGCATGAATTTGACACAATGAGATATAAAGATTTTAAATTTAGGGGGAAAAACAGCGGGAATCATTATTGCCAGATATCCTGGGAGAAAAGGTCAGATCGGTGCATCATCAATGTGAACACTAACAGTTTGGCGAGTGCATGTGAAATTATGCCAATAATCCTACAGTAGAAATTCAGTTTGTAAACTGTGAACATCTGGGTAATCATTTTACAGTTTGTTTCTCTTCTAAATATGTTTGGCTGTCCTGTTGTTCAGATGTGGTATAACTAATCCACGTTACCCCTTTCTAGCATTGATCCAGGACCCCGGGGTTTGCTCAAAACCTGTCCGAATGCTCGTGTTTATTGTTTTTAGTGATCCAGATGTTGGCTGTGAACTTGGTGAGTACAATGATATCATTACCAATTAGAAGGATGTGCAACCCTACAAAAATAAAACCGGAGGCATCTTTGAAACACATCAAATCCATATTAATGTTAATCGATGTTCTCTGAGAATATTCTGTACTTCCCTGAACGGGGTATTTCAAATTTAAAACTGAAAACAACCAACAAAATTCCACAAACTCCAAAACCAGTGGGAACCCTCAAAAAAGAAAAGAAAAGAAAAAAAAAGCTTGGTGGATCAGAGTGAGGGGGCTCAAAGATGTAAGACTGCCAGTGACTACAAAAAGCCAGGGTGGGAGTGTGTGTGGGGGGTGGGGGTGGGTGGTTGGGAGGGTGGGGGTGTTAGGTCCTTGCCAGTGGCGACCATATAGCTTCTGGTTGCCATGGATAAACTTACTGGCAGGTGAGCTTTGAGGTGAGGGCAGAAGTGGGGGCATCTCCTCTGTAGCACTGCTCTGACTCAGCGCCGAACTGTCCGCTAGAACACACACACACACACACACACAACACAAACACAAAACGCAGCCAGACACACAATAAATAAACACATACATACACACACACCACAGGCAGACGGTCAAGAGTATGAGAGACATGTCGCATCTCCGCACAACTGCCCTTCACTACAGTCAAATACACACACTTTACTAGATGGGAGAAGAGAAAGAGAGAGTGGATAAGATCAGGAACACTAGACTAACACTGGAGTATCTTTCCTACCTTTCATTTCCTCCTCATCGTTGGTGGCGTTGCTCTCTGTTGATCCCTGAAACGCAAAGAGAATGAACAGAAAGATGCTGGAATTAACAAGGACAGCTTTAAAAAAAAAAGGGCCAGACGGGCCCGAGAGCGGAGCAGCTGGGTGATGCTCTGGCTTTCAGACAAACAAGACACACATCTCACCTTGACTCCATCAGGAGGATTGTGCACCACTGTGCTCTGAGATTCCTGCGACGCAGAACAGCAGAGTTAATCAAACACATCAGATCCCTGAACCGGTGCCTCTCAACTGGATTTAAACTGGGCCTGTTCCTCTACATCAGCCACGGGGTCGTAACCTAACACTACATCTCCCTCATAGTAGCTTAGGTTTGCCCTCCCCACACACACAAGAACACCTAAGACTGGGAGATGAGGGTTCAATATGTTAATTTAGCAACTAACAATTCCTTTAATTATCTATCCTCATGTGAAACGGTTAAATCCATAATCAAGATTGCAGATAATTTTTTTAGTCTGTCAAATGATAAATTAATTGTTTCAGCCCTAGTTTCATCCAATATAATACATAAAACTGGAACACGGTTCTTTGCATCGAACATGTATAATGCATGTGTTTCTGCATACATTTGCCATGCAAAAATCAATAATGCAATATGCTAATTAATATTCTGATATATTTATGTCTGCCATATCGCCTAGGCCTACCCGTGGCCTACTTGGCGGTCCTGCACCACCAGTTGAGAAGCACTACCTTTCCAGGCCAGGCAGTGAATTATGTTACCATACTGGTAGAAGAAGTGACATGTGATGCATGCTGGGAAAACATCTTAAAACCACAACATGCGAGTGCTGGATGAGAGCATGATGACAGAAGTTTGGCAGTATGGTAGGGATGTTAATGGTGGCAAGATACACAGGTTAGATGTTAGGATAGATGGATGGATGGATGGGTGGGTGTTTGGATAGATGGATGGGTGTTTGGATAGATGGTTGGATGTTTGGATAGATGGATGGATGTTTGGATAGATGGTTGGATGTTTGGATAGATGGATGGATGTTTGGATAGATGGATGGATGTTTGGATAGATGGATGGATGTTTGGATAGATGGATGGATGTTTGGATAGATGGTTGGATGTTTGGATAGATGGATGGATGTTTGGATAGATGGTTGGATGTTTGGATAGATGGATGGATGTTTGAATAGATGGATGGATGTTTGGATAGATGGTTGGATGTTTGGATAGATGGATGGATGTTTGGATAGTTGGGTGGATGTTAGAATAGATGGATGGATGTTTGAATAGATGGATGGATGTTTGGATAGATGGTTGGATGTTTGGATAGATGGATGGATGTTTGGATAGATGGTTGGATGTTTGGATAGATGGATGGATGTTTGGATAGATGGATGGATGTTTGGATAGATGGTTGGATGTTTGGATAGATGGATGGATGTTTGGATAGTTGGGTGGATGTTAGAATAGATGGATGGATGTTTGGATAGATGGATGGATGTTTGGATAGATGGATGGATGTTTGGATAGATGGTTGGATGTTTGGATAGATGGTTGGATGTTTGGATAGATGGATGGATGTTTGGATAGATGGTTGGATGTTTGAATAGATGGATGGATGTTAGGATAGATGGTTGGATGTTTGGATAGATGGATGGATGTTAGGATAGATGGTTGGATGTTTGGATAGATGGATGGATGTTAGGATAGTTGGGTGGATGTTAGAATAGATGGATGGATGTTTGGATAGATGGATGGGTGTTTGGATAGATGGTTGGATGTTTGGATAGATGGATGGATGTTAGGATAGATGGATGGATGTTTGGATATATGGTTGGATGTTTGGATAGATGGATGGATGTTAGGATAGATGGTTGGATGTTTGGATAGATGGATGGATGTTTGGATAGATGGATGGATGTTTGGATAGATAGTTGGATGTTTGGATAGATGGTTGGATGTTTGGATAGTTGGGTGGATGTTAGAATAGATGGATGGATGTTAGAATAGATGGATGGATGTTTGAATAGATGGTTGGATGTTAGGATAGATGGATAGATGTTAGGATAGATGGATGGATGTTTGGATAGATGGATGGATGTTTGGATAGATGGATGGATGTTTGGATAGATGGTTGGATGTTTGGATAGATGGTTGGATGTTTGGATAGATGGTTGGATGTTTGGATAGATGGTTGGATGTTTGGATAGATGGTTGGATGTTTGGATAGATGGTTGGATGTTTGGATAGATGGATGGATGTTTGGATAGATGGATGGATGTTTGGATAGATGGATGGATGTTTGGATAGATGGTTGGATGTTTGGATAGTTGGATGGATGTTTGGATAGATGGTTGGATGTTTGGATAGTTGGGTGGATGTTGGATAGATGGTTGGGTGTTTGGATAGATGGTTGGGTGTTTGGATAGATGGTTGGGTGTTTGGATAGATGGTTGGATAGATGGTTGGATGTTAGGATAGATGGTTGGATGTTTGGATAGATGGTTGGATGTTAGGATAGATGGTAGCAAGGCGGTGTCGGCTTTAGTGGGAAAGTTAAGGGATAGCTAATTAAGCATGGGGAAAAGGGAAAATACCACGGAGGCCATTGCAGGATAAGAAAAGATTATACTAAGATATTAGCTAAACGGGGACTCTACAGTTCTCTTTGCTGCCACCTTAAAGACATTATGGTATAAAGTTCATGCTCCTTAGAAATCTAAAGAAAAAGGTGCACATGTGCAGCCTTAGACTCAAGGTAACTATTAGCATTTTTAATCATTTCCAAAAAAAGATTTAAAACCCGTGCACCTTGGGAGTGGGGGTAAAACGGGGAGAGGTGGGGAACTGCCGGGACAGGGGATGTTATGGTGCAACACTACCTGGGTGGTAAGATGAAGGATGACAAGCAGCAACTAATACGATGGAGGGTGAGGCACGACGGGCAACTATGCAACTACGGGGTGGTGGGGGTGGGGTTAAGAGGCGGGAACCGACAGCACGGGCTACTGTACCATCTGGGCGTTGGTTGCCATGTTGGTGTCTTTCAGGGCATTGATGGCGCTCACTATACTGTTCTTACTGTTGTTGGTTGAAGGCTGGGATGAGAACGCAAATACTCAAAGTGAACACATAGGTTTTACACACATACACGCACACACACAGATGCATTAGAATTATACGCCTTTTAGGGAATTGGGCTAATGTTGTTCGAAGCTCCCAGGCTGTTGAGAGCTAACAGGGTAAATGAGAGGGTGAGTGCCACAGAATGGCCTCTAGATCATCCTTTTAACTGCCTCACTAACTCTCTATGCCTCCGCCACTTAACTGCACAGAGAGACCCCTGGGGCAGAGGAGAAAGAGAGGAAGGCAGGAGGAGGAGGGGGGGATGCTTAATAGCAGCAGAGGATGACGGAGACTGCTCGGAAAAGAGAGCAGCAAACTTCTGAGACTAAAGGTGAAAGAATATATAAACCAGCATCCAAAAAAAAAAAAAAAAAAAATAAAGTATAATTATACACAAGAATGTGACTGAAAACTGGAAAAAGCAGAGTTTCTCAAACTTAATATTTGGGATCGAAAAATAGGCCACAGAAGGTTGAGAAACCCTGAGTTATAGAAATAAATCAGAAAATCGAGCCAAAAAAAAACAAAACTATGAGGGAAAAACCTGGAGAAAAAAAAATATAAGCATGAAAAATAAATTTCTCTACATAATAAAAGGAGGAGAAGGTGATCTTGTACGGAAATACAGAAAAAGAACAGAAGGCAAAAACGGGTGGTCAGCTAATCGTGGAGGGACCAGTCACATTGTTGTAGAACAAAAGAGGGCAGAGGTGACGAGACAACCTTACCTTTGCAGAATCGGACTTCTTGTTGAGTAAACTTTTGCATGCTGTAAAAAAAATCCAAAAGAAGAAGAAAAAAAAAAAAAGGATAGAAAGGAAGAAAAACAGTTTTATTACTGACGACAACATCCATACCAATCCATGCAGCTCCTTTTCAGCTTTTATAGAAATCCACAACTTGAGCGCAAACCGGGACTACAATAAATCGCGTATATAAAAACCCCAATAGCTTAGCTTTTATGGCAAATTGTCTAGATTTTCACAAAGAATAACATGCATTTAATACATTTCTTGGGCATTTATTCCCTTGGCTGCACAACCTGCTACACTCTGCAAAACCCATTTGCATCATAATCCATTCATTGCCATCTGGGGAAAAAAAAAAAGAAGAGAAACCTGAGAGCAAAGTAAACTTCCTAAATCCATTTCCTGTCTGTAAGACCCCAGCAGATCTAAAAAGAGTGACGGTCAGACTCAAACTGCCGCCAGGACTGATGCTGATGAGCTAGGTTAATGTAAATCATTGATTTCCTTTAAGGGCCCCAGTCACTTTTCCTCTCAGTCTAAAGCGCTCAACCGTCTGTCGTTTCATTTTCTCCCATTTTCTACCGACACACAGGTTCCAAAAATCTTATCATGTGTTTCTTACCTTCCAATAAGAAATAGGAGAGGGAAGGGGAAGGGGGGTGGGGGGGTGGAGAGAAAGGGCTTAGTATTTCAATACAAGAGAGTGCAGATAAGGGGCACAGCATTTACAGCAGTAAACAATATCAAGTGACAACTCATGCTCATTAATCTTAGCTGTTAATATGCAGCTTCTATCTTGATCTGGCCATGCAGCATCCAAAGACAATAAATAAATACATAAATAAATGTTTTCATTCCTTAACCACCGACAGGAGAGCTGATTTTTCAGAGCACAAACGTCTCCTCTTAATTCGTCTAAATCGTCTACCAAACAGCCATCGGGACGCTAACCGTGACGGTATGGGACGACCACATTCACATGCTCTCTAAATCCGACCTTCGCTTTCTCCTGCTCAAGAGTATGAACGCCAGTGTCACACTGCAGGATGGGTAAAGTCAGGATGACCCCCAGTAGGAGGGCAAACACACCAGCGCGATGACAGGGAAGGACGGATTAGAGAGCATCCAAAGTTGTATTTCCCCGAGAACATTTAACAGGATAGAACCAAACGGGACACCCACATGCAAGGCAAACACCTTTCTAGAAACATACAGGGATGCTTCAAAATGCACATTTCTGTTACATTTTTGTTATGATGCCATTAAAAAAGGCGACATCATGAGCACACTGCCAAGCCATACTCTACAGAGATGTTAACAGTTATAGTAAAATAAATAAATATAAAAAGGACAGGAATTTGCAGTGATGACCGACATCATCAGAGGACCAAAAGAAAAGAAACTGGAGGAATAAAGGGAAGGAGAGCCGAGGAGTCCGATCTTGAATGATGATGTCACACATGAGATTCACAAAAACTTACAATACAGTCAAGTTGGTCCGGTCTCTGTGAGGAAGCCCGTATTCAGAAGGGCTCTATTTGACAATCAAACCACCACAAACACCCCGAGTCTCAGCACACCAATCACACAAAACTGGAGGAAGACACCTTTCTCCACTGAGGTCCCCTTTTAACTATTATTTTATTACCTTTATCTAACCTACACACAGAGCCTAGTTACTTATGGATAGATTTATGTACACCGTAGAGCAGAGAAGATTTTCTCGTCTGAAAAAGACGACGGGAAATCCAATTTGCTCCACGCTGTCAATTTCTAAAGTACTCCATGGAGCCACCATCGGAATCGCCGACCTTTACCACCCGTGCCCACCCAGCAGGATGAGAGCTGAGCCTGATTTTAGTACTTTCAAAAGAAAAAGGAATCCATCGCTCCAACATGGAGAATTAGGTGAATAGACAAACGTTGGTTTTTGTTGCATTCCTTCAAGGAGGCAAAGAGGCTTTATAGAAAGTACTAAAACAGACCTCAGGATGGGGGAGATGAGACGTGGGATGTCTTTAACCTCAAGGGATTCATCAGGAAGGCAGCGCAACGGTGATGGTTTCAACAGTTGGCTTCAGTAGAAGCAGCGAAGGCAGCACTCCCATCCTCCGTCTCAAATCTAAAGCTCTCCCCCAGTTTCTCAACATCCAGCCTTTCCCCTCCCCTCCCCCACCAGACCCAGGTTCGACGATGGCAGCACGCCAACCCAGCTCTTGCCGGCCCCCTGCTTTGTCAGTTCCTTGCCCCAGAAATACATGCCCCTCCTCATCCCCTGCCCCAGTCCGCCCTGTGCCCATCCGTGGGAGAGCACAGGGGAGTATGGGGTCAGCTGGAAGTAAGGATGGAGCTTGCTAGAAGTGACGACATAACTAATTTGGGAGATGAGATGGAGTTTACAAGGTCAAAGCTGAGAGGTGTTGAGGTGTAAATGTAAAAAAAAAAAAAAAAAAGCACTTTGGAGTGCAGGTTGAACTGAATCGATCAGCATTAAGTGATGCTGATGTGAATGACTGTGCTAATAAAATGTGACACCTTTGCATAAAAGCAAAGATGACACACCTATAGAAGCCTAAATGAACAGAATGTGTGAGTATGCATGCATGTGTGTGTGAATGTCAATAGAGATGCTGGCAGAGGCTGCATGCAGGAGTTTATGGGTGGTGATGGGGTCCCACCGTGTACTATGAACCAAAGATGTAAGGTGTATGTGGAAAGGAAGTGGATGGGCGTGTCTCTGGGACGTACCTTCCTGAGCCAGTGAGGCCGTGGAGGAGGCGGCAGCAGCAGAGTTGGTATGCTGCCGGCCCACTATTGAACACAAATGCTACAGTTGGGAGGTGCTATACAAATTAGGCAGCTCTATCTCGCGCTGTTCAATCATGGGCCTAGAAAGCTACAGGGTGTGCTGGCTGCAGCCCAGACGCATCACAAAGTTTGATAGGAATGGGCTGAAGCAAAGAGATGCACCCCTGTGGTTTCCTAGGCCCAGGGTTGAAATCATTAGCCATCGACTGGCCAATTACTTAGAGGCTGAGAAGAAAGCTTCGACGGAAACAAGTCACTTTCTGCTTGAAACACAGAATCTAAGCAGACACCTTGCCCCCAACATAAAACAGATACAAGTCTAGGCTTCCCTCTCTCAAACATGCAAACGTTCCACGGGCAGCAGAAAAGAGACACACACACACACACACACACACACACACACACACACACACACACACACACACACGCAGGGAGAAATACATTAGCATGAACACTGGTACCAACATATAATCTTGTACATGAAGAATATCACAATATTAGCCTGCTTTAATGTTGTAAGGAAGTAAACTCCTGCACACACAGAAACGTATTGTTATTTTGAGGATGAGTGAGTGGGTGAGTGTGTGTGTGCATGTGTGTGTGTGTGTGTGTGTGAAGGGGGGGGTTAAAAGAGGTGCTGAGGACTCTATCCACTCTCCTTCCGCCTCTCCCTCTGCATGTGCAACGTGGGAGGCTGAGGGCGAAGGGCACACCCACCTGAGAAGTTTCTGGACACCAGCATGGTGGTGAGAATGGCTCCCTGGAGGAGAGGAGGAAGCAGGAGAGAGGAGTGAGGGAGGTATAATGAGAGCAAGGAGTGTCGTTTTATTTCAGTTGTTTTTCACAGATCTTATTCATCTCTAATGGGGCAGTAATATTTGCAGCAGTGTCTTCAACACAGTGTTAGTTCTTTGCAGCTAAATCCAGTCAAGGCCGATGTTTTATTAGTTCCATCAACAGTATCCACTTATTGAAAAAAGGGCATCATTAGCTGTAAGTTGCCATATCTCCAGGTCCCATTGCACATTCTTCTATGCAAATTAATTGAAATGATGTGGGGGGAAAAGAACTTGATACAGTAGTTTGCATGTACGCCTGTGAATGCAAACTACAGCAACTGGAGCTCGGTGTCATTTGAAAGTTTTAATATTGCTGTCGATACGATACCCAAGTTTCTCTACCCAAGACAAAACATTATACTTTGAGATCAGGAAAGAAGCCGTGGCCATTTAAATACCTGAATAAAATAATCTAATATTGGTAGACATTTTATTTCAATCAGGAAATAACGGATTGACATTTCATGCTCGACGGTTTTTGATACTAAATGCTAGGACACCAACAAAGCTGACTGAAATATGGTAAAAGAAAGGTTTTACTAATATTAATACTGAAGCAGCATATAATCAAGGGGGTCTAAAAAACAGAAAGGTGGCAAATCAGAGCTTAAGATGATTACCTTAAGTTTTCGGCGAGCGTTGAACTTGCGGAGACATTCGACAGTTTCCTGTCTGTGCATCATGGATGCCACTGTGGAACGGTGCTGCAGGAGGACAAAAACAAACAATTCATCAGTTATTTGAAGGTCATAATACATTCATTCAACAGTCTAACATTGGTCTACTTATGCACAACAATTTGTACAATCCAGACTAATTCAAATTATTCTCTTTGGTGGAATAGTTAGTTGAATACTTACGCAGACCCAAGGGTGTTTGAGGGCCTGCTCTGCAGTAATTCTCTTGGCTGGGTTAATGGTCAACATCTGGTTGATCAGGTTTTTTGCCTCTGGGGTCACTGTGTCCCACTCGGGGGACGGGAACTGGGAAAAAGGGAGAACGGAGGATAGGAATAAAAGGAAAGGAAAAGAAGATACATGTTTCCTGCTGGTTAAAAGCCTGGATGTCCCTGGCTAATCCACACCATCTGGGCACCAAGTCTCAAGTTTATTTGTCAAAATTAGGCAGACATGAGAACAAAAACGCCCAATTCTTTTTGGCTTAACGGGAGACATGCTTTTGTTCCAATTCTTTAAACCATGTCTTAAATCAAGAGTAAAGTCCCTACAAATAGGCAGCCGGAGAATTCCCCAGTCTCTCTGGAAGCTGAATGTGACTCGATTATCCAGAGACTGAGAGAGGAGGATACCCCCTCTCTGTCTATCTCTTACAGTCTCTCTTTCAGACCCAGACCCAGACACACACACACACACACATACACACACCTCTGCAATGCGTCAGGGAGGCCCTGATAGGATCAATAGCTTTGGACCAGCTCTCAATTGGACACTATGAAACATTCAAAAACTGCTTAGCAAACCCCTGCACTGCACCCCTCACAAATATACATCCACAGAGCACACTTACGTCGTATGCCCCGGCTTTGATCTGCTGATAGAGTTTGTGTTGATCTTCATCCCAGAAAGGAGGATACCCCACTAACAAGATATAGAGAATAACACCTGACGGAACACAAAGTGAGGAAAAACGAGTTCAGGCAATGTTATTTATGTAGCACACTAAACTCGTCCTTCAAATAAAAATGCATGCAGCAAAAAGTAACACTGACAATAAGAGTATGGTGAATTAAATACAAGAAAATGCAATTCCTTATTTTCTGAAAGACACTTGACCTAAGGTTTTATTGTTTACCATTTCCAGTTTAAAAAATAACTTAAAGTGGTCTTTTATAAGGCTCACAAATTGGTCAATTTAACTAAAGAACAAACATGTCTAGAGTCTGATGTTTGCCACCACCGGATAGAAACGCTGATTTGCAACAGGTTTTCTTTTGCCCAAAAGCAAACCTTAAGACTCACCGCAAGCCCATATATCCACAGGCTTGCCATAGGGGTCCTTCCTCAGTACTTCAGGGGACAGATAGCCAGGGGTGCCAGCAAACCCTGCCCAGGAAAACCAGAGGACACAATTAAAGGATGCCTTTTATTAAAAAATCTTGATGAAGGTTATGTGAATGGTGCAGATGTTAGTGACTTGTTGGACTTCAAAACAAGACCAGATTATGACGGTCTAGAGTCACACACACAAATGCCCGTTAATCATCCCGGCCCCGCTGGAGAGTCAGCCAAATGCCGGCAGCTCGGCTGTTAGCAAGAAACAATGGCTAAAGCATGAACTGTACAGCGTCTGTGAGTCTCTTTAGCAACGCTTGCACAAATATTCTTTGGCTTTCAAGTGGGCGAAGCAGATGCGTAGCTATGCAGACCTACTGTATGAAAGAGCCTACCTGCAGGGACTCGTATGATTAAACATTGAACAAACAATTCTGCGCTAAACACCCAGATAGAATAACACATCAGGTAATGGCACATTTGATATGTGTGTGTGTGTCACTGTTTGTTTTCCTTACCAAACCAAGCCTGCTGGTCTCCTTGCACTTCAATAGCAAGGCCAAAGTCTGCCAGCTTCACTGCAGCTCCCTTCATCTTACTGGCCAACAACAGGTTTTCAGGCTGAGACAGACACACACACACACACACACATGGTGAAGCAGAATGTATGACAAGAGATCAAGACAGTGAGAGACGGATAGTGACAGGCACTCTTCAGTTAAGCCCTTTCTTAGAAATATTTATATTTGATGTATTCAACCCAGCTCGTGTGGGGGTGCGGTAAAAGGTGTGAGAAAGCGATGGAGAGACGGAGGCTGTAGAGAGGAGGATGAGTGTTTGTGAATCTCCACAACGCCTTATATGGGCATGGGTTCGTAGCCATGGAAACCACTCGGGGAGTCATTTAGGCAGCGCTGCAGACTGCATGCTAAATGGAAAGTGTACTTAGCGAGTGGTGGCGTGTGTGGCAGCGTTCTAAATGGCCGTTGTTTGGGCAGTAGGACATAAATGGCCGCAGTAAAAAGCCCACTCAGGATAAAAGGCCAACAAATCAGACAGGCAGCGCTCGAGGTAATAGCTTTATTCTCCAACACAGCGCTTGCGCGCACACACAGACATGCACACACACAAATATATATATAATCGCCGCCCACACATGTCTAAGACATCCCTTGAGGTTGTTTTTTCCCCCCACACATTGCGGTCTCTGCATGAAAGGTGCAATTCAGCATATTGACATTCACATATTATTATCGCCCCTTCATATAAGGACTATTATCACCACCTTATAGTGGGTTAAGGAGGAAAACTGGAAGTAGCAGAGACGCTTTCTTCCTCTACTCTTTGCATCCCAGCCTATCAACAATTTGGGACAACTCAAGCTCGACCCTCTTCACAACAGTACAACGTGTGCGTTTGTTCATGTGCCGTTTGAGTCCTTGTCTTTTCCTTGCCATAGGTGAGAGACAAACCCGTCCACGTGATCGTGACTCATCATGTGTGCATGTGTGCTCAACGTGAACACACATGCATGCGTGTGCAGACGCACACGAGTCCTGGCTACGGACAGAAAAGCCGACAGATCTGAGAACAGATAAGAGGCTGAAAACCGTCGCTGGGAGAGGCACGCAGGGGAAAAATAAGAGAGAAGCAGAAATGCCGGAGTATAGAGATAGAAATGGAGCAACCGAGAGCCATCTGTGTGTTGCCATGGCCACGAGCAGAGGTGTGTGCGAGTGTGTGGTTGTCACGGCAACGGGCAGCCACTCACCTTGAGGTCTCTGTGCACAATATCATGCTGGTGGATATGATTGACACTCTCCAAGATCTGACTAATGCAATGACTATGGAGAGAGAAAAGAGGAACAGAGAGAAAGATGTGTAAGTCACTGACTTTCATTACAAAAAACAAAAAACAAAAAAAAAACAATACCCAAACTCAAACCGGATTTATCGGTGTGTGTTTATGGTCTGGTTATAAAAGCGATCCATTTCATTAGGATGGAAAACCTGACGTCATTCTTGACTAGAAATGCTGTATATTTAAAATTTAATATTTAGCCTGTGGAGCCGACTTATTGACAGACAATTAACCATTTTGATCATAGTATTTTTTTATTATTTTTTTTAAAGAAAAATGCCTCGTCACAGCTCCTTAATTGTGAGGTTCTCAGGTTTCTATCATTGGAAATGGGATCATTTTGGTTTTTTAAATGTTTTAAATGTGATTGACACTGGACATTTTTACAGACCAAATGATGAAAATAAAAAGTAGATTAATGCATAATAAAAAGAATACTTTTACAACTGTTTTACCTTCATAACAAACATTTACCAAACAATCACTATTATTTTCAAAGACATAATCCAGGTACTGTAGTTTGAACAATCAATATTAAGAAACACGTGGGACACATTACATGAGTTAGTCAATACATTCCTATCTCAGAAGCAATTTTAATAATGGGGCCGTCAATTCAGCCGCTGCTAGTACAATTAATTCTCAATTCTGGCTGGCGAGCATGTTTTCACACTAGCCTAGTGATTATGTTGGCTCATGATTGGTCTTGTAAAATTGTCCTGCAAGCCGGTACCTGACTGCCTTATTACTGTCCTACGCAGTGTGGTGTCAGCCTCCATGATGACACTATTTGAGGCTCGTGTTCATGTCACGTCTCTGGAAAGGGTAATTGGTCAAAGGTCGGGCCTAGCTCGAGAAAGGTTTAATCCACGTGGGTTGGTTTGTGTGCACGCGGTCATGCCTTTCCAAAGCTCCACCCCCCACCCCCCCACATCTGTGCATGAAAAGACAAAGACCCCTAATCCAATTGTACAACAGACTTGATCAGCAGCACACCACACGACCACAAGGAAAAAAGGGAACTCTGAGAAGGAGGAAGTAGCACGGAAGGAGAGAAACCTCACATGTCACAATGTCAACAAAGTGTAAAAAAAAAAAACAGTTAACAAATAATTCCACAGAAGCCAGGGTGACGTCATCCAATGGTTTGTTTCATCCAATTAACAGCATTGACTGTGTAATACATTTGAGAAGCAAGAACAAGCAATTTTGGGGGGTATTTTTGCTTGATAAATGACTTGAGGAATAAATCGATTGTTGATTGTTTCAGTACTAGCGCGATGTAGAGGGAAGGCGGATAGTGACGCATGTGGCGAACAGGGAGACAAGTATATCGATGCACTTGGTGACGGGGAGGGATTTTTGTTTGCAGCAGAGTGCATGTGTGCAATTATGTTCAGAGTAGCTCCATATGAAGTGCTTACCTGGCATCGGCCTCACTGTAGTACTCCCTGGCTACGATGTCTTCAAAAAGCTCTCCTCCTGTCACCCTGGGAGGGAGAGGGGAGGAAAGCAAGAAAAAAAATAAAAAGGGAGACAAGGATGCAAGAGAGAGAAGAAGTCCGTTAGCATCCGCAAACAAAACACGCACGGGTAAAATGTCACTGTGTGTGTGTTCAGAATATACTCACAGGTCAAACACTAGGTAGTGGAAGCCTTCCTCTGAAATGCTGTCATGGAGTCTCACTGCAAGAGAGAGGGCGAGCAGTGAGACAGAGATGTAAAGACAGGAGTTAGACGAAACAAATGACGAACCGCTGCCAACGGACCGAAGGCAGAGCCGGACATGAATGTCAACTATGTGACGTATTGCCTTTATTTCTCACCGGGGTGATGCGACGCATCTAGTGGTTCAGCAATTAACTGCCATTTAATTAAACTCCGATTGTGAACACTGCATGTAGGTGTCATTCAGGTTAAATAATCTTACATTGCATATTCTTTAGGGGTGCCCTAATTGATCAGACGCCGATCATTATCAACCATATTCGGTAAAGAAATATGACGTCCAAGGGGGAGATGGGGAATTGCCAGGAGGAGTGCTAGAACGTTAGCCGTTATCAGCGTATATTTAGCTATTCATATTACTTTGGGTGCATTTTTGCCATTACTTGATAGCAAGAGAGAGGGTGGGCAGTGAGACAGAGATATAAATAGAGTTAGGTAGAAGAAGCTGCTGCAGTGTTTGACTGCTAAACCTCCCCATAAACCACGGCTATGAGAAAATGCAAAAATAGCCGGAGAGAGAAATTAACCAGGACAGAGCTGGAGAAACGATGGTTGCATGTGCCTTAACAAGGGAGGAACTGATCAGACACAAACATCGGGTTGATAATGACTTAAATTGATCGGGTAGATGTTACATGGGGGCAAATGTGTTCAATTGACCTCTATTTCTATACATCCGATTACATGTACGTGAACTACGTCACACCAGTGGATCACAGAGCTGAGGGAGCGAACAACAAACATGTCAGCTGTTTGGAAGCATTTCACAAGTGCATTTTTGCTTTAAATAATAAAAATAATAATAATAATACCGTAGATTTATCGGTCATCCATTATCTACTGTACTATAGTTGATATTTTCTTGAAATATGAGTTTGAATTCATTATATAATTCATTATGTAAAACAGTTGAATGTTCAGAGGTATCGGTTCATTGCCAAACCAACAGGTTGCCAACATCTAAAGAAATTAAATTCATTCTCATTTTGATCTCAAATTCAAACCCTGTGGTTTACAAAACCCATGTGGACTATTTCCTTACCAGAAAAAATGCTATATCGTGATATATGTTATATAAAATGACCTATATTGTGAAAGAAGGCCCTAGCCCTATATGGGGTATTTTGTCATATTGACTTAGTTTTCAGTAGACAAGAAAGCTGATGCAACATTGGATGGGGAGTTGACTTAATAACTGTGGTTATTTGTGGCGGTTCTGGTCCAAGAAGATGATTCTCCATTCTTGATTATGTGTACAAAGCCCTGATTGGCTACCATGGAAAAGACGGCAAAGAGAACACCACAAGGCCTGTGTGAATAACAGAAAAGGGCACATTTCAGATGTGGGCAGAGATTCAGAGGTCTGGGACCAGGCTAGGAAATGTTTTGTTTAGAAAAGAAAGACAATTATATAAAAACATAAGTGCTTGTTACCAGTAATGATTCCTGATTACTGATTGAGATAAGTGAGCGCTTGGGCGAGGACAGAAAAAACAAAAAAAATAAAGTGGTGATTACGGTAATGAGCTCATATTACCACGATACTGCAGTTATGGGGTAACCACCCCAGACCTACTGTCAATATAACAGAACAGCAGCAGGATGACGAAGCAGGATTGAGGCAGCAAGAGCCAGGCATTAGAGGAAAGGCCTGAGATGCAGCTTAGGTTTAGCGTCGAGGAGCCACAGTTGTCGTTATGTAAAACGAATATCAGTTTTATAATAAGATGAAGTAGGATGGCCCTGCAGCAAGAAACAAGAGCGACTGCTCTTTCCTCCTCCTCTCATCTTCTCGCTCTCCCTCCATCTGTCTCATACTCCTCCTGCTTTCGTCTCTCCATCTGTCTCCTTTTTTTGTGCCCTCTTTTGTCCAAAGTTTCAGTGCAGACGATGCCAGAATATGTCAAAAAGAGGAGGAAAGGACGAGAGAGAGAGAGACGGAGATAAAGCTATACAGCGAGGGGAAAGAGAACAGGAAAGGTAGGCGAGGGGTGAATGAGTGCCTGGGGGGTGGACAGAAACTAGGACAAGTGGAAAAGAGAAATAAGACGGAGAGCAGTAGGAAAGGTGTCATTGATTTTGTCATATTCTGCCCTTTAACACCCACCTCTGAAATTTGTGTTGCATTGCTGCAACACAAATTTCCCACAATCAACACATTGTAACAAACGGGCGACGCAGCCGAGGGCAACAAAACCAGAATGTCGAGAAGGCAGAAACAAACATGTCCGACAGAGAAAACGTCTCATCTCGGCAGAGCAGAGCAGAGATCGGTTGTCAGCAATGAGAAGATAACACGCTGTCAGCTCATTCTGTCTGGGCTTACTTATTATGTCTTTAAAGGCAATAGTGGTGATGTCATTGCATACCTGTTGACATCTCTGTTGTCACGACAACTGTACAACTGATTTGAACAAGCTCAAAACTCACAACGGCTAGCAGTCCTGAGCGGTTAGCATCTTGACATCAATGCAAAGTAATGTTGAAAACAAACACAAGCCAATGATAACCACATCAACTAGTGACAATTGAAGAGGTGAACTCCAGTTGTCCTATCCTGCACTGAATCTGATACAAGCAACTACATTCTTATAAAATATTTATTAAATAAAACCAATACAAGATAATACCAGAAATCAGAAATAAAATCAGTCCACAAGCATATGTCCATTCCTCAATGCCAGGATAAAAGTTCAGATTTGGATGATTAGATGTTAAACCCCACAACACGATGTATTTTTTTACACTTAACCTATTTGGGGAAACCCTTTCACAGATATCCAATATAAGCAGAGCATTATCCTAAAATGTATAGCTGCATACCAGTAGCTGTGAGCATGAGCAACAATGCACAGAAACTCACCGATGTTGGGGTGCTTCAGTAGACGGCAGATACGAGCCTCTCTCTCCAGCTTCTGATGGTCTGCGGAAAGAAAAATAAAAGTGAATATCAGGGGATCAGCAGTGTCATTACCTGGTCAAGCAATTGTGTGGCAGGCTGCTCTGGACAACGTGATTGCGAATACTTATTGGTATTAAACTTAAATTTGCCTCACTACTGCGATGTCCATCTTTAATAATGACTTACTGGAGAGCATCATTAACAAACAACAACAAAAAGTTAAACGAAGTGCGTAAATGCGAATATTTTAAAAAGTAATCGGGTTATTTGTGTCACAGATAAAGACTTATTTTGTGTATGCAAAGGCAATATTTTAAGCACGTCGTTAAAGCTGAGTGGCTGCATTCGCCTCTGAAGGGTAATGGTCACAAGGTACATTTAAGAGAAGTCCACTGACCACAGGTACGGCTTTATATAAGGTTATTAAACTGTGAAAATTAATGAGGCCGTGTGCAGTGATTAAAATGAGGGCATAAGTTTGCATGTGTAAGAGAGTGTGTGTGTCTGCATTTGTGATCGCGAGAAGGGGGTTAGTGTGAAGCCAAGTTATAAAACGTTGGAGTGTTTGCGTTTGTGCTGGGAGGGGAAACTAGCAAATACATACACGAGCCGCTCCAAACCAACATCCTTGTTTGAGGATTTTACTGAATCCTGTAGCAGTGTGTGTGCACACGTATGCGTGTTCGTACGAGATGTCGGCGTGTCAACCACATGACGGTTAAAACTCCCGTCACTTTGGGAGCTATGCAGCCGAGGTCAGAGGTGACTTATGGTAACTGCAGTGACGATCCAGTATGACTCAGTGTGTGTGCATGCGAGTGTGTGTGTTACTACTGCGGTGAAGCCAACTCAACCCCAACAGCCATTATAACCACACACACACAGCCTCATGTGCATTTGCATTCCTTTCCCCCTGTGCAGAAACGGCCTCGGATAAAATTCACATGCCGTTGCTGAGCAATCGACGACGTACCTAACTTTTCTTCTACAACTGCATTACAGTACAGGCATGATATAAGAGCAGCATCCCTTTCTGCCACCCCTCTGCATCCTTCTTTGCATGACTTTCTCTTACTTGTTGCCAACTTGGAATAGGTCTGAGGGTGCAGTTTTGCAGCTCTCTAACACGGCGCTACACGCTCGTCTACCTTCCGCTTCCCTGCAGGTATAGATTTCCTTCATCTGGGAGAAAGCGAGTGAATAAGGGAGAGACCTGAACCTCCATCTAATTACACCAGTGACGCAGGACCGAGAGACAGACAGAGACGGAGGGAGGATTACGTGGAACGTCCATTTGCTCGGAGAGGATCACAGCTCCCCTGTGTGCGAGTGTGTTTGTGTATAGCCGTCTACCCTGGTGCAGTGTCACTGCAGCACTCACTAATTCATTCAATCTCCTTATTTGTTGGTGCGAGTGTGTGTGGTAGAAGAAGGCAGGAAAGAGAGGGCTGGAGGGCAATTACTGGCACTTCCTGCTGCTCTCTAATTGGCCATCTGCTTTGCCATGGGGCGGGCCCACAGCCATCTTACATCAGCTGAGCAGGATGGAGAGGGCCTGACACACAAACACACGCCCCTCTGTCTGCCACACATGACAATCTGATTGAAGACTCGAGGATCCAATACAGTTGGTTTCATCCCAACTGTATTGTTTCATGTGATATTTCAAATAACAAATGACACGGTGAGTCATATAAAATGTTTTAGAACAAAAACCCAGGCTTTAATTCTCAATACATCAGTGGTTCAAAGCAGCTATACAAGAACTGTGCCTAAATAAAACGCAGATTTGTAAAATTAGCTAAATCATTTTTGGAAATAAATGGGGGAAAAAGAAAACGATGCAAGATGATTAGGAGTCTGATCAAGCTTAACACGTTTAGGTGGTGCTTATGGCTATACAAATATTAAAATGCAACGTCAACATGCGCATTGGTGCATCCCCAATATTTACACAGAGGGAGGTTTTAAGAAATGGCTGTTCATTATTTGGATGTAGTGACGAAACGGCATTTTGTATCCATTTTAGTCAGCAAAAAGACGAAAAAACATTTTTTTTTTTTTCCAGAGATCCCGACATAATTGCGGAAAGAAGACGCCCCAAAATGCTGCAATCGCACCGTTTATACTGAACGGCATGGCGCCGCGACGATGTCTCCTTTTACACAAGCATCCTGGCATTGCAGAACCAGAGGCACAACGTTGGGCGGTAGTTTGACGTAATAAATAAGTGTCCTAATACCATTAGTTGCTTGTTCTTTTGCTAGTCTTGCACATTTTTGACTCTTCAAGCGCAAGCAAAGTTGCTGTGCATCAAATACAAAATGTTGCATACAATGTCAGCCTCACGCGAGCAACTACTTCTATCTTCGTCTCAATGTTCTGATCTTTTTCTATCCTAGTATTTCTATCCTCTATAACTAGTATTGCACGGTATACTTTAAGTAAAAGTATCACAACACCCTGCTTTTAAAAAACGGTACAATACACCGTCTTATTTGAGGCGATACTTTAAGAGCCGTGTTTATGAGTTGTGTCACTCAGTGTATGCACAGTGGTCATGTTTCTCTTTTATATGGATGCTGCAAGTACAAGTGCTCTTGCTGACCATCCGTTGCTAATCGACTCAGCAGACACAGACTAAGCGAAATATTGCACTCAAGTACCTTAGCCAAGGGTAATGAGTTGCACCTATACTATGAAGGCAATACAATTATAACACGGATGCTACATTGTCTGCACGCAGACAGCAAACCATTTATTGCTCCCACCATGTAAAAAGCAGCGGTGGCGGCTCATTACGGCTTTAATTTTTCCGTTCTTACCTTTCACAATAAAAGCGCTAGACATATAGACTGCATCACTGCTTATGAGAGGGTACTTAAATTCACTCGGAGCATTTTGCTGCGAGGCACAACAAACTTTTTATGAATTAATGCAAACAAGAATAATTGTTTGGTTATGTATTATTCCATTACTTTTCTTGATGGTTTAGGATTTTGCCGGGATATTTTTTCAGCATCCTGTCGTATTAAGGTAATAATTTTGGTATTTTGACAATACTCATCATCATTTTTGTGGCCATATTTCTGCCACCATTGTTAAGGGTTGTAGCTTGGTAACTACTCACAAAGATGATGTCTGCATTTTTTTACCCCATCTGCAAGCTTCTCTAACTGGGAAAAATAGCCACCAGTGAACACAACACTAGATCTATTCAAATCACTGAATAAATTGGAGATTTGAGTGGTGATTCAGGGGTCTGGAACCAGGCTTACGTCAAGGGTGCGACTGATGAATCCCAAAGGTTTGCCGTTATTAATAATAATGAGATACTTTGGATGTGAGCAAGGAACCAAGTGGACTGAGTTGGAAATTCAGGGCATTGATGAGCGATAAATAATTATAGCTAAAACCAACTGAAATCATTTTCATTGGGAGAATCATGCAGCCCCACGACAAAAAATGTTGAGGAAAGGTTTTTGAGTAGTGCATTGTGTCAGTGTCACACACACACACACGCAGCAGACAATGCAGCACCCTTCCACTTTAAAGTCACTTCACTCAACAACAAAATAAAACTGAGCATTTGTTCTGCGCAATGAAACTTGCATCACACCATTGCAACACTGTGTTCACTGCCATGTAAAAACCAATATTATTAGCTGGATTTCCAATAAACACCCCTCTCGTTCTTTGACTCATTTTAATTAATTACACGTGTTACGGTATAAACTAAAACACTACAAACACGACAGCAATGACCCTTGAATCTCTGGAGGTGTACGTTTTTTGTGTGTGAGCGTGAGCACATTGTGTACCTTGCTGCCCACTCGCATCCACCCCCAACTGCCTGTAGGCTGGACTGTCCCACAGCCAAAAGCCTACATCCATCCCTGACATACCGGACTCCCTCACTTACATACTTCCTTCCTCTTTCGTTTCCTTCCTTCCTTTCCCTCCCTGCCTCCCTTTTACCCCTCCCCCCACTCCTCAGATTACTGCAGTGTTTACCAGAGCTTTGAGAGACTTACCCACTGGGCCACGCGTGAGGTCACACTCGCCCCATCGGGCTAAAAAAAACCCACCCAAATCCTACCAGGCAAGCTGCCTGCTCACGCACTGGGTGCCTGTGTGGATGTTGTGTTTTCGTGTGCGTGTAGGTGCGACTTGCATCAGCCAGTCGGCCTACCGCGATTCTTCTGCAAAGAATCACTCTCGTTGCCTCCTTCGCTCACCGCATCGCTGTCTGTCTCATTTCACCTTGCCTCCCTGGAGTGTCGCTGATCACCTTGCGAGATTATATTGTTAAAAATCTCCTTCCTCCTCTCATGGCCGGCTTTCTTCTCCCCTGGCAAACATACACAGGCCTACATTGTACTGCCTGCCTCTGCGAAGAGCTGACAGTTTTCTGCTGAGCCCTTACTTTTCCTTGGTGGGCCATTAACACCAGGAGCTGCCCTATGTGGACACTTGAAGGCATGGATAGAACAATAAGGATATTACAACTCACTCACAGTGAGTGCCTCACAATACAGACATGCTCTATTAGTGTTACTCCCTGCTCACACACACACACACACAAATGCCATCAGACACAGACAACAACAGGGCAAACAGGGAGGCTCCTATGGAATCCGCGGGGTCTTAGTGGTTGATGAGATACATTTAGCATGAGTGGATTAGCCTCGATACAAACCAATCCCCCTTTGCAGAGGGACAAGAGAAAGGCAATGAGTGAGATAGGCTAGTAGAGAAATATAGGCATGGATGTAATGAGAGAGAGTGCAGGAAGGGAGAACAAAGGAAGCCAGGTGTGTGTGAATGTCAGGAAAGAGTGCGGCCTAATTTGTCAGATACCAAAAAAAAAAAAAAGAGGAGAAAGCAATTAAGTATCTCAGTCTGAAGGGGAGCTTCTGACACACTGCCATTAGCTCACGTCATCATTACAACATGGCACGCCACATCAGGCCTGTGCACGTGGGTGTGGATCTAATGCAGCACCGACAAACGACGCAACAGATCAGATATCAGATGTCGGACGAGAAACATATTTCGTATCCCGTCAGTTCTTATCGTTTTATTTCAGTCCTAGTGTCCGTGTGCCCTTTCCACAAGGAGTGTCTTTGAAATTTGGATCAATTCATTGTACAGTGGTTGCCTAATGATACCACAGAGGAGCGATTGAGAGGTATTCAATACCGTGTTTATAAAGAGGGTCATTAAACCATCAAGAGGTTGCAGATAAGAACTCCTCGGAGACACAATGATTGAATAAAAGACTTCCTCTGCCATTGGAATTATGGGACTCATGGTTTATGTGCATACTTTCCAATAAGGCTGGGCAATATGACGCTAAGACGAAAGACGCACGAACGGTAAGCCATAGAAGACAAAGTTGAAATCAATGATCTGCAAGCTGCAATGCATCAAGGAGACCATTATATGCATGGGTTTTACAGTGTTAATATTTTGACATTTTACACTGTTATATTATTTTTTTTTTACAGTTATTTAGCTTAATTTGTAATTTTCTTATTTTCTTATTTTCACTGTCACGTGTTGTTTAAGTGGACAGTATTCACGTGACCTATTGATGATTTTTAAATTGAAAAACTTAGATGGTAAACATCCGTCATCATTACACCTTCTGAGGACTTATTGAGTTGAAACGTTTGGTTACTCATGCTTTAATGAAAGGATTATCAACTCACAATCGGAGAGCCTCAGATCATTTCAGACTGTAAATTAATACCAAGGACTTTCTTCAAAAAAGTAAGATGGACAGCAGTTATTTTTATTTGTAGTTGACTACTTGCCCTATCCTTGAAGCACACTATTTTTATTTTACTTCAACATCACCAACATTGTGTTTCCTGACCGTGTGCAGCACTCTCAAGTTTTTCAACAATGGAATGGTGTACTTTGATTTGGATCAACCACAAACCGACTTTTCCACTTGTTTATTCACCGTTATTAACATACCAGCTACACTTTGCAACATACGTCACAGAGAAAGCGACCGTGCACAGAGTCGGTGTGAGGGTGCATGGTGTTGTCATACCTCTTGCAGACAGCTTCTTAGTGTTGATGATTTTTGCAGCATATTCCTGTCCTGATGACTTCTTTACACACCTACGCACCACTGAAAACGCTCCCCTAAGAAGAAAGAACATAAACAACCAAAAATCAGTTCCATTTCACATGATGTCTCTCTCTCACGCATACGCAATGTGTGACATTTGAATCAGCATCTCGTGTGTGCAGTGGTTTTGTATATGCAACAACCTTTGACACACACACACAGTTTATAATCATAACTATGACAACCTTAGTGTGTGTGTAGAACGTGAACAGGTGGGCATCAATCAAGCAAATCAGCATCAATATAACAAGCCTCTCAAGCGTGAGTGGTGATATCAGCTTAGGTCTTGGATTGTAAATGAATGGCCAAGGTACATTTGCTAATCTTTGACAGTCACACAATGCAATGCAACGTACAGCCCCAGAGGAAATTCAATTTGCAACAGCCAGCACAAAGAATGGGCTGCATCTCATACAACAATGAGCAATATTTAATGCATTCGCCAGGTACCGACGTTCAGTTATAAATAAAAGTAGAAAAGGAAGTGCACAATAAAACAACTCCACTGAGGAGTTTCATATTGACCTAGATGAATGCTCCATATTTTTCACCTGCAAGCTGCTGAGGCGATCGTTCAATTTTGAGCATTATGGATGACTTTCATAGCGTCTATATTACAGCCTGTAGTACCTGCAGTATCTCGCCCTATGCAGTTTTCTTGAAAAGGAGGAAAGCTGCCATGTACCCTCCGGCTGGTATACGGAGGCTTGCTACTTTCTGCTGCACTCTACTCTGCTCTTAGTTTCAATTATTTACCAGTAAATGATAGGTGACAGAAGTACAAGTCAGTGCCTTGACGTTAACAACCTATGACAGAGCAAAATGCATTCACAACCCGGGTGCAGAAACAGAAGCAGGAGGTGAAGCGGTCAGTCTGCAGAAGAATCAGGAGCGGTTAGATCCACTATGGAGGATGTGTAGGTGCGTATGTGCATGTCAGTGCAGTGGCTGTGCAATCAGTGCCATCGATTACCCAATTATTAGACAGAGAGTGGAAATGGCAGCTGGAAATTAAGGCCAGTGCATCTTTATAGGACCCTGTCTCGCCCTGCAGCCGCTGGTTTGGATACATAAGGGAGAAAAAAAAGAAAAAAAAAAGCCTTTGCCGGCCAAGAACAACAGATGCTGCTGCTGCTGTGATGATGATGGTGATGAAACAGAGGAGGCAGTGGCCAGATTTTCTTGTCGTCATCAAAATACCGAGAAAAACACGTCACTGTCTCTTACTCAGTAAACGCCAAATTGCCATTCAAACAGCCCGTGCTTTACGATAACCCCGGTTAAAGAGCCCACAGCGACAACGCGTGTATGATAACGTGATGATCCGGCCAGCTGGTGTTGCGGGAGCGCACATACGAACATAACGCGACAACTAGCCTGGACCGAATAACTTCCTCATTATGGTGATCCAGGGGTACGTAACGTTATTCAACACTGTTACACAAATCATCTGCAGCTGCTCAAAAAAAAAAAAAAAAAAAAAAAAGGAGGAAAAAAAAAAAAAAGTGAGCCGGCCTAGTAAGCTAGCGACCACAGCCTCTGGTCTGTCGTGCCATCACGGAGCTGTCAGACCCGTGGGCCGGTGAAATGTCACAGGGCTCCGTCTCCGACGTCTCTCGGGGCCCCGCTGACGGGTCCAGCAGACCAGAAAATACCGGCTAGCTAACACGGAAGGGCTAACAGCTGTTAATGCGCCAACCTCTGTGCAGCGCATTCATCACCATTAGCGACTGAAAAGACGCAACGCTGCTGTGGGCTAACGGCTAGTTTATCAATATCATGGCATAGCATGGTAGCTCGTTGGCTAATAACTGAACGTTGGTTTTGCGCCGCTCTGCCGTTACTGCGGGAGCAGCTAGCTAGCTAGCCGATAGCAACGGTTATTTAGCCTGACTGCACCACGCCACTGACAGCCTTCCCGTTAATACACACTGACAAAGTATACAGGCACCCAGCGTGACTAATATGTAAGCTATGTTGGCTAGCTATCAGCTGCTAAGTTGGCTAACCAGAAATAATGTGAGGCGAGGTTGCGGGGGTGGGAGGAGGAGGGGGGGGGGGACAAAACGACAAGACAAACACGATTCACACTGTTAACGTTACGACTGTTGCTTACTTCCCGAGCTCCTCGTACAGCTGGTACTCGTCGGTAAACCGGGTAGAAGTAACGGTGGTTGCCATGGTTGAAACCGTGAGCGGGGAGGGGAGCCCGAGCCTTGGGGTACGACGGCGGCTGGCTCTCGTACGGGGTCCGGGAGGAGGGTAGCCTAGCCTCCAACACTGGAGTACCTTTCTGACAGGCAGGCAAGGCTGAAGAGGATAGAGGCAAAGCAAAGACGGAAAGGGAGGGGCTGGGTTAGAGGAGGAGGAGGAGGAGGAGTGATGATGATGATGGTGTGTGTATGCGCGCGCGTGTGTGTTGCGGTGTGTAGTAAAGGGGAGGAATCCTCGCGAGAATAAGCTCGTGCGGCATGAGACTTAAGGCCTCCAGTTCAATGAAGTCACTAAAATGTGGAGAGATGGTGCTGAATGATTTGGCTCATTTAGACTAAATATATATTTGGTGGACGGTAGATCATAATTAGGACACACTCGTGGCGGTGCATTTATGACTGAAAAACAAACAAACAAACAAACAAACAAACAAACAAACAAATAAACATCTTTGACATCCAGTCTCCTGTCTCATCTCATACCTTCAAAAAAGAATGCAGGGAACATCACAGCTGCAGTTCTACTGCACTGGTTGGGATACACCCAACCCTGGGTCACACCTCACTGCAGCAGAGAGGCAAACTATGACACACACACACACACACACACACACACACACACACACACACACACACACACTCCAGAGATCAATATTGATTAATGCAGGTCCTGCTCTGAACATAGGCCTTTCTTTTTTGCCTTTACGTCCCGCGTATGCGCATTAGACAGATACGGATGGGTTGAGGGAACTGCCGTATCAGGTTTCCGCCGACGAGCTTGCACCTATGTTTTTTCCACTGTGTGAGGGCTGTTAGCTTGGCGGTGCTAAAGGATGGTGTCACACGGATCCAGAGTGCCTCACTAAATGTTTAATGTGGCATGAGTGGGAGGCCATCAGAGGACAGGCGGGTGGGGCTGGAGGGAGCCGTAGAGCTTGAGAGGCCCTGTGAGAGCATGTGTGTGTGTGTGTGTGTGTGTGTGGCCGCCTGCTCAGATGTGGAGCAGCAAACAGCACATAGACACCGTCAGTGAAAAAGGAGAGCAAAATGGTGGTTTCACTTGAAAATGTGTGGTTGTCAGCGTGGGAACACAAAGCTGAAAAAGTTCAGATATTATGAGGCCGTATCTGTGAGTGCAGCCAGCTGAATCCGTGATGGGGAGCAGGAAAAGGAGGCCAGCATGTGTGTGTGTGTGTGTGTGTGTGTTTATATGGAAGACAAATGAGCACTGCAACGTAGGCTACTAGCCCTCTCCTGCCCTCCTTTTTCCTGCGTGCTAACCCTGCTGCCTCTCCTCCTCTTCCTCCACCTCCTCAGCCTCCACAGAAGTTATATAATGGTGAACTCCTCAGCCTTTGTTATCTCACACCAACCACACACTACGCCTTGCCTGCTTGATGAGAGACAGAGCAGCAGAGGAGGGAAGAGGAGTGAGAGCGCAGGAGGCCGGGAGAAGAGAAAGTAGGATGGTTTTCAGCAGAAATTGGCACTCGGTGAGGGAAAGAAAGAAAGCCTGAGTGCCATTTTTCATAGTATTATTGTTGTATTGTTACAGTCAGATCTATTGTGTGTCACTCCACTTTCTCTGACTTTACCCCCCACTCTTTACGCCAACTTCCCTCTTGACTGTGCACGAGGATGGCGGCTCTAAATGTTGGCTTTGTGGTGCGACGTTCTCGCACCTCGCAATGTCGACAGAAGCTCAGAGAAATCACCATTTGGAGAAAGCTGATAGACGATCACAGCCACGCTGTTTTTCAGCCACATCCAGGAACTGACTTGAGGCAGGGAGACATCATGCATTGCGCATGTACTCTATCCCGCTTCATGTCCCTCGTCTTTTTTGCACCAGGCCAGTTGAAGCCGCCTCCTCGGAGCTAACGCAGCCCTGCGGCCCGATCTGCAGAGCCGAATGATCACATCACTGTGTGTAGCAGACTCCCATGGCTAACCGGAGCGCTGTTTGTGTCCAGAACAGACTAATTGTGCAATCAAAGCTTCAGTCGCTGCGATACATTTAGGCATGACTTTTTCCCTTTGTTGTGACTAATGAGGGTGAATATGCCATCTGTTACATCACCACAACTGAGAGAGAGTGGACGGGGCCAAGAGCTGAGTCATGACACTGTTCTGCACCACTTCGGAGACGGAGTCTGACTGGGGTGGGGGTTGGGTGGGGGGGTGACTAACATTATTTCCTCCTTCAGTAGATGCTGGCGTGATGCCCCGTAGCAATAAGCTACTGACCTCCAAATGGTCATTTGTTGACGTCCACGTTGGACAGCACTCCGGTGGCGGTGGCGGCGGCGGCGGCGGCGTAGCCGTCTGGGTGAAAAGCAATGCGTCGCTGAGGACACGCCACTGTGCTCAGTCAGCTCTGCCAGGATAAATAAATAATGGTGCGTTTTTTTTGAACATCACAGCGAAAAATCAGAGGTGACATGCACTCCGTCCCTGTTTCTGATGATTAAAGAGCCTAGTCAGCCCAGTTTGGAGTCTCCTCTCAAATCTCATCATGGACATCAGGGGCACTGTTAGAAATTTCTCCCTGAGTCGGGGGCGCTGCAATCATCCCTCCATTCAGAGGTCCCTTTCTTATGTGGGAACAAAACAAAAAGCAATCTTTTTAGCACAAACCCGCGCTTTTGATTGACTCCGAAGCTGCGTATTAACTTTATGATATATTATAAGTGGATGAATGATCACAGAGAGCCAAAACTGTTTCAGTGGACATTTGGGCATGTGAAGAATGTTCTAAGACAGACTCGAAAAAAAGAGTGAAGCTACCCTTTAAACTTGGGAAGCAGCATCATCACAGGCAGGAGCAGGGCCTCAGGCGGTGTTGGGCCATGGCACTGTCCCCTGCTTCGCCCCAACAATAAGCCAGCTTCATCGTCCAATATTGCCATCATAATTTCAACACTGGCACAAGTGTTGTGTAATGTAATGTGATGTAATGTAAGTTATCTACACTAGAGGGCAGCCCAGTGCAGTGCTGATTAAAAGCAGTGAGGAAGGAGGATAATGTTTCATACAAAGATTCCTGTATAATCTATTTTACTAGAGATAATGTTAGGCTTCTTCTTCATTTCTATTGTTGGAAGGTTCCAACAAGGAAACAACAGCCTTGGTCCAAACAAATATTGACATAACCGTCTGCCTTAAAAACTCAGCACGTCCTGTACATGAAGCAGCAGAACAGCACAAATTGCACTTTGCTTCCACCATCTGTTCAACAGGCAAAGATGCAGCGTTTAGAAAACTGGAACTGTAAAATCAGAAACTTAGACGCCATAAAGAAAGCAGTCGTTTACTGCACGGGTTAATTGACCGATCCCTCACTCAACGGGGGGAATTCAAATTTAATTTTTCTCCATCAATTCATTCTGATTGCCATTTGTTTCTTTCACTTTCTCAGCGCTGGCTCTGGTTGGCATCCTGTGAGCTTGCCAAATGTTCAAAATGAGATGAACCACAGTGAAAATGATCCACATCCTACATGTTCTTTTTAATGGATGTGATTTAATGTATTTTCTTAAAGACACGTTTTCTGGGAGTTGTGAATCAATCAGCTTTAAAAATACTGGTATTCAGCATTATTTATTTAGTTATTTTTTGGGACCATTGTTGGATTGTGTGTTTAATGATGAAATCATTGAGGTAATGTGTTTTACAATGTGGTATAATGCTGAAATGGAATAATATTCTGCTTTTATCCATATAAGGCTCTATGGATGGCATGGTCGGCCTTTTGAATATTAAAATATCTCAGCAACTATTGGATGAATACCTAATACATTTGGTACAATGTTGAATTCCTGAAACTTGGTAGATTTTTCTACCTTTTCTACTTAAAAAAAAAGAAAAGAACGGGTAACAAGAATTTACATTCAGATTTTTGATAGCTTTTTTGTTTTTTAATTATTTACAGTTTACAATTCACGCTGTTGGCGGACCTTTTCTGAGTTTATAAATTCACTTTCTCTCTTTCTCACTGTGGAAAATACTTTTGAATTGTAAATGGAGGCACTCTTCCCGACCTGCCTGATCACCATAAACTTTATACTACTACTAACTACTCAGTAAAATGTACATAAATGCTTGATGAATAAACAAGGTGTGTAATAACACCTCTCTGCCTCATTCCTCTAACTGAAAAAAAATATTTAAACTGAAATTAAACATGTAGATGACAGGAATATTGAAAAATAAATGTTTTTTGATTTGATGCCAAATCATTTCCTTTATCATCAATTCCAATAAGGCTGAGCAAAACAGCAAAACACTGAAGTTCATCTTGTAGAAAACGAAACTTTGAAAAGCTGTGGTTTATTCGAGAAACTCTTACTGTATGTAAAAGCCAGAATGTGCAGACAAGAAACCCCAGCTTCCTGTTTTCTTCACCATCACTCAGGAAGGAAGAACGTTTTTTTTAATTCTACATCTGTTCGAATAACTCTGCTTACGAGCAGAAACTGTCGGTGCGTGAATCAGATGGCGAACGCGGTTGTTATTGAAGCAGGTAAGCATTCAATTCACCTTTTAAAATCGGTTGGATTTTAACATTTGCCTTGATTGAAGGTCGTCGTTATTGTGAATCTGAAAGAATGTTTTTAAACGCAGTGTGGACCAGTTATTTGATCCGCTGGAAGTAAACGACAGGAAATGTACGGGGGAAGTCTCGTGTCAAGATAAATCACTGTTGAGGAGTCGCAAATCAACAGAAATCACATCAGGGAGCTGAGAGAGCATGGAGCCAAAGGGTGATGCTGATAAAACATACGAGGTCACCCTAGGTAAGGATGTTCCTATGGCGATGGATGGATTAGACCCAGAAACAGGTTTCCAACCTGTAAATATAAAATTTAACCAAACAGAAACATCTTAAAATATAGATTTAGCAATAATTTGGGATCTAATTTGCTGAAATTGAGTTTTGTGGTTTCTCTTAGAGTCAGTTCCCTCTATTCAGGCCGTGGTTCATCACTTCCAACCCAGCTACGTCGCTCAGAGTGGAAGCAACGTGGTCGCACCCTCCATCATCGGTTCTAGCATTGGCATCTTAAACGTCAGTATCAACTCATCGGGCCAAGGTAGGTGTAGAAGACATGCGAGGAGCTGAAACTGAGGTTTTTGGGCTGTGCTGATCGTTTTCCTCTTTTCCAGGCTCTATCTTTTCAAAAGAAGCACACAACCACGATGCAGCAGACAGCTGTGGTGCTTCGCAGCCCCACAGTGAGTACCGACATATTTAGGAATTTGACAAATCGACAGCTGTGATCCTTCAAAAAAGTGCGAAAACCCCCCGAATAACATTTGAACGCATTTCCTCCTTCAGATGATAAGATTGCAGAATGTCAAAAGAAACTGAAAGATACTCTGAAGAGGAAGTTCAGCCACTTGCTCGAGCAATCAAACAAAATACCGCTCAACGAGATCTACACGGAGCTCTTCATCACCGAGGGAGGAAGCGGTGAAGTCAATAAGGAGCACGAGGTGAGACGGATTGAGACGGCAGCAAGGATTCAAGTGGTCCAGGAGAAATCGATCCACTGCAATCAGCTCTTTGATCCTCTACAGGGACGAAACCAACACGTAAGAACCGTGATCACAAGGGGGGTCGCTGGCATCGGAAAAACCGTATCTACCAATAAATTCTCTCTAGACTGGGCTGAGGGGACAGCAAACGCCAACTTGGCATTTGTATTCCCCCTCTCTTTCCGAGAGCTGAATATGAACAAGAACAAACCCTCCAGCCTAGTGGAACTTCTCGGCGACCTTTTCCCCGAAACAAAAGACACAGGAATCTTCACCAACGGAAAAAACAAAATGCTCTTCATCCTGGATGGTCTGGATGAGAGCCGCATGCCTTTGGACTTCCAAAGAAGCGAAATAGTGTCTGACGTGACGCAGACCACCTCGATTGCGGTGCTTCTGGTCAACCTCATCAGGGGAAGACTGCTTCCATCGGCTCTCGTTTGGATAACATCTCGCCCGGTAGCTTCAAGTCAGATCCCCCCGGAGCACGTTGATTTGGTGGCGGAGGTGCGAGGGTTCAACAACCCCCAGAAAGACGAGTACTTCAGGAGGAAGATCGGCGACGAGCGCTTAGCAGACAGGGTGATCGCGCATGTGAGGTCCCGCAGGAGTCTTCACATCATGTGCCACATACCAGTCTTCTGTTTGATGGCTGTGAGCGTCCTCGAGAAGAAGTTGCAGACGACAGACAGTGAAGACATGCCGAAGACCCTCACCCAAATGTACATACACTTCTTGTCCTTGCACGTGGAGCAAATGAAGAAGAGGTGCGAGTCAAAGGCCGACTGCATGAGAGCTAACCTCATCTCGTTGGGTAGACTGGCCTTCAAAGAGCTGGAGAAGGGCCACCTGATCTTCTACGAGGAAGACCTCAACCTGAATGGTATAAAAGTCTCGCAGGCGTCCATGTTCTCAGGGATCTACACTCAGATCTTCAATGAGGAGCTGACACTGTGCAAGGAGAAGATGTTCTGCTTTGTGCACCTGAGCATCCAGGAATTCTTCGCTGCGTTGTACGTCTACCTCATGTTCAACAACGACAACGTCAACGTGCTGGTCAAGAAGTCGTCCGTGTCGAGGCGCTTCCTGTTCAGGGACTCGTCAGAACTCATCCTCTACAAAGAAGCAGTAGAAAAGGCTCTGCGGTGTGAAAATGGACATTACGACATCTTTCTGCGCTTCCTTTTGGGCCTGTCTCTGGAATCCAGTCAGACTCTGTTGAAAGATCTAGTGACCAGCAGCAGAACAAACAAAAAAACAAGAGCGGAGATCATTAAACACATAAAGGAGAGGATCAGGGAGAGTCCGTCCCCGGAGAGGTGCCTCAATCTCTTCCACTGTCTCAACGAGCTGAACGACCACTCTCTCGTGGAGGAGATTCAGAGCTACCTCAGCTCGGGCAGTCGCGACAAAGCCAAGCTTTCACCGGCCCAGTGGGCCACTCTGGTCTTCGTCCTCCTGACATCAGAAGAGGAGCTGAGTGTGTTTGAACTGAGCCACTACACGAGGTCGGAGGAAGGTCTTCTGAGGCTGCTGCCTGTCGTGAAAACAGCCCGGGTGGCAAAGTAAGTGGATTATTAAAACAGCTGACAGCAGCTCTAAAGTCAGCAATAGTCTGCTTCAGTCCTCAGATTCTTTTTGGCATGAAGGGAAAAAGGGATCCGAGTAACTTGTGGTGTTGTGTACTTGTACTCATGTACGCATTGGTAGCGCAACCAAGATTATTTGCCTGGGTGCAGTTGATGGGGGTTGGGTGTTTCTAGAGAGGGTCTTTCAAGTGCCCATGGCGTGAAGGCCACCGTAGTTCTGCTTGGAATGGGAGGACAATCTTGCTTCTAGATGGCACTAAAACTGAACACTTTTAAGTGTTTGAATAACTTACCTTTTTCTCCTTCTGTTTTTCTTCCTCCTGCAGTCTAAATGCATGCAATCTTACCAAGACTTGCTGTCAAATCCTGGCAAATGGCATCAACTCGTCCCAAGTTAGAGAGTTGGATCTGGGTAACAACGACCTGACAGATGCAGGAATGATCCTGCTTTCTGGCGGACTGAAGGACAGCAAACTGGAGGCGCTCAGGTTAAAACCCAACCCAAAGTCCCCCCCCCCCCCCCCCCCCCCACAACTCAAATACATTTATTACAAGTTCTAATTCTTTGTTTAGACTGAAGAGCTGCAATCTAACAGAGGACAGCTGTGATGCCCTGGCCTCAGTCCTCAGCTCAGCCTCCTGCCAGCTCAAAGTACTGGACCTCTCGGACAATGACTTTCAGGATGTAGGAGTCAAGACGCTCTCTGGTGGACTGGAGAGTCCTCACTGCAAACTGGAAATACTCATGTGAGTGAAATCCCATTCCAGAAGGATTATTTAACAGTACAGTGGTACGGTTGGATGACATCTCCTGGTGTTCTGTTTTGAAGTGTTTCCCTCTGCAGAGTGACAGAGGAAGGCTGCACGTTCCTGGCGTCCGCTTTGAACTCGTCCCGTCTGAGAGAGCTGGACGTGAGCTACAACCACCCGGGAAACTCTGGCCTGCAGCTGCTGTCCTCGCTGCAGGACGACCCACAATGCAGCCTGCAGAAACTGAGGTAGCTTCGTCAGATCCACCACATTGCTTCTAATATGATTGCAACTCGATCACAGTTGCACAAAAAAGATTGCGACAGCCGAACACAGGTGCAAGTAATTCAGCCATCATTCCATTTAGCTGGGTCAGAACCCTGGAAGTGTTCATGCTGGAATGGCTGCGGCACACTAAATAGAATGAGACCATAATTAATGTGATCAACTGCACGTGTTTCCCCTGCTATATTAATGTAGGTGAAGGGTTTTTAACAAGAAAAAAAGAATTGGGAGATCAATATCTCCGCTGCATTGATTTTGGATCTAACCATATTAATGATACAATGCCGTTGTGTTTAAGTGTGGAACAGTGTGGTGAATCCAGGGTCCAGCCAGCTCCAAAGAAATGTGAGTAACCTGCTCTTTTCTACACTCATAAAACCGCATTGAGTCATGTGTAATAATACTGATTGGCATTTTTGATCGGTTTCACCATCAGACGCCAAAAAACTCACCCTGGACCCAAACACAGCACACACTGACCTTTCTCTGTCCGAGGGAAACAGGAAAGCGACGCGCTGGACCAAGCAGCCGTATCCCGATCACCCGGAAAGGTTCGGTTTCTGGAGGCAGGTGTTGTGCAGGGAGGGGCTGACTGGACGCTGCTACTGGGAGACCGAGTGGACTGGGAGAACTTTTGTAGGAGTTACCTACAGAGGGATCAGCAGGAAGGGAGAAGGCCATGACAGCTGGTTAGGCAAAAATGCCTCTTCCTGGGGGATGAACTGCATCAAAGATGGCTACCGGGCCTGGCATAACGGCATGGACACGGCTGTAGCCGTCACGCCCAACTCCAATAAAGTAGGGGTCTATCTGGACTGGTCGGCAGGGAGACTGTCCTTCTTCAGGGTCTCCTGTGAAGAACTGACCCTCCTCCACACATTCCGCACCAGCTTCACTGAGCCCGTCTACCCAGGGTTTCGGCTCGGCTGGGTGGACTCTGTAGTGTACCTGTGCTAGATGGTACCTGGCTGTGTTGTAGTCGAGACCACCTACACCGAGACCAAGTCGCTGTGGAGGATTTCCTCGTTTATTTATTGTAAATAAATCCCTGCAAGTTGATGGATTTCAATTTACAATGAACTGCTGTAATTGTACTCAAACTATTTGCAGTATAAAGACGACTGCACTGTAAATTGCTTATTTTACTTTTTAATTACAGTATTTTGTTGGCTTAATGTAATATTTGAGATGGACTGAGTTCCCCTGAATCCCAAACACAACTCAAACAAGTCAGCTGTATTTGTGGGAAAGCAGAACAAAATCCGATTAACCTGAACTCAAAAAAACAAATCCAACTGCCCGGCTACAAATGTAGAGGAAGTGAAAAAAAAAAAAAGGTTTTGTAATTTTGGAGACACAGGAAAAACTACACACGGCGATACAGACATCACTTTGACAAAATAAACCCCGTCCCTCCGAAAAAAACCCTCATCAGTGTCGACACAAGAAGGCTGAGTCACATTTCCTTTTAACAATCATTTTATTAGCAGTCCCAAGAGGCAATGAAAACAAGAACAAAAAAAAAAACAAGAAAAAAAAAAAAGGTTTTGTAATTTTGGAGACACAGGAAAAACTACACACGGCGATACAGACATCACTTTGACAAAATAAACCCCATCCCTCCGAAAAAAACCCTCATCAGTGTCGACACAAGAAGGCTGAGTCACATTTCCTTTTAACAATCATTTTATTAGCAGTCCCAAGAGGCAATGAAAACAAGAACAAAAAAAAAAACAAGAAAAAAAAAAAAGGAACAGAAATTAATGTTACAGTCAAGACGGTGGACCGATCAGTCAGTGAAGGTAAAAAGACGGAACAGAGGGCTAAACACATACCAAACGAACACAGTCATTGTTTAAAATGAACAGAAAACAAGAAATGAAGAGAGTATAATCTCACGTGTAGTGTGTGTGTGTGTGTTAGCTGATCCCTCTGTTCCTCAGGAGAAATTCACCAGGACCGACCACACATTCGCACAGTCTCTCTCTCTCTCACACACTCACACACACACAAACCAAAAAGCCAGTCAAGGCGTCTTCCTCTCTTCAGTAAAAGCCACGATTTCCCATTTTCAGCATTTTGTGACAGAGAAACCAACCATCAACAAACCACAGTTGTTCAGGCTGGGTCTTTAAAATTGTTATCTTCTATTAATTCTGTACAGATAATATATTTCTCACACACACACACACACACACTGAACACCGCCGGTGTGGAAACAATTCAAAATTTGCAAACATTTAACTCATCCGCCGTCATTCTGTGCTCCGTCTGCTGGAAATTGCTTTATTTATCTTAAATACAATATTGGACATCAGAAGGTCTGATTGATATAAAGTCTGCAGCACTACACGTCGCCAGCAGACAGAAACACCGCTGTGATGGTGAGATCAAAAGTTCACCACCGCCCTTGGTTTCTTCATTGTATTTCGTGTGGGGCGTCTTTTGTCTTCACTGCATAGACGTGGAACTAATGAAAGCTTCCCCCTCGTAACACAATCGTGACGGCAACTTGGAAACGCCCATCTGGTTCATCTTAAAGTTAAATTTGAAGCCGATTTCAACAAATTGGGATAATACCAAATACTGGAAGAACACAGCAGCCATGTGCACCTTTATTTCACATTTCACTCGTGGACACTGGAACCAGATTTCACACTTCTATGTACCTCTGTGGGTAAAAAAAAAACAGATCGCCGGACTCCAGTTTGAGCTGTTAAATCGTGCATTTGAATTTTTGGATTCTCACACCTGGAGACGCCAGGGAGTAAGAATTTGGGCAGTGGGTGACTAATCCCCTCACATCTGGAAACACACACACACACACACACACATTATGAATGATTGAAGCAGCATGGGGAGAGGGTGGGGGGTTGGGTGGGGTACTAAGGCCATGATTAAAGGGGAGAAGAGACAGAAAGAACAGCATTTATTTAACTCCATTTATGTAGATCTCCTTCACTCTATTGGGATTCAATCATATAAAAAGTGTTTGCTATCCGAGGGTCGTTAACGCGCCCAAAACAGCCTTTCAGTGCTAATAATACAGACAGTACACCAACTACAGTCAACATCAGCCATCTCCATCACTCACTCACAATCCGTTGCATACATAATTGTTCACTTGTGTATTTACATTACCCAACCTCGTCAGTTATTTTGCCCCTGCTGTGTTGGAGCAGTCAATTTGAGGCAGAGTAAAGCTCTATTAACATCACACACAATCTCTCTCTCTCTCACACACACACACACACACACACACACACACACACACACACACACACATACAACGAGATCTGCCAGCTGGTCTGTCAGCTGACAGATAGCAAGGAGAGCTTTAGTTTATTAGGTTTTAAAAAAGAAAAAAAAAAAGGTAAAGCGCTTTCTTTCACGAGGAAGGGTACAGGTGGAGGTGGGTGTCTGTAGGCCTAGCTGAGAAGCTGGCGGATCTCCTTGTGCATGTGACACAGGAAGTCCACGTATGACGCTCCTCCGCTGACGCTCTTATCCTCCACCAAGAAGTGCCTGAATATCAGCTCGGCTCGGTCTTCCTGCTTCACCACCATCAGCTGCAGTGGGTGAGAGGGGGAATGCACAGGGGTCGGGGGTCAAACCTTAACATGCAATCAATGATCAAAAACGGATTATTATTATTTTCTGAATAAATAGACCATAAAAAGTCAGAATAGCAAAAAAATTGTCCAGTTTCCCGAAGCTGAAGATGACTTTCAGTCTACAACGTAAAAGAAATGTATATAACAAAGACAAACGTAGTAAATCCTAACATTAAAGTCATAAAGACAGGAAAGAGGTAAGAAAAGACGATGTTTACCTTCATGTATCGTGATCGCTGCGCTCTGAAGGATTCGATGATCTCTCGGAGTCTCTGAGAGAAGGGGTTGTCAAGCAACGGCAGACTGGTCTGAAACAGGAATTATATATTATGTCAGACTTGTTTTGCAACTTCTAAACTCATAAACACAAACAACGATTAGCTGAGGTGAACAAACAACATGGAAGCCGCCTCCTCTCACCAAGTTCGGGTCTATCTGGCTGAAGCTCTGCGTGCCGAAGATGTTGAGCAGCAGCTCCTGCTGAGCGCTGGCGCCGACCCACAGGAAGAGGTGGAGCCCCGTCTCCAGCAGGTAAACGCCGCCTTTGGACAGCCTCTCCTCCGAGTCCCTCACCGCCACCGGCAGCGAGCCGCTCTCCAGCTTCGTCTAAGAGTGAAGGGGAATAAGTGAGTGTTGATCTACCGATCAAACGCCGCATTTAGTCTACAAACGTAAGAGCACAGGTTAAATGGCAGAGATGAACTCTTCATTTCCAGCTTCAGACCAATAACAAAATGAGCCTCATGATGGTGCTTTCCCTCATTCACGTCGTCTACACTAGTGTGTGCAAAGAGTGCAGGTTTTAGCTGACGGCGTCACTATTAGGGGTTCAAACTGTACAGACACAAGCACGGATGTAAGGCTGTTTTCAGGCAAGAAAAACAAGAGATCCTTCTCGCTGATTTGAATGGAGGCTGTGATAACTTTCTAGAGTTGCAGAATGTGGTTTCAAGTGTATCACAAGGGAGTTGGTGTCTGAAACACATTTAAATGTATTTATTTGTGGACATCCTGTAGTCCGTTTTAATGCTGCAGACTTTGCATGAGATAATTACACAGTTTCGCTTTCTAATGTGGTGGAGGATGTTCAAAAATATCATCAAACGAAGACCTCCGTCTTTGTTCTAAGGCTTTTATGTTTAATGAGAGAGCAACAAACAGGCATAATGAAACTACATATCAAATATGACTCTGCAATTTTCTTATACAAACACCGTCGCCAAATACGGCCTGACGGAAACTAGCGAGTAGGCGAAGGGAGGCGAGGAGCCCTTCGTGTCGCCGTGCGGTCTCACCAGTGGCAGCAGGCGGGGGTAGAAGAAGACGTGGCTCTCGGAGACGTCCATGCCGCTGATCAGCTGCCTCAGGTAAGCCCGGTCGTCCAACGAGACGTCGGCTCCCGGCAGCAGCACGTCACTCTTCAGCACGCAGTTCAAATAGACGGGCAGGAGCTTCATGCACTCTGGGAGGATCAGCTAGAAAACACACAGGTAAAGTTTCTCTGTGTTGTCTGTGACACTTTGGTATTTATACACAATATTAAACACAATATGATGTATACTTGAATTGACTGTGGTGCACTGTGGCCTAGTTTCTTCTCCTGTTTCATTGAACTGTGTGTGTTGTGTGATGTGGTGTCTGCTGGGAGTTTTCAGTACCTGACCGGCCGATGAGGGGCTTGCACAGTTTTTTCGGTAGCAGGCCAGAATCTGAGCGCACTGGTTGACCAGAGTGTCTCTCACCGCTTTAGTGTGGTTGCTCAGGAGGCCACGGAAAGCTGCAAGACATAAAAACAATCAAATAAGACATTTATAAACAGCAAGCTACCAAGAACAGCCCCCGCTTTCTACTCTGGGCTCCCTGGAGCGGCTGGGGTTTCGTTTCTCCGCTCACAACTCATTCAGACTTTTCACAGAACGTATTCCGGCTGTGTGAGCTGGCCCTCACCGTATTTGGAGAAGAAGTTGATGATTGTGTCGGTCTCACAGTTGCGGTAGAGGTCTGCCAGTTGTGAGCAGCAGTTGACCGCCAAGTTGTGGACGCGGAGGCGCCTTTGGCCGCTGCAGCTGGTGTACAGGACGGCGCACTGCAGGGAAACAATCAAGACGTGCATTTCAACCAAATGAACATCAACTCAAAAATCCCTTTGCCCTCCACATCTTGCTTCTCGTCGTTGTGGCTGTCTGATGCAAACTTAAATATATATTTCATGCCAGATAAACAGCCTGATTGATTTGGTGTCAGAGTAGGTGGATCCAACCAACCGTGGCACCTTGTAGGACATGAAAACCAGCGGTAATCTGACTCACTAGTGTTTGAAAGTACCAGAAGCTAAGGCTACCCTAAAATGGTCGATTTGGAAAAAAACAAATAAAATGTGTTCTCTTCTCTTCGTTGCACACCTGCATGAGCGCCCCCGTCTCCTCGCTGAGCTTGTCGTCGTGTTTGAACTCGACAGTGATTGCCTTGTCGCAGTCCAGTCCTGCTAGCTCCACATCTGTGGTGTTACTCATGAAGAAGGAGCCGAAGAAGTCCGTCGCCCGGATACCTGAGGGGATGGGCAGGCGGGAGACAGTTGTCACACATCTCTCGCTCTGACCAGTCTTTATTTTGTTGATGTTTTCAAGGTGGGGTGGGGGCTCACCTGTGCTGGTTCGCACCCTCATGACGGCATCAAAGCCTATTAGTTTCTGAACATCTCGTCTGAGGTCGTTCAAGAATCGCTCCCTGTCCGACTGAGCCTGAGATAAAGAAAACACACCGGCTGTTATATCCTGCAAACAGAGCAGAAAACACTGAAAACTGAATGAGGAAAAGAGGGACAGCTCACCTGGAAGTAGGTGTATTTGTAGACAGAACCTCCAGTGGAGACAGGAACCACCCCCAACGTGGCAACGTCCACATACTGGTTGGGGAAGAGGAAGAGATCCACACAACAGCCCTGCGCTACACACTCCTTAGCCAGGGTGTTGTAGAAACCCACCTGGGGCTGAAACAGAGACTGAGGAAGACGGGAGAGGATGGAGAGTCAGCCAGGACGTCTTATAAAACAACGAATGTAACACCTTTTTATTGTGAGATATGTATTTGCACACTACGTTGCCGTTTACCTTCTCCTTATCGGTCCCAATCAGCTTCTTGTCTTCTCTGTTCTTAAGTTTTCCAGGAGCTTCTGCGATGGGCAGAGAGGTGTGGAACACAAACAGCTTCCCCGAGCAGTCAGCAGCCTGAAAAAACGGCAACATGCAAATGATCAGGCATGTCACCGGACCGGGAAACATTTCCCAGGCTTATAATGGAAATGGTAATATGTGGTTACCTTGAGTGCCTCCAGTCCTGCTTGAATAACAGGCCCGAAGACTGTCTCCGTCTCCCTGGTGTCTGCAAACATCTCCGGGATCTGGTCCAGCAAACTGGAAAACACAAAGAATATCCCGATCCATTTGTCTGTCCGTTCTGCATCTCATGTATTTTTTGTTTGTGTGTCCATGCATGTTTTTATTTCTCTTCTCCCCACCTCTCAATAACAAGCCGACTCTCTTTCACGTTGACCAGGAAGCCGTCGAGCAGGGGGACAAACATGTCCGATATATCGGACACTACCAACATTTGCGGCTGGGCCAGACTGGACTTGACGTTGTAGAAGTGCAAAACCTTGTTGTAGGTGACAAAACCCACCCGCACCACAGACTCCATTTCTGGGTTCTCCCTGGATGCAGAAGCAGAGGACGAGAAGGGAGAAAGGTCAAGTCTGCAGTTCCTGACACCAGTTGAAAAGCAGCGTATTAACGTTTTTTTTTTACATTTTTAGAAAATATCACTTCTTCTTTTAAATCGGATTCTCTTTGCTTCCTCACTTCATTATTTTTCTTCCTATTCTTCCCTTCATAGCATTTTATCATCAGTCACTTCTTTACATTCCCCTTTCCTTCTGACCATCCCCAGTGCCTCTATGTGTTTGAGTACCTGGGCAGGTAGTCTAGGAGGTTCTTGAGTTCCTCGCAGACAATGTTGACCATGCCGCTCTTCACAGCATTGTAGGACACGTCGATGAGGAAGATGAAGGCTGGAGGCTGAGGAATCTTGTTGTTCTGTTGGAGACAAAGTCATGTGTAAATAAAACACACACAATTCACACCTGCAGAATTTTATCATTTGCAGACGCTGATGAAATAAAATGGAGACAAAACAATTTCAGTGAGACTCAATTGAGACAGCAGCCTACAGGCTTAGCTTTATTAGTTCACTGGATAATAACTTAATAAGTTAATTGTTTTTGTAGATCGTTATTGATGGCAGATCCCCGAGGGGATCTTTGGATAAACAATCTGCTGCGGACTCTATTGGAATACAGATCGTGGTTGATTAATCCAAGACTTGCCTTACAGTAGTCCACAGTGGCCAGGAACTCGTAGCTCCCCAGCGAAAGCTCCGGCCTGTCATAGCAGTCCACCCTCTTACCAGTGTGGTCCAGATGCTGGAAGTAATGTGGAGGCACTGTGGGGGAAAGAGGTGGGAACATCAGTACGGTTGTTTTAAGTAAAAAAACACTTAAAACACAAAGGTTTTAATCCATGAATGCAGACAGAAACTCACCCTCTGTGACGCAGCTGCAAAAGCCACACTGGAAGCGACGGCCTCCCTCTATGAACTGCATGTATGGACACATGTAGGCCTTGCAACGGTTGCAGCGGATTGGACCACCCTCGCCGTGGTCCACCAGGTATGGAGGCGTCTGACAAGAGATGCAATTAGTATTACGCAACAATTAGAATATCCAAGAACAACAGACTTAATTCATACAATTTAGCTGCATCTTAAACCCTAACACAGACAGTAATGTAATATTCACACCCCGTTTAATATTAAGTGATGAAAAATAGTCCAAATGGATATTGGTTCGCCATGGGGTGAATGCATGAAACAAGGTCATGTAGCCACTCCCACCTTTTTGATTTTGAGACAGATTATCCCAACCACATGACAGGCATTCTGCCTTAAATACTACATGTCAGGCAATGCCATGAAAATTAATCCTTTTTTTAAATCGGGAAAAGGATTCAAACGGTTATGAAAACCTCAGCAGAAAGACAAAACTGTACTGTGGAACAGAAAGTAGAGATGGAAGGCAAAAGAAGATTCAGATTAACACAACTATGTAGTTAAACACTTCCCTCTATAATTCACCACAACTAAAGGGGAATGTATTCATTGGACCAATGGTCCAAAGTCAAAGGATATTTAATATGCATGAAAAATGACTACATGGTTTAATCAAATAATAAAATAGTATCTTGTTGTTGCAGATCTAAGCTCAGCCAACAACTTTACGGATAATATGCTCACATAGAGCTCATTTGACTTAACTTATTCCAGCATTTTTCAACCAAATGCTACATATTTCACATCTTTAGAATAACAGAGTGCAGAAAAAGAGCTCCCCAGTCTCCGATGCAGGAGACTGGGGAGAGAAAGGAAAGAGGAGGGGGCGTTGCTCACCTCATCTGGCGGCAGCGTGGCGAGGGGCTTTATGACGGCGGCCAGAGGCACCTGAGACTGCTTGGCCATATCGGCTGTGCAAGGCATATTGTAGGCCGTACAGCGAACAAACCTGGGACTGGCGTTCCCTAAACACAGACACAGATTCTCCATTAACATCACGATCCTTACACGGTCCATGGAGCTTCCAATCAGTCTCGTATATAAGGTTTCTTTGCACCGCCATGATTTTTCCGTTAGCGGTTTATCATGAATATATTTAAAATGCTTCAAAAGAAAATCGGTGCATCTCTCTAAAAAAAAAAAAAGGTAACAAGTTTAATTTCCTGCAACCTTTCGGACGATGTGAGTGAGAAGCTGCCAGATGTGAATGTGTTCACAGGAAGTAGAACCTACCTTGGTCTTTGACCTGGAAGTTGGTGGTGACCAGCGGTGGGGCCTGACCTCTGACCCCTGTGGTGAATGGCTCAGTGCTCTTAGCCTTGTCATCCTCTATTACCTGGATCTAAAAAGGGAGGGAAGGGTACAACATCTATAATCCACGCCGCTAACAGCATAAATACACACAAATACACACATGTTCCCACAAAGTCTAAAAGAGGAAAATTCAACACACATGCAGGAGATGACTTTCACACAACCCCTACACGCGCACATTTGCTACTAAAACACACACACTGAAAACCCATCAACCTCTGTGGATAAAAGGAAATCACAGTCGAGTCAAGATTAAGGTGACATCTCCTGGAAAAGGTGCAGGATTTATCAAGGCATGCCATTAATGCAAGGAATCGAGGGTAAGTCGAAACAGGCCAGCATGCAGGGCACGGAGAGGAGGTTTTTGGAAGCGGCGGCTGTCTGAGCCTGATGCTGGCAAACTATAATCACTATAATCACATCCTCAAGTTATCAAAACTAAGCCAAGCGGCCTCAAAGTCCTGATCAAACAGAATCAGTGAGATGGGAGGTAGCAGGAATGACCTACACATGTTTTCATACGACGATGGGTTGTGTTTTTAAGATTACAAGTGTTCCGATAAAGGCCACAATAATGTGACTTTTATTCAAAGACAGGAATTTGATTCTTAAAGGAATAGTTTGCCATTTTGCTTAAGAGGAATAACCCCCTGTAAAAGCCTGATTTGTTGTTTTTACACTTAAACGGATTAAACTAACGAGACACAACATGTAAATTAGTAAGCTTTAGAGGTGTTAGCCGGTAGACGGATACATTCTGACAGAGCCAGGCCATTTATGCTAAGCTTATTTAGCTGGTCGCTGCTTCATATTTTAGCGCACAGACAAACACACGTCTCAGCTTACTCTCAGCATGAAAGCAAATAAGCATTTCCCCCCAAATTCTATTCCTTTAAACAATACCATTAACTCTGGTGTTTCATTTACTTTTATTTGGGCATAAATGCTGGAATATATTAGATGCCAAAATGTGATCTGTGATACAGCATCGGTGTGTATTTCCACTCCTATTGGATAGGAATGATTCTGGTAAAACAGAACACACAACGTATGTCCAAAAGGAGCCCATCTTTGACATTGTGACTATCATCGAATTTGAGGGGTATGAAGGGCAAAAAAAAAAAAGGAGTTGTGGGAAGCTTTGGTTTAGTGCAAGCGGGCAGAGAGGACAGGATGAAGCAGAGGAAAAGGCAGGCACACAGGAAACTTACTGGGCTGGGAATAGCGTCTGGATCTATTCTATGTCTTGATTTCTGCACAGCCGGCATGTCAGACGCTTGCTTTACATTCAAAAGTTTGTCCAGCAAATTGTGCAAAACAGGACAAAATAAATGAATACAAGGAGTGAAATATATATATAAAAAAAGGAGTGTGAGAACAGAACACTCAGCAAGACTATGCTGAGTAGCAGGCAGCATAGTTGTTAATTCAGACAGAAACTGATCAGTAGTATTGATTATAGATTAGTGGTATTGTAGGCGATGACAATCAAGCGCAAGTAGATGTAGAATAACATACCAGTAGCCTGTTTGACATATGCTAAGCAGCTCTAAATGTAAAGACAGCAACGGAGGGTTGCAATGTTAAAATATGACTGTGACCCCCATGTCTAGACTGCAAACAGCACTTCAGCGTTGCTTTCGCGTGAAGAAGGAGGAGTTAACAAATGTATGTTCTTTTTCAACTTTTCTCATTTTTTTCAATGGCCTAGATGGCAGCATTACAAACAGCATTATGACAATAAATACACAAGATGAGCAGGCCATGAAAAAGTATCCCACACTGCACAAGAGAGCATAGAGATCACTACTACAGAATTCTTATGAGCGATTGCTTTATGATTTTGTCTTAAACAGTAGATGCTAAATGCCTGGGGCCGTAGCAATTCTAGTTAAATTCTTAAGGTGCGTTCACACCAGATGCAAAGTGATTTTTCCTGTTTCACGCTACTCGTGCAAGTTTGACCGCAGGAAATAACCACTATTGCTGCTTTGTACATGTTGTACAAGTCAGATACGCCGGGTTATCATGGGGTTTCTTGTCTAGAGGAGCTTGGTGAATTTCATTGAGCTGCATTCACTGCGAGTAGTATGCCACAAGGCGGTTAGTTTACTACAGCGTTAAACAATTTTGTTGCGATTTAAATGAAATAAACGGATAAAGAGGACGCCGAAATAACTACACCATGACGAAGATTAGTAAAGGGTCCAAAGTCATGGTTTGTAAGGTCTCTCTGCCAGAGGATAAGCAAAGAATTTATAAAATGCTTGTTTTCTATGCTAACAACTTAGCTGCTACATCAACACTTAAAATAATGTCATATAGGCATAAAAACCTTGTTGTTTGTATCATAGACAGATGGTTCATAAACATAATTTAAGTGAAAAGCTGTTAGGAGTAGGCACTTTGATAAAGCTTTTAGAGTTCCTCAAACAGAGGAGAAACTGGTGGGAAGACAAAGACGTAGGAGAAATAGTCTCCAAAACGCTGAATGAGTGAGTTAATGAAAGGCTGCAGTTAGATCGTGCAGAGATAATATTCGTGGTCAATCTCATTCAAGATGTGCTTACATCGCCCACCCAACGCTATAACGCCAGAAATTAAAAGTGCTCACAACACTAAGATATTTGGAAACTAGAAAAATGCAAGTGTTCGCTGGTTTGTAGAGTTACGTACAGACCAATGCTGCTACGTATATAGACTGAACAGCAATCACAGGAACAGAATTTAATATAACTGTTAGAAAATAACTACAGCAACCATCAGCAGTTGAATCATCTATTGACATTAACAATTCATTAGGTACACGTACATCTGTACAATGTAATGCAATTCAATACAACAGCTCAGTTTGCATGATGGAGTGGAATATATAAATATAAATGTCACTTTTAAACTAAATCTGGCAATTTCAAAGTCACCTTTTTTCACTAATATATTCTTTTTTTTTTTTTTTTTAGAGAAGTACACAAGAGTGTGTTTGCATCTGCTCACCGGGCTAGGAATGGCATCTGGGTCAAGTCTTTTCTGTGCTGTGGGAGCAGGAGCCGGTGCTGGTGCAGGGGCTCCATAATTTGGTTGCCCGGGATAAGGGCCTGCATAGCCAGGCTGAGGGCCTCTCACCTGCCCAAACGCACCTGAAAAGAACAGACAAATAGCTTAATGATGGAGAAAACAAAACAAATCTATATCTGGCTTCCACTCAGTGGCGGTCTCCTCACCATTCTGCTGAGGAGGGTATCCTCCCTGCATGCCAGGCTGAGAGGGGGGCTGCTGCATGGGCCCAGGGGGGCCTGGTGGGCCCTGTGGTCCTGGAGGCATGTGGTTGCTCTGGGCCATGGAAGTGGGAGGCATCTGAACTCTGGGAGGAGGGGGACCTGAGTGGTATGGGGGTGGATGGGATGGAGGAGGCTGCTGTTGGGGTGGCATGGGGCCAGGGTACTGGCCAGGGGGCATTGCGTTTGGAGGAGGACCAGGAGGAGGAAAAGACCCAGGTTGAGAGGAAGGAGCGGGCGCTCTAGGTGGAAAAGAGCCCTGGGCAGGGGGAGGCGGGCCGGAGACGAAGGCAGGATGACTGACAGGTGGAGGTGCTGAAGAGAAGGGGGGCTGGGCTGGAGGGAAGGACTGCTGTGGCTGGGATGCTGGGGGAACAGGAGCTTGACTGGGGGGAGGCGCGGGACCCGAGTAGGAGGAGGGAGGAAAGGTTTGCTGAGAGGAAGGAGGTGGCGGCGCAGCAGAGGTGAACTGCTGTTGAGAGGTAGGGGGAAGAGAAGAGGTGAACGGCTGCTGAGAAGGAGGTGGTGGGCCTCCGTAGTATTGCTGAGAAGCTGCAGGGCCACTGGGAGGCGATGGTTGGGTCGGTGCAGAGGACGCGGGGGGAGGGGTTTGGGTGTAAGCGAGTGGAGGTGCGGCTGAGTAGGCAGTATTGACAGGAGGCTGGGAGCTGTGAGGGGGAGCTGAGGAAAGAGCGACAGACAGTGTTATTACCTCCAGGTGATACAAGCATCTACAATACTTTCATTTAAATCTTTGTTACAATCCAGGTATAAATCCAAATGTACCATATCCTGGCCCCGCAGGGGTTGGTGGTCCAGAGGTGATCTGCATCCCAGTCATCTGGTTGGTGACCTGCTGCATTGAGGGTTGTGGCGCGTAATGTTGGGGATAGGAGGGTTGTGGCCCTGCCAGGTTCACAGCTCCGTGGTTGTATGGCTGAGACGCAGGAGGCCTGGAAGCGCATTAATCTTTCAGCGTGTACTTGCACTTGAGTAACTGGGTTACAGTCGGTTTTCTACAGTGAGCTGCTTAAACATCAAGTAAATGAGAAACCTGGTTTCTGTAATCAGGGTGGGGGATTAGAGAAACAGATTTCTCCTGGGGAAGGGTGATTTCTTGCCCATGGTGTTTTAACATTTGCACGACAAAATAGCAGCAGAACTAACTGAAAGTGAGTGAACTGAAAACACAAAGTGGCCTCTAGGAGTCTTAAGAAAAAAAAAAATAATAGCCACAGCTGAGCATTTGTAACATTCAGAAGCACTTTGAGGGAAGCCCCTGCTCTGAATACCTGCCCTCTCACTCCGCTTCAACACACACAACACAAAAATAATCCAGACGGACTAATCTTCCATCTCTAACACGGTTAAAATGAGAAAGCAATGTTTCACAAATACTGCTGGGTGCAGAGGAAATATCTGATTATGACCTGCTGCAAGCACCCAATGCAGTAACCAGATTACTACTAAAAGTACTGATTAAAATGAAATACTACCTTTGCAGTAGCTAAAGTACCAGCACATAAAGAAGAGTGTTTCAAACAGGAGCAATTACTGTCTTTTACTATTCACAGTTTTGTAACACACATATTTTAATCATTTGCTTTGGTTGGTTTGGGGTCCACTTTCACTCTAAACTAACAGAACGACAGCCGTCTAGGAGGAGCATGAAGCTGCGAGGTTTCAGGACAGTCTTGGTGCAGCTATCTGATGTGTTTAAGTGGGTTCTGTAATCTGCTTGAATGAGCTGAATTTGTGAAGTGAAACCTGCAGAGTTGAAGAACCTGCTACAAGTGAACCTCAAGTAGGCAATGAAACGTTTGAGCACATGCAAATGTCACCCTAGTCTGCATTAAACACACAAGTTGTTTAATTAGATGTGTGGGTACAATATCCTTTAAAATGAGCCATGTTCATACACCTCAGGCCTCAACACAGACAGGGAAATAACAACCAATCAGCATGTAATTACCTGGGTGGCGCCTGTGTCATAGGTGGGGGTCCATTCTGCATGTTCCCTTGACCTTGACTGTACTGGTTATATGGTTGAGATGCAGAGACTGGAGGGACTCCAGAGGTGGGAAGACCCCTGACAGGACCTGAAATGCAGGAACAAAATATTATTCACACACCTGCAAAAAGCATAATCACCCCTGCAACAAATAATCCTAAATATTTCTAATAATAAAGATTAGCACAGCAAGCTAAACACGGCTATAGGCCACTCTGGCGCCCAAAAACATTTTTAGAACGAAGGGGTTACATTGCCAGATCTTGCCTCTGGGGTAAGGAGCATAGACTACATACTGAAAGCAGGCTGGGATTGTGATGAAGGTTGAAAATAAACACCAGAGAGATCATTTTAGGATGTAAAAATATAGCTAAGCAAATGTCACTCTGTCGACTTAGCTTTGTGTATGTACCGTTTTAAAAATTGCAGTCATGAGAAACTGTCAGCCTAGTAGTTTGCTAATACAAAACGATGTCCATACAGAGGGAAAAAAACCCATAATAAAGCACTCGACCTTCCCTATGTACACTGAAATAACAACAATGTGTGTAAAAATTCAATGTGATCTAACCTGAAACATCTATGGCACATGATAAAAGCATAGCTGACATTTCTATGTAATAAAACGGTTAGTAACTGGTTGGCTGATATGCTTTCACTGGCATTAGGGGTATTCTACTGTACATTATGAAAAGACCATGGCAAAAAGAATAATGCCCATAGGTACAGAGAGGATTCGAGGATTGCAGAGCACGTGGAGAGTGAAATGAATGAGTAAGAAGAAGAGAGGAGGAAGTTACCTAAGTCGAGAGGAGAGGAGAGGTCAGAGACTGGGTTGGCTGCCACAGCCTTAGAGGGAAAGCTTGTGAAAGGAGAATAACCTGAAATACAAGAAAAGAGGGAAATACGTGGAGATGTAGGGGAAAGCTTCAGGCAATGCGAAGATTCAGATTAGTATGCAAAAGGCACAGTGCTGTTCACGCACATACGTGAACAATGCGGTGGCGAGGAAGCAGGTAGGGAGGACGTTCCAAGGTTAAGATTGCATGAAGAGCATACAGCTGACCTGGTGTCTCCCCCTCTCAACTCACTCACACACAAACGTGTTCAGAAGCAGGACTTTACCTTGTGGTGGAGCCCCTGGCTGGTAGGCTGAAGCGGGGCCGTTGTAGGGTGCGTAGGGCGTAGGGTATCCCCCGTCCAGGGGTGCGTAGCCGGGCTGGCCGTAGCCAGGCTGGGGCTGGCCATACGGGGAGGCCATTGGAGTGTGCTGGTTTACATTCATCCTCAGTTCATCCCTAAATCTGGACACAATCGAAACATGATCACACACTCAATATCATAATTCAAGACTAAACTTGTTGAGCCTGTTTTTGGGCTCTAAACTACGAGTTCACCACCACAACACTGTTAGTGTAAAAGCCTGTAAGACATGGGTGTTATTAATACCAAAGTCTAGGGTTCCCCTGATCTCAAGAGACGGCCTTTCTTTCCAGGAACCAACCATGATCACACTCCTCGCCCCATGAGGAAAATGTGGACTACAGATAGAACCCCTTAAAGTCCCAATTAATTGATCTCAGCAAGAATGTTTACCTCCAAACTCCCTCTCTCAACATGTAGGGTTCTCTTTTCTGTTATCAACTGAAAACAGATGGAGGAGCTCCTAAGTGGCAGTGCTAAGAAAGCCATGCGTCACCCCAACTTAGTTTGTTCCAGATGCAAAAACAAATTAAGCTCCACGTTTCAGACACAAAATTAAACTTTCTTGTGCCATTATGTCCTGGTTCATTGACAACACCTTTGTTAGCTTTTTATGTTTGACTTGGCCACACCTACGGACTGTGTATATGCCTATTCAGTTTACACACAGGGAGAGAGGGAAATGGAGGGGGCAACAATGACGCTTTACATAAAATAAACTGCTTACAAAAGAGTACCCATGCTGAAATAAGCAGTCAAGTGGGGCCAAAACCAAATGTGAAACACAACAGACACAAGTCACAATACTAGCAACTAGTGCTCACTCAGCAATAAGTGTGATATTAAACACTGTGACTACTGTGCCAAGAGAAGACCTCAGAAGGTAACTCGGCGTTGCAGTCAACTTTTTTCCGGGAATGATTACTCCTGCATATCACATGTCAACTGCCACCTTAGCCAATAAAAAAAAAAGTAGTTGACCAACGGCGTCGTTTATTCACTTTGGCTTCTGGAGACCGGCCTAACCCTTGTATGACAGTGACGGGTATCATCTAACAGACAAACACGGGCTAAACGAGCGGGGCCTTTGAATAATTCAGCAGTGCAGGTGCCACAACGAGAAACACAATCGCCGGAGCCGTACAGCTATTTAGTGGGTCGGGGCCTACGGAGTGACCCACATCTGCTCCCCACCTTGGCTGGATTAAGGAGATGGGTTTAGCGATTTCACTCAAATACCTACGGAAAATGTGGCATATTTGAGAACAATAAACATGAATGTCTAACGCCAGCTTCTTAGGGGGTGAAGTATTACAGCAGCGAAGCAGGGGGGAGCTAGCTAGCGGGTGTAGCGGTGTGCTAACGGGAACAACCTCAGTGCCGCATTACAGTTAGCTCGCTAGCTTAGCATAGGTTGACATGTCACCCAGAACCCCCCCCCCCCCAACTCAAAACACAAGTGTTCGGTTAACGTGATGCGACCAACTGTCACGAGTTAAAACGAAGGGAAACACAGTATTTGATTAAAACAAATGTCCCAAGTTGTGTGTGGTGGTGGTGGGGTGCTAACTCGGGTGGGTTAGCTCGCTAACGTTAGCAACCAGCAACAACTTGAATCAAGATGACAGCAGCAACGGTTGAATCAGCTGTGACCAAAAAAAATCGCCACAACCGGACACGGCTAATGGTAGCCTATTAGCTTAGCCGAGCTAGTAACCTCCTAGCTATTTCGCGGAGATTCTGCTAGCCGTTAGCGTTAGCTAGCATTAGCAAACGTAGCACCAGAAAAAACAAGCTCTCCTGTCGAGCCGGGCAGAGATGTCACACGTTAACTTGATATCTGATGGAAACCTACCTCCGAAGTGTTGTGAATAGTAAGGCTACCCTTCTGCTAGGGGGGGCAGACTGTGAAACCCAGTGGCCGACAAACTGTGGAGCCGATGTCGTCCCTGGGTGTTTCTCACTAATCCCTTCTTGGTATGAAAAGCGGACATTCAGCGGAACTGCTGCAGCGCTGTGCCACGTCCACATCCGGACACCAGAGAGCGACCCCCCCTCCCACATTCACTGAGCGGAGAGCACCGGTGACCGGGAGGACGTAATAATACTATAACTCACTATTAACGTTTTAAATAATAATAATATAATTTCTTCTGATACATTAATTGAGTAGTTGAATTTAAAGGAATGTAGTCAGCCCATTGGCTTTGCCATTTGCATAGCTTTCTAAATTTTTGAATGAGGAACATCATATTTGGGGGTTAGGGGAATCACTGTGGCTGGAAATCTTACTTTAATGCTTGTTTTTACAAAGTACTACAAATGAAATTGTATTAAAATGAGAAGATAATGAGATATAAAGGGGGTGAATGGGGCAGGTGGGAGAGATAGCATACCATGACGGGGGTTGGGGGGGTCTGTTGTATTTTCGTTGTTAAAATATTAAGTTTAAATAAGTATTAGTATTATAATTATTGTCTGTTTTTTTGACCATGTTTAAACTTGTCAAACACGGAAATGCATTTAAAAAAACAACATGACTGTTATTTTTATATTGCATTTATCTATGCAGTATTTTTATAGGGGTGCTGGGACTCAATGTCACCCCTAAAACGGGCTAGATAGCCTATGGCGTAGGCTAAGAGCCAATATGACTGTGGTCACCCTCCCAGCCATCTATCAAATAATAACAGTGGTGTCGTGATTGATGAGGTACCGAGGAGGAAGTGGGAATACTCTCCTATATATTCCAATGGTTTTCTGTACTGTAAACCGCCAGAAAAAGAGGTTTGTGTACCCCGTATACCTGCGTATACCCTCCACTACACCACTAAATAATTATAATGTGACAAGAGTGTGGTCACCTGAATTGGGTCAAATTCTCATTACTATTCATTAATAAAACTGGCATGAATTTTTTTAGACGAAAACAAATTGAAGCTGTTGTGGGCCAAGTCTGCCACTCGTTTACTGAACTGAATTATATTTCCTATGGGGTAAGTGCCCTCTCGTACCCACTCTGACGCACAGGAATTGAAAAATAACGTTAACCCTCTTTTTTAGAGACGTTAAAGATTGAATGGAATCAAATTGACCCCAAGGATAACAAAGGTTAAACCCACTGAAATTCCTAAAATGTTTCCTCCTCACCCCCCCCCCCTTCTGTGCTTTAAGGTCGGGGTTCTGTGGGAAGATGAAGACAAACCTGCAAGCCGCCTCCTGCAGCAGCAGAAGCAGCGGCTGCTGGCCAGACCAGCTGAGGTGGGGGGGTCAAAGAGGGAGTGGGGGGTAGCGGTTATTTCGGGAGGGTATATCAGCAAGCGTCCTGATCTGTACAGAGTGCTTGAGAGTGACATGGCAAGTGTTGAATACGAGAGGGGATGAACACACACACACACACACACACACACACACACACACACAGCCTCCTGGGTGCCCACCCTCCAACACAGCATTCCCGTGTAAGCGGATGAAAGCCAGCCACCCTCTGTCTCCTCATGGGTGGAGTGATTTGTCGTGGTCACGGAGAGGCAGAATCCTCACGCCCTCTCACTGATTCTCGCGGTGTGTGAGGAAGTGAAGAACTTGAACAACACACGCATACACACACACACACACACACACACACACAGCAGGCTGTGAGCAGGGATGGTAGCGGAGGAGATTGTGGTCTCCCTCTCAGGAGGTTCTCCGTGGGGCTTCAGACTGCAGGGAGGAGCAGAGCAGCAACAACCTCTACAGGTGGCCAAGGTACAGTGTGTGTGTGTGTGTGTGTGTGTGTGTGTGTGTGCATACTTACTGTCAAGGTGGTAACATGAGCAGGCGGGTTTAATCGAGAACGCAGCTGTTAATTTGCGGTCTGAGGCCGGGTCTTGTAGTTTGCTGTGTTTGTTATTATGTATTTCTGTGTTTTATAGGGTTGTTAAAAAACCGAATACAAGTAGTCGTTTGTTTCATAAGTACTTTCACTTGTAGTTTGTCCTCTCTAGTTGTTGAAAGGCAAGAATGACATTACATTGGAGAGCGTCACTGAAATGAAGAGGGATTAGTTTGATTGGCGATGTCATAATGAAATGTTTAGAATCAAACTTCTATATCTAAGTACTCCAAAAAGCAACGTGACACTTTTTCTACTGTCACTTGAGTCGTTCTTTGACTCCAAGTAATCTTCCCTCTGCAACAGTACATATACTGCAATGTTACGCTCATTTGGCCGCAGACAGTTTAAATCCCCCCCGTTGTGATTTAGTTGGGTTTGTGGGTCGAAGAACAGCATGAAGACACGTCTCCGGGTTCATCACAGCATCCTGCTGGCGATCGTTCAATATCAGAAACCTAGTGTTTGGTGCATAAGAGTCCACAATCTATATTATCACATATCTATATGAGCACAACATTGCATTTGTTCATAGTTGTGCACATGAACACAAACACAGTGAAGAATTTCAGATTAGTCGTCGTCCACATATTTAATAGACATAATCTGACTTTGAGGCCCCAGAATATTCCTACTTCTTCCACCCTGGTTCCTCCGAAAGCTTTTTGTGTCTGTGTTTATATCTGTTGACAGTCCAGAATGTTGACTCTAATAAGAAAATCTATTCTGGAGAGGAGGAATGCGAACTTGTTCACACTGTAAAAAAAAAGAAAAGTTGGCCGGTTGGTCATAGCCTGATTCAAAATGGAGGTGGCGTGTCTCTGGCACCAAAGGCCTCTCTTTATCCCGGATTTCCAAGCAGATGAGGTGACCTTTGATGGGAGTTTGATGGTTGTGTGCTTCTTTTTGTTGGTGTGTGTGTGTGTGTGTGGTTTGGCATACCTCAGATAAGCCTGATTGGGAATGGAGCACAAACTAGAGGATCAGAATAGCTAATTTAAGAAGAGCTGGAAGCTGAGTGTGGAAAAAAAAAAGGCCACACACACTCACACTTTCTGGCATTGCACGTATTATTTCGCTTCCCATCACAGTAGCGCCTGTCTTTCTCTGTCTGTCTAGGAATGTGGTGGATTTTTTTCCTGCAAGGTTTTATTTTTGGTATGTGGGGGAACATATGGTGAATGACAGGCAACCCCCCCCCCCCGGTCCAGAACAGTGAGGCAGCTGTTCAAACCCCCTCTTTCATGATGCTCATTTGTGCTGTGTGTGTTTGTGTGTGTGTGTCTTAGTGGGAAAGCTTGCCCTTACATGTGTCTGTGTGACGCCACACTGGGATAATTAGGTCAACAGTTACCGATAAAGTCAAATACTTGAGGGTCCAAGTGGGTGCGGGAACACACTTTCCTCCTCTCAACATTTTTTCGCTAGTGATAAGATGTGTGTGTGTGTGTGTGTGTGTATTAATGTGCATATGTTAGGACCTTATCTTCTTCTTTATAGAGGAAACTGCAATTGCATGGACAAGAATACTAGCCTCCCATCTATCACCTACCCCCCCTACTTCCTGAAGGATCCTATGACATCATCTCGTAGCGACCTCCAGGAACAGCTGCATGACTTCACGAGTTATTCTGATACAGGGACGAAGATGGCCGGCAGTAGAGGAGAGCTGCCTGCTGCTGAACACTGTTCATCATTTTTTTTTTTTGTACGCTAAAGTAAAAATCTGGATGACTGCCCATAATATGACCACTGAGGTGGTTTAAAGATTACTAACAAGATAAAGAATCAACATTAAGATAAAACCTGAATTATCCAGAGGGAAATTACTGTGCAGCATTTGCCAGAGGTGGGAAGTAACGAAGTACAAATATTTTGTTACTGTACTTCAGTGGAGTATTTATTTTGAAAGTTTTTCTTTTTAAAACGTAAGCAAAAAGTTGTCAGAAAAATAATTACTCAAGTAAAGTTATAGGAACACATCACGGATGAGAAAATGTGTTTTTTTATGGCCTTTAAGGCCTCTTTGTATGAAATATTAATGTTATTGAAGAATTTCTAAAACCATTTTGGCCGTGAGCCTGCATCGACCGATGCAGCGTGTGTTGCTTTCAGCTCATTCGTTCTAAATGGACATTGACAGTTAAAATAACTATTGGAAGGTGAAGATCAGGTGTGAAAGTAGAAAATATTAGATATTTACTGTGCTTTTTACCACAGCCAAGTATAAATATTATCTATTAACACCTTTTCCTTCTCTGCAGGTACGCCGGCGCAGCAAAGCCTGCAGAGCTGGACTGAAGGAGCATGACGAGCTGGTTGCCATTGGCGACCAGGTGTGTGCAGACCTCAGTCATGCCCAGGCCATGAGTCTCATCGATATGGAGAGCGCTACACTCAACCTGAGGGTTAACAGGTCAGACCACGGACTCATGCACGGCCCCAAATACAATTGAACTGATGCATGTTTCGCATTTTCACAACTTGCCGTCTGTATCTTTCTAGAGCCTCTTCTGGATTCCACTCCTCCGCGGGCCCCTTGTCCTCCCACCATGCCTCCCTCCTCTCCCCCGCTGGGGCACCCATGGGTGTCACCTCCCCTCCGGACAGCGAGGCTTACTACGGAGAGACGGACAGTGACGCAGACACGCAGTCACGCACGCACCGCCGGCCACGCCGCACACCTCCTCACACACGCTCACCTGCACGCTATGACAACCAGGAAGAGGAGGAGACCTCAGAGATGAGCGGGTAAGGGACGTCCTGTCAAAGGTTTCTTTTATGAAACTTTTCAAAAAGACGCAACATCATTATTCTGTCTTTCCTTTGAGGTATGAGAGCGCCACAGATGCAGGGCTTTCCACGCAGGGCCAGTGGGACGGTCAGTTTCTTCCCGGAGTCCCTCGCAGAGAGCTCATCTACCAGCCCCAGACCGAGTGGACCACCCCGGCTCACACCCCGCACACTCTGACCCCTCACACACTCACACCCACCCCTGACCAGGGGTCGATGGAAGCGGAGGGTGAAGGTGACAGTGGCTTCCAGGAGGCCGGGGGCTGCGTCGGGCTGACCTGCCCGCCGCTGGTGTCTCCTGAACGGGCGAAAGAGGCTCTGCTGTCGGGCTCCGGTAAACACCTGGTGCCCATGGTGGGACCACAGAACCCAGTCAGCGACGAGCTCTCCACCACCTACATGGAAAAAGCACGTCAGGCTAGTGAGTACAGATGTTTGTACACAACTACAGCACAACGACACCACAATCCAGAGACGACTAAGGGTTTACGAGGAATTTAAACAATTGTCTGCTACCAAATTCTGCGGAGGTACTGCCAAATGGCTAGATTAAAAAAATATATTATTTTTATATGATTTCATTCACAAAATATAGTAATTTAAACAAAGAATCATTTCTATTACATTTGAATATCACCTCACCAGTCCACACAGCAAGACACATCAGAAAGGTCCTGACAGGAAGGTGAGATGTCCTATTTGAGGAATAAAACAGGTTTTGTGGGAGAAACCTTTTGAAAATTGCACCATTCAGATATGTTAGAGGCTTCTATGATCTCATCAGTGGATGGTTACTATACAGATTAAAGAAAAAAAATGTTTCATTGATGTTAAAACTCTACTTATAGTCCGTTGCAGCATGACAGGGTTGCATTCACTTCCAGGCACTTAATACAAATTGGTTCTTGGATGGTTTGAGGATGATTAACGAGCTGCTAACCAGAAACAGGAAGTAACTCTAGTCTTGACCGCAGTGTTTTTGCTTTTTAATTTAAACTTCAGAAGGCATCAGCTGTATCAGTCTTGACACATATCCATAGCTAGATCCCCCTCTAGTGGTTACTCCCTCAAACTGGAGCATCCAGTTACATTTACAGGCTGGTGGTGACGGGGTGAGATGTACCAGATACCGGCAGAGGTATTCCACCTCCTCCCCCTTCCTCCCCCCTCCTCCCCCCTCCTGTCCCCTGAAACAGCGGTCCTTCTCTTCTGTCTGTATTCGGAGCATTTGTCTCACTTGCTGTATTTATAGGCGTTGAAGCTTCTGATCGACAGACTGGACGTGACTGACTTACAGGCCACACAGCTGAATATGTGGTGTGTGTGTGTGTGTGTGTGTGTGTGTACATTTCATACTGTAAAATGTCTTTGATTCTAGTGCTGAAATTATCAGTTGGTAAGAGAAAATCAATCAAGTCATTAAACAAGAGAAATGTCAAACATTCGCTGGCTCCAGCTTCCCAAACGTAGGGAAATAATGCTTTTCTCTATTATTATTATTGCTATATTATAATTGTATTATTTTTTATTATTATTTTATTATAATGTATTATTATTTCAGTCTTTGCGAGGTCACCCCCTTTGTGCGTAGAATGTTATGATGTGTTTTTCAACAGATTCTGGCATTTTATGACCTTAAAAAACAAAATGACTAAACCGAAAAGTCGTGGGCGAAGATTTGTGAGGTTAATCTGGGGTCATGGGATGGGATAAGAAATAAGAGAATTGAACCTTTTTTTATTGTTATCTCTTCAGACCTCAAAAAGTATTCAATTGAAACAGTCAAATGAGGGTAAATGTTGCTTCACATGAAGCAGAAAAGATTCAAAACCTCTCGATTCATTGATGATGACTTTGTATTTGCAGCCCCTTGTAAACACTGTGATATCTGTATGGTAAATATGGAGCTGCAGGAGGGTGTTAGCCTAGCTTAGCATAATGACTGGATACAGGGGGAAACAGCTCTGTCCAGGGTCCAAGGTAAACAAAGTCTCTACAGGCCCAGACACGCCAAACCTACGTCAAAGAACTGGCGGCGGCGAGGGCCGACTTGCTGAATAGCTGCTGACTGAACGGTGACTTCATCAGAGCGAATGTCGCACTGATGGAGAACATCAAGGGGCTAAAGGGCTGAATGACTTTATCTTAGGCTTTACTATTGGATGAATGACGACTGAGGCGTTCAGGGAGCTGCCCTTTCTCACGTTACACACACACATATACTGGATCGTTAGATGTGCTGCTATAGAGTTGTGTGTCAGTGTGTGTGTGTGTGTGTGTGTGTGTGTGTGTGTGGTTGTTAGGTGTGAAGTGTCAGCAGCAGAGAACGTCACATCAGGAAAGAGTTATGACCAAGCCTTTCCTCTATAAACTATAATTGGCTTTATGAACTCATACACACACACACACACACACACACACACACACACACACTGAATGACACTAAATATCTAAATATCCTCTGGTGAGGGGTCTTCCTGTCCTTGTGCCTGCGTGTGTGTGTGTGTGTGTGTGTGTGTGTGTGTGTGTGTGTGAGACAGCGACCGGACAGGTGTTTGATGCCTGTCAGACAGACAGGAATAGTGGGTTGACATCATGTGTTGGTTTGGGTTGCTGGACTCAGACAAAGGTCTTTACATGGGCTGTGTCCTCAGAGAAGAGCTGGAAGACAGAGACCACCGGTTCCCCCACTAAGAGCAGAACTGTGAGGGTGTGTGTGGGAGGGTCTGAGGGAGTTTGAGGACACACACACACACACGTGCGCACACACAAACACACAGACACTCACTTGTGAGATGAGGGACCTCACAGCTCCTTCAGGTTCAGACGTAGGCGGACGCACAGTCCAACACACCGTGTACGCAGGTAAGACGCATGAGATCGGTTTGCAAATGTTGCTTTTAATTTTAATTTTTTTTTTTCATTTGATCTCTAAAGTATTTCATTGTTGTACTGTAATGGACTTGAGCTGATCCTGATTAAGATGTAGGGCTCTCTCTACCTGAAGCTTGTGGTGGGATACATAATGCAGAAGTTACAAATTATTTATAGTCATGTCTGGCGGTGATAGCTCTAAGTCGAGGGATGACAACACAGCTCAGCTCCTACTGGACAGATAGGGATGGACTTTTCTGCAGATATTCATGACTTTGGTGACTTTTCCTCTTGTGCCAACACAAAGTATACATTTGTGGTTTTCAGTAAAATGTCTTGAAAGCAGATTTGTGGAAATACATTTTCCCCTCAGGATGAATTGACATCTCTAAATCGCTTCTCTAGTGACATCACAGGGTCAAACCAAATGTATACAACACTATTGGTATTCTCAGCAGCCTCGGGGTCAGCATCCTGTTAGTCTATTATAATTAATTATAGTCGTCTTTCTCATTGGGGAAGTATGATTTTTTTTAGTTGTTTTTTTCATGCTGAAAGAGTAATTTCCAAGAAAATTATGAATGATTAATTATTCTGGCAAACACAAGATTTAAAAGAGGTGTTTTTGTTTGATTCTTTCATAATCTCAAAAATATATCAACTAATTGATTAGTAACCTTATAAGTGTTAGTCAACAAAATAAATATTTAGACGAGGACACCCCTATCAGCCTCGCATTTTGTTTGTGTCTGGTGCTACTTAGCAAAATGCTAATATGCTAATAACTAAGCAGCATTTAGCTTCCATTGCTGTAGCCTGTTATACCTCGTTACGTCAGGTGTTTGAGGAAATAGCTAAACTTTGCGACTGAAATATCAAGTTTGATTTTGGTGTGTGTGTTCTTCGGAATGCACGATGTGGATGTGGGTGCACAGAAACTGCATCAGACGTTAGTTATGTCCTGAGGATATTCATCTGAGGTGAGCCAAGGTACTGAAACGACTCAAAAATAGCTTCGGACTTAGCAGAGATACACATGTGCACATGCTGGCGCGTACACACACACACACACACACACACAGAGGCGGAAACGAACATTTGTGCAGGAGTGACTCTGATCTTCCCGGGGTGTGTGTGTGTGACTCAACTCTGGAGAGAGCAGCGGGAAATTCTTTGTTCTAAATCCACAACACACACTCCTGTCTGTCACTGGTAATCCTCCCAGCAGCTCCCTCCTTGTGATAATGCTGTATAAATCAGCCACTGCTCGCAGTCGGCGCTGTGCCTTGTTCCCTCTCACCTTCAGCACATTTATTTTGGTCTCTCTCTCTCTCCCAATCCTCTTCCTGTCTTGCAGAGTTGCAGCGTGGGGAGAGTGTGGTGGAGAAACAGGTGAAAGAAGCTCGTACTAAATGCCGCTCCATTGCCTCTTTGCTGACTGACGCTCCCAACCCCAACTCGAAAGGGGTGCTTATGTTCAAGAAGGGCCGGCAGAGAGCCAAGAAGTACACGCTGACCTGCTTCGGCAAAGCGGAGGGAGACAGAGGAGGGGAGACAGAGGGAGACACGGGAGGAGAGACGGAGGAGGAAGGAGGAAGCTCCATCCTGAGCGACTCAGAGGAGGGGTTCTCCGCATCGTTTGACCCCACGTGGGACACCGGTTATCTAGACCTGCTGGACAGGAGGAGCTCTGCCTGCCCGTCGACCACGCCGACTACTCCAACAACGCCGACAACACCACCCAATCACAGCTCAGGGCTGGACATCTCAGCCTATCAGACGCCAGGACTTTGGACCCCTGTCAATCAAAGCCCAGGGTTGGAGATCTCAGGGCTGGAGAGCTCAGCCTATCAGGGCTCTAGGCTGGAGAGCAGCGTCGCGAAGCAGCCAATCAGTAACCACCCTGTGCATATGTCTCCTCCAGCTGTGGCTCTGACCAATGGTGGGTCGGTAGCAGTAAGTCGGGCTAGTGTTGTTCTGAACCCGGCCTCTCAGATGCCCCCTCCAAGTCAAAATGGGCCACACGGCAACCCGAATCCTAGTCCTAACCCGAATCCTAGTCCTAACCCTAATCCTAGTCCTAACGCTAATCTTAGTCCTAGCCCAATCACAGACTCGGATCACCACCTCAATCCAAGTGTCCTGAACCGCACTGCACGCCCCTTCACCCCGGGCCCTAGCTCTCGGGCATCCGTAACCTCTGTGATGTTCCGGCCCCCCCAACCCAAACCGACAGCCGTGGCCATGGCGACCAAACCAGTGGCGGCCGTCTCCATGGTAACTCTCCAACCTACTCGTCATCCGACGGGGCCAGATGCAAGGAGAGCGGTGTCTAGCACCTCTCTGTACATCCCTCCCAGAAATAACAACAGCAACACTCCGCCCTCTGTGAACTCTCCCCCCTCAGCCCTCTCCCCTCCCTCCTCTCTGTCTTCCACACCTTTCTCCCGGCCTGCCACAAATCCACCAACACTTTCCCATCAGCCCGCAGTGTATGCTTCCCCATCCATCCCGTTCTCTCCTGCTGCTGCTCAGAGTACCTTGTTCTGTCCATCGCCTGCTCAACCCTTCTCCCCTCCAGTTCCCCAGCCGTTTACCTCCCCCCCTGCTCCTTATCCACCTCCCTGCAGCTTCATTGCTTCACCCATCTCCCCGCCACACCCCTCCGAACTTACTCAGATCTCCTTCCATGCCCAGCCCACCCCTCCTCTTCCTCCCCCCACCCAACCTTCTCCATCTCCATCTCTTCACCCTTACATCAACACGACAGGTGCAGTGACTCCTGGCTCCCACGCTGCCGCGGGAACAGCATCACCGCCCCAAGCTCCCGCCGCCGATTCACTGGCGACGCGGGAGGAGCGCATCTCCGTTCCCGCCGCTCGCACCGGCATCCTGCACGATGCCCGTCGTCGTAGCAACAAGAAGCCGATGTTTTGTGCAGTCCAGAACAAGGACGTTTCGCCAAACCCGGACTTGCTGTCGATGGTCCAGAACATGGATGACCACTTTGGGAGAGCCCCCGTTGCCGAGTCTGGAGCTGTCCCCAGTGGGGAGACTGGACACGAGTCAGGGCCTGAGGAGGACTGGCTGAGGCTCGGAGCAGAGGCCTGCAACTTCATGCAGGCCCAGCGGAGACCCAAGCCGCCTCCTGTAGCTCCCAAACCCCAAACCCCCCAGGTGCCACAGCTGGCAGGGAAGGGAGGTGAGCTGTTTGCCCGCAGGCAGAACAGGATGGATCGGTACGTCGTCGAGCGTTCCCCCTCTGTTGCCGCCGTGCCTTACTCTCCCGCCCACACGAGGGAGTCCTCACCCACACCTTCCCTCCCATCCACCTGGAAGTACTCGTCCAGCATCCGTGCTCCTCCCCCCATCAGCTACAACCCGCTTCTCTCTCCCTCCTGCCCTCTGAAGGCCCAGAAGAAGTCTGAGGTGGCAAAGTCTGGGCCGGCTGGAGCTAAAGGGAAGAAAGCGGGCCTTACAGCTGTGGATATTATGAGCCACAAGCCCCACCAGCTCAACGCTTCTTTGTTCAGCTATGGGGGTGGGGCTCCCATGGAGACCTCCACCTATCAGCAGCGGGGAGGAATGACGAGCGGTCCTCAGAAGACAGCGCGTGTCTATGAGGTCAAGCGCTTCTCCACGCCCCCGCCGACATCCACGGGGCCCGCCCTCAAAGTCATTGTACCCCGATCAGCCACGACACTTGGGCAACCAATGTGGCGCTCTGACATCACATCTCCTCCACCCACAGTTGGCCCCGCCCCCTACCAACCCTATCAGCCTCAACCCCAACCCTACCAACCTCAGTGGGCCACCGCTCCTCTGTCTCCCCCGCCTCCCCCTGCCCCCAACGCTCCCCTCCCTAAGCTCCCCACCTTCTCCCCAACGCCTGCTCCAAATCAAGTCCCTACTTTCACCCACCTGCAGCCTTCCAACACCCCGCAGGCCAACAGGCAGTTTAAGAGTGCGCCCGATCTGAGTCCCCACGGCCACGGCGATGCCTCTCGGCCGGCCTCCGGCAGCACTCAACCCAGCAGGGTCCCCAGGCCCAGGTTCAGCACTTCCAATCTGGGTTTGCAGCCTTGCGTCTGGCGCCCTGGATCCACCACGCACTGAACCGACTCTGGTCTGGACTTAACCGACACTTTTTAAAACAAGTCAATGTGCTTTTCGCTATCGTAACGTTGTTATTCAATTTTGTTTTTGCCACGTTTTATCACAAGACCTGTTTGGCTTGGCCACACATGTAGCACATTTATCCCCGACATTTAATCCGGTCGCCTCATTTATCCAATGGCTGTTGTTAGAGGGAACACTTTTTTTTTTTTTTTTTTTTTTGCAAAGGAAACGTAGCGTGGAAAACCCGGGAAAAGATGTGAGATTTAAAAGAATGCAGGAGAAAACTGAAAATGAAGTTCTGTAAATATTGTATCGAATAATGAAGAATTAGGTCGAAGAGGAGAATAAAGGACGTGAAAAGACGAGACCGTTGTGAGAGAGATGTGGGAAAAAGATGGAAAGGAAAGCACAGATGAAGTGACATAATAGAAGCCATTTCTGATGAGGTGTGAACGGTCCTGATGTGACTCATGACTCTGGAAACATCCTGTTGCCATGCAACGATATCAGAACGGTTGCTTTAGCAAATTTGAAGTAACTACTGTAATTTCCCCCCTCTGTTAGTCTAAGGATTTGTGTTTGATGAGTGTATTTTCTTTAGCTGTATCAGAGTGTGCTTTTGTTTTCTGTAGTTTCTCACAGGGCGAAAGAGCACAGCTGCCGTGAAGAAGGGAATCCTTTTACAGTAGCCTTGATTTCTGATCCGCTGATATGAAACGAGAGATGTATAACATGTCCGTTTAGCTGTTTTACACGCAGACATGTGGCTGAATAAAAATAGACATGACTCACCTCAGCTGTCACTCTGTTTCTCTCTGTGTTAAATGCTCCCCACGCTGCTCCGGAGTCTCCTCCCATTAGTTTCTAGGTGTTCACATCTCATCTAATCGCTTAATTTGCTCTCTCAGGATTCAGGTCTTTGAAGCCATAGTCAAAAGGCATCAGGAAAATGTGTTTTTTTAAACTTTCACCACATGGAGGCGCTGTAGGATTTGCCATGCAGACATATTGCACCACTATGGATCATCCAGTATCTCATCACAGATTTTACTAGAAACTAGAAAGTGAGTAACATTTAACAGTGATACACAATTTTACATTTTTATATCCTATCATGTTATAATCTTAAAATACGTTTTCTAGATCCAAACTATTGGATATTTAGTAATCCTATTTCAAAATACGATACATTCAATATCTCATCATCACAGAGGAGAACTTGTGGGATTGCTGGCCTCCATTTTTCAGGTCGGTTTAATGAGAGCCACCTGATGAAACCGAACCACGGCCACAGAAAGGGATCTAACCTCCGACCCCTGACTCGGATCAGGTGACACGCGGAGCTAACTTTAGCTGCTAACTTTAGTCCTGCTCAGGTCTGCTGGTAAGCTTAGCTGTGCTGTGCTAGTGAAGTACACACACACACACACACACACACACACACACACACACACACACACACACACAAAAATCCTGATTAATTTATCTACAAACTAGGTCACTGTATTTTCTAAAATAAACGCTGTAACTGCACTTACAGTAATGACTGAAGTGGCTCTTTCAACTCTTAGTGAAATAACCAAATTACGTCTACGATTTTCATTCTTTCATTCGCTCTCCTTTGTTCATTTTCCTCTCTCTCACACACACACACACACACACACACACACACACACACACACATTTCCCCTATTTTTGGAGCTGTTAATCTCCAGCTATTTGGCCCAGTGCTAAACTCTTAATTCTGATGACTTTTTTTATTTTTTAATGTTTTTAATGACATCCTGCTTCCTCCCGCTGCTCTGCCAAAGAAGCTCTTTATTCTTACCGCGTGTTTGGGGTCAAGGGTCAGGGTTTAGGGGCAGGTCAGAAAACGTACAATTAATGGTCATTGTTACTCCTTAGTGCATCAATCATTTAAGGGTTATTTGGGTTTTTTTTCCTTCTGATTATTAACTTATCTGTTTGGCTCAACGTCATAATAAACAGCAATGTTGTTTGGTTGACCCTAAATTTAAACAGCTATTTGATGCCAATCCTATAGATTTCGGTGATCCTCTGTCCTTTTCGTCCAGCAGATAAACACACATGCAATTATCCTCGCATGAAATTTGGTATTCTCATTCATGTTTCCCTCAGGGTGAATTGAAATGGCTTTTTGATGATCCCTTTAAGTAATAATGTTGAAGATTTTAATTAAAATTATTATAATAACAATATATCTATTGAAAAAAGAAGTAAGACACTAGTGATGACTGTTTTTTTTGTCTCTTCCAACTCCTGAACGACCAAATTCACATTGTTTTCACACAGTGATCAATCCAAAAACTCAAAAATGGCCCAACAGATTTTTGCACAATTGCACAAAAGTAATCGACGTTGATGTTCGAAAGCTATGAGTTGCATCTAAGAAAGCAGGAGACTGACGAGGAGCTGTGACTGACACGATGATACAGGTTCGACTGCGAGGCAGGAAGTCGAACCGCTTTGTTGTTATTGCTTTGGCTGGAGAAGGATATATAAAAACTCTGTGGGAGGGGGAGGAAATGAATGTCAACAAGATGGTGGTTGGTGTTACATAATATTTACGTTTGTAAAGCGAAGGTGAAACACAAAGACAAACAACAAGCTGTTATATCACGCTGGACACGAACAGCTGTCTCCTCGGGGAAAGTCCTGTGTGTGTTTATACACAAGCGTTGGCATTTGACGCCCTTTGACGGGTGAGAACGGGCCGCGTCGGGCTGAAGAAGGTGGTGAACTGTTCATTATCTTTTATGTTCAAATAGCCTTGTATTATTCTAAAAAAAAGGGCCGTTTTCTAAGATGTTAGTCGTTTCTATGATTTTCTTTTACAGATAAAAGTTAAGGGATTAAATAAAACATAATTGAATTATCATATCAGTTTCCTGTTATTACTCTTCTTACCAAACTCTTAACTCGTACACCACACCCACCCCCTCCTTTACCCTCCCCAACCCCACCACAGCCCCCCACCCTCCTGAAGCCAGGTCTATAGCACCGGAGCAGCCCTGGTGATAGGGTTTCACTCTCTCCGAGGCGAAGAGGAGGGCAGGCAGTACAATACAAGCTCTAGGACACAAATCTACCTGGGAATCTATATTCCTCTTCCTCCGAGCAACCCCCTTTTTCTGGGACCTTCCCGGGACCTGTGGATACCTGGGTCTTAGGTAAGACATTATGTGTGACAGCTTCGATCTCATGTCAAATAATGCTTTTTCAGTCAAAAAAGGAGATGTTTCGGGTTCAATTTCACTCCTGTGGTCAGCAGACTCGGAGATGCACCTGCATCTGTAACCGGATGAATTAATGAGCGAGGGAATCAGAAGCAGATGCTCAACTTCATATCATGTATTTGATTGTTTTGTTTGGTTAAAAGTCGCAGAACTTCAGTTCAAGCGAGGCTTTACATCCCAGTTTAACACATCTACAATTCCTCGTAGTCATTTCATTGAAATGTCAGCTAAAGTGAATCTGAACTAGAGAGCCAGCTGGTACTTTACCTTTCCTTCCACCGGCTCTGACTGCACCCAACGGCGTGGTAGGTGAGGAATGTGGCCCTCCGCGGTGGAGTTTTTAGTCCACGGGTATGGATGTATGTGTGTATTTGGGAATGTGCTTACTGATGCCCTTCTTCCCCAGCTGTCCCCCTCGAGATTTATCAGGAGCTAAAACAGGCCGGTCGTAGGGGGGTACAGGAGTGCCTCTACACCCAGAGAGGCGGTAACAGGACCCCGGGGCCCTCTCACCACCATCGGCAAAGCCTCCATCTTGCCTATTCCCAGAACACCCAAATGCACCTGTAATCTGCAGTTTTTTTAATCCCACGGACTCCAAGAAAAGCTGTTTGAGTGTAAATCTGTGTGTCTGTGCATATCATATACAGTCCCGGCCACCACAGCGCTATAGAACACGGATACGTAAAAATAGCTCGCACGGGACTCAATCCCAGGCTAGGAAATGGGCTTCAATTACAGTGAATGAAAAGCAATTACATTAACTGTCTCTCCGTCGACGGGCCCTCCAGCTCTTCCTCTTGTAGTGGGACTCACCTCCAGCCTTACATAATTGCTTTCGACCTGTGGAATAGACAGCGACATGCTGCCGGTCCCCATTTGAGTGGTTAGTCAAGAGAGACACGGGCTGCCTCTGGGAATTAGTGTCCTCAAGGGCATGCGGGGTGGAGTGGGGGTGGGGGTGGGGGTGGGGGGTATACGCCATGTTTAAAGTGGGCTTAAGTTAATTAGGAACTCAAGCGAGGATCGTTGCAGGAGTTTGCTAGAATTTGGGAAGTGACATGCGACTTCATCGCACAGAAACGTATCTTGGAAATCAAGATTGAGATTTGTGTGTGTGTGTGTGTGTGTGTGTGAGAAATAGAAGAGTTTAACACTTTTGTTGTATCACATTTCACTGCTGCTAATTCGGTCATTCTCTCTGCTGGACTCCCACGAGGCCGGATACATTCATTTTGTGACGAACTCGTAATGTTCTTCTCTCTTGCAGTTTAAGATCAATTCATGTCTGTTTTTAATTAATGAATCAATCTAGACAGATCAATTTATTTTCAGAGCATACTGCTTAGAATGTTTTATAGGAAAAAAAAGACATACCTGTGTAAAAGCCGTGAAAGTGTATGTTATGTTAATAATGAGTGAGTGCTAAAAACTTGTCTGACAAGTCCTGCCAATTAGGTGTTAATTAACACACACTGGTGTATTCATTGCTGCTTATTGTATCAACATTTTCATATTTTTTCTCATTCTGTATTTCAGGACACAATGATTTATACTCCAAAATGCATTGCTTGTATCTGCCCTCTTGAACACATAGAAGGGTTTTTGATCTGATCTCATTGGCACGATCATACAATGTGTCAGTGCCTTCACAAATTACAGATCACTGTTGAAAAATGCATCTGTTTTATGATGTCACAGTGGAGACAGGGAAACATGTAGGTTTAAAATGACTTTGTTGAGTTGAGGGGACCTTCGTTATTATGGTTACCCTAATAAACAAGGGATTAAGGGTAGAGAATGGCTAACTCCCAGCTTTAAATATGATATATATATATATATATATATATATATATATATATATATATATATATATGATATATACATATTATAAAGTTATGGCAGTAAACAGTTGGCAAACAGATGCTCATTTACACCCCCAGCATATATAAAGTGACATGAAGTCATCACTGATCACCTAGTGAATGTAAATCCAATATTCACTTTCTTTTATCTCTGACTTTGGTCTCAACCAACTCCTGAGGGAAATATCTCTCTTTATCTCTCTTTTGCTGCTTAAAGTTCCACTTAGTTCACCAGCTTGCATGCCTTAAAACCAAAACAATGAGCTGAAAGAAGCTAAAAAAACATCTGTCGTTTTTCGTTACAGGTAAAACCTTTCCTGTTAGACTCAATTGTTCCAATATTTATAGACAAATATTAATGAATGCAGCATTAAACCTTTAAATCTAAATAAATCAAGGCTTTATTTTTGTCCTTGGAGTATTCTGACAAAAAAAAGTTGGTCCAAAGTTAAGAATTGTTAGACTTTTTTTCTCTTTTTGGAGTGTATGGGCGTATTTTTTTGGTGCAAGACAGCTGTTTCTAAAAACCGTTAAATGCTGATGATGTCATCATTTCTGTTCTGTCCTGTAGCCATGCCGATCACCACTCCTGCCCCCTCTAACAAAAGGAAGAAGGCCACAAAGATCATCACTGACCTGTCCAGCGTCAGTCAAAATGGTAAAACGCTCTCTCACACACACACACACACACACACATGGATCACATATCTGGACCCTTCCTCGAAGACCTTCGTCTACCTCCCGTGTGATCTGATTATCCAGTCCAGTTAATGTCAAATCCATTTGTGCGTCCCACTCTGTGGTGTCTGATATCGGCACAGTCCGTGTGTGTAAAACGAACGGCCTGGGTGTCAATTAGGGGTCTTATGATATTACGATTTAACACACACACATGCACTCGTTTGAAGCAGTAACACAATATCACGCATACCATAACATGCCTGTGGCATCTCCTGGAGGGATGTGGGTCATTATCAGATGGCGGAGCAGATCCACAAATCTGTCACCGATGGAGGCAACGCACAAATACCACCCGGTGGTTCTGCCCCCCCACCCTCTCCTGTTGATGTCTTTCCCCATTTGTGTCCTTTGCCGTTTTCACCGTCACATCTGTATCTTTCCACCGGCTTGTTTTCAGTCAGCCAGCAGCTTACCCTGCTTATCCCTTATTTATTTGTTTTTCTCCCCGGTTAATGCCCCGCTCATCTATCCATCATCCCTGTGCCACTGGAGCGCTCTGACATCTGTCCCACGCCTGCATGCTGTCCGTCTGTCCAGCCCCTGCCTCCGTCAGTCGGTCCAATTTCCTCCCGGTCAGCAGCTGGCTCCGGTTTCACATTCTTCTGAATTAACACTCTAATCAATATCCCCACAGGAGAGTTCGCTCTGCTCAGCAGCCTCAATTATTCTCTCTCTCTCTCACACACACACACACACACACACACACACGCTTAACACACACCCACGCTTAACACACACCCACGCTTAACACACACCCACTTGCACAAGCCTGATTTACGAGGTACTGCTTACAGCTCTCTGCAGTATTGCAATGCCAACTCCCTGCTTTATAGATGTGTGTGTGTTTGTTTGTGTGTGTGTTGTGTGTGTGTGTGTGTGTGTGTGTTGGTTTATGGCTGGACTCCAGGTGTTATGAGTGGTATCAGAGTGTATGTGCTGGATGAGGAGAGTGTTTAATGAGGAGCTCTGTGGGGCAGTAAAATCCACCGTTTCTCCGTCACTGAAAGAGAAGAGTGGGAGAGAGAGAGAGAGAGAGAGAGAGAGAGAGAGGGAGAGAGAGAGAGAGAGAGAGAGAGTAAGGGAGGCAGTGTGATAAGGATTTCCCTCCATAAACAGTTCTACCAGAAAACCAGCCGTGACATTCCCCGGTGCCCTTTTCTTCTATATTGCTTTGACCTAATAACCCTTACAACACACACACACACACACACACACACACACACACACACACACACAGGTTAGATGTGAACATGGTACATGGCAGGTGAGCTACGCAGGTGCCTCCTTATCACAGTCTTTATGCTAAGCTAAGCTAACATACCGCTGGTCATATTTACTGCAAAAAAATGATGCAAAAAAGGTCTTGATCCTTCTAATCTAAAGGCGTTTTCACACGGAAATGTATTCTGAATATTTTTTATAAATATATTATATATTAAGCTGCACCACGCCTTCAATTCTTACCTTTCAGAATAAAAGCCCCAGACATATACGATGCGACCCTTAAATTCACAGCGCAAATTTAAATGAAATTAAAAACCCACCTGAAATTCCATATTCAGTCCCTTCACTTTGCGCCCATCCTCTTCCTGTCCAGATGACGAGTCGGACCCCGAGGCCTCTGAGTTGGACCTGGGCACCAAGATCAAGACGCCGAAGGACACCATGCTGGAGGAGCTCTCCCTGAACACCAACAAGGGCTCCAAGATGTTCAAGATGAGGCAGCAGAGGGTGGAGAAGTTCATCGTGACCAACGAGAACAAGGTAAGAGTGGCGAGGAGGAAGGGAGTGTGTGTACTGATTAGACGATAGCTTCCATTTGTTTTTGTCTTCCAGCAGAACCTCGAGAACCTGCTGATGGCCCCTCCTGTTCCACCAAAGCCTGTGATGCCAAGAGAAGAAGGTTTGGGTCAGAGATGTACTTTAAAAAAAAAAAGTTTTCTGTTGAGATTTTTCATTTAATCTCCCCCTTTTGTGTGTCTCAGTGATGGAGGATGAGAAGGCGGTCAGAAGGGAGTATGCACCCTCGTACATATCGCCATGGGAACGGGCCATGAAGGGCAACGAGGAGCTGACAGCCACCATGAGGTCCTCCATGCCCGGACCCATCCATATGCACCTGGAACTGCCTCTGTACAAGAGCTTCAACAGGTCAGGCTGTTCTCTTATCTATATATGAAAATCATATCTCTGTATTCCACAAAATCAATGGATTTGTAGTTAAAAAACCAACAAACACTAAGTCGAGTTGCTTTGCCCGTTACCTTGAGCTTCCCATTCCTTCCTCTCCCCCCAGGACGGCGCTGCCGTTCGGCGGCTTCGACAAGGTGTCCAAGGCGTTGACCTTCGAGCTCCCTGACCTCTGCGTCGCCGAGGAGCCGGAGCCCATGCCCAGCCTGCAGGCCGACGTCCGCTCGCGCCCCTCGTTCAACCGCACGCCCATCGGCTGGGTCTGCAGCGAGGACAACTCAAACATCCACATGGACCTGGACGTCCCCTTCGACGGAGAGACGGACGACCTGTGAACGGACGCGAGCAGTGCACGCACCGGGACTCATGAACACACACACACACACACACACACACACACACACGATTACAGCCTCACATGCATGTTATACAGGAGAGCATTAGGCACTAGTTTGTCATTTACAACATGTATGCTGACATCGTTAGAGCTGCTGAGGCTCCCAGGAACACACTTGTGATATGTAGGCTACTTTAATTACAGTAAAAAAAAAAAAAACTTGACTTGATGGAAAAGGACAAAGTATCCCCCTCCTCCCCCTCCCCTGTGTGCTTTCAAATATATTCATCCCCAATTATGATGAAGTCTTACTATGATTTTGCATACTGTGAGCTAATGTGAGACCTGTTGTGATAGATGAGCACTCTGCACTCTTAAGCAATGTATTTGTGCAATAAAGTTCCCCTTTACAGAATGTATGTGTCCTTCTGATATGAACAAAATCTCATTATTAAAGAAAAAAATGCCTGTTTGGACAAAACAAAATCTGAACTTCCTCCAAAATGAATGAAGTTGCTGCTTGGGGGTCCCATAGGGCCTCAACAACAAGCTGACCGGACCATTTTTGAATCAAAGAGGTAAGACATAGACAAACAGCACCTAAACCACAAATTAAACAAAGCAGAAAGCTGTCGGTGTGAATATGAGCAATAAATAAGTCACCAACAATCTAAAAATACACAAATATTCTCCCAAACCCCCCTTGTTGTGCCACACTTGGTACATTCCGATTGGCCACTTCCTGTATTTAAAAGTTCTGGCGTAGGTGGATGAATCTTTAAATGTTGCAGAGCTAGATATTGTTTTAAAAGTGATCTCAATCTTTTTATCTAACTTTTAGTGCATTTCTTAAAATTGTGAACTATTGTCTTCTGTGTTAGTGATTAAAAAAAAGAAAAAAACTCTGAATAGTGTGTTCGGACTGTGCCATTGCACAGATGTTCTGCACGTGTTGCAGGTTCACAGTGTGTGTGTGTGCGCGTGCGCTCGACCGAAGCACGGTCAAACGGTCAGCTACGGGATGACATCACCACCATGCCTCGCTCTCCTTTCGCCTCGCGCCCAGAAGACGGCGGCATCGGGCCGAGGAGGTATAACCGGCGTAACCCCCTACGTCACACGCACCAAAGGAGGAGAGCTGGAAGATGGCACGGTATCGCGAGAGCGGCGTGCCGCGACCGCAGCGCTGGATGGCGCTGGTGGGGGCTGGATGCGCCCACGGCTCGCCCTCTCTCCCGTTAAATCACACGGTAGGACACGCGAGCGGACGGAGACTGCCGGCGACAGCACCCGGGGTGAGTAAAACACTAAAGCTTGCACATTACGCACTGCGAGAGAGAGCGGGCGGAATACTCCATCAGTGTGTGTGTGTGCGCGCGCGTGCGTGCGTGTGTGTGTGTTATAAAGGAGGGGGGGGCAGCGTGTTGGCCAGATGTGATCCCCAACAGATGTGTTCTCGAGACAGTCTCGGGGGGATGTCATCATCATCATCCTCTTCTCCATCAGCATCCATCATCACCATGACTCCCATCAGCAGCACGAGCACCGCCGTTTCCTCGTGCCGGGTTTCCTCCTGTCAGCCCAGGTGGTCTTGGGTCGCCCCCCCCCCCCCTTCTACGCAGCAACTCTCCCTCGTGCTGCACACCGGTTGCCGCGTTCACGGACATCCCTTCACCCTCGAGTTCATCCCGGTTTCACAGTCACAGGTGTCATCGCATCACAGAAGTCCCCCCCCCCCTTCCGTACACTATAGTGTGGACTTGTTGATGGATGAGCCGAGAGACCGCAGTCTTTTTTTTTTTTAACCGGAGCCGGATTCACGCGCCGCTGTCCCCCCCCCCCCCTTCTATCCTTCTATTCTTCTATTGATTTAAACGTTGCGGTTTCGATCCGCGTGATTGATGACTTTGGCCCCCCTCACCGGGGGCCCCGCGTCACCGCCTGCCTACCGTGCCGTCACATTAGCGACGGTGACACAGCCTCTCTGCCGCGCGCCTCACGCGCGCTCACGTTAACTCTAACCTTAACCTCAGACCCGGGCCTGTAGTCCTAACCCTGGGATACAAGCTTAACCTGGCAGGGACTCGAATTTTATCTAAACACTCGGCTTGTTGAACAGGTTTATGTCCCCACAACATGAGGAATACACACACACACACACACACACACACACACACACACACACACACACACACTTTCACCCTCCAAGCTGAGCTGAAATGTCACCTTGACATTTAAGTTGGAACTTATCCTCACTTTCAGTTTTTGGAGATGAAACACACTTTTGAAATACTTTATTAATTTATTTAGTTTTTGTTAAGGTGTGTGTGTGTGTGTGTGTGTGTGTGTGTGTGTGTGTGTATGTGTTTAACTTCTGCCTGCAAACGTGCATTACCCACTCACCCTAGTCTTTATTTCTTCTCCTGTGTGAGTAGTCGGGATGTCCCGGAAGGAAAACTCACTGATCTACAAAGCAGTTTGTCCTCAACCCAGTTTGACCACACTGCCAGAAGAGCTCCTCTCTTCCCTCCCAGAGTGATTTTACTTGCTTCCACCGGCATTATTTGAATTTTGAAAGATTGAAGCTGAGGACGAGGCTCTCAGGATTTGCCGTTGTGTGTCAACGAATTCACTTAATCGGTTTGAATCCTCAGCGTGTTTCTTTTTTGTGTGTGTGAACGGTCCTTGAGGCTTGAGACACTGGATTGAGGATTTCAGCATGAAGGTGCTCCCGGCCTCGGGGGGGTCAGGGTCGGGTCCACGTGTGGGATCATGGAAGAGGTTTTAAGGTATAAGGGAAAGTGAAGGATGAAGAAGGAGGAGAGGAAAGAGACCCGCATATGTCTCATTTGACCTTTTCCCGTCCACCGGAGGGCTCGCTCTCTGTTTTTGGCTTGCGGTCGGTTATTCAATCTCACCTCCCACCTGTTCTCCTCTCCTCCTTTTCTTTTCCCTTCCTTTCCTCTCCTCTCATTCCCTTTTTCCAACTTCCATTTTCCTCTCCTTCCCTCTCCTTTCTGACTTAAACTCCCCCCCCCCACCACATGATTCCCAGCATGCATCGTAAATAAGGGTGGTTATGTAATAGCCTAAATATTAAGCAAATATTCACCCCCTCTTCGTATATTCTACTAATAGGATTGGTTGTGCACGTGTGCCACGGCGATAATGGGTTGCATCTAGGTTACAGCGTGTGTGTGTGTGTGTGTGTGTGTGTGTGTGTGCTGTAAACGCCTGTGTTTTCATATATACTTAAACGCTACATAGTCTGAGCGGGAAAATGACCTTGAAGCTTGCAGAAAGAAAAAAAAAAGACCTCAGTCTCGCCAATATGCTCACACATGCAGCGGCACGTGTGCCTACTGTATGTCCACACACACACACACACACACACACACACACACACACACAGAAACTTTAAGATTTAAAAGTGTGGAAGAGGAGGAGAGAGAGAGAAGCACAGAGGGGAGGATGAACTCTGGGCTCCCCTATTGTCAACTAAGGCTATTTGAAGTTACAAATAACCCAGTTACAGGGAAACCACTGTGTGTGTGTGTGTGTGTTTGAGAGCACATGCATGCGTTGTGAAGTTTTTTCGGAAAAGGAAAGAGGCAGAGATGAATGGGGGAAGAAGTGGAAAGAGTGAATGGAAAATAGAGGTCAGCGGACGTGAGTGAGAGACAGAGAGCAGGAATGAAGTGAGTAGGAGAGAGAGAGGAATATGTAGATACACTTCTTGCCTGTTGTTTTTTTTTTTTAAATGTTTGCTGGAGTAGGAGGGAGACGATGTGAGAGACAGGCTATTGTCCTCGGGGGACAGTATCAGCTCTTTGTTCTGGCTACGTGACACCGGTATCACCGAGCAACGCTACAATAGAACTGTTCAGGCCTCTCAAGATAAAAGAGAAATCTTGACATACACTAGTATTAGGAAATGTGTATCACAATAAGCTTGTGGGGCTCAAAAGTATTTTACATTCTGGATGCATCGCTGCAAAACAAGTCTCTATATCTCGCTGAAATGCTGTGTTTAGTGTTATTAGGAGATTATCTGACTTGCAATTAGACAAGTGCACTTGGTATATTTAGCGTTTTGAGAGAGAGAGAGAGAGAGAGAGAGAGAGAGGCAGTATACGAAACGGTGTCATTAAAACCAACTCTGAGGCAAGTTTTTGTATTTCAAAATGTTTTCCCCTCGGCTGAAGTTTATAAATAGGATCATAAAATGGGGAACAAATTAGGCCGATGATGAAAACGCTGGATTCTTTGTGTTTCTGTGGATATTTTTTTAGAAAATGGAGACAACCTTTTCTGTGAGGTTGCATTTTTAGATGTCGGGTAAAAGTCACACCCCTCTTCACGGTTTTGGACTTCGGTTCCGATGCCGAAGGGAAATTTAAATGTTACAGGGTACTATGGTATGAGATGAAAAGTTTATTCTTGACCTCTGGAGCCTTTCGATTTCAACAGCTAAAATTCTACGAAAACTCTCCATCTTCACTCCTGAAGGAGCCACTTTTACAAACGAACATTAGCATGCGAGAACATTTTCAAGCACCCCGATTTTAGCCCAACGCAGATGTATCGTATCGGCACACACTCTGGCTGATATGTGCAGATATAAAATATAATTTTTTAAAGAATCAATACAGAAAGTACTGCTAGAATAATTTGGATATTGTGTCATTACATAGATCGCCCAGCAGAGTACGCTATTACTTTCATTAGCCAAATGCAAGCCACCTGACTGATGGTCAGATTGTCAATAAACATTTTAAAAAAAAATCCAAATTGGCCCACATTCATGAAAACGATAAATTAGCATAATTAACACCTCAATAATACCATATAAGGTCAGACCTCCTGCCCCATATAGTGAAGCTTTCAGAGTCCCATAAAGGAACGTTTGACACTTTTCCAGCAGTGGAATTAAGAGACAAATTATATGTTTTGTTTTTTTCCTGGGTTCTTTTTCAAGCTTCCAACAACTAAAAACTGCTCGCGACTCGTGGGCGTGGACATATGCCAGTGACAAGAGGTCGCAGGAATCAGACATTCCTTTGCTTTTTCATGGGTCACGAGTTAAAAGTTTGGGCTGTTTCAGACAAATGTATTCTCACACTGAGTCATTTAAAAAAAAATCTTGATAAATGTTAATATTAATGAGTATGGAACTGTTTTTATTTGCGTTGGATGACGCATCGTAGTCCACATAGTTAGTTAGCTGTTCCAGTACAGAAGGTGAATCAGGGGAAACAAAATCAAATTTACTCACAAATCTTCTCTTCTGTTTGGTTTCAAAAGCAGAGGGATGTAGAGAAACGATAGAAGGAGGTCTGGAAAGACATGAAAAATGAGTATGAATGGAAAGAAGGCGTGCTCCTCATATGTGGTGGATTTGATGGAGCGGCAGAATGATGGACGGATTTTCCTTTTGGGGGCAGAAAGTTTCCGTTTATCTCATGTTGATCAGAGAGGAGTAAAGTCAAAGTTTGCATCAACTGGGAGAGCTGAGAGAAAAGGAGGGATGGACGTTGAAAGGAGGAGAAGGGAAGGGAAAAAGCAAGCGTTCCAGGGCGGTAGTGATAGTAATAGTGGATCCATGAAAACGGTCCGTCTGTCCTCGATGCTCCCAGCCATGCCCTCGCTGCCTCTCATCGATCCACGAGTAATCATCTGCTGTCACACCGACACACACATCCATTTAGAGTTAAAAAAACATTCCTCTGACTTATTAAAACCCACTTTACCACCTATAAGCCTTCTCATGAACTCTTACGAGTATAAACCCAGTGACCAGAAGATTTTAATTCAACACTGCTGCAAAATATGTCGCCTTTTTAAATATTTTTTATATAAAACTCCTTGCATCGTATGTTTTTCTTATCGTCACAGACGTCTCACCTCCTCCCTTGATTCCTACCGAAGACATGAATCATTAAATAAAACAAATGGATGGATTATGTCATTTCCCGAAAAAAGCACTTTAATTTCTAATGGTTGCTCAAACAGCAGTGAATCGTCGGGGCGGATTAATACACATTTTGATTATTATTTACGGCAGCGTGCTGGTGCATGTGTGTGTGTGTGGGGGGGGGGGACTCAAAATAAACTACAGTGTTCATCATAATGAGGGAACATGCCACGTAGTACACAGTGTGTCTCATTGATGTGTGTTTTTAATAGATTCTGGTGGAGCTCTATGGGGACCAGCGCGACCTCCGCCCTGCTCATCATGTTTTACTGCTCCGACGCTTTAATGACGTCGAGGGGGGCTTTTTGCGTAGCATCTCGACGCAGAAGGTTAGCGTGTGGTTAGGTTTCACGGTTTCCTGTTAGGGTGATAATGTCATAAAATTCGATTAACAGGCATTCAAAGCTTAATTCAACAACCTCGACATAAGCTTCAGTCGTAAAAAGACAGCTTTAAACAGCATGTATTTAGAAAATATATATTTGATCTTAGTGTGTGTGTGTGTGTATATATATATATATATATATAATATATATATATATATTTGTATATATATATATATACAGTATATATATATATATATATATATATATATATATATATAAATATATATAGTGTGTGTGTGTGTATATATATACATGACCATGTCGCTCTTTCAAAATCAAATCCGGTGCTTAAAGGTCAACTGCTGTCAGTAAGGTCAGCCTCTGTCTTCCACATCTCCACATCTCCATCTCCATCTCCATGTCTCCATGTCTTCCATGTCTCCATGTCTTCCACGTCTCTGTGTCTTCCATGTCTCCATGTCTTCCAAGTCTCCGGTTCTTCCACGTCTCCATGTCTTCCACGTCTCTGGTTCTTCCACGTCTCTTTGTCTTCCACGTCTCTCTGTCTTCCACGTCCCCACGTCTTCCACGTCTCCGTGTCTTCCATGTGCGGTCGCGGCCCAGACGGCGGCCGCAGGTTTCCTTATGCCTGCCAGCGCGGGGTCAGCGAGTTTGATTGACTTGTGCCTTGACTCACTTTGGCTTCCAGGAACTCTCCACCATCAATACACATCATCATCACTAGCCAGCTGTGTGTGTGTGTGTGTGTGTGTCAGTGTGTGTGTGTCAGTGTGTGTGTGTGTGTGTGTGTGTCAGTGTGTGTTCTTTCTCAACCAGTGCAGCACAGTGTGTCTCTCAGTTAAATCACATGGTTCGGCTTTTCCCCCCGCGTGCCTGCTTGCTTGGCCTATTTCCATGGTAACTAGCCGAAGATGTGGGGACACACACACACACACACATGCGCGCGCCCACACACACACACACACACACACACACAAACACACCGCCACATAAACAGCCAGAGAGAGCTCGGTTGTGTGTGTGGCTGTAGGCTGCAGTCAGAGAGAGGATGTGTGATCACACACTCCACACAGGCTCAGCGGGACACACACACACACACACACACACACACACACGCACATACACAACGCTGTATGCTGAGACAGAAGCTCAGGATGCTGTGCCGGGGAGGAAAAATGGCACACAGGGGGCATGCTAGCCAAATCCCTTTATAAATCCTCCGGCAATTTGGATTTGTTTGTTTGCGGATGAACGTATCGAATGTGAGTTTGTGCGTTGTTTATGCAGATGGGTGGATAAACGGTAATAAGTGTGGGAATTTGTCGGACTGTGTGACACGTGGACTTGCACAGTGTTTCCCCTTTCCCTCCGATGGCATTTTCTCTCGCCATCCTTGTCACGACTTCGCCCGTACCTCCATCCCACCACCTCATCGCCCCACCACGCCACCTCTTCCCATGTGGCCATTGCCATAGCGACAGCCCACGTTGCTCACCGCAGCATCTCTGTGCTCTCTGGCCTTTAGCCAGGGGGGGAGCTGTGGCGGCAACGCAACCCGGCAACCAGGCGAAGGGAGCTTTGCCAAAAGTGGGGAACTATAGGGGAGGAGAGGGAGGAAGGGAGGGAGGCAGTGGGTGGAGGGGGGCACTGCGGATCTGTTAGCTGCTGCCCTGTGGTGTTATGCAACTTCATGTAGCCTACACACACACTTACTGTAGGGTGACAAACAGCCCCCCTGCCTCACACACATTCGGAAGCTGTACATAGTGATGCTTGAACCAGTATAAGCTCCAGATAATGTCCCTAAGTACCGATTATGAAATGACATAACAGATTTCTCCAAGCGGCCCCTGATGCAGTATCATACCACTGATGCAGTGCCACACTGTTCAATGTGATGATTTTCATGACTCATGGTGCGATAGCAATTCAATGATATGATAAGGCTTCTTTTTTTTTTGGGGCCACTAGAGGGCAGAAGAACATCAAAACAAGCTGGCGAACACACATCCACTTCCTTGACTTTGATAACTCGTCGTTGCTAACGTGTTAGCAAACAGCTAACGTGTTAGCAAACAGCTAACAGCCTAATATCATCCAGGGAGGTTAGCATTCCTTTAGTGTCGTTTCTTTTGAGAGAAATATCTGCCTGTTCAACATTAGCTTCAACCGGCTCCACAAGCTAAAGTGACTATAACTGAAACTACATTTAAAATAAAACTCAAACTAAATTGACGGCTAACGTAAAACTGCCACGTTGGGTGTGAACCCTCTGATATTTTTCCACATATATGAATTATTGAAAACAATGCTAAGCATATTTATGTAATATTATCTCTGCAAAACCAACCACATTTTTTGTTCTATGCTAATTCAGTAGCATCCGCAGTTAGCTAGTTGGCTAACACTGAGCTGAATGCACCAAGTTAAGGGATGGCTATGAACATTTTGTGCTCGTATATATTACTTCGAATACATCAATATGACATCATCAACTGGAATGGAACAAGTAGCAGTAGATAGCATAAGATTAGCATCATTTACAAGTTACGGTTTTAACCCCCAAAACAACACTTAGCTTTTAGATTTAGATTTTTGAAACATGTCAAAATAAAGAAAGTGTCATACAGAAAATAAAATATTACACAACTAGAAAGCTTAGAGATATATGAATAACTTTTGAATAACTATTGTTTTTTGAGAGCTGTTTAGTATGAGACTTTCTAACAGGTTGGGTTTTGTGTTTTTTAACAGGCAGAGTGAAAGAAGTGAGGAAAGCGTTTGAAGGGGTCCCCACATGGGAGCCAAAGTGCCGCCTGATCAACATCTATCTGCCAGAATCTGGACGCTTTGGACGCGTTCTGATGTCCTCAAACACAAACAGCTAAATCCAAGGAGCTTAAAAAAAGCGAAAGAAAAAAGCCAGCCGCTGGCTCCGGCAAGCGGACAGATTTTAAAGTAAAAAAACACGGCTGGAGAGGGGGAGCGTTGTATGGGTTCCAAATCCCCAACCAAGACACGCCGCATCTCCTCGACCCACGGTCGCCTCCTCCTCCTCTTCCTCCTCCTCCGTCTCACATTCTCCCCCGTCCTCTCTCATGGGAGTGACATAGGAGCCCTTCCCCACCTCGCCGTGGAAACGGGGGCGTCCAGGTAGTGATGTCGTGGAAGAGGAACTACTTTGCGTCGGGTGGCGGAGCAGTCGGCGGGGTGCAGGGGCTGGTGACCCCGAGGACCATGACCTCCATCGCACCCAGCAAAGGCCTGAGCAACGAGCCGGGGCAGAACAGCTGCTTCCTCAACAGCGCTCTGCAGGTCAGTCGGATAAACACACACACACACACACACACATACACATACACACACACACACACACACACACACGTTTGGGGGAGTGGCATGATTTTCATGTATTATTATTATTATCTTTTTAGTTTACTTTTCATAAAAGTATGAAAAGAATCGCACTTCGGTCCAAAGTCCCCCAATAGTTTTGGTATTTTATATGCTTATTAGCTTTATTAGCTTAGCTTAGTTTTGTTAGCAATTTTATTTGCTTATAAAACATGTTAATACAACAGTTGGAGAGTTTTTGAAGTTGAATAAAAACAATATCCTTTACGAAAACAAAGTTGAAACAATATTGTCTGTTTAAAAAATGTAACAATATAATAACAATTTATTTATTTATGTAACTAACCAGGAAAAAACCTCAACTCTTCTGACATTGAACCACAACAATAAGTAATCTGTGTTATTATTTTTTATTTATTTATTCATTCATTATCAAAAGATTGAAACATTATGACTGATCCTCCACTGATTTCTCCAGCCATGTATTTTGTGTGTATTGTTATGTCTGAGAGATTATACCTCGCCCTGATGAGAACAAATTAGAACTACTGCAAAACTAAACCCAAATCTATAAAACCAAACCCTTCTGAAAAAACAGAAACTATCACAAAATTATACTAAAATGAAGAAGACACAAGAATTGTCTGCTGAAGTCACTGAAATATTAATATAAATAATATTTTATGTCACTTTAACTTGTCCAGTTAATTTTTATCCCCTAAAACTGAGCAGATGTTGTAAAAAAAAAAACCCTTACAGCCATCGTTTCCTCCCGAACCCGACCTGCTGGAGCACAGAGGAAACACGAGTAACCGTACAAACGGTTAAAAATGCACCCTTCTGTGCTAAATATATGCTACATTAAAAAAAAAAACAGGCTTTTACAGATAAATGCACAATTACAGTGCTCTGTCAGAATAATTGCACTTGTTAGCATTTGCACTAACACACACATGCCGTCCCTCCCTCCCCACGTTGCAGTGAGTTGATATCTGAGCACGGCAGGGATGAGATTAGGGCCACATTAACGGGCTTGTCTGCGTGTGTTTTTGGCACCGCTGCCAGTCTGGCTTCAGTGTGGACATCAAACCTGTGTGTGGAGATGCTGCTACTGCTGCTGCATCTCCCCTCTTCATGCACACACACCTCCCTCCCCTCCTCCCAAGACTTCCAGCTGGCACAAACTTACCTTTTGCACACACACACACTTGAAAGAGAGAGAGAGGGAGAGAGAGAGAGAGGATGGAGTCCGCTGGAGAGGGAGGGGGATGATGGGGCAGAAGCTTAGTGAGGGTTGCAGTGAGCGGAGGGGCCGAGGAGAAGAAAAGTTGCTGAAGGAGGAGAAGAGATGAGGAGTATACAGTATGAGAAAACTGAGGAGAAGACTAAAGGGGATACTGTCGGGAGAAAGAGTGGAGTTAAAGAGTCTGATAAGGTAGGGGCCCAAAAAAAAAAGAAAAGAAAAGAAGGGAAAAGAGTGTTTGTGGTGAAAGGAAGAGAGGAGAAGACAAAGTGAAGGACGGAAGGTTTTATTTGTGTGGGAAAAATGCCTCAGCGAACGGCATGCAAAGAGGCTTCAGTGGGGAGAGAAGTGGGCCATTTCAAGGACACACACACACACACACACACACACACGGAGGAGAGAGGGTGTTTGAACGTATTGAGCATTGAGATGCTGTTATCGGTTTCGCTGTGTATCTCTAAGCGTGTTCACGTTTGCATCTTGACATGGATTCACGTGAGCGAGCGTGCATGGGGGAAGTACGAGGGGTCAAAGTTCAGGTCGAGAGCACTCTATTGGGAGCACAGCTGCAACTACAAATGATTGATTATTTATTAATATTTCCTTTATGATTGGCCAATATGTTTCCTTAGTCTATGAAATGTAAAATGCAAAAAAAAAGCATAGAATATTTTGTATTTGTATTGCTTGAAAAATGACTTAATTATTCAACAAATCAAAATTGCTGTCAAAAAAACATGCTGCTCTTTTCTCTCCAATTCCCTTATTGATGGTTAGTTAAATCCTCTTGGCTGCCCCTTGGGAGGGCCCTCGGGCAAGGCAGTTAGCCCCCCACTGCTGCGGCGTAGCTGCTGGGCGGCGTCGGCACCAACGCCGCTGGTCTTGTGTGGATGTGTGAAGTTTAATGAGCGCAAAAAGGAGAAATGTATGTACACGCTCAGCACATTTTCACTGAGTCAACACAGCGTCAAAGTAAAATAGCTAAAGGAGGTCCGGGCTTTGATGAAGCAGAAACACATGGCGTTCACTCATCCGGCAGTGGTGTGTGTGTGTGTGTGTGTGTGTGTGTGTGTGTGATGCAGCAGGAGGGAAGACATATTTCATAATGAAAAGTGAACATGGAAACCTGCAAGAATGCCTCGTTTATTTCTACATTTTGGCGTCATTATCCAAGGCACATTTTTATTTCATCATCAGATGTTTACTGTATGTTTTTTTTTCTTTCTACACAGGAAGTGCTTCTGAATCTGGGTTGATTTCTTATCAATGATAACTTCCATTAAACAATATTTGCATGTTTCCAGCTGTTGGGCTCCAACTATACAACTAGTATGTTTTACAGAAAGCATCATTCTGAAAAGATGACCTTTTTCTCTATTCATATAATGAGGAAATACTGTCAATTAACGTATCTGACAAGTCAATGTTCACCGACAAATTATTAAAAATGTTTTCCCGCTAAAATATCCAATCATGCAACACAATGCCGATTATAACAACTGGCTGCATTATTATTTGATTTCTCATTATTCTAGTTGGACAATGGCAGTTTAGACGTTCTGATTTAATGTAGAAAGTGTCTCTTAATATTCATCCTCAAAAATTACCGTTTGTATATCAACTACTCACCCTGCGTTGTGTTAAAGTGCTGATGAAAATGTAGTTTTTCTCGTGTGCATCCAGAATAATAAAAAAAAGGAGAAAATTCTTGATTAACTGAAGTAGATTCTAACACTTCGTAGGTTTTTTGGAAGATAATGCGTTCTGGAGATACTGAGCAAACGTTCTAAAAGTTCTTTATTCACTGTGGAGGCATGCAAGAAAGACAAAGTTTTAACACAGTAATTAATATACACATTTTATGGGTGAAGTCTTGCTTTTTTTGCTGCCTAAAACTAACCCATATGTGGGTCGGAGGCAAAGTCCAGCAATGCGAAGGCCCTCCATCCACTCCAACCTCTCTTCTTCTTCAGCCTGATATACAAATAAAAAAACACATTCCCACTGATCGTGATCCCGGCAGCCATAACGCTTCCCATCACAACACAATTAGGAGCACAATTGGGCGATATAGACACGTTATTTGCAGGGGGCTGCGATGCACTGCAGTTTGGAGGAACGCCAATAAAACACTAATTGACGTTTTTCTCAGCCAAACATCTTATTTAAGTAATTTTGCCGCCGATAGTCTTCTTGTTGGAGACGCTTAAATCAGACGATGCAGCATCACGAGGGTCAGAGATTGTTTAGAATCTGACCGGAGCAGGTACGCCAAAAAACCTTGGCTGTCAGACAGATAACCGGGGTCAAAAGTGCAGCAAAATTAGGGAAGAGGTTGTTGCCATGGCGGCAGTATCGTGTGATGGACAGGAGGAGGAGGTCATAGGAAGCAGGAAGAGCAGAGAATGAGAGCTTGTTGGACAGATTCCTTTGATTATGATCAGCTCAATGTGACGACAGTGTTTCTGATAATTGTTGACATTGTTTCTCTAACATGAATCTTCCATTAGATTATGCTAAAATTGTGTGGTTGCATTGATAGATAGAAGTTTGAAGTTTTACAGCAGCGGCTATTACAGATACTCATTGCTTGACTTTATTTGTTATAACATATTTATACATGTTTATTGTTCAATATTAAGCCATGAATTAAAATACTAATCTTACATTTGTTTTATTGTATTTTTAATTTTTCTGGAATCAAATATATTTATTAACAAATTATTGACATTTGCAAGACTTATAAGTCATGCATTATGCAACAAAATTACATGAGCAAAAGTGAGTCTGCATATCAGTTCAGCTTTACTTATTTAATATAGTTATATAATATATAGTTTTGAAGATTTTTTTAGTTTTTCTTACCAAGTTGTTGGAGTATGAGTTATTATTTTAATTATCAATTCCTTACGTTGTAATACGGATGTATTACATGGTTGCATTTTGCACGTAAAATCGATCCCTTATTATTAATACAGTGACCATGTTTTGCCCGGATTATCTGGTAGTGTGTCGGGTTTGCAGATCCAGCCTTCAACCTCCCCTTTAAATACCTCATTGCATTTCCTGTTGATGCTTCACAATAAAAGTCCACCCAATATTTCACCAGTTGAACGCTTTTAATGAATGCGTAGGAATTTCTGTTTGCATTAGCAGTTATTTCTTACAGCGGCAAGGCTGATATTAACTAGAATGAGGTGGATCTCATGCTTTCGCACCTCGTGAATCCCTCGTGTCTAAATCTCATGGCTGTTTTGTATTTAATTTATTTGAAAATGTATTTTTATCTCTATTTTTCCAGGATAGTGCCACTGAGATTAAAAAAATCTCCTTTTTGAGGAAGTCCCGGCCGACAGCATGAAAGTTACACATAAAAGCACAAATAACAGACTGAATGACAGAATCCAAACAACCAGTTAGAGATAGAATTACTGGATTTAAAGACATTGAATACATGCAGACCGTAAATCACATAAAACAAGGTTTGATTTAAAGAAACTCTTGAGGTATATATGAAAGCTTATGTAGCATGGCCTCATGACAAGAAAGCACAGATATGGGCTTGTGCATTATCTGAAAGCCGGCCAACTAAATCCGTTGGTTAGATCACTGATTTCTTTTAGTTCTACTCCTTTTTGCTGAGGTTCTCCTGCAGATAAACTCAAGAGGAGTTAAAGGGGAGAGGGAGGGAGGGAATGCACCGAATCCACCGGGAGGAAGAGGGAGAGAAAGAGATAGATGGGAGGACAAAAAGAGACGGCTCTATAGATACCGGTGGGCATGGGCAGAGTGTGCCCTCCTTGTGGCTGCTGCAGTGCTGTGCAGGGAGCCGATTCATCACGACCAAATAAACTACCGGGAGAGAGGAGGGCTGGGGGGTGGAGGTAGAACGCATACACTAGCGTCAGCATGCAGTCTGTCATCCTCCGCCCCCTCTTTCCTCCACCTATCACTCTCTCCTTAGTGCACACACACACACACACCGCTCATCCACCGCTGTATGTGTGTTCTGCAAGTGTGTGTGTGTGCCGCAGAAGAAGCCTAAGGGACAGTGTTGTGTCAATATTATCCTACAGGAGGCTGAATGAATGGACTGAGAGCTCTTTCCTCTAATTATGCACTAGAGAGGGAGAGAGAAGAAGAAGCCTGAATCATGCAGACCACTTCTCTTACCAGTTTCTCCATGTTTCCCCTCTCCTTTCTTTTTGCTTTTTAGTTGGTGATTTTCTGTCTGACACTTTTTGTTGTTGGAAATATACGAAATAGAAAACGACTGAGTGGAAACGGCTCACACAGAGTTGCAGTCTGAGGTGTTTGATTCCCTGAAATCCACTAGTTGTTGTGAGAAACGTCCGACTAAAGTTTACAGGCACCAGGATTGCAGCATCATTTCTCTTATGACACCAAAACAGAACAGAAGTGGTCTTTCCTTCAAATCTTTCCCTCAGTTCTATTCCTGACTGCTGCGCTCCAAGAGAAGCATGTCGTGCTACCATGGCAACCGGCAACCACGAGCTGCCATGCCACCAATCGCATATTTAAGAGTGGTATTATAACGGTGATTCCAATGCACAAGCCTTATATGTTGTGCAACTTTATTATAACATTATGATAAAAAAAGAACCAAATCCGGCCTGTCCTTAAGGAACCCCACAGTGCTGTGGGATCAACTCTGGCTTTTTTTGACAAGTAAACGGCACTTTTGGATCAGTTTAACACTGCGTTTTAAAAAAAACTGCATTTTTCTGCACACTTCAAGCTCAAGTGAGAAAAAAAAAGTGTGAAACTGAATAAAAATTGACTTCCAGCATCCTTTTTTCCTTTGTGAAACACGCAGGATGACAACTCATCCACAGGACTGAAGGAACACACAGTAGTGCTAAGATACGCATTGTACGCACAAAAAGTAGTGCCATCTCAAGCACATTATCTCACACCCGTATACAGTAAAGGAAAAATAATAACCATCAAAAAACAAACTATCCAGTTGCTTTATGTCTTTGCCTCCGTTTTGTAAGTGTCTTTATTTCTCCCTCAGGTTCTGTGGCATCTCGATATCTTCCGCAGAAGCTTCCGACAGCTGACGACACACAAGTGCATGGAGGACTCGTGTATCTTCTGTGCTTTAAAGGTGAAAAAACAACAACAAACACTCTCCTTTTTACTGTAAATCTTACCTCCGGTGTGTTGGCGGTGTTGTCGTCTTCAGCTGTTTTTTGGTCATCACCCCCCCCCCCCCCCCTTCTGCATAATACATCAGGAATGTAAACCAGGATTTTTCGAGTACTCTTTAGTGGTGTACTTACATGAGGTACAAGCGCGTTGCTCGAGTGTTTCCCCCTTTTGGGAGATGCTCTACATTTCTGTCGCTACGTTTCAGAGGGTTTATCCGACAGCTAGGGGTGATAGACTCAAAGTAGATAGAGACACGTTTGACACATGAGTTTTTATCTTGTGGAGAATCATCTTCTAATAAACACAGTATTGTAGATTCTTGCTTTTCTGTGCTTCCATTCTAACTTCCTCCATTTCCCATCATTACTTTCTTTTCCTTTATCAAATGCATTTATTCTTCTTTAGAAATAGTACTTCCATTCTCAATACTTTACTTTTAAGCGTTTGGATGCACGTCGTTTACTTACAATACTGTAGTTTGTCTCTGCTTCTTCTTCTTCTTCTTCTTCTTCTTCTTCTTCTTCTTCTTCTTCTTGTAGCTTTTATAACAGTTTCCGGCTGATGGCCGTCATGTTTCCTGCAGCGACCTAACTGAAGATGAACAATGAGAAAAAAAAAACCCTCGTAATGAACGAGCCTTATGCAGCTCTGTTCCAGACATTTGTTGCATCAATGATGACAAATATGTGTCTGAGTGAAGGGAAGCGTTGTGTGTAATGTGCTGTAGTGTAGCATGTGTGTGTGTGTGTGCACATGTGTGTGTGTGTGTGTGTGTGTGTGTGTGTGTAGCAGCATCATTGTGTGTGTGTTCTACACGCTGTTCTGTCTCCAGCGCTTCTCTGTAATTAATTGGCTGACTGAAAGCGCTGAGCTAGCAGAGCCCACGCTGGTATGCTACACACACACACACACACACACACACACACACACACACACATACACACATACACACACACACACACACACACACACACACACACACATACACACAAACACAAATCTTGCTAGCATGCTGCACACGTTAGGCTGCTACACACATGCACCTTGAGGTTACTCACAAATCTTTCTCACCGTACCAGGAGTTACTCATGCACACACACACACACACACACACACACACACACTCCTGTGGGTGTGTCGCTTGCGAGTCACCCGCAGGTGTACAAATCAAAGGTAGTGTCACCGCGTTCCCACTCTCCCGTCAGTCTTCATGAACCGCCCCGTCACCGTCTCCCCTTTGTCAGAAACAGATGTTATGTTGTTCCTGCAGTGTGTTGGTAGCCGGCGTTCCCACGGCGACGCAGATAAAAGCCTTACAATAACTGGACGAGACGCGCGCCGGATGGACTTTAATGCCGTGTTAAATTTACAAAACCTCCATTTTAGATCAGGAGATCAGTGGTGATTATGGCTTCTTTTATTTTGGAGTGTGTGTGTGTGTGTGTGTCTGTGTGTGTGTGTGTCTGCGTGTGTGTGTGTGTGTGTTTTCTGCAGCAGATAAAGACAGCCGCCCTTGTAGTAAACATAAGTTCAGAGGCTGCCTGTGGCTATCCTTCTAGAAATCACTGCAACACTCTATCTCTCTCAACAGCAAAGCACACACACACACACACACACACACACACACACACACTCGTAAGAGATAGGAAGAGAGAAGAAGAAAAAGGAGAGAGGAGGAGAAGAAGAAAGGAGAAAGATGAATGAATGTGGGAGTTGGTGTGGATTGCTCTTGTCTTCACACTTAGACCAGCACATGCACACCTCTCTCTCTTACTCACTCTGCCTCATCCCTCCCTGCCTCCCTCCCTACTCTCCTCCCTCCATCCCTCCCTCCTCTCCTCCCTCCTCTCCTCCCTCCCTCCCTCCCTACTCTCCTTCCTCCATCCTCTCCTCCTCTCCATCTCACCCTCCCTCCCTCCTCTCCATCCCTCCCTCCCTCCTCTCCTCCTCTCCATCTCATCCCTCCCTGCCTCCCTCCCTACTCTCCTCCCTCCATCCCTCCCTCCTCTCCTCCCTCCTCTCCTCCCTCCCTCCCTCCCTACTCTCCTTCCTCCATCCTCTCCTCCTCTCCATCTCACCCTCCCTCCCTCCTCTCCATCCCTCCCTCCCTCCTCTCCTCCTCTCCATCTCACCCTCCCTCCCTCCTCTCCATCCCTCCTCTCCTCCTCTCCATCTCATCCTCCCTCCCTCCCTCCTCTCCATCCCTCCCTCCTCTCCGTCCCTCCTCTCCTCCTCTCCATCTCATCCTCCCTCCTCTCCCTCCCTCCCTCCCTCCCTCCTCTCCTCCTCTCCCTCTCACCCTCCCTCCCTCCCTCCTCTCCTCCTCTCCATCTCATCCTCCCTCCCTCCCTCCTCTCCATCCCTCCCTCCTCTCCGTCCCTCCTCTCCTCCTCTCCATCTCATCCTCCCTCCTCTCCCTCCCTCCCTCCCTCCCTCCTCTCCTCCTCTCCCTCTCACCCTCCCTCCCTCCCTCCTCTCCTCCTCTCCATCTCACCCACCATCCCTCCCTCCCTCCTCTCCTCCTCTTTTCCTCTCCCTCCCTCCCTCCCTCCCTCCTCTCCTCCTCTCCATCTCACCCTCCTCTCCTCCTCTCCATCTCACCCTCCCTCCCTTCCATCCCTCCCTCCCTTCCTCCCTCTCTCTGTAGGGTATATTCCCCCTCCATTCTCCTTGGCGCAGTGCTGCAGTCAGCACGGCCACATAACACACACACACACACACACACACACACACACACACACACACACTCCCTATTGCTAATACAGTCCCTTTCCCCCTCTTCTCTTTCTGTTTCCCTTTATCTCTCCCTCCTTCCCTCCCCCCCCTCTCTCCGTCACACACACACACACACACACACACACACACACACACACCCTGCCGGTACGACTGCATTACCTTACCCATTGCCAAACCTCAGCTTGCACATACTCAGCCTATTGTTTTAGAACATTTTCACAGCCATCTTGCTTCCAATTCGTGAAATACGGGTCCTGAAATTCTGGAATCAAACCGGTGGAAACAACTCCAGGGTTCGAAGCTCGACTTGAGATGAATTCTGGTGACATATTTACAGTAAAACCTGGCTGGAAGATCGTACGTTTGGCTCAGCCGGAGTTTGGGTTCAGGGTCAAGTCTACGCCGACACAACAGGTGCTTCAACTGGTCCTCCAGTTAGTGAAGAAGTCAAGGGGAATAGTTGGGTGTACAGAGAAGGACTATGACCCTGGAGACCAGGGTTTGCATCCTGTGTCCCCTCGGCGTTGTGTGCTTCACATCATCCCTCGTGTCACGCTTGCAGAAACACAAAACCACGTGGTTATTATTATGAAATAGAACCGTTAGGTAACAAAACCACTTAGAAAAAAAGGTCATGGCTTGTGTTAAAGTTAAACTGCCCTGAGCGGAACGTTCTGATACTTCACATTGCATAACAAGCATTGTTTTTTACTTTTTCACTCGGGACACGGACTGCCGGCTCCTGGGTGAAAGTCCTGTGTTGACCCAGTCAGTTTATGAAAGGTAGAAGGTTAAATGCATCATGCCTTAAAGGGAAGTATTGCATGTAAATTAGTTTGTATAAAGCCTTTATGGCTCCAGAAGGAGGGACTTTTGTGATTGGACGGGGTTTTTTACAGTCCTTCCAATGGCTGCAGTTGACTTTTTTTTGTTTTATGTCAGAGCATTTAATTTATTCATTGCTATAGGTATGTTTCAAGGAACAGAAAGTGTTTCTGAATAGAATCACATATTAAACCTTTAAGCAATACGAACCATTCATTTACATGCGATTTGAAAGCTACAAATGAACAATTCTCGGTCGTATCAGTTTGCAGCTTCGTGCTGCATTGAGCCAGTATACAGACAGGCGTGTGCTGACGAACCGTGTTAGAATATCTTCAGTGTTTTTCAGTCTCCGGGCACACGGAGCACCTGCTGGTTTTCAGTCCAGCCTTGTAATCAGTGATTGAATTACCGCTGGGACGGAAGTCCAGCAGAGCACCCACCGCTGCTCCGACATGTCAAGCCGACTTGTGTTTATTCCGGGGTTTGGAGCTGTTTTAGTTCGGGTTAAAAATAGAAAGGTTGTTTTTTTGTGTGCTTTTTTTCCAGCTGAGAATTTTTACCAAAAAATTAGGTCATATTTGTCCATTGGCAATCTGGAGAAAGTTATCCATGTTTCTACAGACGTCTGCAGCTCTCTGCCAGAAGTTACCCTCGCTGCCTCAGCTTGAACTCAACGCTGCTTTTTGGACTCATGTTTACTCCATTTAAAAAGACAGATTCATCCGGATCAACCCCACATGAGTCAAAGAGTAATATCCAAGTTATCTAGTACTACTTGTACCACTAGAACGACTATTACTGACTAGAGAGTCTTCAGATAGCAGATATGTCAACACAATCCAGGACCAAGAGCACATATAGGGAAGTCATTTCAATGTCGTATTGCTTAGAGTAGATGTGCACCTCAAAACAAATTTAAACTTTTTTTAATATTTAAGGGCAATATTTTATGCCTTGATTGGAGATGACAGGAAAGGATCGGAGAGAACCCTGGATCTGGTTTCTTATGGGTTAAGATCAGCCAGTCTGGACCTGCAGACAATAGAAGTTCTCCGAACGGACTGATCCTCCTCCGCAGGCTCTGAACGCTGCCCTCAAAACACACTTCCGTGGCCTAGCTTTCTGTCGGAGCCCCCTGCAACAGTTTGATTGGGTTTCTATTTTACTGCTACAAAGCACTCGGAAAGCTGCTTTCGTCGGGAGAGAAAAGTGCACTACAAACGCCATCCATTATTGATATGGTCATGATATTGAGGCCAGACTGTGGTGTTTGTTTCAGTCCGATCTCGGGGTTTGCTGTGCGGCACTTTGGTTTCCCGACAAGGTGACAACTAGTTCCGGCGGTTCTGTTTTTATGGGTCAGTTGACGGAACACGGCGTCGTTTTAGAGGAGATTTGTTTCAGTCTGAAAGACGTGAATACACACGTGTGTTTATGGACTCTGACAACTTAATTTAAGGGAAAAGGTCAGGATGTTTCTACATGTGTGTGCTTGTGCGTGTGTTTGCAGAGTATCTTTGCTCAGTTCCAGTTCAGCAGTGAGCGCGTGCTGCCGTCGGATGCACTGCGGAGCGCTCTGGCCAAGACGTTCCAAGACGAACAGCGCTTCCAGCTGGGTATCATGGACGACGCTGCCGAGTGCTTTGTGAGTCTGAGACGCCACACACACACACACACACACACACACACACACACATGGGAGAGCTGTGGGGTGGCCTAAAGGCTTATCTGAGGAACTCCCATCTTCACTGCAGTCAGGACTCTTCAGGGGAGGTCCAGAAAGTCAGCCTGCATATGATGTTTTTTTGAAGGTGTGTGTTTTATTATGTTGTGAGATATTCCTTGCTATTTTGTCCACTAACTTTTTTAAGCTGGTTTCAAAGTTACTTTGCGTTGATTTTTCCCCTCTTCAGGACAAAAAGCTGTTTCTGGCCACCAGAGTCCCTTTAGAAAACCTCTGGTTTTACTGCAGCAGGGTCTGACAGTTTGCCCCATGCAGTCCTGGTGTTGGTTCTTTCAGCTTTGCATAGGAATAACCCATCTTTGTGCTGAAATAGCTCATATAGAAGCATTACATTGAGACTGTTTCAGTTAAAAGTTCCTCATAGTAACTTTTACCACAAGAAGACAATGAGCTGTGGACGCATCCGAACACACTTGCTAGTCATCATTTAAGGTGATTTATATGTAAAGTAAAATGACCAAATTGTAACTTTTCCCCAGTTTTCTTATGTTTTGTAGATCAGATGATTATTCAATTCATTAATCAATGGTAGCAGCCCAAGATTTTAATCTCATGTTTTAGTGCGCTGAGATTAAAGATAAAAGATCAGTCTAGATTTGTTGCAGTGAGTGCTGCATGTTTTAAATGGTGGGGCTCTTATTTTGAAATAAGCCTGATCATTTATTGAAGAGGAAAATCAAGAAAAGCCCTTTACACATCCTTCCTGTTGCTTTCTCTCCACCACGCTGCCTCTTTCGTTCTGCTTTAAAGACCTGTGTGTGTGTGTGTGTGTGTGTGTGTGTGTGTGTGTGTGTGCGTGCGTGTGTGTTTTATGTGTGTGCATGGTTGCCGTTGTCTGATCGATTGGTGGAAAATGTGTTCAGTCAGGGAATCCGTCGGCTTCTTATGAAATATAGATGCTGCTCCGACGGTCAGATTAACAGGCGCGCCAACATGGAGGAACAATCACACACACACATATTTACACAACATAAACAAGCACATATGCCAACTATCCACACACCCATTAACCGACGTCCATCTTTGCTTTGTGTGTCTCAGGAGAACCTCCTGATGCGTATCCACTTCCACATCAGCGCCGAGAGTCGAGAGGACATCTGCACAGCCAAACACTGCATACCGCACCAGAAGTTTGCCATGACTCTGTTCGAACAGGTAACGCGTTTGTTCGGTTCCTCTCTGTCGCTCCAAAGAGCTCCGTTAAAAAAAAAACCCCAACAATAAAACGCAGAAACTTTCTTTTAAAGAGGATGAAACTGAGGATGGACTTGTGTTTGCAGTGTGTGTGCAACAGCTGTGGCGCAACATCGGACCCCTTGCCCTTCATTCAGATGGTTCATTACATCTCCACGACATCCCTCTGGTAAGACCAGACACACACCTACACATTAACACACACACACACACACACACACACACACACACACTGCAGTAAATCTGGCAGCGAGCTGAGGCTGGGTGGCAGTAAAGGAAGGTACAGCGTGTTCTCTTCTTCCCTGCACGGGTCCCTGCTGAACACTGAGCTGTGAACACACACACACACACACACACACACACATGTATGTTAATGCATAGGCATGGGCAGGTGAGCTTGCTCAGGTAGACGTCGGCGGCAGGTAAACACAGGAGAAAGCCGTTACACTAAAAAAAAAACCCTCCCACGCGCTCCGAGTCAATGAAAGAAGGAACGGGCGGATGTAATCAATCAGCTGTTTGATTCAGTAGACCCAGGGGGGCGACGTAAATCCATAAGTGGAACAGTGGGTCGGAAAGGCGAGCGTGAGGGAAATAAGGGGATATATCACTCCGTATCCCATCTGGAAATGGAACGCAGCAGAGAAAATGGAGGGATGAATGAGGAGGGGGGGCAAAAGTACACATAAGCACTGTGTCAAGGTAGTTGTGGGGCCACAGCAGTGCCACCGCGCTCCGCGTTTGTGCCTGTTAGCGCTGCCAAGCTATTTTTACCCGAAGAGGAGCCTGTTGTTTACAGTGGGGATTGGCCAAATATGCACAAAAAAGCCAACATGAGGAAGATAATCAGAGGGCAAAATGAGAAATAACAGACATAAGGAGACGGGAGGAGAAAAGGGGTGTTTGGTTGGTTTGCTGTTATTTTGTCTTTTTTCTCCGGCGTTCTTCGCCTTGCTTCTTTGCAATCGGAAGAGGAGAGGGAGAGAGAGAGAGAGCATAGAAGAGGTTGAGTTCATTTTAGGCTAATGGACGGGGTGAGAGGAAGGGGAGAGAGAGGAGGGAGGAGGGGGGGAGGAGAGATTTGGATGGTTTTTAGAAATCATTATTCTTAAAGGAATACTTCATCCCTTCTCCAAATAAACAATGCTGATTCATCGCACACATAGTACGGAGCAACAGACCGGCTTTAGGATTCACAGATGATAATAACACATATTTGTCCTTCAGAGGACAATCGCACTTGTAGGGGGATTAATGCAGCCCAGTATTAGAGTATCTTTGTTTTAAGCTTCGGTGAAGGAGATTGTCTCCAACATACAGTTTTGTTCCACAAGTAAAGCTCTTTTTTATTGTTGTTTTTAAATCAAATTATGCTAGTGTAGATGCTAGTTTAGGAAGGTCAAAGTTCATAATCTGTCACATGGGATTCAGAAGGAATGATTGTATAATCTAGATGTCCTTCTTTTCTTTTTGCTTCCTTTTATTTTTCTTTATTAAAGCAGATGAGGGGGAAAAAAAGCCTGCGGGCCCGACTCAGTAGGTGTGTGTGTGTGTGTGTGTGTGTGTCTGAATGCCTAAGCGATACGCAAGCCCGGCTGAACAACACGCTGCAGAATTAATAGATTTTCGACAGATTTTCAGCCAGAAACACCGCAGGAAATGAAACGGCGGCCTGCAAAATTACCGTTCAGCACCACGAACTCAACACGTGTAAAGAACGGAAGCCCGTGTTTTTCTGGCGGCCGCCAAGTCTCATTCGCTTCGATTCACAAAAAGCCTTTATTGTTCCTCCTGGTTCTGCCGTGGGAAGCGTGCGTGCATCATTGTGCGGTTTGTTGTTGTTGTTGTGTGTGATCCGATGCTGCAGTAATCAGGCGGTGAGGATGCTGGAGTGCAGAGAGAAACCCACACCGGACATGTTTGGAGAGCTGCTCCGCAACGCCAGCAACATGGGAGACCTGCGCAACTGCCCTGTGAGAGCACACACACACACACACACACACACACCACACACTTCAGAAAGTGCACAAAACACAAGTTTTTCATTTATCAAACATGAAACAAACACAAAATACGCAAAATTCAGATTTAAAAAAATATATATCGTAACAGATTTCCGTTGTTTCATCATTTTTTTTTTCTTGGTGGGTCAATTTTACATAATCAGCAACATCATTCGCATTTTTCCTTCCATTTTTTGTTCTCTTCACTTTCTATCACCGGAAGCGTTTTTCTGACTTCCCCTTCATCGAGTGAAACATAACGATCATCATTGCCTCGCAGAAGGAAACAAAGGAACATTTTGTCGCGCAGGGAAAATTCATTTTTAAAAGAATGGGGGGGGGGGGGTATTTAAAGAATGGGGGGTATTTCAGGGTGAACGGTGGTACAAACATATATAGTCTGCTGCATCGAAGAGAGAAAGAGGGACAGGCAGAAGGAGTGTGTGTGATGCTTTTTTTGTTCTGTAGGTTTGTGTGTTGTTTGCTGCCACATGGGAAAGCTCTGCTAGCTCTGCCCCCCCCCCCCCCCCCAAAACCAGGCGTATTCATTGGTCCCAGCAGGCGCACAAGAATCCGCCTCTGATTACCTTCCATCACTCGCAGCCTTGATCTTCTGTTAATAACCAAATCACATTTGTCGATTTTTGTTACTCAAAATGAATTTCATTAATAAAATATAAAGATGTTGTGTGTTTTCAGCTCTTTTACCACTTTAAAAGTAATAATATCAGAATGTAAAAACTGGGAAAAAAAATTAGATCGATTGTATTAATTCGCTGCCACTTTGATGTTCTACTTAGATTACTTCAACACGCTCTAAAGTTTACCTTGAATTACGGCTGCTAGCTTTGTTAACAGCTTCACTGGAGCCAGATGGAAGCTGTTGCTCCCAGAAAAACAAAAGTCCCAGATGACGGCGAAAAAATCCCCAAAACTAGCCACAAACGATGTGTCAGGATGTGTATCGTCTTATACACAGTCTCTGGTTGGTCGCCACGTTGCCACTTTCCCAGTTTGTGTTGTGTTTGTTTTCGTACATGCATTGAAACTGTGGTTATCCTGTTGTGACTGTGTCGATGCACGGTGGTTTTAGGGATTGTCTCTTTATTCCGGTGCAGCATAAAGTCGCCCTGAAGTTGTTTCATTTTTTTTGCTGGAAAGAAAGCCACGATCAGCATTCTGCAAACCCACAGTATCCTCTGACCAGCAGCGCCGTTATATAACTCACTCTCTCCTGGAAAGGTCTGCATAGCCACAGCAAAAACAAAAGAGAGAGAGAGAGAGACAGAGAGAGACAGAGAGAGAGAGAGAGAGAATCTTTTGCATATAACATTCAGAGATGAGAGCGGGCTGTTTGGCCGCTGCTCGCCGGCTTGTGTTTAGTGTCCCCTTCCTGAGAATTTAGAACGCAGACCCTGGCAAAATACCTCCCTGCCATGTCTGGTGCCAGCAAAGGGAGAGCTCTCTCTCTCTCTCTCTCTCTGTGTGTGTGTGTGTGTGTGTGTGTGTGTGTGCGCGCACGAGTGTTGTGTTTTGGCAAATTGTCCGGTTGCCGGGGTGTTCTAGGCTGTTTCCGAGGCCCGGCTTTGCCAGCGCTGTGTGTGTGTGTGTGTGTGTGTGTGTGTGTGTGTGTGTGTGTGTGTGTGTGTGTGTGTGTGTGTGTGCGTGCTCTGCGGTGGGTCATGACTCAAAAGGAAGGATTCAGAACACGCGGTTCTTCCGAAACTCAACAGAAGGCTCCAGAGACACAAATACGACTCAGCACAGCGCTCCTTCCTCTTACAATCCTCCCTTTCATCTCTCGTCCTCATCCTCCCGCCGTTCAGTCTATCTGCATGTGTGTGTGTGTGTGTGTGTGTGTGTGTGTGTGTGTGTTCGTCACTGCCAAATAAAAGGATGGTTTTAGCGGGATAACACAGGATCAATAAACCTGGTCCCCCCCCCCTCCCTCCATCACAGAGTAACTGCGGGGAGGTGCTGCGTATCCGCCGGGTGCTGATGAACTCGCCAGAGATCGTGTCCATCGGGCTGGTGTGGGACTCGGACCACTCGGACCTGGCGGAGGACGTCATCCACAGCCTGGGGACCTGCCTGCGACTGGGAGATGTAAGGGCACCGCACACACACACACACACACACACACACACACACACACTGACGTTTAAACACAATACTGTAAATGTGTTTGTTTTTTGGATAGTGTGTACTAGGGGTGACCCCGAATATTCGACCATTCAACGATTTGATCTAAGGAGCTCCCGAAGAGCGACTTTTATGGAGCTTTTTTATCCGTCCGTGGTGCCTCCATCCCGGACACGGGTGCGCCCATGACCCGCTGTCCCCCTGGAGCTTCTGGATGTTGTGACTCACTATATAGTGATTAATTACAGAAACACGCAGTCACTTGGCCACACGCTGCTCTGCTAGTTCCGTTCTACATCCGGTTTCCGGTTGCAGTAGTCAACATTACACTGGAGAGCGACTTTTACGGAGCTTTTTCAATCAATTAACAAAAAAAAAAGACTGTTGGCAAGACTTGACCAATCAGATTCAATGTAAATTCTTAGTCGGGGACGACCTAGTGTGTACAAATGAGCGAGAGGTGCTCATTGGTGCACACTAGTCACATGTCGTTGGTTGGCGATGGCACTCTGAGTGCTTCGTGAGGCTTCCCATGGAGGTGCCAGATTTTGTGTGGTCGTCCACTTCGGTCAAATATTGGACGGATTGCCTTGAAATTTGGTTATTTTGTTAACATTTGCATCCAAACAATTATGCACAAACACATTTGCAATTAATTATTTGTAGGAAAAAAAAACCCCAAAATATCACTGTTGCCCATAAAGTTGGAATATATTGTTTTCAGAATGAATCCTCTGTTTATTCCTATTTAAATGCATCAGTAATCCCTTTTAAACACATGCAATGATTACATTATGTGTCACAATAACCCAGGTGGAATTAATTTATTCATAACATTTGTTTGCCGCTATAAAAGGCAAGACATTTGCAAATTATTCCAACTTCATGGGCGACTATATATATATTTATATACAGTATATAGCTATATAGCAGTATATATAGCTCAGTTACCAATCATGTTCCAGTTCCACTCTGATATAAAAAAACAACAAATTACAACACGCACGGCAACCTGGCTTCCATTCTTCTCCCACGGCCGCTGCCTTCACACCTCACGCGTGTTCGAAGCCCCGATACGCCGTTTCATGACTCAGTAATGCCGATGCATTTTAATGCCACTGTACCATCTCCGGGCCGCATTCTGAGGCGATGCCTATGAATAATGGATCGGCGAATATGACTGTGTGTTACAGCGGGCCAAGTTCTTTTCCCTCTATCTTTGTCTCCGCCCGCTCGCTGTTTCCCTCGTCTTCATCCTGCGAGATGAAGCCGGTTGTCAGATACAAATCGGAGGCACAATCTATCGCATTCGCTGCTTTTGTTTAGTCGCTCGCGTCGGGCAAAGTGAATCCAGCTGCCTGCCGTATCCCTCCTCCTTTCCCTTTTGTCTGTCTTCTGCATCTGCTTACTCTCTTTTATGCTTCCCTGTTACTCATTTATGTTCTTTCTCTCCTTAAATTAGATCATTGTGCCGCTGAAACACAATAAGTCTAATGCAATAAATAGACAATTTCATTCATCAAGCAGAAAACGCTGAACACTTGCCGGTTCCAACTGATGACATATGCTGTTTCTTTGTCGTTGCTCTTTTGGTCGTTGCAAATTAAATATCTTTGAGTTCTTTTTGGATTGTTGCTCGGACAAAAGAAACAATTCCAAGGCACTGCTTTTATTTTGTAGTCGATTTAATCGACTAAAAGAAGTTAACAAGTGTCTGCGACGTCCGCTGCTGCGATGTTTGATTGAATGAACAACAGATATGCTCTCATTTGAACCCATGTCTGCAGTAGCCCCGCTAGCTGTTAGCCAAACTGTTGGAGTCCCACATTGCACTTGTTTTACACGAATCACACTCAAAATACAAAGTGTAGGACGGTGGAACGAGTGGAAGATGTGCTGGATTATTTACACACTATGATCTCACGCGTACATGAATATTAGGCCGATGGGACCGCCGTCGTGTTCTCCACCCGACACGTCATCGCGTGTGCAAAATAGTCAGTCGCCGTCCGTGTGAGATCTGTGCATCAGTTCCGCATGAGGAGCTGCAGTAGCCTACATATGTATCACTACGCAGCCTGTGCAGCGTGCAGGGAGAGGGAAAAGTGAGGGAAAGGCAGCGTGTGAGGGATTACTGCATACTGCATACTGTATAGGTGACCAAAAATGTGCTTGTATTCACATTAACTCCCCTATCGTTATCTCCCCTTCTGTACTGCACACCTCTCTCTCTCTGTCTTCCCTGCATCCCTCCCTCCCTCCCTGTCTCCTTCCCCTCCCCTCCCTCCCTCCCTCCCCTCCCTCTCTCTCTCTCTCTGTAGTTGTTCTACCGTGTGACAGAGGAGAGGGCTCGCCAGGCGGAGCTCTACTTGGTGGGCATGGTGTGCTACTACGGCAAGCACTACTCCACCTTCTTCTTCCAGACCAAGATACGCAAGTGGATGTACTTCGACGACGCCCACGTCAAAGAGGTGAGACCCAGTTCGAGGTCTGCATGCTGCAATACAGTATGGGGGGGTGGTAGGGGGGGGGGGGTGCAGTGCTGTTACGGTATCCACTGCATCTCCGGCTGAGCAGCAATGACAAGAAGGACGGCGTATGTGAGTTCAAGTGCTGCACGGTCAGTGAAAGGGGGGGGAGGGGGAGGGGGGGGGATCGATTATGTGTTTGAGGTTTAATCCCCGTCTTTGTTTTAATCTCAGCTCAGGTTTTTAAGTGCAAGAAGTGATCTCACGCTGTCATACTCCATCATTCGAGCGCGAGCCGTCCGTCCGAGGAAATGACGTGCGTTATTTGTGTGTCAAAAGTGAGCGTGCGTGTCCTTGACGCCTCCGCCAGTCACAGTGCAACGCCGTCGGTCACATTAGGTTATTGAGCTGATGGGAAGGTGTGATGATACGATACCAATGGGGACACGCAGCAGCAGGATGTGCGTTTGACCTTTTAGTTTTGGTGGAATGTGCGTAACGTTGTATCTTAATACGGATAGATGTACTTTCTCTTTGCGCGTGTGCAGATTTATATGTATCTTTGTGTGTCTCTGTGTGTGTGTGTGTGTGTGTGTGTGTGTGTGCGTGTGTTGCCCTGCTGCACCTCCAGATCGGCCCCAAGTGGAAGGACGTGGTGTCCCGCTGTATCAAAGGCCACTATCAGCCCCTGCTGCTGCTCTACGCTGACCCCCGCGGGACGCCGGTGTTACTGCAGGAGAGCCCCAACCCCTGTAGCAGCTCCAACCCACAGCTGGAGCTCCAGCACTGCAGCAGCAAGGCCGGTTACGACAGCGAAGACTCTGGTACAGCAAAGATGACACACTGCTACAGATCAGATACCTCAGTGTTTATCATGGTGGGGGGGGGGGGGGGGGGGGGGCAAGCGAGGTTCCAGCTTCAAAGCTCTGACCTTCAGCCCTGTAATCCAACTTCTGCTCCGCTGCAGAGCCTGATAGTGACTTCCTGCCGTTTTTTCGACCCCGCAAACGTGTGAGGAATGCGGGATTAACCCCAAAAGGTCGCCCCTCTGTCTCTCTCAGGTCGGGAGCCGTCCATATCCAGCGACACTCGCACCGACTCCTCGACGGACAGCTCGAGTCACCGCGCCTCTCGCAGCCGGTCCCTCCACCAGTCCACGGGCAGCCACCTCTCCAGCGAGTCCCAGACCACGGTGGTCTGCAATTACGACACCGGCACGCCGCCGCACGGTGCTGACGCCGGAGGTAAACGCCGCCGAGATGCCTACACCAGTAAAGCACAACCGCACCTTCAGTCAAAACACCTCAAGTGCAAATACACGAGGGACTGCAGCGTTTTCAGAGAAGGCACTGAGCTGCGGTACTTGTTCTAGCTAGAAGTAAGAGCAAACAGTGGTAATGAAGTGAGTTCTTTGTGCTTCATCACTGCAGGCTCCTCGCCTTATTGTTACTGCTTATCCTCATATTTACTTACACCGCCGCCTTCATAATTGGCCCCTGTGGGATAAATAAAAAACCTTGTTGGGTTCACGTTCTCTTTGCTTTCTCGCCCGTGTTCAGAGTCAGCAGTGGAGGGTCCTCCCCGCCCTCCCTCTCCTCCTCTGCAGGAGTACAAGGAGACGGCCGTCTTCCTCCTCTCCTCCCGCCGGCCGCTCACCTCCTCCTCCTCCTCCTCTCGTCCCCTGTCCTCCTCCTCTTCGTCGGGAGTCGGGGGCTGCGAGGGCGGGGCTGGGGGGCCCCACTGGGAGGATGAAAGCACCAGCAGCGAGAGCAAGTCCAGGTACTGCACCACCGGCACGCTTTAGACCGTCCTGCCCTCCATTTAAAATTCAAAGCATGAATTTCATAATTATTCATATCATTTCTAAATATGTGCGTGGGCAAAGATCAGAGATACGTCCTCTATTTATGTAAATATATAACAAAGTTCGGCACTCAAAACCTACTTAAGATAAAGTATGAATTATTATTAAAATGATGTACTTGTAAGTATCAAAAGATTAGTAAGGGGGCATCAAACAACGGTTAAAAGCTCCATCTGAGTGGGCTGGTTCAACTGTAGTCAAATTGTTACTTTTACTTTTTGACTACCATTTAGAACTTATATATAAGTTCCTCCCGTTGCTTCGCAGTTCTTCTGGAGGCCGCTACAGGCCAACCTGGAGGCCCAGGAGAGAGGCCCTGAACATCGACAGCATCTTCACCCGACCGCGAGGCTCGACTCTGGGCTACAACACGCTGCCCGGCCCCTCTCTCCCTCCGGAGCCCCGGGACTTCTTTCCCTCGGCGGGACTCGCTGCAGCCACACGGCCGGGGCCGCAAGAGGCGGAAGGGAGGGAAGCCGGGGAGGCGGAGGTGGGGTTCGGGCTGGTCGGGCAGCCCAGGACCCTGGGCAGCGGGCGGACGATGGGCCCACCTGCCCCTCCACCTCTGAGAGGGGTGGAGCACCAGCCGCGTCTCATCCAGAGGATGGAGAGTGGCTACGAGAGCAGTGAGAGGAACAGCAGCAGCCCCGACAGGTAGGAGGCTTCCTTCTTCTCATTCGTCGTCTTTCATCACAACACCAACGCTGATCTCCTTCTCACGACATTTTGTTCTCCCTCTCGTTTCATTTCCTCGTCTTCACAGGGAGGTGGGGCAACAGAAACGGGTGCTGATGTCAGGACCTTCATGGCGCTCTGTGCCCAAGTCAAAGAGCAGCGGCGCCATCCTGCAGGACCTGCCCTCGCCCACCTGGCGCAGCGGCACCCACACAGGTGCGCGGCGGTCCGTGCGCGTTCACATTCCACCACAGCCATCCGATCGATCGCTTCACTTTCCTTTTCCCCGCCCGTGCTCAGGTGGCCCGGGCCGCAGCGAGCTGGACGAGCTGCAGGAGGAGGTGGCGAGGAGAGCCCGCCAGCAGGAGCAGCAGAAGCGGAGGGAGGCGGAGCGGGAGGCTGCCATGGGATTCAACCCCAAACCCAGCAAATTCATGGACCTGGACCAGCTCCAACACCAGGGTATGGAAAAGGAATGTGGGATGAGGAGAAAGATGGAAAGATGAAAAGGGGGGGAGGAAGGAGAGATGGGAGGGAAGGTCGGTTCACCCAGTTTACAGAAAACATCTCATTTACTTCTCGTGGAGCCATGCAGACAGTTTCACTGACATATATAACATATTTGTCTCTACTTCCATACAATCAATGGGAGCATTATTTATAAGTAATCTACATTTAAATCTATATTTATTTGATTTTTGTTCCACAAGTTAGGAAAAGCAGTGTTTAAGTGAAGCAAATCTAAACCGTCTGCATGGCAGAACACCAGAATCAGTGAGTGATACTATGTATGCTGTTGTGTTTTTGTGTGAACTGGCCCTTTAAAGGAGAAGAAAGACACGTTAAAGCTGCACAGGGCAACTTATGTGTGTTTAAAAACAAAAAAAAACAAAGGACCATCGCTGACTCAAATATGACCAAAGGGAAAATGTGTTTTCCATTGCAGGGATGTGGCTAATTTGGTGTATTTTTATGTTACAACCTTGCCCCGGTGCAGCTTTAAGGTCACATGATCACCTGTTGTCTAGTTTAGCCGTCACAGTGACTTATGTTCTGTCTGACCTCCTCTTTGTCCTCATTCCCATCTGTTCGTCTCCGTCTGTCTCCTTCCGTCGGATTGTTTTATTTGGTAGTTTAGCGTGTGTTGCTCTCTCGCTATATTTGGCTTTTCTTTTATTTATTTATTTCTTCTTTTTTTTTTGGGGGGTGTCATCCATGAGCGTTTTTTATGTCAGAATAAGTGCGTTGTGTGTCTGACGGTCCCCAGCTGAGCTCCAGCGGAGTTCAGAGTGCAAATCCTTGTCGGATCGGTTTTCAGCGACGAAACTCCGGTGGGATGTTTTACTGACCGACACCGGAGTGTGTGTGTGTGTGTGTGTGTGTGTGTGTGTGTGTGTGTGTGTAGGGGGGGGTCAGAGCTCTGGGCGTTTCACAATGTGTGTGTTTCTTAGTCCACAAGAAGCTTCTGTGTGTGTATGTATGTACCTGTGTGTGTGTTGTGTTTTCCAGAGCTGTAGACTTAAATTCCTTCTTAAAGGGGCACTCCACCAATTTTTGCACGTCACATTCAATTTACTAGAATAATGAGAGAGTAATGTCTTCTGTGACTCTGGAGGAGCTTCTGGCGTAATTACTCAATTTACATCAGATGATTAATCTCGTTTTGGGCTTTGGGACTCTAGCGTTACAAACGAGGGGGGGGGTTGAAGATTTAGGCATATACCAGGAAAGGAGGGTCCAACAAGAAAAAACTAGAAGGTCGAGGTGCCTTGTGGGAAGTGTAGGTTCCAACTCTGTCATATCTCGTATCTCGACGTTTTGCACAGATATTCCTGGTACCAAGAGGATGGACCCGACTGACTTTGATCTCCCCTGACTTTCCCTGTAGCGCCACCATGAGGTCGAATCTTTTTAAATTCGTCTGTACTTTGTGTTTATTTCTAATTAGCAAATGAAAGGTTAAGCTCAGCATTTTAGATCGCGGACGTTAGCGTTTAGCTCAAAGCACCGCTGGGCCTTAGGACTTGACTTGGACTCGGACTTGGTTGCCCCTAGGCTGACTTAATTTTAAACGCAAAATATTCAAACGTAAAAGCAATTCAACAACATTGCATCTTGCAGACTTACTGAAAAGCTCTGGTCCATGTTCTTGTGTGTGTGTTTTCATGCATATTTGGTCCTTGAATCCACAGATTTGATTCTTTCTGTGCCTCCGTTACTATTTTGAGGAAACGTGTGTCTCCGTGTGTGAAAGAGAGCGAGAGACTCGTCTGAACTGCAGGTGTGCAAGTTTCCCCCTCCAGCTCAGCACTAACTAAATCTATACCAGGGATTATGATGTCGTTGTGTCCTGTCTGTCCTACTGTGTGTGTGCTTCAGTGTTCAGCCCACACACACACACACACACACATCCCTGTGAATACACTCAACCTTGATGAAGTCAAAGGACGACTTGCAAGTGAACAGATGGCATCACAATTACGTAACAGATTTTTTTTTTTTTTTGTTTCCCCACATCCGTATCGATGGCGTTCGTGCCGGACCGGAAACAATCTGCCTCAGTGTTTTTCCGAGGACGTTCACGGCCAAAGACAACAACAGAGCTGCCATCAACCTTCCTTTTATTCCGTCTCCATCAATCAATCAAAAGTCTGTAAACTCAGCCAGGATGGGAAATGGCCGCTCTTTTGCTGTCCTCCTCTGCATCCTTTATTTTGTTTAACGACTAACACCGTTCAGGGTGCGTTCACGGGCACGACGCACCAAAGAGAGCCTTGTCCTCCTGTCTGGTGCCTTTAGGATCGTAGCCTCGAATTTGCTCCTCACTTATGGAAACTTGATTTTTTGACTCACATATTAATTTACCATAGAGTTGCAAAGTGGGAACACGTTGTGTGCTAACATTAGCCATCGTTTTTAAGCTCCTGGTCCGAGACCAAGAGAATTAAATATTTCAAAAGACCTTGTTTCAAACATACAATAAGTTCGTAGTTGTCAGTTTTTTCAGCTTTGTTTCTGAGAAAAAACATTTTCTCCATCTGTTTGCTGAGGTGAAATACTACGATACCCATAAGCCCCTGCGGCTGAAGAATGTGCATCTCAGAGCTGAAGCAAATGTGGGCTGCTCTGTTGTTGTAATTGGGAATAAAATACCATATATAATAGTAGATATCAAAGATTTTTGATCAGTTTTATTGCATTATTGTCACTTAACAGTGTCGATGCAGAAATAAACCCTCCCGCTCTGCAACTCTACACGTGTAAAAGTTACGGTGAGGCGTGTAATGCATGCCGGCCCCCATAACCACTCCTTCTGCTCTGCTTTCTGTTTCCTCTTCCTCTTCTCGTCTCACCTGTTCTCTCGTCCTCTTACTTTGCCTTTCTTCTCTTCTTCTATTCTCTACTTTTGCGACCCCCCCCCCCCCCCCACTCTGTCGTCTTATCTCTCCTTTTTTTATCTCCCGCTCTGTTTGTTAACATCCTCAGCTGTGCTCAGACCCCTGCATGAGGCTAACGCTCATAGCGGATTGGCTGTAGCTGCGTGCATGAGGAGCACTGGGGGCCCAATCAAACGCAGGCAGGAACAGGAAATGGAACGGGAGACGGGAAGCGCCCGTCCACAGGGGCCTCGCAGGTACCACCACTGTCCCTCCACCCCCTCCCTTTATGTGTCCACAACGGTCTCCAAAGCCACCTCTGACCCCTCCTCCCTTCTCCCCTCCTTCTCTTTGTGTGTGTCCCTCGGCTCAAGCTCTCCCTAAACCCACCTCAGGACTGTGTGTGTCCTCTGGGTGCTGGTTGTCTAAAAAAAAAAGCACCCTCATGTGTGTGTCTTCAGCTCTGGCTGCACAAAAATCCCACAACCCACCAACCACCTTTTTTTTTTTTTGGTAACCTTGCACTGCACTCTCATGTGTGTCTGAGTGTGTGTGTGTGTGTGTGTGTTGTCAAGCACACGCGCTCACGGTAGATTCTCATCCCCCTGTTTGTGTGTTTGTTGCAGTGCAGTAAAAACCTGCTTTGCTGGGCTCTGTGTTGCCATCGAGAGTCCAAAAAAAAGACAGAGTTTCTCTCTGCTTTTCTGCGCTTCACTGCTTCCCTTCGTCGTCGTCGTCGTCGTTGTTGTTGTTGTTGTTGTGCTGCTCTTTGTAGCTTGTTTGCTGCCAAGGCTTCCCTCTGCTCTTTGTCCCTGCACGGTCAAGCTGCAGTCCGCTGCCGTGTCTCCCGTCACAGATCCTGTGTTTGCTGTGTTTCATGTTTTTGATTTGCTCTTTCTGCTGTGAGTCTGCTTCTCCTCCGGATGTGTTGGTTTTGCTTCGTGAGGAGGGGAAAGTGTCTTATATATATATATATATATGGGGCATCTAGAATCAGAGATAATCATATTAAATATGCTTAAATCATAATGATTAGACCTGCAGGCGAGTATCATACACAGGCTTCTCATGGATTTCAGTAAGCTGACAAAAAAGCATTTATAGATGCCGACATTGGGAGATTTCCAAATAATTTAATAAATTAATCAAACAAATATTCTAAAAAGAATGCGTAGATTGGAGTATATATAATAACATGACAGAATAAATTAAAAGAACCAATATAGAAAAACAAAGAGAGACACAGAATAAGAAGGTTCCTCTTATTATAGTGATATTTATACAGTATATATTATAGCTCCTCACTGCGACACTTATGTTAACAGGTAGAGACAACGATTGGATGATCGTCATCCAAGCATTAAGTCTCCGTTTTCAACTGCAGCAAAAAAATGTTAAAGATGAATAAACTGTAAATCCAAACTGTTAACAGCAGGACGGAGGGGAGGAGGAGGTGAGGCTCAGCGCTCAGCCTCTTTTATTACCTTCCTCCTCTCCTCTATTGATCAACACAAGCCTCTGATTTATAGCTCGCCGCTGCAAAGCCTGCTGGGTAATTACTGAGGCTTAAAAGAGACAGGAGAGTTCGGCGTGGGGGGATGGAGGCTGACACTCACATAGGCACAGACGGGCTTGCACACACTCCCTCTTAAAATAGACACACACATTTACAGACTTGCAGTTCATACATACCAACCCCGACACACACACACACACACACACACACACACACACACACACACACTGGTACACTGATAGATAGAGTGCAGGATCTCTGCAGAGAGGATCCATTAATGTTTGACATATATCATGTCCTCCACATATCAATGTATGTAAATCAATGGAGTAACAGTGGCTGCCGAGACTGAATTAACCCCCAGACTGTGGAAGCCACGTTTCTTTATTCCAGCGTTGATATATAACGCGTCGGCGCAGCAGAGGCGTTTTGATATTCAGTTTAAATCAGCTTGTCTTCGTATCCGAGGCTGACGTCTGGTGGACCCGTCAGTCCGTGGAGCCGGGGCTCGACCGTTAACGGCATGGCTGTGAAATCCTCGGCAGCGGCGCTTGAACAACGGCTGCATCATTGTGCGTCTGTGGCTTTTTGTTCCGCCGCGAGTGTGTGTTTTGTCTGCTTGTTTATCCCGGTGTGCTGTTGTGACCTTCCCTCTATGCAGTAACTCACCTGACGTCAGAGCAGTTCTGTTTTTTTGGAGGGTTTACCCCCCCCACCCCCCCCCCCGTGCTGCTGGCTGACTGACACCATCCTTCTCTTGTGTCCTCCAGTGAAGAGCCTGGCCCGGTCCAAGTACTGCTGACGCCCAATCACGAGGGGGAAGAGGACCAGGCGACGCCCAACCAGGACGCCGCCACGGGCCTGGACCCGCCCCCTCCACCCCACCTCCACCTCCACCTCCACCCTATCGGCCCGCTCCCCCTCGACCCCCGCTCACCCTCAGCATCCCTCACCCTTGCGCCCCTTCCTGCCAAGGGGAGGAGGAGGAGGAGGAGGAGGAGAGGGGTGGATGCATGGGGAGGAGAGGGGAGGGAGGCGAGGATGGGAGGGAGGGGACGGGGGTGAGGCTGTGCGAGTTGCTGCAGGCAGGGAGGGTGAGTGTCAGACCCCTGGGGAAGCACTTAGCCATCTCTCTGCCCTCGCTTCCTCTGCGTCTCTGGGATACACACACCACACACACCGTACACGCCACACACACCGTACACGCCACACACCTTGAACCCACAGACACACACCCTCCCCCTCCGTCCTCTACTCCTCCCCCATCTTCCCCTCTGGAAGCCTCCGGGCAGAGGAAACCTCCCGCACCTCTCTGGCAGCCACCTCGGCCCCACTCCCCCACCGGTGCCGCTCGCCATTGGCCGAGGCAGGAGGCTGCCGCAGACAGCGGCACGCGTCATTGGTCCTCCTGGAGTTTGGACCGCCCCGACGCCGTGGTGGCGCCGTATAACACCCCCCCGGACCGGTGCGTCCCCATCAGGCCGCAGACGACCAGTCGGCACAGCAGCTACAGTTGCCAGTCCTCTCCGGGGCACCACAGCTCCCAGCAGGCCCCGGGGCACCACGGCTCCCAGCATGCCCCGGGGCGACACGGGGATCCCTGCTGTGACTGCGAAGAGGCCGAACTGTCTGAGCTCGATTCCCTTTACCAGGCCAGTCTGCTGGCTGGGAAGACAGGTACGCACACACACACACACACACACACACACAACCAAGAGCTATGAATCCCTAGATGTCATAGTGGAGCTGAAACTATTAGTTAATAAATTAATTAGTTAATCGTCAGGACATTTATCAAAAATTTGGATCATCAATTAATTGTTTAATTAATTATATAACCATTGAGCATTATTTACTGTGTGTGTGTGTGTGTGTGTGTGTGTGTGCGTGTGTCTCAGGCTGTAGCCCGTCAGAGAGGCTCATCTCCAGGGTGGGAGGACAGACTCGCTCCAAGACCCCCAACGCAGACATGGAGAGGAGTGTGTACGGGGCGGACTGCACCCCCACCTACCTCAACAAGGTAGCATCTTCCTCACAGAAGCCTCCTCGCATCGGTTTGGATGATTCATTCCAGCGACTTCACACGCCGTCTTTCCCCTCTCTGCAGCCAATGACGTTGCAGGATCTGCGTTCTGGGGCGGAGCCTGAAGACGGGCAAAACCTGAGACGGATCGGACGCAGCCTGAGCGGCACGTTAGTCACCTCGCGCCGAGGCCGCCTGACTGCAACCCGCAGCTTCGTGAGTGTGACTTCCTGTGCTCTGGCGCCTCCCCGTGGCCATCCCACTGAACTGCACCGCCATGGCACTCCCCTGCTGTTCGTCACGTTACGCCCCTTTTGTCTCGCTTTTCATCTTCAAACCTCTCTTTATCTCTCTCTCTCTCTCTCTACTTCTCCTTCCTCTCTCTCTCTCTCTCTCTCTCTCTGCTTCTCCTCTCTCTCTCTCTCTCTCAAAAGGTGAAGCAGGCTGATGTCAGAGCCTCTCCCTGCTTACTTCCTCTCTCCTGAGTCCCTGTTGCTATTCCACCACTATCATGTCCTCCATCCTCCTCATCACCACCTCCCTCCACCGCTTCACAGGTAAACTCCTGTAGTCTTTAAAGGGAAACCAGTTACTTTGAGAGCACAGCAGATTAGAATACCTTTTTCTGTTTATGTTTAAAATATTTTTTTTTTTGTTTTTCTGGCAAAATCTCTGGCACACAAGTAGGCTAAGCCCGTATTTGCACATCGCCGTGTGATGGGGATGTGCACTGATTTAATAATATGGAAAGCCAAACGTTATGTTTTCATACAGCAAATCTTTCATGTCAAAATGTATTTTAGTTAATTAACAGTTCACCTCAAAACATTTCTCCTTAAATGAAATTCATATATAACTTACTGTATGTGCAAAAAAAAAACAACCCACACGTTTCTGCTGTTGAATCATGTGAATTTTCTATATTATTATTATTATTATAATTAATATAGAACTCCCCAGAGACCCTTAACAGGATGAGCGATGTACAGATAATGGTTTAACTCAATGGAAACGGTGCGGCAATAAAAACGTCACATCGTGTTTGAACAGTTGACGCAATTAGTGCATTGTGTTTATATTCAATGGGTAATTTATTTTGTGCAAACGTGCATAAAAAAACATACTTAGGTAGATTTAAATAGAACATGTAGTGAGAAGCTTTTGAACATGACATCCTGTCTGCGAGCTGTAGTTCATTCTGTTTCCCATCTTTGAACAGTTTTAACCCTTCCTCTTCAAATCCAGTTCCGAGGCTTCTCTCAAAACCTTGTGGTCCACCTTCACGCTGATCCGACATCCCGTCTCTTTCTCTTGTCTCAGGAGCTGTCGGGCGGCGCGGGGAGCTTCTGGCTGTGTCTGACGGGGGTGAAGCTGTCCTCTGACCAGAGTTCAGCTCTGCTTCACTAACGGCTCCGCGGCGTCCACCTCCAGCAGGGCCGGGGTCCTCGCCGGAGTCCTCGCCGGGGTCCTGGCTGGGGTCCTCACCTTGGTCTTCACCTTTCGAATGACCCGCGATCAGCTCATGGAGGATCAAACTCGTCTCCTATCCTCTTCCTCCTCCTCCTCCTCCTCCTCCCTCACACAACATGCACATGCACGCACACATGCACATCTGCACCGACGTAGAGCCTCCCTCAGCGCCTGCAGCAACCCGCTTAGCCTCTCCCTGCCTTCCTCCCTCCCCCCCGTCCCTCTCTTGACCCACTATTTCTGTCTATGCAGTCGCTCTGACCCCCAACTACAACCTCAACCTTCCCCCTTACTTCCCGGGACTGTTTCTCATCTCCCCCCCGGGGTTTTCAGAGGGTTTCACCCCGTGCTGTCAGCCCGGCGAGCACGCCCCCTCGGCGGCGGCGGATTTGTTGGCTCGGTCGAGTCCGACTGGGACCTGAGCTCTCGGGGCAGACTCGTCCTCCATCCCACGGGGACCTTCACCTCAGGGGGGAGACTCTTACCAAGTAGCCACGCCTCTTCCTCTTTCTTCACGGGCATTTCCTGTTGGACGCACACATAGCCGAACTGTTTCAGATGGACAGCCATATTTTCTCTCTCTTTCAGTTTTTGGGTTTGTTTCTTTCTTTACTTCCTGTGTGCGCGCACAGCGAACCCAGCCCGAGACCGAACTCACTAATAACTAAAAAGTCATGTACAGAAAAAAAAACAAAAAAAACTCATGTATGAAACCTGTATGTTAATTAATAAGACCTTATGGAATGTTGATAACGATAATTAACGAATATTGATAAACTCAAAGTGGTACTTCCCTCACGTTCTGCATTTCAAATAGGAGTGGAGTGCACTTCACAAGTGTCTAGCTGGAGTTTCCGCCCCCCAAAAACCCGCTCGCCGACCTTAATGACAGCTCTCCCGTTTCTACCGGGAGATTTAAACAAGAAAAGCGCTTCCTTTTTATTTGATCCTTCCTTTCTTGCTGTCTTTCTTCTTCTTTCTTTTGCTGCCTTTTATCCGCGCTTGCTTACTTTACTTCCAAACAGTTGACAGTAGCACCAGAAATAGGCCAACAGGGGAGGAAAGTCCTGAAGTACTGACAGTATGTAGGTTAGGAAGCCTTTCTCTTAGGCTTGGAGGGAGGGGGGGGGATGACTCAAGTGCGCTTTACAAGGTTTCCCGGCTGAAGTGCACTTTCCGGAAGGCTATTTGACTGAGAAGCAGCTGGGGAGACGTCGATAGTTTTACTTAAAAAGGCCTCAGGTGACTTAGCTTGACTGGCACTTATCAATTCACACTTTATTCTTTTCGCCCTCCCACTGAAACTGGAGACAATGACATGTCTAATATGAATATGCTTTAATATATATATACATATATATATATATATATAGTATTAAAGGTATATTTTTGGCGAGTGAGATGTATGAACAGGTATTATACAGAACCGTTATGACTTAATTCACCCCTTTACTGAGGAGCATTCTGAAATGTTTTAGAGTGCATTTATTTACACTTTATTCTACGAAATAGTATCTTAAATGACAAAAGTCCTTATTCAACAACTGGCCAATGTGAAGTTCTTCAAGAAGGAACTGATGTTGATGGATCGTTGTAACTAAAACCAAAGGTTGGCACTTAACTCAGAGAGCGTGTTTAACGTCGCTAGTTTTGTTTTCATTTAGGTTGAGATTTCTGTCGTTGTTTGTTTGTTTGTTTGTTTGTTTTGGGGGGAGGGGTGGGGGTGGGGGGGTTCTGGATGTGGGAGAATGTAGCCAATTGTAGCGCATGAGTCCGCTATGCAAATCAAAACCTTCCCTCACGAATCCTGTATCAGAGGCGTCAGGAGGCAGACACACCCAGCCACCCACGGGGGGCGCTCTCTCTCACGGACTCTGGCAGAGGCGCAGAGAGGTGGAGGGGATCTCATGTTCAATGCTGCTCGTGAAACTTTGTTGCTCCGCATCTAAACTGCTGTGTTTTAAACCGAAGGATTGCAGAAAGGAGAGCGACAAAGTGTGGATAGAGAGAGAGAGAGATGGAGAGAGAGAGCAACAAAACAAAAAACAAAAAAAGGAGGAGAGAAAGGGAGCGAATGAATGTAAACTAAAGGATGAACGCGTGTGTTTGTGAGTGATGTGACGGTCCGGAGGCGGGAGAGAGGTTGGGAGAGTGAAGTGTGGGTGGACTGGTTTATTGTATGTGGGTGTGCGTGGACCGTGTGTGTCAGTTCTGGGGTGGTGTTGCTCCGGGAAAGAGGGAACCTGTATTTTTGCAATAAAGTTATTTACCAATGCACTCCCACAGGGGGCGTAACCACCGAACAATGTCCGTGTCGTCATTTTGCTTGTGGAAAGATCAGTGAAGATGATCCACTTTATTTATTCCACAAATATGATTTTATTTTTGTGCAAGATTAATACATTTTAATTGAGTCATTGTGGAAAAAGGTAAGTATATTTTAAAAGGTGAAATTACATGTCATGGCAATAATTTCTCTGAATAGACTAGAAATTACACAAAACATATTAAGAAAAAAAGACTCACTCAAAAATCAGACATCTGAATTATTTGCATCGGCAAAGACATACAATTCTTTCTTTTTTTTAAACTTTTTTTTTATTGAGTTTTGCAGATTAGTACAATTGTATTAAAACATTTACATAGAGTAAAGTGGTAATTTTTTCTTATAGAAAAAGCAAACAAACGTGGAAAACAACAGTGAAGTAATGCTGCGTACCCAAACAGCTAGACATACAATTCTGATTTGATTACATTATTATTATTATTATTATTATTATTGGACATATAAATACATATTTTTTAAATTGAGATTTCAAAACATTTCATAGACGACTTTAAACAATTTAATTGCATAGTAAGTCTTAATGTTAATTATATTATTTTGTTCATGCAACAGGGCTACTTCATTGGAGGATGTAAACCGGAAGTAGAATGTCCCATGGGCTCTGCAGGTTAGCTGTGGGTGACAACTTGCGCCATGTTTTTGTTTAGCTTATATTTGCGAACGTTTTGGCAAATTTGCACATTAAAAGTAAGCCGAAGCAGCTATTCTATAAGCGGTTGCTGGTTTGAGTTTACCCACAGGTCTGCAGGTGACTCTCACTACGTCACTTTGATACCGAGAAGAGTTAGATTCTCGGGCAGGAGTTGCATGGAGCGTCTAATTGCTGTGATTTCTTGGCGGATTTATGGACGTCGTTTGGTCTGGGACTCGCAGCGGTTAACGGTGAGTGTAAATCACACTTATAAAATAATGTGTTTTTATGTCTGTTCACTTTTCACTGGGTTTAATGACGAGGAGGAGTAATTCTATGGAAGCCCATTTCCGCCAATGTCAAAAAAAAAAATAAAAAAAAAATCATGATTTACTATTTAAAAAAGATTGCATAGTATCTCAAATAATGTCTTAGTTTCTCAAAATATTGATATTATAGTTTCTCAGAACAATGATTTTGAGAAAGTATTTAATTATTATGAGACACAAAATCTTTATTTTGAGATACTAAGTCACTATTTTCTGTGGCAGTTTTCTGAAAGTGGCAGAAATGGGCTTCCATAATTCCCACGCCACGTTAAAAATAAATAAAAATAAAATCGAAGTTGTACATGTGTGAAGTAGCTACTGTGGTACAATTTTCAGGCACCTCACTAGAGTATAGCATATTTCCCTGTTCTGTTCTACTTTACACATTAATTATAATCTAGTAACAATAACATAACATAGCCTGAGCCATTCTGAATGAATAGTGCTTCTGCCTACACACTTTTTAAGTATTATATTAAAAAATAATAATAATAATAATTAAAGCCAAATTCTGTGGGTATGAGTGCTGTGGGTATTTTTATTTTACTTCAGTAGAAAATGTGAGCACTTACTGCACAATGCAGCTGCTCAAGATGCATTTTGTAAATCCCAGTTATTTTGTCCTGTTGGCCAGTCTGCAGTGTGGCCCTCCACCACTAGATGTAAGCAGTGATACACTGACCCTGCACAGCCATTCACATTTTCATTCACAGACTTTTCTGCATCACTGAGCCATAAACACGCTCACGTTAGCGTACACATCCTTTTCACTGCAGAACAGAGCAGAGAAAGAAGGTGATGAATCAATAGCCATCCCCTTTCACGTAGGGACTCTCTCCGGTACTGAGAGAGTACATTTCACTGCTTCTTTCATGCATGTGTGCTTATGTTGGTGATGCTATCCTGTTGAGATTCGGTGACCTGAATTCGGAGACCCTGCAGGATCTGGCTGCTCATTTTTACTTAGCCTTTATTTAGCCTGGGGGACAAAGAGTTGAACTTAACATCACACTTTTTAGCCTCCTGAGGTATTTTGAGGAAAGTACATATATTTGTCTGTTTCAATCATGTACTCCCTATAGATGTTGTTTCAGCCAAGTACCTCCTGAACATTCGTTGTGGCAGTTTGCAGTTCATGCAGTTCATGACTTTTTCATCGGAAATACTGAATATAAAATGTAGTTTATTAGACTTACATTTACATTTTTTATTTATTATTATTATTATTATTATTTTATTTTATTTAACTTCTAGCTTGATTATTTTAGGAATAATTGATATTCTTTTAATAATTTAAAAATCTCACGTACAACCTGAAGCACTCTAAAGTACCCTTAGAGGTGCTAGATGAGAAACAGGTCTAGACTAGAATTGAACTAAGTAATGACGGTCTGCAAATGTTGGTGAAGGAAATGGAAAAGGTTGTTCTTGTTGCATTCGCTATTGATCGTCAAATTGCCAGAATTCATGCTGAAGAAAGGTGGGTTTTTTTTGGGCCAAAACGTCAAAAAAAAAAATGTCTGAGTGCTGTCCTCCTTATTTTTTTTCTTTTTTTTAAAAGCCAATATTATAGCCTGAAAGCTTGTGTTGAAACGAAGTGGGTCAACAGAAGGAACACAGATAGTGCAGTCAACAAAGATAACACAGATTTTCCTTTAGAAAACAAGGTTTCCTTTGAGGGCAGTGAAGGAAAGCCAACTGAAAGTCTCAGAATGAGTCTGGAGCTCCAAGACCTCCGGCAGTGATGTGGCAGCGTGGGAAAACACGTGGAGGGGAGAGTAATTAGTCATTTGTCACACCTGTACTGAGAAACTATGACATCAGCCGTCCCGTCAAGTTGTCAGTGGATGCATCCAACAGTGGATTAGATGCCGTTTTTTCAGTGGACATTTTTTTGAATATGATCTTAAACCACTTAATTATAAACAAGACACTCAGCACTGGTTAAAAATAATGCATTAATGTTGAGGGCTGATCGTTACATGAGAAAGCTGCAGCTAGTTAGCTTAGCTTAGCTTAGCGTAAAGACTTGAAACGGGGGGAAGCTAGCATGGCTCTGTCCAAAAGTAACAAAATAGACTTACTCACCTCTGAAAATTTAACATATTATATCTCAGACCATTTCTTGGCTCCAAGCAGTTGCCAGGCAACCAATAAGTAAAATAATAAATTACTGCGCCCGTCCAACACATGGAGGAGCGGGACTTTTTTCGGTTTCGGCTATGCGTTCAAAGTCTCTGGGGTTTTTCCAAATGCCAGAGAAGAAGCGTTTTATATTCCAACAGCCACTCGAGCTCTTCTCCACTTGAATGTAAATGTTTGATTAGCAGGCGTTTGCTGTAACCACGGATGCTGTTGGCGGTCTAGATAATGTAAATATGCGAAGTACACTTTTTTTAACCTGCGATCATTAGCGTAGCCCACCGGCATTGTGGGAACACAATCCAAAGACCATTATCACCCAGTCATTGAGACGTGCGGCGCATTCATCACAGCCAATCGGTGGCTGAACGCCGTGGAAGAAAACGATCTCTTTTAGTTGATGGTTGAGGGAAATGAGGGACTTAGTGAGCGGCTCTAAACACTATAATTTAGTGTTATTATCAATGCACAGCGGCGCTTTGAGGGAACATGTGTAGGTACGGTTTTCACCATCTTAGTTTTACGTTTGCTGATAATCACTAAGGGCTTGTTATATTTCAGGCAAGTTTTTACAGGGAAATGTTGAAGTGCACTCTCATCCGCATGACAAATTTCCAAGTCGGTAGCATTTCAGTCCGAGAGTTAAGCTGCAAACAACTCTCAAGAATTGTGTGATTCATTAAGCACACACTTCCTGCAGTCAAATGAAGCATTAAATATCGTGCTGAAGGAAACGTGCAGCTCGTAGCCCTCATTCACATTTTCCTTTTTAACCTTTTGAAATACAGCTCGGCTCCAATTGCGGGGGGGAAAGTGTCTGAAAGTACTGCTGCACAAAAGGCAGATGACGTGAATCAAAATCAGTCAAAATATTGTCATCGATGCAGATTATTATCCATCAATTCATCCTCCTCCCTCCTCCCCTCCGGTGGTGTGGGTCGTGTCTGACGCCCGAGCTTCCTCTCGTGGAGGGGAGTGCTCACGTGCGGAGTCCTCACGTGCGGCGGTGGCGGCGGCAGACGTTCACACTCTGTAGGAGAGTCGTTGGCGGGCTAAAAATAGCAGCGCGGAGGCAGAGGGAGATGAGCTGGAGGAGACAACGGTGGGGAGAAATAGAAACTTGGGGGTTATTTTTATCTCACGCGTCTCTCTGCTGCATCCCTCCGTGACTTCCTCTCTGTGAAAACCCTTTTGCCTTTTTTATTTTTATCCACTGCTCTCTTTTTGCCTCGCCGGCGTCTGAACTCTTTGCTCAGTTGACTCGTGGTTGTAAAAGCAGACGCGTAGCTTCCCCTCATGAACACACCGGCTGTTACAAGAGTTTGACTTCTTTTTTGGTATAAATCGCTGCACTTTGATGCAAAAAAAAAAAAAAAGGCAGATGCTAGTTAGGAGTGAATGACTGCAAGGGACAAGTACATCCCAGACGGAACCCCGTTACTATAGCAACGGTGACTTTCCCTTTAGCATATTTCAGTGCACGTGCAGAGTCATTCATTTCTCTCCACCATTCATCCATTCATCCATTCATCAATCAATTCATTCATTCAGCAACTCATTGACACATTGTGTGACTTTGTAACTCTGCCTGGCATTGATTTTTTTAATGTATTTATTTTGTTGATGGTATATTCACAAGGACACTGCATTGACAGAAAAGCAGAAACCTTTTGAACACGACAGTGGAATCCAATCCTGCTGTCCTGCGGTGTGAAAGCAGCTTCGTGATGAGGTGTTGATTCAACTCGGCCGCAGGTTTAAGTGCCGTATCTCGGCCTGGAGGCCGACAAGTGGCGATCCTTAAGATTTGAGTCCTGGATTGATTGAACGCCCACCTGTTGCGTTTCCTGTGACATCATTTCCTTTCATATTGAAAGTCAACTCTCGCTGCAGGAAACAGTTATATATAATATAAAGTAAAGTAATATATAGATATTGCAATTCATCATCGGGCCATAGGTTCACCATCATTGTGTTAATAATAGATGGTGATTATTTGAGATCGCCCTCTATTCAGCATTCATGTCCAGCCTTTAATCATTTTATGAAAGCTTGTTTATAATGAAAAACTCCTCATACACGTAGCTGCGTGTGACTACATTAAAGATTATTTTGTGGCATATTCATTTTCCAAAGAGTCAAGAACAAACTCAGAGTGTCGTGTTCGGGGAAAAACATGGTAGGTTTTGTTTTTCTGGTTGTTGCTGTGAATTGTATTACATTTTCTGATATGCACTACAAAATGTGTTTTCCTGGAGATTTTAGATGCACTGAAATTGACAACTGTTTAACTGAAAGGACTAAATTCCCTGCGGACACACACACACACACACACACACACACACACAACCACATCAACCTGTCATTATTCCCTACCGAATAAAAAGTCAGAGCTGCCTTTCAGGGTTTTTAATGACATTTTCTTCGGCGGTCCATCTGTGATTCCGGAGCGATGGGATGCACGTCTTCTCTGTTAAATCTCCCCCTCAGCTGTGTTTGCTGACAGACACAGAGATGGGGGCGGGGCGGGCGGGGGGGGGGGGGGGTATTTAATTTAATGCAGGCTACACAATTGAGTGGAGAGGAAAAAAACACAACATGGGGTTGATGGCAGGGAGATATGCCAGCAAGCAGTAATCACTGCAATTATTGTTACAAGAATCTGTGTGTGTGTGTGTGTGTGTGTGTGTGTGTGTGTGTGTGTGTGTGTGTGTGTGTGTGTCTTCTATTCAAGGCCTCCAGTTGTACATTAAGTCTCAATCCATCACCGTAATGCTCGATGCCAACGTCGTCCACTCTCTCCGAGCATAATGGAGCCCCTTCCTTCGCCTTATCTCTTATCTTTTCCGTTCCCCTTATTTCCATTCTGCCTCTGAAGTCATTCTTCACCATCCTCCCCTATTTGTCACCTTTTCAATCATCCTCTCTCTCTCTCCTCCCAAGACTCGTATCAACCCGACTTCATCCCTCCAGATCAGGTGGCTTAACTGTTCCCCGTCCGTCGTGTAGCGATATATGTAATAATTTACTGAAACTATCAAGCTGAAGAGGTGGGAGGGGGGCAAAAGTGACTCGTCCGTGTGATGATGTAGTTAAAAGTGAGGCAATTAGAAGTGCACACTCCGGTCTCCTCCACTAATCTCTCTGAATTCTCCTCCGCCCGTTCGAAGCCGGTACAAATGGAGGAATTCAAGCCCCATCCTGCCGTCCTCCTCTGGGAGGGATCGGTCACATCTCAGAGGGTGTAAATGGGAGGCTGCTGTTTCGTGTAGCTTGTCGGTCCGGCTACATCCCAAACTTTTTTATTGTTCTTCTCCATTCTGCATAAACGACGCACCGCTAACTGCTCTCACACTGAATGTTGGCACTACATGTGAATTCAACCCGGTTTGACTCCCAACTCTTCAAATAGTGATGTTTGATCATGTATTTTTTGCCCTGGTTTTGTTGGAGGGGGGGGGGGGTTACATAAGGCAGCTTGGTGCTGCATGACAATGCTGGCTACATCCCAGTGACTTACACTCCCGGCCCTTTTAATCCTCATCGCTTGGTTGGCATTTCCTCTTCCTCGAGAGAGATTTATCTCTCCTCCTTAGCGCCCCCATCTTCCATTCATCTTTGCTGACCGGCTGAATCGGCCTGGTCCCGATGGCACGGCCGTAATTGGACGAGCAGCAGGACGCCGCCGTGCAGATTGAGGCGTGCAGCGGGTTCATGTGGACCCAGTTCGCTCCGTTTACATCGGATGATCCTCATACAGATGGGGCCGCTATCTCACCAATCTTGCCTTTCAGCCTTTTCAGCCCGTTAGCCCCCCCCCCCCCTAATATTCCAAACGATGAATCCATTAATCAGGAAAATAATCGCTGGGATATTTGTTCTGCTGTGTTTAAACTGCGGCTCACGCGTGGCAGCGCTGTACTGTAAGTATGTGAACGTGGTCGTGTGTGCTGGAGGGGTTTGTGTGTTTACTTCATGTACACGACGAGCAGGTGGCAAATTCCTAATTAGATCTCACCCTTTGTTTCTGCTGTCAAATGTTCCTTTAAGGAACATCAAAGTGTCTGTATGTCTGTCCAGAACCCCTCCCGCTCCACCGTTATGCTCCCGACCCACACTGCCACGGCTGGTTTTTAAACCATAATTTACCCCCCAATTAAAGTTACTGAAATGATTGTTTTTCTTGTTTTTCCATGAATCATAATTCATTTCTCTCTCCCTCACTTACTCTCTTACCTAATCTCTTATTTTTTTAACGGGGGCCTCCATCATCTCGTCTGCCAGCTGCATGAAATCTCTTCACCCGCTGTGCCACTTTAATCTCTTGTATACCATTTTAATCTAATCTGTTTGCCTTTTTTATGTGACGAGTACACGGTAGCCAGATTCTTTTTTTTTCTTCCAGGCGTTAAACCGAGACATGTTGGCCGTCGTGTTGTGATTTAGCGATAACTCGGTTTAAAGGACACAAAATAACAGGAAAACGACATCAATGCCGCGTACGTGAACGCCGTACGCACTTTACCCGACCGAACCTCCCGTTCGCCGTCTTACTGCGGAGATTCTCTCCCCATGGGAGTCGTGTTTATTCAGATTTTCCTGGCGTAGTTCATAGTCAACGGGGTCCATCACTTCCTCTTAGTCTCCGTCTGCTGGGGGATTCATTCCATCTCGCCCCTTGCATGTGAAAGAATGTTTCCAATGGAGCGAATCAGTCGTCTACGCCAAAGCATCAAATCATAATTTGCCCTGCAGAAATAATTTATTTGTTCTGATTGCAGCTTTGACAGAGGCGCAGCCTTGTTTAGTCCCCAATCACATTTGTGAGGTTTATTTAAGAATAACTGATGCTACTTGCGTGTCTGAGAACATGTTTGACTCCTACCAGCAGATAAAATTGACCTCGCTGCCTCAGTATTTCGCTGCTGAATCTTCATCTTTCAAGAAGTATGAAAACACTCTCTTTGGAGGAAAGAGGCCCAAAACAATACTGTATTACCTTCAAACGACAAAGCCCCCTAGTGGCCTTTAGTAATTATGACGGGGGCAAAGGAGGAAGTCAGGGACAGGAGGTTTAAAGGGACAAAGTCTGAAACATTTGTGTCTTGTTTCCATGACTACGGCCTTCGTAAATCAGTCACCGTAACTTAGCAGAAGGGTAAATTCCTTATTTTAATGAATTATCTCAAGATAATTGATTTTAAATTAATAACAAATTAACCTTTTTTTAAAGCTGAGATTAACGTCGATAGGATCAATAGTTTTTGTCGTCATTCCCCAACTGATTTAGAAAGCTTGCCTGTGGGTCATTGTGTAAAGCCATTGGAGACATTATTTATTGGCTGTAGTGACCAGAAGGAAGGAGAGGGACTCCTAAAGGAAGAGGAAACACTGCTCTCCTTTTATCTGATTGAGCACAATGGGGGCTTTTTCACCCTTTTTTCTTTGTCTGTTCCTTATCATCGCTTCATCTGCCCACATGCTGCATCTCCAGGGAAAACATGTACAAATCAGTTTGTTTCATGTTGCATTCAGAACACTGGGAGTTTCAGCGAGAAATGGATGAAAATCACTGATTTCGTGGTTCATATTCTACCATTTGCCGCCCAGAACTGTAAATATGCATTCAAATCCCTTTCACCTCACTAGCGTAGCATTCAGTCATTGTAATTTGCAACAGCTAATCCATGTTGTAATACTGTCTGCTGTTTTGCTTGAACACAGTGAGCCATCCTACAGCGTCACTCACATCGCTGCAAGAAAGAGAAATCTAGTTTCCCAAGATGATTTAAAAAGTCTCACACAAAGAAACAGAAAGCCTTCTATATACTCTGGATTCAAACTGTGCTGACGAATTTACTTTTCTCACAAGGGTGAGCATCATCACGATGGATCATGTTTGTGAGCATCAAGGGAGGAATGCAACAGTCGGGTAGGTCGGAGGTCACGGTGTCCATCATGGTGTTACACGCATGTCGGTGCAACACTACGCATCTCTGCTGCGAGCGTGCATGTGTTGCGTCCGTCTGTCCCTCCGTGTACACAGAGAGGCGGAGGGTTTGGCGGGGGATTAACGGTCATTGTGATAAAGCGGAGAGATCCCATCTTGTCTGGTAATCCCCCGGTCCTCCCCGATCCCCTTGACGGTCCAGCTGACGAGCTCGGGCGGCCTCGGCGGGATTCAAGAACACATTCCCGGCCCCTCGTCGCCCCGCCATCTGAAGCTCTGACCCTTCTGTCTAATTCATCTTTTTAAAGTCGTCCCATACGGCGACGTATCTCTACCTTCCCCAGACCTTCCTTTTACAGAGTAGATGCCATTTCCTGTATTCTGATGCATTTAAAAACGTGGGTTGATACTTTGATACTAAAGAAATATGGGTACATTTCGTAAAGTGGTTGGCTCCTGTCAGATCACATATTTGAAAATATTAAAAAGCTTAAAGTACAGAAATGGATTCCATGACTTATTCCGAGGATCAATTCATGCTTGCATTTGCAATGTTAAATACAAATGGCACGAAATCCGAGTCTCTGCATGCTGGCGTTTGGTGGGAACCTTGTATTTTCTATTTTTCTGAAAGGCCACCGTGTTTTTCCCAGTTACTGCGATCCCATTGGATGAGAAGTTGATTTGTTGTGACTTCCTTTCTTCTTCCTCTGGATTGTCTATTTCAGGGTTGACACTGAGGTCAAAGGTTGTTTCCTGCCGCCATGTTCTGCCGTCTCCTCACTCTCCGTCCGAGTGGCTTGACGTTGCCCTCGGCGACGCCTCTTCGTCTGTCATTGATGAGTCGGGAACGTCTCAAACGAGAACCGTTGAAGACGACTTCCAGAGGGAAATCTTTTGAAAAGTGACATTTACTGTGATGCATAGAGAGCTATCTATTACAAAGTGTCACCGCCAACTACTGGCCTGGCATGCACACTACAGCGCTTTGCAGGACGGATCGTTTCCAAAACGTCTAAACTTTTTTGGCAAGATCGTTGTCATGTAAACGTAGCCTGGGCCTTTTGTTTGAGGGTCTGCCAGCTGGCGTCCGTTACCCCTTTGGACCTTAACTTGGCGACTGCAGACTTGTTATTGAGATTCCTCAGCTTTGTTGCCTTTTGTTGTTGTGACTGCGGACACAACTCCTCGGCTTTTTCTGTCCACTTCCTTCCTCCTCGACCCGACACCCTGCGTCAGCACGCTCCCCGCGTTCACACCATCTGTTTTCTGTCACCGCGGCATCGATTTTCTCAAACAGCTCTTTGACCCTCACGTCGTTTGTTTGCGCTATCGTCGCAAAGAATGTGAAATCCGTTACCACAGGCCTGGAGGAGCGGCGGGACTGGCGCCCCTTCCCACATGATGTCATCCTCATGGGGGTGCATAGTGCTCTCCCGTTCGCCTTCTCGCACTCATTTGTGAACGGCGGTTGGCCGTTAATCACCAGGATCAAACCGTGCAGACATGACATGACTTGGATCAAATGCTTGTCTTCCCAGCACGGCGGTTTTTGATCCTTGGAGGGGGGAAACAAATAGTTGGTGACTGCTGATGCCTCATTTTCCCATTCAAACTTTACTGACTCACCTTTTGGCAAATATGTGTTTTTTCTGCTTTTGAATGGGTTTCGTTTAGATGTCTTCCAGGTGAGAAACTAATATGAATATATGAGCAGAAACTATCATATTACGGTCATTTTTTACGATTTCCAAGAAATTGACTCAACCTTTCATCTCGTCGACAAAATCTTATGTATCCATATAATCCTTTAAAATACTTATTGGGCAATTTCTGCTGCTTTCCTTCAGAAATTCTTGTCTCAGAGTCCATTTGCTTCCATTGGATTCAATTGCATTTAATTTTATTTATATAACCCCAAATAACAAATAAAATTTGCCTTGGAGGGCTTTAGGATCTATACAGCGTACGACATCCTCTGTCCCAGGAAATAAGGACAAAACTCTCTAAAATCCCCTCAGGGAGAACAACAAGGAGGGATCCCTCCTCCAGGATGGACAGAAGTGCAATAGATGTGTGCAGAAGAAACAACAAAAATGATATGTCATGAGAGGTAATAGAACTAGTAGAAAGTGAAAACTGCTAAAGATAACAGCAGCACTGGATATAATATAATACAAATAAGAAAGCAGAAATAGCACGGTAAAAGATAGAAATATGACTATGTAAGAAAAGCAGCAGTGGGTGACGAGCTGGGCAGCAGGCAGAATCACGGTCCAGAGGAAGCTGCGAGGCGAGAAAGCACAAAGACTCCGGGGAATGAAGTCAAGTTAGTGACATTTTCTGCTTTAAAGTTATGAAAACTGAAAAAACTTGGAAATTAGAGCGAAGCAAGTGCCTTCTTTATATACCAAGCATAGATTTTGTTTACTTAACAGCTACCTACCTAATCCAACATGCTTTCATGCTACACATTTTACAGGAAACCCAACTTCAACCACGCTTATCTATCTCTTGGTGCGTTTCTATTCCTATTTTTCAAATTCAAAATGGGCTTTTCCATCATTTCATGAAGGCAGTGATATTTATACGATGTATTTCTTCTTTCAGCCCCCCGATCCACCTCAACTTATTCAGTTAATTTCAACTTCCACCTCTTGACAGTATTACAGTTTAGCTTCCAGCCGGTTTTACATCTCCGTTTAACATTATCGAGATGAGTTTGGGAAGAACACATAATTCCACAATCTGTTGCATCCTAGAAACTCTGACATAGATGCTCATCGAGCGCGTTGTTGAACCGGTGGCTCTGGAGCCATTCCAGGTCCCAGAGCAGCTTGCCAGTGTGAGCTGCTAGCCTCTGCCAGCTCCCTTACGTAACCAAATGAATAGGAACACGCCTACAGATGCTGGTTAATGTCCTGTAAATATGAGTTGGTGCAGTACGTTCCCTTATATTTAAGGCACTATTATTCATGTTTGATAATGAATAATCATTTGGTTTTAATGTCGATGCTTGAGACGCATGCTTGTGCTTCATTGGAACATTTTAGTTATTAATTTCTAATTCATATGAGTGTATTTGTTGTTTTAATAGTTGTTAATCTAATACTAGAGAGAGCTCACCAACAGGACCAGCAAGGCCCTATGATACGGTTTCATCAGTCCTATTAATTATTCGTGGTAATCCAGCTCCCTGGAGTCAAACGGTGCCACAGTTGTTTCTTTATGAAATCATCTCCAATGCTGGGCTGCAAATGAGCACAATTAGACATCAGCATAATTTGGATAATGCTGTAATCTGATGTCTTGTGTCAGGAGGAGTTTGATTAGAGATCAAGAGGTTCCCCGGGGGCCCCCTATTTTCCTAATGAAGCCTTTCTCTGGGGGGCGGCTGTAGCTCAGTGGGTACCAGTCGACCTGCGGAAGTGTCCTTGTGTGAGACGTGATGAGTTCTGAAATAGTATTCTGGAAATGAATAATGTAAAATTTAGGCCTGTTCGATTAATTGATTTTAAATCGTAATCGCGATTATGTAGTTAGGACGATGTTAAAAACGTGAAAATCGTAAAATCGATTTTTCAAAAAGTTAGTTCTGCACTTTATTCATTATTTTTTGTTTAATGGACACACCTTAAGCTACATGTGAAAGTGAGGATTTTCTCTTAATCCTCAAGGGATTGTTTTTTTTTTTGTTTACAAGAGGTCTGCAAGAAGATAACATGGAGCAAAGCCAGATGGCAAAAGTTCATAAATTGTTCTATATATTAATCTCTTTAGGGATTTTCTGTTTAATAAGAGCAAGGTTTGCACTCAAATCCCAATTATTTGCAAAATGTTCAATAAAAAAACAGCATATTTGAAATAATTTCATTGCCTTTTGTCATTTCACAAAATAATCGTAATGGGATTTTGAGAGAAGAAAATCGGGATTTTATTTTTGGGCAAAATCGAACAGCCCTAGTAAAATTTGAAAAAGTTGGTTGGTTGTCACTTCAATTCCGCTTTTTGCTCCCTCTGAGCCCAAGGCACGCCTCATCCTGCTGTGGCCTGCCTGCTCTCTCTGTGGCTGGCGTAATGGTTACACCCCCACATGGTGTCCAGTGCTCTGGAATTAACTTAATATCAGTCTATGATGTCTTGTTTATTATGGTTGTAAATTAAACTTTAAGTCTATTCCATACAGGACATTTTGAAGCCCATTTTTGAAGTAATTTTGTGCTGAGGTGCTCAATCCACTCAACACTTTGCATCCGATTTGTTATAAAATGTAGAAAAAATTTTGTATTGTTAAACTAGCAAGAAATCTCCAGTGGAAATTCCTTTTGTACTCTCTGGAACAGAAGTCAATGTATTTTTTTTATTTTGGAAATGTTGTGCACGTTGATGTGTGTGCTTGTTTGCCTTTTGATGTTACCACATCCAAGCAAATGTGTGTATCGGCTTTGTTTATCCCGGTTCTGCACCGCCGCAGCCTTCTCACAGGTCTATTTATGACTCCAGGTAGAGGAGACGACACAAAGGGAGAACGACGGAGATGAAAGTGAAAAGGGAGAGAAAAAAAAAAACGAGCTGGTTTGATCCAAGCTGTAACTGACACCTGTATTATCTGCTGGACCAGATGCCCCCAAGTGCCTTCGCTGCCCGTATACCTGCATCCAGGTGAGTGTGTGTGACTCAAAAGTGTCACTGCATGTGTGAATTCCTGCCGCTGCCTTGCTCGAGTTTGTGTCCTGCAGCATGTTTCGCTGCCGCCATGCGTTACGGCTTCTGTTTTAGGGATATATTCTGGTTACTCTGGTGATTCTCAGCTCTTTGAGCCCCTATATGTGGACCTTTCTAATTTGATTGTTTTTGATGTTTTACATTATTTTTTTAATAGTTGATATTGGTTCGTTGCTTTTCAGCCCAGATTTTTGAAGTGGACAGTTGTGGTCTTTTTTTATTATTATTATTTTTATGCACCACTGAAGGGCTCCACTGTCTACACATAGTGGCATTAAGTGACATTTATTACCAAACCCCAATGAGACGAATGACATCCCCATCAGACTCAGCTGTGTTTTCTGCTAATGGGCCTTTCAATTGAAGATCCTTCAACGCGTCGCAGTGGAAAAACACATGTGAATACAATCAATGATGGCTAAATTCCTGGTATTGTGGAGCAATTTCCCACTGTCATTACACCTCCTAGTAATCAGCATGTTTATTTATTGTTCTGTCCATTGATTGTGGAGTTTGTCCTGCTGGCTGCGCTAAGAATCGCCCATCGGGGATATTAAACATACCTTAAACCTTGTAAGTCACTGGGAGAATGTTAGCATGTTGATTTTTTTTTTGTTTGTTTGTTTTTGGAGGAGGAGGGGATTCAAAAAACAGCTTTGCCTAAGAGAGCTGTAAAGGTGACGTGTACTCGTTTTCAATACTGTCAGCTTGTTAATGAGTGAATCACAATCTGAAACTCGTTTGTTTAAGATAACAACTCAAACGGAGGCGAAATATCCAAACAAACGTACTTTTATTTTATTTTCCTGAACTACCCTGCCCTATGTTTTTCAATACCTCTTTCTTTCTTTCTATTTATCCTCCCCCCTGGGAAGTTATGACTGTGCTGACTCCAGATATGGTTTCTGGGGGATTTACGGCTCCAGTCCCACCGTCTAATCTGCTGTCCCGCACCCAGACAGATTTTCTAAATGTCAGTTACCTTAGGTATTTGCCCTGAAATGAGCTTCCACATAAGAAATGTTCCAAAGCTGAAGTCCGTGTGTGCTGGTTGCCGATGATCACAACAATCGCAGGGCTGTCTCTCCATTCACTGATCCACGACCCCATGAGAGAAACTGTTGCTCAAGGGGGAACAATTTAGTTGGAGAATACGGAGAGAGCTCTCTATTCATTTTACTTCCTGGAAAACCAAAACGTAAAATCAGATGTACCGAGTCCATCTTGGGCCTACATCTGCTCGTGCGTCTCCCGTCGGGATGCAAACCCTGAAGAAAAGCTGGAGGTGGCAGGACAGCTGATTCACCAGTTCCAACAATATCGGCTGTCATAGAGAAGTGACTTGTTGCAGCCTGCGGTTCTCTAAAAGCTTTTTTATTCCCCCATCTGATGACTCTTCTCTGCACCTGCTCATCATTCTGGCAGAACCCTGTTGCACAAAAGCCCTGTCGTACTGTATGCAGGACTACACCCAGTGTGGTCTGAGATAAATCGGTGCAAGGCTCAGGCCTCCAAGCATTTTTTCACAAGTATTTCTGACTTGTCAGAGGATGCAGTCCAGTTCAAAAGCAGCCTCTGGGGGGTTTAAGTGCCTAAAATAACATCAGTTCTTCAAATGGCCACTTCATTAGAGGCATACATGTTGTTTATTGACAACAACAAACAAATAAACACGTCTGACTGGGAAACTCTACTTGTTTGACCTGAAATTAGGTCGTTGGATTTGAAGCTAACGATCATGAAATAACCCGAACAGGACTAAGTAAGGTGGAGGTAGGAAGGTCGAGAGGGGGAGGGGGGGTCACGCCACACAGAGTTGGTATTGTTTTGGCCTTTGCTTAAGTTGCTTTGTTTGCATAATGCTGCTGTTGTGTAAGACCGGACCCAGATTCTGATCCTCTTAAAACTGCCAGAACTCCCCATCATGGGACCAGTTATTCTGCGGGACCTTCTCAGCTGCCAGGGGGCCGCGTTGTTTGAAAATACACACGCGTGGACGCATGCTGCACACACACACACACACACACACACACACACACACACAAATCTAAATCAAAATACACAAACAGCCATGCAGGAAGGATGTGTTTGTTTGTCAGAGGGTTCAGTGACGAGGGAAGAAGATTAGAAGCTTAAATGTTTAAACATAAGACGACCTAAAACTAACGTGTGTGTGTGTGTGTGTGTGTGTGTGTGTGTGTGTTTCTTAAAGGTAAATGGTTTATATATTTGCGGTGTAAGGCGAACGGATCAAGCCGAGGAAAGGTGGTCGCCTTCCCTTTAATCAAATCCTTCTCCAGGCCACACAATGTAATTCCCACTGTTTCTTTCCTCATATTGACGTTTAGCATTCCGGAGGTGCGTTAATTTGATCGAGTTCAATGCAGCTGTGCGGAGCATCAAGCGGCGTTCGAGAGAATACGCAACATGTTATTGTTGCCAACAGAATAGGCCGTTACATAAGCGGTAAATTGGGTCACGGGGGCAGGGGTTGCCTTTTTAGTGTGCGAAAAAAACCTAAAAGCAAACCTCCCTCCTCAAGGCAAACGGAGAGTGATGCAGCAAGGAGGAAGAAAGGAGACAACATCATAAAAACCGTGGCATCACAAGACCTTGAAAATCTCAAGAGCAAGAGCTGGAAGACGGTCACGCTGAAATTCTTCAACATCTCCACGTATTCCACAATCTACCACGCAGCCTCCTCTCCTTCCTCGGGGGAGCGTGCGTCGGCTAAATGTTGTCTTGTGTCGAGGTGAAAGCCGTGCTTTCTTGTTCGCCCAGGAGGGGAAAGAGTCACAAGCAAACATACAGCATCTATCTCCCTCCGTCATAGCACAGCTGCTGGTTTGTGCCTTCCACAAACATCATAAGACGGAGAATTTAGGGCAGTTGCTCACACTTATGTCCATCCCTGATCCCGAACATGATAATGCCGTCACCGAGATAAATAAACATAGACCATGACGCCGAAACTTTGACTGTGAGAACAGCCGGTTGTCACGAGCGCCAAAAGGACGCTGGCAGCACTTTTGAACGCGGCGATTAGCAGCTCTGCATGCCGCTCGGCGGTACGGGGTCGCCATGGGGTCAAAACAGGTTTTAAGTGAACTCTATGTAGCCAGTTCTATGTTGTTCCGCGAAAGTGACCCCGTCGCTAAGCAACCATGACAATTCATATGCTGAAAGTGCAACATTGTATCACCACTGTGAACCAGCATAAATGTATGTCAAACACATCCAGATGCAGGAGACCAGTGTTCATGTCCCGGGTAAAACTAAATTGATATTTTGTCACCAGAGTCGTTAATTAATGCGTAGTTAGTTAATTATGCCAAGAGTCCCTAGTAATGTTAGTTTTGAAGCTTATAGCGCTCAGCGTTCGTACAGTGATAATATGCTGTTCACGGCTTGTTTACACTGCCCCCAAGTGGACAAAAAAACAGTCATTGCAGGTTTAAGTCACAATGTGCTACTTGGCATTTATTGGGGCAAGTTTTACCGATAAACGTCTACACCTTTGGAAATGCTGAGACTGATTAAAAGTTTTTGGACACAAGTAAGACTCAAGTAGAAAAAAAGAGGAATTTCCCTTCCATTTGATATCATCCCATCCTGTATTCTCTCTTCTTTCATCCCCATCCTTCGTTCCTTTCTTCAGGATTAAAACATTCCACACACACACTGAATGTGTGGCCCCCTCCTAAAAAACCCCAAACAGATTCCTTTTAATCCTTCTATCACTCCTATCCTTCTTTAGCCTTTGCAGCAGCCTGTTCTATGCGACCCTGACCTTTCCCCACGGATGCACTTAAAGCCTCTCTCTGTCTGAAAACCGGACCACTTGAGTCACGTCGCTGCAAAACACTAAATATAAATGTTTGATCTCTTATTGCGTAAATGCAGATGTGTCCAAGGTGTCCCACCCCCTCTGCTGGTGCGCAGGAGGTGGATACACGTGGTGTTGATTGCGCGCTTGTGTTATTAATTATTACCCCTTTGCGTGTCTGTTGACGGAGGAAGAGCCTAGGAAAAGTAAAAAATCCCGGCAGCAGGGATTGGACGAGAGACAGAGAGGACTTCTTTCCCACCCCTGCCTGCTCAGCTGCTGTGCAGCCAGTAGCCCCTGTCGGTGAGGCAGGAGAGCAGGGCGGCGGTGATGAGTTGCCACTTGGACTCCTAGACCACCTCACGTAGTCGACACCGCGCCTCTCTGCTCCCGCTTAAAGCGTTTTTCGTTAACCACCGTGGACGGGGGGGATGGATTCTAGGCTCCTGATTGGACCAGGGGTCCCCACATCGGACCCGACCAGCCGGGCGTCCTGGAACATCAGCTCCATCGGTCCGCACCGGCTCATGGAGCTGTCTCCCGGCGCAACAGCTGTGAGTACACCCCCCAACACCCACCCCTTTCTCTTTTAATTGTTTGTTTGTTTGTTGCTGCTTGGAAGTGATGCCCCGCCGCGTGACTGGAGACCGCCCGCAGCGATGCGTAACGGGATCCAAGCAGCTAGACGTTCGCAAAACTCGACACTTCTGGCAAAAAAAAAAAACCTGCAGAGAGAGAAAGTGTCAGGTGGTTTTCATTCCTCCACCGGATCGTTTGAGCAACGTCGCGCGAGGGAGGCGTGAGTGAGCGCGAGCGCGTGCGGTGGTAAGTTTTTAACTGTGAATGAATGAATCGCGCCGTCCTCTCGTGCGCGTCTGCGCTCCGTTCATTCACCGCCGGAGCTGAATGGAGGCAGGGTCCCGTCATCGCTGGTGCTGCACAGGACATTGTTGTAAAAAAAAAAACTGCTGTGGGTGTCCTGATGTGTCACGTCTCTGGTGAATGTGTGGTGTGTTCAGGAACCCCATCTGCTGTCAGAATTCCAGAAGAATAATCGTTGCACAAAAGTGACAACATGGCACTGAATGGCATTTGTGTGGACACGTTTTATCCCATCTTCCCCCCTTTATAAGGTTCCTCGTCCTAATTTATCAGATGCAGACTGCAGGTTAAATCCAGTTCACAACTTTTATCGTCCCAAAAGAGGAAATTCCATTAGCAGCCAGGCCGAGGAGACGTAAAACAACTGGTGGTGTGGATGCTGATTGGATTGTAAATTATGCTGCATACTTTTTTTTTAATTTAAAAGGCGTGTAATCGTGCCAACTCTGCAGTTTTTTTCCTCACATTTGGAAAGTCATGGAAGGGACTCTCTCTGTCTGTCAGAGAGTGGGGTTAGTTTGTGCATAGCCTTCAGGGATATCCTTTCTATACAGATGTGTAAACCAATACAGCGGTATATCCACCCCTGCACTCTACAGCATGCAAAGAAACTACTCTCCCCCCAGGAGTCCAGATATTGACTGGGGTTTTGAGAGAGAGACCTACTGAGAAGCACATGGGCGCACCGCCATGGTAAACGTAGTTCAACAAGTGTGAATGGTTCACTCTTGGACTTTGAAGTTCAGACCTGCGGGCTTGGGTCTCAGTAGCTTTTGTGGCCCTGGCCCTTCGTGGTGGGAGTGCTGGGAAAGCTGATACCGGAGCAGCGCCCGAGGGCAGCTTCTGCCGAAACAGATGGGGATCTTCTACTCCGCAATAAGTGTGGTTTTCATTTAAAACTCTTTAAAAGCATTCTGGGTTTCTCTCTGGAGCCCTCTTTTCCGTCTACCGTCGCTTGTTGCTTCTTTTTTTCCCCCCTCCTCTCTCTCTCTCTCTCTCTGTTGATCATCTATCAGACGATCTCTGGACAATTACAAAAGCATGGGTCCAATTTCTGAATGCTGATGTGTGCAGATGTTTATGTGGATTTGTGTGCGCAGGTGGCCCCTCTGTGATCACGTCCCCCGGCTGCTCTGCAGCGGATTAGATTGCGTTCGCTCGTAAACAAGAGTTTGCCTGTCTGAAGTTGCAGGTAGCCACTTATCAGACAATACTGGCTGATTAATGGCTCGCTCGTGACTTGCAACAGATAATCAGCTGCGCAGTTAGCGCCGCGTTCGTCAATACTCTGAGCTACTGAACGATAGGTTTGTTGTTCTCGGTTGCTTTCAGTACGATAACACGAACAAAAGTCAAATCAATCAACATGAGTGACATTAACTTGCAAGACTGCAAGGTTTCTTAATCGTGCAAAGAAATGAAACAAAAGTATAACAAAACGGGGAAACAGGCCTTCACATATTTCCTCTTCTCTGCACTCATTATGGGCCAAACCGGAAGCACGTTTTTTTTATTCACAGGGAAGTTCCAGTTATTGAATGAGAATTTGTGTTTGTAAGCTTTAAACACACGTGCACGGCTGTTCATGCTTTAATGTGTGGGTTTTAATTCAAAGTCGGTTCCTATTGTGATCATTCAATTATGTGCCTCCTTCACTACCTCATCGTCCTCTTCTTTCTCTCTCGTCCATTAAATGGCCACGTGACCATTTATATTGTTTCGCTCTCCGCCGATGAGGGAAAAGCCAGAAATGCCGACGCGTTGGCTGCAGTGTACGTGTCTGCAGAGAGAGAGAGAGAGAGGGAGAGAGAGAGGGAGAGGGAGAGAGAGAGAGAGATTTCCAGCCACTATTTACCATCTTTAAGGAGACGTGAGGCATGGAAGTCGTAATCTGCCCCCGAGCTGCTACAGAGGGAGCGATCGGAAGAGATTTAGGGAATGGACGTGAAGGACGGAATTAACAGGTTGGGAATAGCGGAGGAGGGAGGAAGGGGAAGAGAGAGAGAGAGAGAGAGTGAACAAGAGGGAGGGAGAGGATGAGAGAGAGGGAGGGAGGGAGGGAGGGGGGATCCGGTGGGGAGAGTGGCAGGGATGCGAGTCGAAGAATGAAGCAAGGAGGGGAGACCTTGAGTGAGATCCACTACATCACGGATGAAGGTGTCAGACCGGATCCTTGTGTGTTTACATTCCCACACACACACACACATGCACACACACACGCCATATGCATCACCTTCACTCTCCTGCACTTGTCCCCGCTTTCATACGTCCACATGCCCTTTTCAACTCCTTTGCTTACACGACCGCTCCATCACGTCTCAGTCATTCTATTCAAATGTCGTCCGCTTCTCTTTTCTTGTTTTAGCAACAGGAGCATGTGACTGCAGGAAAGTAGGACCGCCGAAACAGATGCTTGGCAAACTGACAAGCACACACGTTTATGTGTGTGTGTGTGTGTGTGTGTGTGTGTGTGTGTGTGTCTACACAGTAAGAGACAAAAAAGAAAAGTGGAGAACAGTCCCAATGAATTTGAATGAAGTGGAGCTGTGGGCTTTTATTGGGCTTTTATCAAATCCCCAAACAAATGCATCTTCCTGAGTTAGAACAAGTGTTTTAAACTGGAAGGTTTTTGAAGATGCATGGAGTTGGGATTTTTTTTTTAGCTCTTAAAATGTTTCCCTGTTGATCTCAGAAAGGGACCAGAAACTAGTGTGTGAATCATTGCATGCATTTCCTTCCTCCATAAAATAAATCAATAAAAGTAATATTTAATATTGTATACACAGCTGTGTTCACTAGCTTGATGTCTCTCTAAAATACTTGTTTCTTTTTTCCTAAATGTAATATTATTTATGTGGGGGAGTGCAATTAGTGCCAGTGTGGGCTCCATGGCAGCTCTAGCGGCAGGGGGGCGGGGCTTAGCGACAGGTCAATTTGAGATACTGCGAGCTGGTGTAAGCCGTGCCAGAGGCCTTGTGGAGTTGCTTTGGATGGACACTTTCATCTTCTCTCAGCTCTTGAAGTCGGATGAACTCTTCAGAGCGGCTACTTATGGACCTGCTTGAAATCCCCGAACGATGCTTTAAATTATCATGTAATCATGTCATTTTTTAATATGGTCTAACAATTATTTAATTCAAACAAGGAAATAGATTTCCTGCCACTTTAAATAGTCTAATTATATATTTGTCTTTTTGTTTTGTTTTTTCATTTATAAATACACAATTTATGTTTTTGACCACTTGAGGTCAGCAAAAACATGTTAACCTTTCCTTTTAAGTTCACATTTTATAACAACCTACCAACTCAACTATAGTTGGTTTCCATGATATGTTGATTTTTATTTTTATACCAAGAACGTTTAAATTTATCATAAAAAATTGAATAATTTGCCATTTAGTCATTATTTTATTATAAAATAATATGAAAAAATGTCTTGTAAGGACAAGAAAAAAGTAACTACAAAAAATAGAGCGACTATGTTTTTCATCACGGTGCAGAACCATGTGAATAAATTTATTTTCCGTAGCACTTTTTGTAGCAGGAGGTCAGAAATGTGTTGTGTATGAACCCTCTCCTCCCTGTGTTGCTGTTGCTAGGGTTCCCTGGTTCCCAGCTACCCGTTCCCAACGGTAGACGTCCCGGACCACGCCCACTACACCATCGGTGTCGTCATCCTGGTCGTGGGCATCACAGGCATGCTGGGAAACTTCCTCGTCATATATGCCTTCTGCAGGTACTTTTTATTTTTATGTGTTTCAGCACCATTTGTTTTTGTTACATGTATCTGTGATAATAGCACATTGTGTGTGTGTGTGTGTGTATGTGTGTGTGTGTGTGTGTGTGTGTGTGTTTGCAGGAGCCGGAGCTTGCGGACGCCGTCCAACGTTTTCATTATTAACTTGGCCATCACAGACTTCCTCATGTGTCTTACTCAGACGCCCATCTTCTTCATCACCAGCATGCACAAGCGATGGATCTTTGGGAAGAAAGGTAAAAAAAAAAAAATAACATTTGACATTAGTATTTAAAAAATACTAAACACGTGCTCTCTGTTACGTTATGTGTGCGTTAGACCTGTTTGAGTGTGATCTACAATTCCATGAATGTCCTTTATGCATGTGTGTTATGCGTTATCCACCAGCATTAACCTAGTGGGAACAGAGATAAAGAGGCTACGCACTCCACTGATCAAGCACCGATAGTTTGCAGCGCTGTGTTTTCCTCCGGGAGTCGCCCTGACCTTGACGAAGACAGCCTCATCGCCTGTTAGATCTGGAGCTCTGCTCTTCTTTTTCTTTTTTTTTCTTTCTTCTTCATCCACCGCCAACCTCCAGCCATCCGCTAAACCTTTATCCTTCTGCCTATTCAAAAGATGCAGAGAGATAGAGAGTCTTAGACAACAACAGAGGTCATGGATGAATGGGGGTTGATGGAAAACACGAAGCAAAAATGTGTTTTATTTGTGTTTTATTCATCCTGTATTACTGGATTTCTCAGAAACTCCCCTCTTGTGCTCTAGTCGCAGCGTGTCAGTTTGACAAACGCAACCTCAACAATACTTGAATAGAAGTTATTAAGACATTAATAAAATCACAAAGAAGGAATTCTGATGACTTTGATCCTTCTTCCCTGAAGTGCCACCAACTGCTGTTTAATTCCTATAGTCGGGCTAAAATAGCAGCTTGAGCATCCGTCGGTTGAAAGGGACTCAAAAAAATAACGTAGAGAAGAAGCTAACGAAAAAGCAAGCCAATGGTTTGCTGGCAGTGTGTTTTGTTTCTTGGCGAGCTGCTACTGTGGACTTTTTGTTCCGTTTGCTTTTGCCGTTTTGCCAAGTCCCAAATTTTCAAGTTTTCACCAAATTTCATTGTGAAAAAGATGCCAACGAGTGCACAATTCCATCTCCTACTATGAAAAAAACTGAGTAGCTGGGCGCATGAAGATAAACAGTCGCTGGCGCTAATCCTCAGATGAAGAGGATTAACCGGACAACCGGATTAAAGAATTGAAATCTCAAACACTGGAAAAACGTGTTAAACGTGATGGAAATATTGCATTTATTATTATTTGTTTCGTTTTTTTCTCGTGGAACATGACATGTCTCCTCGTCGCTCAACACAGATCCGATATTAACATCTTTAGTGGCATTCAGGTGGATGGAAAACGCACGTCTTGATTAGTGTTTCTAAAAAGGTTTGCTCCTTAACGCGTCGCAGGAAATCATTACACGACCTTTTCACTTCTGAACTTTTAAATATACTTGACCCCGATGCAGTGAACGCCAGAGGACTTATGTAATATTGTTCCCCTCTGGAGAACCTCTGCTGTTGCTTTCGGAGCCAATCTGGTCTGCATTACCTCCGCAACTTAACAAGGGGCTGTCAAACACACATGGTCGGGGCGACAGCCGTACAGGCCAAACGCCTGAGAGGTATTTGTTTGAGTTTCTTCACACGGGGCGACACGGACTCAGATTCTTGGATGTGGTGCCATGATGAGAGCTCGAATCGACAGCGGCTGATAAAGTGGTGATGGAGTGTATTGTGTGTAATGTGTGTGTGTCGCTCTCTCTCTTGTACATACATCTGCAAGTGTGCAAGAATGTGTTTGCCTTCATACATTATGGATACATTTAGCCTAATGACAGACTCTATAGCAGCACATTAAAGTGTGGAACAAAAAAGACTCCGTCAACACCGACGCATGTAATTATACTTGCCTTTACTATCTGGTTCAAATGAATAATTTATTGAGTGTGTAGCAGGTGTAGATTGTTAGATAATATGTTGGCAAAGAATACAAAAAAGAAAAGCTGACAAGGAGGTGACAATGAAAATGACCCATTTTGTGTCCAAGACCATCGATATTAAACAAAGTTGTGGGTTTAGAAGGGTATTCAAGCTGCAGTATTTTCCAGCAGTGGCAGAGTTGCAGGATCCACTGCCAGGCGATGGATTCATCCTGACAGCTGCCATCAGGGAGCAAACATATTTGTCCTGCGTCTCGAATACTTTTTTTCACCTCTCCGTCTCCAGGTTGTGAGATGTATGCCTTCTGCGGAGCGCTGTTTGGCATCTGCAGCATGATGACACTGATGGTGATTGCGGTTGACCGGTATGTGGTGATTACCAGGCCTCTGGCCTCCCTGGGGGTGATGTCTCGCAGGAAAGCCCTGAGCATCCTGGCTGCTGCCTGGGTCTACTCCGCGGGATGGAGCCTGCCTCCTTTCTTTGGCTGGAGTGAGTACAACTGCACTCAAAAGACGCCTGAATGTTGAGTCGTTGCTGATCAGTGTGATTTCCTCTGATGAGTACATTTAACATAAAGACAGGAAGCAGAGGGCATCGCCTCCTCCTTACCTGTAGCTGACCTTACAACAGACCAACAATAATTGATAATGACCTGGTGGATTCAGGCTTTCCTTCGTCAAACCTGTTCCCAAGTAACATACGTGTATGTTGGAGTTAACAAGTCGGCATCCAGCGAAAGTCTTCCACCGTCTCACTGCACTCAACAGGTTGTCACTCATTTCTATCAGCTGTCCGAGGTGGTAATACAAATCCCCAGAGGTACCAGAAAAGCCTGTGCTGTGACACGGCTCCCTCATCTGTTCAAACAAAATAACAGGAAACAGCTCTTCCTTCTCAAAACTCTTGACACTTTTACTACATGGAGTCTGTCCAAACAGGACATAAGTCACGGTAGAACCAGCGGGCATACAAAAAAAAAAAACACACACCACGTATTTGAAAATGCAGGAGAAAATGAAGGATCAGTAATGGGCCGAGTATAGAGCCCAGGGGAACTCCACAGGTCAAAGGAATCTTTAAATCCCTCTTGAAAACAAAGAAGTCCTATGTGTGCACACAGCCAATTATACCATGAGTTTTCCAGTTGTCCATCTCATGTAAAAGCAAGCAGTTTGCTTAAATTTCTACTCAATAGAAAGATTGGACCAAAAGTTTAGAAGGTCGGAGAAATTTATAATTTTATTTAAACACACCCTGCATCAACTCTGTTGAGGTGGCCGTTTTCCTACTGGAAATTCTCTTGGGGTCGGGGCCCCACTGCGACAACAACTCAACGCATTGTGTGATAAAAGTGACTTACGGCTTCCTTCCGTGTCTGGAGAAAAGGAGGGGGAAGTCTGCTGCTAAATCATATTTACAAATTGTAGTGTGCGTGTGTTTCTTTGTGGAAGTGTGAAATTAATGATGCTGTTCCATATAAACCAAGCCCGCGGTGTGAATTCGAGTGTTGGTTTCCAAAGCGAGAGAGGTCCAAATGCTTCCTCTCATGGATTTTACATGCGAGCCACTCGGCTCCTATAGTCATATATTACAGCCTGAGCTTGACAAATGGTGTTGCATTTAAGATAACAGCCAAGCCATCAGTTATATGGGCTTATTAGAAAATGCTAGCCAGCTCTAGGATGGTGAAGTCAGTTAGTTGGGTAGGTGAGCCAACACTTTGGTTCGGAGTGACATATGTCATACACTATCAAAACATTTGCTAGAACCATTCATGGGCCCCAGGGGATGAATCCTAATGACTTTGGTGATTCCCTCCATCGGCAGCTGCGCAACAAAAAACAACCCCAAAATACGGAGATGCAGATTAGTTAGTGGGCTCACATCGTCACATAACACCTGTGTTCAGTCAAATATGGAAGGTAATATGCAATGGAATTTGATAGATTTGCATGGGACCACGATCACAGATGACCAATTATAACAAAATGCTGGAGATCCCCAGGTAAAGTTAGCACCGTACGAATAAGGCTTACTTTGTTGGAAAGAAACCGAATAAGGATTTCTCCTAATGGGCTGTTAATCAAGGTACAACAAGAAATAGTTCAAATAGGGGAAGAAGCCGGAAGATGCACAATATAAAAACTGACAGAAAAATAGGAAGACTTCATGGCTGAAGTGTGTGTGCTCTTCCACAGGCGCTTATGTCCCGGAGGGTCTGATGACGTCGTGTTCCTGGGACTACATGACGTTCACGCCGTCCGTCCGCTCTTACACCATGCTGCTCTTTACCTTTGTCTTCTTCATCCCGCTCTTCATCATCATCTTCAGCTACTGCTGCATCTTCAGAGCCATCCGACACACAACGCGGTTGGTACACACACACACACACACACACACACACACACTGTTGATGTTTATTCATGCTCCTGCCGTGTGTGTTACATGTCTAAGTCACTTAGCTGTCAAAATAAATGAACTGAAAAGAAAAATATAAAACAAAAAATTCCCTTGAGGAAAGAAAAAAAGAGGTTGAAAAGGGAAATTTCATCTAGAATTACAGGTTATATTGAAACTAAAAGCAAAAAAACACGATGGTGTGTCTGTGTTTGACAGAGCGATAGCAAAGATCAACTGCGAGGGAACCAGAGACTCTGCAAAGAGGTTCCATAGGATGAAGAATGAATGGAAGATGGCCAAGATTGCACTCATCGTCATCCTGCTGTTTGTCATCTCCTGGGCCCCTTACTCCTGCGCGGCCCTCACTGCATTCGCCGGGTACGTGTGCATGTGTGAGCGCTTGGTCGGCGGCTAGAGAAAGTCAAAACACCTCGGTGGGAAGTCAAAACGCGGTGACGCAATGCGTTTTGTTGGTTGACATGTTGTCAAAGCTGCTTTTATGGCCGTATCAGATCTTCACTGAATCTACGATAATCATTTTCATAATAAAGATGTATCAAATGACAAATGGCTCTCTCACCGTAATGAACTTACAGATGTGTATCACCCGAATCTCAAGCTCAAATCGATGTTTTTTCGCTTTATGGCAGCCAGAAACACGAGTCTAAATGAATGTTGCTCCATATATCTTTGAATCTGAATGAGCAACTGTTTGCTGAACTAGTTTTGAGAGTTGGTGTTGGTAATTGATTGAGTATTGATGGGTTGGTATAGAATCGGGGTGTGAGTGACCGGACAAGTATGTTGCTTCTTCCTGCTTCCTGTTAATTATCGTTGCTAATTGAAAGTGTGTTTTATTTATTGCCTTTTGACATACATATAATTTTTTTCCCAAATGTTCAAAATAAAATACAGTCAAGTCAATATAAATCTTAGACAAATAAATTAAAGCTATCAAAAGGTGCAGGATTTTTATTGTAAAAATGCATGATGCTGGATGTGGTTGTGACTGTCTGACCGACGTCTCTCCGCTCTCTCAGGTACGCCGACATGTTGACTCCCTACATGAACTCTGTTCCCGCCGTCATCGCCAAAGCCTCGGCGATCCACAACCCCATCATTTACGCCATCACGCATCCCAAATACAGGTGGGTTTGCACATCTCGTGTGGAGTTTCACCACGCAGACGACTCGAGCGATGCTGTGGAAATGACGTCGTGATGAATTTCTACTTAATTTGCTGTTGGTCGAATGACATTACATACAACTACAATATTCTGAAAATAAATGATTAGGAATAAAACATAACTAACAAAAAAATCACTTTCAACAAGAAAAATCACCTCTGGTTGAAAGAAAATCTATTTTATAAAGCGGGAGGCAGACCTTGGTAACGACTTTTTGCTGCTTCCATGGCAATGTGTGTCTCTGCCCTAGTAAAATTTCAATTTAGTCTGGTTTCTCACAAAGAAAATGTCAATGTCAACTAAAGATGGATCCCTCTCCCAGGATGGTTATGTGTGCAGAATAAACAGAATGTTAAGACTCCACACTACAATTATGGATTTGAATATGTTTTCCCCTCCTTCAGGTCAGCGCTCAGCAGGTACATCCCCTACCTCGGGGTGTTGCTGTGCGTTACCGGCAGAGGTCGTTTCAGCAGCAGCAGCTTCCAGTCTACGCGCCGATCAACCCTCACCAGCCAATCAGAGAGCAAAGCCTGCAGGCACCACAACTCCTCCCTGTCTGAGAGCGAATCAGTGAGTGTACCTCATATCTAATCTGGTATGTCTATGTCTTACACTTTCAACGACAAACACTTTGAATTCGGAGTTTGCTGATCTTTAGTGTCGCGTGCGTGATTTTTCCGGCCGTGTTCGTCTCAAAAAGGCTCGCTTCTCCGACACGGAGGAAGACCGCTCGTCTCGGACGCCCGCTGTCCGCCAGGTGTCCGGTGATGTCAAGCAGGTTCGCCACGCCAGCCAGAGGTCAAAGGTGAGAGGGAACAACATTGGAGAGTTCGAGAGGACCGGCGCCCACAACCCCACTGACCCGGCCATATGTCACCTCTCTCAGGTCACAGTGAGTATCAGGGGAGTGGGGGGGATCTGTGTCGTTACTTGCATACTTTAATGTGCACTAGTATGTGTTAAAGTGCAGATCAATGCAACCTGAAAGTCATGGGTGTCGTCAGACCGAGGTCGAGTGTCATTTAGGGTTTTTTTTTTAAATTTTATTTGGCGATTTTGCTTCTGTTTTGTCATAACGTCAAGGTCGATCTTAATCTTCTCCTCCTGAATTTCCGAAGTGAGGTCATGTTGTTTTGGAGTCCTGTTAAAGTCTCCAGACGTTACGCTCCGTGTTTCACGCCAAGATATTCCAGGTTCTGTGCCTCGATCACACTTTAACTGTACGGTTTGACTTCATGATCCCAGTGTTTCAGTATCGCATGTAGTCCAGTTAACACTCAGAACTATATCTTGGATGAGTCCTCCTTTTCATTTCTTTGAATTGTATTAAAGGTTGAGAAACGATGTGGAGAAATGAAGCCAAGTGCCAAAAACTGCAGTTCCTCTAATGGCCACTAGCTTCAGAATTGAGTCAATCCCATTAGACCCCCATATTGAAATTGCCGCTGATGACAGCCTGGTCCAAAAAAAAAAAGGTTTTAATCTCTCAAACTAATAATCTCCTAATTTTAACATACTCACCCGTTTTGCATAAATAAGGGGCGTGGCTGCTTTGAGTCATAGGTGGGTGTCATCTGAGTTCACTCGCCACTAGCCGCCTCCTCTTTGGTCATATTTCGATTATCTGACTGGGAGTTAAGTTGTGTCACTGGCCTAGATGTTATACAGTCTATGGTCAGAACTGACAAAGCTTTCATACTATGTGCGTCTCTGTGTAATCGTCTTAGTTCACAAACAAAATCACAAGTAACCCACATGTACACACGTACTGCCATGCAGGACAGGGTCCGAACACTAATCCAATAATCTGGGAGTTTCAGATTTAATCCACAGCTCGCATGACGTAATCCCGTGTTCCACTGTGCTGCACTTGTTGCAGACAAATACGGTTGATTGTCGAGGAGTCATCTGCTTCCATCTCTGCTCAGAGCAGCGCACTTTGACTTTTCTCTCTTGCCAGTATAATCTTTACTTTGATATAAATTATTATTTTATTTTTTTTGTCCATTTTGCTAAAGTACTTTAAAACCTGATCATAGTTTGACATTTTGGGACATCTGCTTATTTGCTTTCTAGCAGGGTTCAGGTTAAAATGTTCGTTGTACAACAGGGTTGAACAATGAAATGCAATTTGTAGTACCATTATTTTGCTACAAAACCTGCCCCAAAAAGTGTACCTTTTAGCTTAGCTTAGCATTATGACTGTAAACAGGTAGCCTTAAAAGGTAACAATCTGTCTACCAGCACCTTTAGGACTCGCTTTATAACACATGATATCTCATTGGTTGCCAGGCAACGTCCAGCCTTAGAGTTCAAACTGTTCCTTTAAGAATGCAGCAACGTGGGTTTCAAGAAAACCCCAAGATTGTGGTTGCATCCATTTTCAGTGCTAATGCTAATCCCATTGCTAATGGCCGATGTGATGTTACTGGTACAAACTCTATGGGAGGAAACGCTCTTCTAACTGATTTTAACTCACTGTTTTTAACAAAAATGTGACCGAGTAGTTCACACTAAATGGCTGTGTTTGTGTGCGCACTGTTCAGACTCGGACAGAGCCTGAAGACATCTCCATGTCGGACGTCAGCCTGAAGCCAACCAGCCATCTGCCTGCAACTGTAAGAGTCCACCGATTGTGCACTCTTTGTAGATGTTTTTCGTCCCGCCCAGGTGTTTAAGTCATTTGTGTTTTACGACAATTTGGAGGGACAAGTCTCCATTTCTGCAACACTACAAATCATTTTGAGCAAAGAAGGCAAAACGTCAAAAAATAGAAAGATTGGAAAAAAAAAACATACTTTCCAAAGTGATCACTAAGATCCGGGAATGTGACGATGTTGCTGCAAAAGAGTCAAACTTTATTCAATGATATAAGCTAAAATGAGTACGTCTGAGTTGTTTTTTTGCCCTCCGCATTCCTTAATCTGGGTCCCATCAAAGACAAAGATACTTTTATTATCTATCTTGCCAAGAGTTAGATGATAAGATTGATACCACCGTTGTGTTTGGAAGCTAAACGTGATGATGCTGCTGCAGCCGGTTAGCTTAGCTTAGCACAAAGGAGTGATGGGTTTTATTTTGCTTAGTTGGGAACAACAGAGCCAGGTTTAGTTATTTCCCCAGCTAAGCTAACCGGTTGCTGTCTGCAGCTTCGCTATAATATTTATAATAAGATAAAATAATCCTCAAACCGCTCCTTTAACATGGTCCGATCCAACTTCTTTGTGCCGATTTTGCCCGAAGTTACAAATGAATAACTTTTATTAAAACAGAATTGTCCGTCACAAATTCTACCTTAAGCGTGCTCGGTTCGTACTTTTACTCCATCTCGATGTGTAGGGATGATACAGTTCCACTCCATCAACACACTGTGGGGAAAGTGGTGTCTCGTCTTGAACTGGCAGGTTGAGTCGAGGGATAGTTGTATTGATCGAAATCAGAGGAACAGTTGATAAAAACCTCATTCTGTTTTCCCTTCACACAAACCTCCCCGCCGCCTCGACGCCTGAACACGTCTTCCTCTCTTCCTCCGCCTACACAGCTGGACGTGACGGACGAGTCGAGGCCAAGGACCGCGTGCAAGACGACGGCATCCGTCATCGTGACCTCTATATCCAGCCCTTCTATTCTGCATAGTCCTCCAGGTTTCCATGGCAACCTCAAGTTGACCAAAACGCACAGCCCGGTCGCCAAGGAGCCCCTGGACGTCTCCAGGCTGGAGACGTCGGTGTCGCCATGAACAACTGGACAGAAGCGCATCAGCCGTATGTAAACCGTGTGTGCATGTGTTTTGATATCTCGCTACGTGGGACTTTTCTGTACCGGCATGCTGCTCGCTAGTAATGGTAACTCTCAGCCAGAGCACGCGCTTTATTTTTATTTTTAAACATTTGTTTTTTTCCATACATGGTGTGAGAAATGAAACACGTGTGCGTATTTGCACGTTCCTTTTACTTTTTTTTCTGACATATCATGGTTGGAGGAGGTTTACCTCGGGAGCCGACGGCAGCAAATTAGCCTTAAATAGACAATGTGAAAAGTGAAATATCTAGGGTTGGGCTATTGATTCGATTTTTATTGATTATTGCTTTAGATACTTGTCATGGTATTTGAGAAGAACCCAAAATACAAAAATGTCTAAATCTTGCAGTACATAACCTGAACATTGCTGTTTACCAACCGTTAGCTTCTGGGGCAATATGACTACAACTGGGGACATCAACCATGGAAAGTTAGTTTATGAGCCATATTTTAAACACGCATTAATGCATACTGTGAAGCTCAGTAGGTCAATACTTTGGTTTTTGACTCATTTATTTCTCTAAATATTAAATAATTTCCAACCCAGAACGAATTCTAGATTATAAATAAATCTATTGATTTCTTATTTACTATGAATACTGATATTAAAGATGCATTAAGCAGTATTTGCTATATTCTAATTAAAAAAATGACTCGTGGAACTGGTGGCTCTACTGATCCCACTGAGAACCAACATCCTACACTGCAACTACATGCAGGTCGAAACCACTTTCAAACTCGTCATTTTGGTTCTCAAAGAACTTAAATCATGCTGCTTATTATAAAACGATGAGCAGCCCGCGGCGCAGGAGTTAGCTCGAGCTGAAGTGACAGTGAATTCTGGGTGAACTTCATCGGGATGCTCGTCCTGTTTATTCTAGATGTGTAAGTTAACAGTTTGACAGCACTTGTTGCTCCCATGTGTCAAATCTATTCAGGCAGCCCACGCGTAGATTTTTCACCACGTGAAAGCTATTTTTTTTGTCTTTCTATTGTGTATTTTTGTATTTATTATTTGAGATTTATTTCAGATGTCTTCTGGGAGGGGTGGGGGTGCATTTTATTTAAAAATAACCTCTCCGATGCAACGCTGCAGACACGAGAGAGCCTCACGCTAACACGCAAAAACCACCGCAAATGAATTTAAATTCTGATCAACCTGTGGGAAAAACACTGCTACTGTAATACTGTTATGTACTGATGGGGAGGGGCATGAGAGGATACCATCACATTGTTTCCCCTCTGGCTGTTTGTAATTGATTAATCTATTCCTGGTGACATGCAGCACCACGGATCAGGTCACAGATGTGTCACAACACCATAGAACATCACCGAATACTGTGTGTGTGTGTGTGTGTGTGTGTGTGTGTGTGTGTGTGTGTGTGTGTGTGTGTGTGTGTGTGTGTGCACTGAATAACTCAGTACTGTACTTTGCATTCCTCTTGATGCCATACCTTGCTGATATATCTACTTTGAGATGTTCAGACAGCAGTTTACTTCATTACCTTACTGTGTACTAAGAGTGTGCTTTCAGTATTGTTATTATAGGTGTAATCATAGACAGATGTACCGAACGCCAACTATGTGTTTGGACTTTTTAAAATGATTTCCAAAGCTCTTTTTCTCTGTACATTGCGGTTCCTTTTGACATTCCTAAGATTGCTGCATCCTTGACTATGATTGTAATTACTGTTCTCTTAAGTGGCAAACAGTCAAATGAAAGCTTCAAATCTTTATTAACGAGGCAACAAATGGTTGAATCATTCCCGCCGTTGCTCATTTGTCCTGTAGTACTCATGAATGAATGTTCAAAATGACACGTTATGACCATGTGTTTCCTGAAAAATTTTAATTCTGCTTTAATGAAGTGATCGTTCAATGAAGTGATGGTTACATGTCGATTTTGTTTTCTTTGTACAAAATGTTTTGTGTTGTTATTTATTTTTCTAAATAAAAATGTTGCTAAATTCTAGCGGCCACACCTCGTCTTGAACGAGCTTGCACTTAATCATTTCCACGACTGCGGTCACTGCAGCTCTTAATGCATCCATCCGTCAGCGCTGACCGACGGATATATTCATGAATGATTTGGTCGGTTTCCCGAATGGAAGAAATCCATGGAGCACAGCAGATAACAGCTGGAACATCCTGATGTTAGATAACGCGGCGCCATCAGCCGAGGTCACACCCGTCCGATATATCCGGGGACAGATGTGGTGGACGGGTGATCCAGCCTGGTGTTTGACCTGAATAGACGTCCCTGCAGAACTTTGGTGCCCTGCAGAGGTGATAATCGGTACTCGATTTGCACGAGATGGACGTTCGTGAGGTGAGGTGAGGTGAGGTAGAGGCTGCAAACTTTAGTAACTCAAACTAAGAATGGTGTTTAAACAAACCCCTATTTATCTCTACAGGAGAAGTATGAGGTGGCATGAAATGGAAACACTCACTTAAGATTACTTACATTATTTGAGTAAATGTACTTAAAAAAATATTAGATTTAATACAAACCAAAGAATATATATATATGGTAAGATGAGATATGCTGTATTAGCTTCAGGTGTGTAGCTTTGTCTTTAATCTCAGCTTCAGGTCATTTAATGAAAGCGTTTGAAATGCTAAATCGTACATTTTGGGAGTTAAATTAACTTATTTTAGCACAAATTATTGAATCCGGGGGGAAATATCTACTTTAGATTGTCCATAATCTGCAGTTAAAAGCTAAGAAATTGTCTTTTTTTTCTTGTTTATGTACTTTTTGTAACAGTGTGTGAGCTGTTTCCACTTAAAACAAGTTTATGCTTCATATTTCCCTTGTGCACTCATATCTTGAAAAATGTGATAACGATATACAAACGGAAATTATAAATGTTAACAAAATTGTAGGCAGATATGCTTGACCTTTGACCGGGACCCTTGATCCCTTCAGTCTCTATGCTAAGCTAAGCTAACCCTCTTCTCTCTGGCTCCATGTGTTTCAGACGGACATCAGAGTGGCGTCGACCTTCCCATCTCATCAGCGGAGAACTCACATTTAATGGAATAGTTGGAGGGAAGGCATTCAGCTCGCCCACCGAGAGTGTCGATACGGATCGTTAGGTATTGATAATGATAGATGGATGATCATTGGCTCGTGTTCACTTCCTGCTCATGGGGGACCAGGACATGATTACAAAGACAGGCCTGTCAACACCCATCAAACGGTGTCCCACTCCGTTTTTTTAACAGCTGTGGTTGGCCGCTAATTGCATTGGCCCCTTACCACGTGCACATAACGCTCGGGGCCCCTCGGGTTCAGTTTGGCGGAGGCGTTTCTGGGAGGAAACGCCGCTCGTTAATCCGCTCGTTCCTTATCGCGAGCGGAGCGGGAAGAGCGCAAAGCTGAAAAGCGAATGGCGTTGGCGCGCGGGAGGGCCGCCGACGGATAACAGGGTGCGAGCAGCATGAAGTGATAGCACTGAGAGAGGGAGGAAAAGAGAGGGAGAATGTGTTGCAGTAAGAGGGGTCTATATTGGCGACGTGAATCGGCAGTGAAGCATTCTGGGGCTTCGTGTTACAGGCCTTATAAGGGGCCAGGGCCCCTGTGTCTATGCTCACCTCGGCTATTCTTAGGCTGTCTGTCGCTCGCCCTCAGCAACTCTGCAGGCAAGAAACTCTCCTCTCTCAATACGTTTACACTTGACTCTGTAGAGATTGTGATATTTCAGGTTTGTTCAGGTTTAAAGGTGTGCAGGGTAAGAGAGTGAGTGTTTTTTTTTCTGTCGTGTCTCCGGTCAGAATCGGTTTACTAGTGGACTCAGCTTGGCTCTGCATTGTTTCCGTGTGCGTCTGTGTGCACGAATGCTTGCGTGTGTGTGTGTGTGTGTGTGTGTGTGACACACAGAGGTTCCACAGCACCTGACCCACCCACCCACCCACCATCACCACCACCCAGGGGTGTTTGTCCTGAGATCTGGGAGCAGACGGGGAGAGACGGTAGTGAAGCCCAGGGCTGACTGAGGAGAAGCGACCGTCGAGGCCGACCGGGACTAAAGGATAGCAGGGGGAGGAACCAGGGGAGAAGCAGGCAACCCGGGAGCAGGAGGAGAAAACCACACAGCCGGTCAGGAGTTGTTAGCGGGAGGAGTGTCGACGTCCAAGCAAAAGATGACTACGTACACAGTGACTCTGAACGGCCCGGCTCCGTGGGGCTTCAGACTACAGGGAGGGAAGGACTTCAACATGCCACTCACCATCTCCAGGGTAAGGACAGGGTCGCCCCCGGCAACTAGAGCAACTTCAATACACCCTCTGTCAGAGCAGTTCATGAACAGAACTGGAACAATAATGCAAACACAGAACCCTCTCACTTCACTTTCAGCATTCATGCTTGAATATCTGAGTCAGCACAATTTGCTGATTTGCAGGTGAAAGTAAATGTAGAAAAATGGAGGGTTTTTTTTACCAGACGTGTCGGCATCTAACTTGTGTTAAATGACCAAGCGAAGCCGGTTTATTATACGACCGGTTATAAAATGTTATATAATGTGTTGCATGTTCAAAACTTCACTTGTGCATGTGGTGTGTGTGTGTGTGTGTGTGTGTGTGTGTGGTTATGTAATGTTGCTGTATGTGATGATGATGACAGGGAGGCTCAGATGTGAGATGTCCAGAGAGATTTCAAGAATAGAGCAGCAGTGGAAAGACTGGAATAGTTTTCCTGGAGCGGAGGTGCAGCTGTGAGTTTTCTCCAACAAGAAAAGAAAAAGTTAAATATAAAAAAAATATATATTTATTTCCATTACATGGTGCACCTGTACATATCGGCTGGTTTAATCGTCCCTGAAGTGGAATTTCTTTCCATTCAGTCTATCACAAATCAAAGCCACTGATGACAGCACACAAACATGATGGTTTATGAAAAGAAATTCACTTATAACAATAAAAAATACTCCATTTACTTATATGTGGAAGGAAAGAATCCCAAGCAGCACCATAGATAGAGATTATTAGCTAATAAACCTTAGAATAGTGGGCTAAAATGAATCGCGCTCCACAAATGAATTTGTTTTAACCTCTGCAGCAGAGAGACTGGGTGTCTCTCTCTGGCATGACTGCTGGTGTATTTACAGCGTTTCCTTTAAATAGCTCTGCAGGAGAGACGGATGCACGGAGAGAGGGCTTTTGGAATGAGACGGGAAAGAAGCGAGGGAAGCTAACGGCGGCTTGGGTTACCTTTCAGGAAGCTCTCCTCCTCGCTTATAGATGGGATTCGCCTTTTTGGAGCCGCTCCCGAGGGCCGTTGTGACAGGATGGAATGGACGGAGGATTTGAGGGGATTCTGGAGACGAGAGAGAGGCGGAGGAGGCGTGTCGCTTCACCTGAGTAACACTGTGTGGGCTCTGATTGGTCAGTCCTGATTGATGCCTCGTATTGATCCCACAGTCTTAGGTCGCTCTGCTCCGTGCGACAGTGTGTCATTGGATTTGAGTTCATCCTGATGTCGTGTCAGGCTCTGACAGGTGAACATAAACCAACGACAACTCAGGGTGCCATTACAGTTTGACGTAGAGCCGCCGCGGTTTGGATGTCGCCACGAAACTAAGAATTCAAAGAGGAATGAAGACAGTGGATTCCTGACACTCCTGGAAACTAGACGCCTGAGTATTTACATGCTGTCTCGGGGGGCCAAATGAGTGACAGCAGTTCTCATGCATGTGGTCCGAGGAGCTCCATGTCAGTGTTGCTCTTCCATTCAAATACAGTTTTCAAGGAATCGTATTTTCCTATTTGTGATCTGTTCTATTTGAAGTGTCCACTTTGCTTTTCACACGGGTATGACGGCGGTAATTCAAGGGAAGATAAAATGATGCAGAAAGCAGACAGAAAGGCGAGAGTGTTGACGATGGCGGTGGTCTAAGAAGAAGTAACGCAGGTTCAGTGTAGAGGGAGGAGGACTCGGTGTAGAAATAGAAAAAAATAGAACAAAAAAGATCAAAGAAGTCTTTTGTGAACGTTAGTAGCAGGTGTGTGTGTGTGTGTGTGTGTGTGTTTTGGATGAAGGGGGCCTCAGCTGGGTCAATCACAGGGAAGCTGGAGGCATCAACAGCATTGCTTATTTTTAACTCTTTAACGAGTTGACTGTAAGCCTAGACCCAATACTGTATGGCCCCCGGGGGCCTCTGAGCTCCCTAAACCCTCCCGTCTGTAGTTTTAAGCGCTAAAGTCTGTCTTCTATAGCAGAGGAAAAAGAAAGTTAATAAAAATCTTCTCTTTTGAAAACGAAAATAAAGATTGCGTGGGATAAGCTCACAATATCTACAAAATAAAAACATATATATTATATAAGTCTCCTTGGATTTCCATGCAACCTCTATGCTCAGACTGTATAACTAGTTTGAACTTAGTTCCTCTGACTTATATCCCTGTATTGCACACTTTATGGCTTTTTAAGTAGAAATCTGCTGCTTTCTGTTCTTTAATTAAGTGTTCAGAGCCTTATTTGCAGCTGTGGAGAAAAAAAGAAAAACCTCATTAAAGCAGCCTTTTATCTGCAGAGCTGATGGATTCTTTTGTTTTGCTTCACCAGCTTTTCTCCTCTCTGCCCATTTAAAGTGGAAAATGAACAACTTATTAGAGTTTAGTCTCTTATTTTGCATTCACACTGGTGTCCAGTCTGTAACTGACTTTGTATTTATATATATATATATATATATATATATATGTTTGAGTAACCGCATAACTTGTCCAGTTGCTTGCTCGGTTTCCTGAGGAATGTGTGTCGGTGGTCTGAGTGTGACCTGCTCTGTTGGCCCCTCCATAGATAACCCCGGGCAGCAAGGCCGTGGGCGGCAGCCTGGCCCAGGGTGACATCATCTCAGCCATCGATGGGGTCAGCACCGAGGGGATGACGCACCTGGAGGCCCAAAACAAGATCAAGGCGGCCTCCTCCAAACTGGCGCTCACCATGCAGAAGTAAAACGAGCTGCACAGAAATGGTAAAATATGATGCAACGATATATTTTGAAGGGATATTTTCTCATTTTAACCTTGAGGTCAAGACGTGCCGCAGCATTTTCCACAGCAGCTCCGAGAATGGACTCACCCATGCCAGTCATCCCACACCAGAAGGTACAAACACACCCACAGCAGCGACGAACACAATAATCACCAGCCGTATGTCTGCATTATTGTATGTTCCTCTGTGTGTCTGTCATGCCTGTTTTGCATTCTTGTCCGTTTGTGAGAATATCATCTTCCCAATTCTTCCATCGGCGTCCTGCTGCCCTCTAGTGTCAAATATTCACAGTGCAAGCACAGGGAGGTCAGAGATCAGCAAACAAATGGAAGGAAAACGAGGCGAAACAAGCTGATAACGGCACTTTAGAATTTATTTGCGGCCTGCCCTGACCTCTAGAAAATGAAAGAGCCGGTGTCCTGTCACATTTTCCAGGATAAAAAGCCCTCTGAAAGGAATCTCTCCCAAGCTCCTAAAAAAGATCCGGAGCTCCTCTTGACCCCGATCAAAGCTCCCGCCTCCTCGACCCCGCCTGCCGTATCTCCACCAGACCAGCGGGCGCAGTACAACTCCCCAGTTGGCCTTTACTCTCCCGAAACTCTGGGAGAAATGATGCTGATGCAGGGCAAATTAGGACAGGGGTCAGCAGCTTCCCGTGGAGTTTCATCACTGGGGTAGGTTACCACAGAGATAAGTAATCCCCCCCCCCCTCCCACTTACGTAACACCAAGAGAAGAAGATTTAACTCCTTCAGTGATAACCCGTCTACCAGCTGACATCACCTTTTCACTCTGGACACCTGAAGCTAAATGCACGTCCCGTCCCCACCTAACCTCAGGCCAGCCGGGCCGCCACCAGAAAATATACTCAGAACTTTCCAATCGCCAGTCATTCCCCCGCACACACACGGCACTATTTCAGTGAGCGTACACACAAACATACCTGGCCGGCCTCCAGGTATCAGAGTAGCAGGAGATCAGACTACAAGGAATGAAACCGGGGAGATGATGTTGCAGAAAATCTTTTTAAAGAGCTGTTTTTGCTGTTTCAGCTCCCCCGATTTCCCCTTTTTTAAGCTTTTTTTTCCCTCTGAGTTTGAATTCCTGTTATGCCTGGAAAATCCGAGACTTGCTTGTGAAGCTTTTTTCTATTTATTTATTTAATTTTTTTAAATTGCTGGCGAGGTCACAGGAAGTAACTGGAGGCTTATGCTTTTTCATGGTGTTGTTTTTGCATTGCTAGTTTACAGAGCCCATTGGGACATCTGCACATATTGTTTGTTAGCCCAACTCGACAAAACCACTTTACTATCATAGAATACTAAAAGTTGTAACAAAAAAAAAATGTTTTGCTTAAAAAGGTTATTTTAACACTTATCGATGAAATAATTAGAAAATATTTGCACATACCGATACATAGATGTGCTAATTTGGCTTATTATTTGGCTTATTGGCTATTTGGTGGGGCTAGAAAATATAACTATAACTATATTGGCCAAAATAATTCACAATAATGATATCATTGTGATATTTGAAATAATTATAATAATGTTATGAGTCAAACTTATCTTAAACATTGTTTATTGGGCGTTTATTGTGCGCAAAATATGAGTGAAACAAAAGGAATAGAGTGTAAAGAGTTAAAGAGTTTGTATCCATAACTGAACAAAAGAATGATATAAGAGGGGCTGGATTATAATATCAAATGTGTATTTAAAAAAATAAATAAATAAATATGTATATATATATATATATATATATATATATATATATGAATCTGAGGATTAAGGAGTAACAGTGACAATATTCAATTTTTTTTTGTGCAAATAAATCTCATGAAAAGACCCCAAACCTATTTGTTACGACCAAAGTCATAACTCAGACTTTAACATTAAATGCCTCGCACTGTAGTTCTCTAGCAAACAGGAGTTAATAGTGCATTTGTTTGGGACTACTTTCAGTCGTGGATTAATACACATTCGGTGTCCTTGTGAGTATTTACGACAGCAGAAGGGTGTGTGTGAGGTCGTTTCTAAATAAACAGTGACGATTAATAACATAAATCAGGCTTTCGTTGAGCAGATAACACTTTTTAATTAATTGACAATAAGAGCAATTTTTAATTTTATGATTACAAAGTTTTAATATCTGATGTTTTTCAATTTGTGCCTTTTTTTAATATTTCCACTTCCCAATAGATTGACACTGTGAAAGTTATTTTTTGCTGCACACATTAAACAAAAAAAGAAGGCTTGTCATCTTTGCCGTGACCATCGGTTCAAATCCTCAAAGACTTTATCCTGACCGTACTGTAGTCGAGGTCGCCGGGGAGTTAAAATGAGGCCACCGTTGAGGGGAACTCTCCTCCGCGGGATGGCGAGAGTTTGAGCGAATCCTCGCCATGACATACTTTTGATGTTAATTAAGGACGGGAGCTGCTTTTACTTGTGACATATCACATCCAGAGATCAGCCTTCACTAATGCGTTTCCCCTCTGGAGCCGAGCTGCTTTACAGTAAAGGCCAACGGTAAGTCAAATGTCAGGGAAGGTGCTCCGGGAGGGAGGGGGGGCGATGACGGCAGTATCGTGCCAGCAACCCCACCTCATCGAGCAAATAGAGACTCCTGATTTTGGGCGCACACACACACACACACACACAGGAGAGAGCAGCTGTGGGTGAGGGAATGTTCCACTCCGGTTACACACCATCATCCTGAATCTCCATGGATGTCTCCCTGCCAACCCCCCCGTCTCTCTTGGGAGATGCCCCCACTTTGTGGTGCTGCTGAGCACTTTCCACCTTCGTGCTCAGGGTCCACTCTCCAGCGAGGGAGTGGACCCGAACACATTTACGCCGACAAGTAAAAGCAGAGGTGTTTGGTGTCTGTCGGTATGCCTTTGGAAATGAGGCAACGCTAGCTAATTAGCACGTGACTGATGACTGATCAACCTCCACGATCGCTTGCATCGCCATCAGAGGAAATGCATCGTGATACCGTAAAAGTTGAATTTCTACCCGGACACTTGGCGAGGCAGTGTGGCGGCAGATCTCTCGTAGTTAGCGCGCCCCTTGGTTGAGTCCTTTTGCCAGCGATCGAAGTGAAAGGGAAGTCGGAGCATCTTCAGCTTCCGTACTGCGACATATTTCCTCAATGACTGGGATTTAAATCAAATCCTTCGTAGCTCGTATTTTGGAATCGCTAAAACGTGAAGGTAGGGCGACACCTCGCGGCTAAAAGTTGCCATTTTGATTTACGGATGGATTTCAACGAAATTATGGGTACATTTCGCTCCGAGCTTTAGCTTCAGCAAGCACACGTCATATTTATGTTTCGCAGGAAGAAGCAAAGACTGGATTTTGACGGAAGGAAATGGATTGAGATCCATGAAAGGAAACCCGATTTCACGGCGCAGAGGAAGAGACGTTGGAACTGAACATTCTATTTGACACGTGGACATCAAATTCCATTAAAAGGAAGATTATAATCTATAAAAACCTCACCATGCTAGCTGGCTTGCCCACTGATTGGTCCGTGTATCGGCCCGCCGCGTCCCTGACATAAGTCCATCAGGCCGGTATGTGTTGTGTTTGTGTCGTGTATTTGTGGCTGTCCTGTGCTAAAAGTGTCTCCGTGTCATGTGATCGAGACGGCCTCTGCTCTTGTCAGTCACTCCCGGTGATGCAGGGGGGGGGTCGGCTGCTATTCTGACCTGCACATGGGATTACAGCATAGTGCTGCAGTTGGATAGTTTCCTACAAACACACACGGTGCCATTGTTCTCACCGAAATACCCTCCGGTGATTCATGACGTTCTTTCCTTTCTCTCTCTCCGGTGTCTTTCAGGTTATCGCAAACACAGCTGCAAAGTCAGTGGCATCGCAGAACTGAATGTGCATGACGTGCACGTCGGTGGAGAGGCTAGAACTCGTTTTTAGAGATCTGGCGTTTGTTGTTCCGACATGCATCCGCGTGTGCGTGGCGTTGAACTGAAGCTGGAGGCTTTAATGCAACTGTAACGGCATATTCAGCTGCTTATTAACAGCATCCGGTACCCAGAAGTGGAAATAAGTCAAAATAAAACAACTTCTACTTCATACTTCTGCTGTACTTCTAGTTCGTAGATAGAGAACTTTTACATTTATGAAGAGCTCATATATTATATTATTATATTAAGTAATTATTTTTAAAGTTGAACCATGTTTTCCACCTCTGCCTCATATTCATTTGTGAATATGAATTTGATTTGCAGTACTGTGTTTAAATGCATGCACAGTTGCTGTGGTGTGTGTCCGTTATACATCCATGTTTGGCGGCGGCAGCGTCAGTGTGTGTGTGTTTAAAATATGCAGATAATAATAATCAGTATGATTAGGTGTGTTAGCATGTTTGGTTTCGTCTGGACTGGTGTGTCAGCTTCATCGTTTCCTTCTGGTAAAAGCTTAGTTTGACATTCGTGTGTTTGGTCCCAGTTCCACCCTGCACAGTAATATACGTAGCACACTGTTTTCTAAGTGAGTCTACAAGGAATTTTGGAAATGTACCATTTAATTCAAACAATAGTAAACATGCACCAAACTGCAAATTTGGTCTAGTTGAACTCAAAGCCACTATTTTATTTTGTATTTTCTTTTTTTAAATTTGTTTTTGTAGAAATATGAGACGATCCAGGTGAAAATTACAATCAACAGTCAAAAACAAATTCTACACTTTGACTGTGAGCTTTAACGAGGAGAAATGTCCACAATTTTAGTACAATATTTCCGTCATGTGTACATCTACTCAAAAATCAAGCAAACGTATGATTTTATGTATTTATTGTTTATGAGGCAACATTTTTGCTGTTGCTTTGATAGATCGAACATAATGGAACTGGGACGGTGCTAAAGTAAGGTGTGATGTGTGATCTGTATTTGGTGTGTGGAGTTGAGTGAACATGTATTAGGTCTCCAAAAAGTGATTATTTAGTGCTACAACAGCACCACCTGCCTGTCAGCTGCATTACTACACGTTCCTCCCTTCACTTTGGTGCTTTTTCTGTCGTTTCTCTCCCCCCACACACACCCTTCTCTTAATCTCTCATCTTCACCTCTGCACCTGAACCTCCTCTTCACTGACCTTTGACCTCCAACTATCCGCCCCCACCCTCCGACACTCGACAGTGTGGAGTACACTCCCAGCTTCAACCCCATCGCTCTGAAAGACTCGGCCCTGTCCACCCACAAGCCCATTGAGGTGAGGGGTCCGGGCGGAAAGGCCACCATTGTTCACGCTCAGTACAACACGCCGATCAGCATGTACTCACAGGACGCCATCATGGACGCCATCGCAGGGCAGTCGCAGGCTAAGGGACACGAAGGGTGAGGTCACACAACCGCACTATTCCCCCCATGCTTTTTTTTTTTAACACGCTCTCTCTACTCACTTCACATCACGTTGACACCTTAAAGGATGAGTTCACCTGAATACCTGTTTGAACATTTTAGCAGTCGTAAGTCTACTTTACTGTACGCCCGGCTTCTCCGTGTCGTCTGTGTCTGTGCCACGTACTCCTCCATGCTTTTCACCCACTTTCCTCTGCTCATTCCATCCACAAACCAACAAAAAAAACAAAAAAAAACAAAAAATCCAACCCAAAACAACCAACCACACCTGTGCTGCCCTCCACCCATCCTCCCCCCCATCCTCCCTTCCTGGTTGTGACCTCAGTGAGGAGGCGGGCTCCCCCTTGGCGTAAGTACAGCGGCGCTCCTTTTCTATCCTGCCTCTCCTCAGACACGTCGCCTTTTTTTTTTTTGTCTCAACAGCTTGTGCATTGCTCCTCAACTAATACCCCTCAACTATTATTACATTAATATTAGAATAAATAATAAGTTTGTTTTTTTTAAACCGCGTTTGATGATCATACTCACTAATCAAGAGGTGCTAGCTGAAAGTACTTAGAGGTACTTTGGTCAAAAGTGTGAGCGTGTGAGTTGTGCTCAGGTTTTTCTTCTATTTTTATTCTCATTTTTTTATTTTTTTATTTGAGTCGTCCACTATTCATCACAGCCTCGGGGAAACCTGATGGGATTTCATGGCATGGGAATGTTCTGCAATCGCAGGTTCATCCTCGACCGAGTGTTGACTCACTTTTCTAACACTCCTTAATTAAAGAATGCCCTCCGTGACATAAACACTTTCCCGTCACGTTGCTGTGTCGACTCACGTCATGCTACTTCCTTCAAAGTAGAACCACCAACTACAACCAGACAGAAGACAGAACAGAGAGTGTGTGTGTGTGTGTGTGTGTGTGTGTGTGTGTGTGTGTGAAGCAACGATGCAATAATTGATCTTGATGTAATAACTGCCCATAATGATACATAATTCAGATTCAATAAAACCAAATAGCATTTTAAAGCGTGGCTGTCTGCCTCGCTATAATTGCAAGTGAAAAAACTGATTTAAAAAAAAAAATCTTTCATTGTATTGATACTTATTTATGGAAGGAGACCTTATGATTTGCGATCATCCTATTTAAGATTGACACAAAAGCATATTTGTTTCTTCACAAAACGTATAGTGACTCCAGAGTGTTTTAAGAGTTTTAAGCATATTTTGATAATTATAGGGATAATAATCGTGATATATTTTCATATCGTGCCCATATCTAGTGACCTTAACTGCATAAATCTCATGTGAAAGCTTCACCTTTTGACTTGACATGCGACAGAACGAGCTCATTTTGAACAGCTTGTTGTTTTTGGCCTGCTACAAGTAAGTCTCCACCCATTTCAACGATTCCAACGCTTACATTTAAACTATTCTGACCATGTTACAGTTACAGAAGATATATCGCTGTGACAGAAATGTCACATTACAAAGAATAGTAACGAGCTGCTTGGTTAATTTAGACGATTTAATTATTTGTTAAATGAATTTTCCCAAAAAACTGGAAAAGTATCTTGTTTTTCATTCATTTTTGTCAAACAAAAAATGTCCTTAAAGGAAAATTGGACCTGCGTTCTTATGGGTTAAACAAACAATCCAATTTTTGATGTGTTGTACACCAGAATATATGATGAACACCACAGCACGCTGTAGCCTTCTGCCATCACCAAGCACTTCTACATAAAGGCACTGGCATTTTAGCCATTTTTGCAGCATGTATATGTTGACTCTTGCTGAAACGTGGAGGACTATAAATTAGTAGGAGGAAAAAAAATGTATGTTTCCGTCTTGGCTCTGAATGTTGTTAAAAAGACGCATTAACACACACACACACACGCAAAAATACCTTCCATTATGGGCATTTAGTACATTACAATCATTTATTACATTTGGGGGCTTTAAATATGGTACTACTCCGACCTCTAACAGTCGCCACTCTCTGCCCTGCAGCGGAGCTCTGCCCATCAAGGACCCTGTGATAGACTGTGCGTCTCCAGTTTACCAGGCAGTGATCAGGCCAGGAGAGAACCAGAATATATCTGACTGGGCTCGTCGCGCTGCCAACCTGCAGTCCAAGAGCTTCAGGATGCTGGCCCACATCACTGGCACTGAATACCGTCAGTACATCTCTTCTCGCTGCTAATCCTCATTTTGTCATTTTGTCATTCGTACCAAATGTTTGTTTCCGCCCGCGCAGTGCAAGACCCCGATGAGGAAGCCCTGCAGAAGTCGAGGTAAGAACCACACAGCATAGCCTGCGGATGAGGAATAAGTCCTGAAACCACTACTTTTTTCCATCTTTCTAACTTAATTAGCTTTAGGGCCAGCTGTTTCCCCTCCCCTTTTCCAGTCTTTATGCTAAGCTAAGCTGTCTGTGGTATCAATTCATTGGAAATTGTGATTAAAAGTGCAAATACCACCTTGCCTTCCGCACCAGAGAGAAGTTTGAGTCGGAGGTGAAAGGGCCCCGCTTTGCCAAGCTGAAGAACTGGCACCAAGGACTGTCTTCACAGATCCTTAACGTCCAGGAATAAAGAGGAGAGAGAGAGGAGGACATGAGGAGGAAGACATGGACAAAAGCGTGGGAGTGAACAGGAAGAGGGGGATAAATTGTGGAGGGATATAAAAAAAAGGAACAGGAACAGGAGGAGGAAACTCCTCAGGAATGTGAGGTAGTGTTGGAGCCTCGATTAGTATGTGAGATACTAACTGTTAGTGTGAGAATGCTATGTGTTCATAAGCTCAAGATTACCTGTCAAATGTGTCCGTCAGCTGCTAAGACCTGGTCTTGCATTTGGGTTTTTCTTTCTTTCTTTGTCTCCCGTCTGTTTGGGGTTCTGTCTCTCTTAAAATGAAAGGGAAATTGTACAAAAAAAACGATTTGTGTGAAAATGCAGAACCGATGTTTCTTCTAGTACATGAACCGCATTCACCAACATATGAATTTTAACACAAAGCATGCTCGTGAGAAGGCACAAAAGGACAAATGCACACATAGAGATTTACCAACATGCACAGATACAGTATGTAAAAAAAAATGCACTCAAAAATGTACTTATATCAATGTGAATAAATGTTTTCTTAAAACCACACGACTTTTTTTACATTTTTGTTTAATTCATTGCAGCGTCTGAGATTCTGCCTGCATTAGTGTTCTTAGAACAACTTGGACGGTTCCTCTTTTTGTTCAATCTGATTGGCTCAGCCTGACCTTCGACCGGGTCACTGACTGCCCTCTGAAGTTAGACGGAGAAAATTCAAAAATGTTGAAAGGAAATGAAGGTGGTGGAGATGAGAAAGAAATGGGTGGCGTGGATAATTTAAGAAGCTGGGGGGGAAAGCCTTGTGTAAATTAACAATGCACTCTCAGATTAATATTTAGGCTATCATGAGTGTGATTACACTGTACACAAGCTTGTTTTGATTGTGTAGTCAGTTGTATAACTGCTATTGCAAAGGCATTATAAAAAATGTCAGTATAACAATGATAGGCCTATTTAATTCTCATTTTCATTTCTAGGAACAAGAGATAACAAAGAGACATCTTGCATCTACTAAATTCCAAAATTGGGGTTAGGGTTGTTGTTAGGATTGGTTTAGGGTTGGGTTTATTATAATTATTATTAATATTATAAATGTCCTTGGACTACATGTCAGGACCATCGTCCAGACATAATGCTGTGTCATGATGTTGTTATGTGTCCAGACCACCAGAGGGCAGTGGGATTCTGTACACTCTGAATATGAGAGGTCCTCCTCTCTGCAAAACCGCACCGCTCCAAATATATCATTTTACTCCTTTTGTTTTATGAGATGTCGATGTGGACCAAATGCAAAAGAAAAATATAGAATATCATATGGAGTTGCAGCAGCTCATTTTTTTTATTTGTGTTCCTATTGCTCCGCTTGTATCTTTATATATATATATATATATATATATATATATATATATATATATATATATATATATATAGATAACATTAAAATTGAGTCACATACTATTATATAAAAACCATAGACAGAATTGCTGTTCTGCTGAGCTGGCATGTCTGGGAGAAACGGGTGGAGGGCGGGTGGCAGTCGTGACTCATCCAGGTGGAGATGAAAAAGCATTTTCTCTCCTCCGGGCAAGAATACAAATGGCTGCAGGTTCTCTCTCTCTCTCTCTCTCTCTCTCTGTCTCTCTCTCTTTCTCTCTAGTGATATACAGTATTTAAACATCCGGTTACCTACTGAGGAAGAGGGAATCGCATGTTTGGGACTAGCTGTGTGATTAAAGATTACATGACGAAATCTGAGAAACACTACGATGTGGAGAAGAAAATAAAAAAGAAATCCTCTGCTTCCAGTGATGAAGCTCTGCTGGTTATGTAACAGCACTCACAAGCTCGCCGTCTACAAAAGGTGTGTCCACAGCAACCTGCCAATCAAAGTACACTGAGCATGAGTGACAATCATCAGGGGGGGGGGGATCACGAGTGGAGGCGTGGCCGGGTTGCAGCATGATGTGAAAATGCTGCAGCATCCGGGTCTTTCCTCCCTCTCCTCCTCCTCCTCCTCCTCTCCATCTTGTGCATACCAGCTGTTTCCTCCCCCCTTCTTCCTCTCAGTCTGTGTGCTGTAGCTCTGCTGTGCGGTCCTCTCAGCCCTCTGTTGTAGCATCCAAGGGAGGAGGAGCCACCAGCACACACACATACACACACACACACACACACATACACACGCACACACACACATACACACATACACACACACACACACACACAGGCACACTCTCACATCCCACATCATCTCTTCTGCACGCTCACCGTTAAGCACCAGCCAGGCCTGTATTGGAGCAGGGGAGCCCAGCCGTCTCATCGCCCAAGATGGATGTACTGATGAAGGGGTTCTCCATGGCCAAGGAGGGGGTGGTGGCCGCCGCAGAGAAGACCAAAGCCGGCATGGAGGAGGCGGCAGCCAAGACTAAGGAAGGGGTGATGTATGTAGGTATGTAAAAACATCTCGTCTGCGGAGCGTGGCCGGGTTGTGTTCAGAAAAAGGAAAGGAGGTATGTTTGGGGGGGGACCTGTGAGAAGCGACATTGGGAGGAGGATGAGGAGGAGGAAAGGGACGGAGGGAGCCCTGGCTGGATTCTGCTGCAGGACTGGTGCAGGGTAGAGGGCGGGGGTCTGAAAGGGTGAACGATGGACGGTGAGGAGGGGGAGTTGGATGGGGAAAAAGTTGTAATTGGGTAGCAGGTCAGAAGCTGGCAGAGGACTGGGCTGCCTTAAAAGAATAATGGAGGAGAAGAGAGGCAGGATTAAGCTTTTATCACCTGTCCTACTTTATTCAACCGCCGTAAAATGGTTTGTGGATCGGCTTTTAGAAGGACATCCGGTGACGGAGTCCTCAGAGACTCAGGTTATATTAATCTACAGAAGAGTTGACCTAGATTCGATAGGCTGCCGTGCACTCTTGTTCAACGATGCACATATATGAGGACGGACAGAGATTTCCCATTTAAAATGCGTTTCAGATGCTTCACATGGTCACGCTGTGGCTTCCGGTAGCTCGAGCAGCGAATGCGTCACATCTCAAGGTTACCTCGAGCGCCAGGCTTTTTAGGCCGCCAGAGAGGGGAGGGGCATTTTTTTTAAAAGTAGGAGGGTGGGTGAGGAGTTGGCGGATTCTTCGTCGTCGTCGTCGTCGTCGTCGTGTGTCTCACGGCAGCTTCAATGAAATCAATCAAACGTGATGAAATGAAAGAGAGGAAAAAGACAGAATGGGTGAAGGAGGCGATGTCCTGAGCTGAAAGAGTGGGGAGGGAGGTGAGGAAGAAAGGGCAAGGATCACTTGAGCACTGCAGCAATTTGCTCTTCCAACATACCCCCCCCCCCCCCCAACCCAACCTCACCAACGTGTGTGTGCGCGTTCATGGCGTTGCAGCAGCAGGATTTGCCTGCCAGCGTGTGCCACTTTGGTGACTAACCACCTTTCTCCACCCGCAGCTCTTAACCCACCCCACACACACACACACACACACACCCACCCCCCCACACACACACACACACACACACCACCCATCCTGGGGAAAGATGGAGGGATGCAGGAGGAGAGACAGAGAAATCGAGAGAAGGGAGGGGTGTTATGTCAGAAAACGCTTTGAGCTTCTAGTCTCTGTATGAACAGATGGAAGGGCAGGAAGAGAGTTGACATAGTGATGGAGGTGGAGGGATGACAGTAGCTGGAAAATAAAAGGGATGTGGTCACGAGCAAAAAAAAAAAGAGGGTGTATGGGGGGAGATGGAGAGCGCAACGTAAGAGGGGTAAAAGAAAAGGGACGCGAAGAGGAGAGGGATGGAGGATCACTGAAGTGAGGAGGGTCGAAGGCGTCGATAAAGCATTGTAACTGCCTGCTGCAGAGTGTCTTCGTATCAAGGTCTGCACGTCCACTTTGTGTCTGCAATTACATTTGAAAAGTCAGTGAAGGCAAGCTGCCACAAAATGGCTCCAAAAGCTTGTTTTTATTAGGGCTGCGCAACTAATCGAAACTGCAATTTTCACACAGCAGATCATATTCTACAGACTTTAGGAGCAGGTTTGGTCCAGATCCTCTCCAAAACCCACACTGTAGTCAGAATGAAGCCAAAATGATCATTCTCTCTAGTTGATCCAGTTTATCAATGGTTTTATTTTACGTGTATTTATTTGCTATATGTTCATGGTTTTCAGGGCTGGTTGATTAAGATGGGAGCACCTTAAGTTATTTCCCTGTTTTGTTGTTGTTTTAAATGAATAAAACTTTAAACTACAAATCTGATTTTTCTTTTCAGGACTCATCAATAATACCCAAGAAAAAGGGTTTTCTGTATTGAAATACAAGTCAGTTTCCCAGAAAACGATTTCCTGCTATTTCATAATTAATATCAGGTCAGCAGTGATTTTGGTCCTGTAAAAAAAGAAAACCTTATTAATAATTATTTATGTCTTTTAGTTATTAGTGGTCTTTGTACTATTTTTTTGTCTTTTTATGAAATCAGTCTACACATGTGAATGTCTCTCTGTCCAATATATCGGCACTATTAAAATGTTTCAAATGTTTTGCCATATATTTGCACAGTATTTTTTAAAAGGCGAAAGCATTCACACTCTAATCCATGCAATCTTCATTTATTTGAGGCAAGCTCTCGGTCAGGATTATCATTTATTATCAGGATTATTTAAAAACCAAATGTCTTTCTTGTTTGGGTCATACACTCGGCAGTGTCCCACGCGTCTCCTGGAGAATTGCATCCGCTTCGGCTCAAATCTTGTTTGATAATCCAATTCACACAGTCATAGATGCAGTCTGTTCCGTATGAGAGAGGCAGTGACACTCGGGTGGCTCCCCCTGTTGACGAGGAGAAAGAAGCTGTGTCATTGCAGCGTGTGTGTGAGTGTGAGTGTGTGAGTGTGTGTGTGTGTTGGGCTGTGCTGCAGTACTGCTCAGTACTCAGGCACGTGGCTCATGTAGCACAGGGAGCGTGCAGAGAGATGGAGGGAAGCAGCAGACGGGGGAGGACGGGGTGGATGCAGGATGCTGTCGATGGCAGCATCTGTGCAAAAGGGGGAACCTTCGGTGTGCAGGAAATAATGTTATTCTGCCTATGTATACGTCCTTCCTCCCAATATTCCTTTATATTAGGAATCTTATCTTATCCCCCCCGGCAGATTACATAACCACTATTTAATCTGCTTGGGATCATACTGTAACGAGCAGAGTGCTGCTGAGAGAGGTGCTACACTGTTCACAGGGTGTTTCACTATAAATGCTAAATTATATATTATTATTTCCATAATACCGACATCATCAAGTTGCCTTGAGCTTCATAGTTCCAAAGGTTGAAAGGGAAAGATAAAATTACACAATGTACACAAAGAAAAGATCATGTATGTTAGAAAAACAGGAGTTTTTTTTAATTTATTTTTCAAAAGAGTACAAAACAGCAGCAGCTACAAAATCTCAGAGGATATGTCTTCACACTTAAACCTCTATGATGCTTCTATGACAAAAATGATACTTCTGAAAATGTGTTTATCAAAGTAAAAGGAAAATAGATGGGTGGAAAAGCATCAATAACATCTCAGTTTTACATAGATGTCATTATGATGTTCAGTCAGTTCAAGTAATACGTTTTTAAATTTTAAATACAATTTTTTTGATGAATCAAACATCACATCGTTACCTTCCCTCACTGATTTAAAAGAAAATAGAAAATACTCACAAAATAAAAAATAAATCAACAACAAATGTAAATCAGCCAAAGTAATAAAAAATATTACTAATTGCTGAAATAAAAATGTGTTTTTTTTTATTTTTATTTAAATGCAATAAATTCAAGTAACATGACTTTGATTGTAATCTCTTTGATTCTCAGGCAGCAAGACAAAGGAGGGAGTTGTGTCATCAGTAAACACAGGTAAGAAAACCTGGTAGCCTTATTTGTGACCGCAGCACTTAAATGTTTGAAAAGATAAAGTAATTTATGTCGCTTGTCGGAGATTAATTTCTGTGTGTCTCTCAGTTTCACTAACTGTTCTCCACCTTGCGTCTCAGTGGCCAACAGGACCGTGGATCAGACCAACATCGTTGGTGACACGGTGGTCGCCGGGGCCAATGAAGTGTCACAGGCGGGTGTGGAAGGGGTCGAGAACATTGCCGCGTCGACCGGGATGGTCAACCAGGTCAGTTACCATGGTAACGTGGGGTTACACCAAAAAAAAAAACCGTCAACAGGAGACCATGAGAAGAGCTGAACTATATGTCTTGCTTCAACAACCTATGGCAGCCTCACAGGGCCAATTTTTTTTATAGAGCTGGTTTAAGTTCAGCCACTAGATGGAGCTGTTTCACCATATTTAACAGAGAGCTGCAGCATGTCAAGGAAATCTCAGTTCCGGTGCCTTCCGTTAGAATATAAACACACCTTGATGGTTCTGCTCTCATTCATTAGTATGCACATATATTTATTTACTAGTATTACAGATAATTGGAACCTATATAGGATTTAGAAAAAATAGTTAGTACAGATTACTTCAATATCCTTCCATTTTACTGGAATCGTGTATACTGACAAATGGTGTTGATAAAAATGTAATATATAACATATTTGTATAATTAAGGATTGCTTTCTGCTAGCCAACAGCGATGCAAGGCAGGGGTAGCCATCAGGCTAACTGTAACCGAAGCTAAGGTTAGCCAGCTAGCTGTAACTTAGCCACGTGGTATGGGTCTGTTGTCGGTTGATGAAGTAATTTGCTGAGTGCCACAGAGCCTATGTAAATATAGGGACATTACAGCTTTATTGTCTATCACTGTTTCTGCTGATGCCAAGGATGCTGGCGACCAAACATGATGAACAGAATGCTGACTGCAGTTCATTTAATGGCCACCAGGGCCATTAATAATTTATCATTCCTGAGGTTATATATAGTACCCGTTAAAATGAATAATTTATTATCAAAACTGTGAATTGTTTCAGCATCACATGACCAACACACACACACGAGGATGTATTTATAGCACGTACAATTTTGACTGCTGGATCCATTGAAGCTGAAATGTGCTGTAGAATTACGGTGTACAGTCATCCTGAAATCTTTGATGGAGCAACACGAAGCCCTCTTTTTCTGCTCATGAGTTTAATTGAGAAGGCCTTACTTGTTACGTTTGTGTCTTCCATGCATGACTTTCCGTCGTGTTGGTGGGTTTTTTTTGTTTGTTTTTTATCACCGCGGCAACGCTTCCGTCTTGTGTGTTGTTCTGTGTCGTTGTTCTTGCCTTTTTTTTTTGTCGTTCATGTCGTTGTTTGTCTGTCTCATCTGTGTTTCCCTGATAGGAGGAGCCTGTATACGAGGTGCCTATTGGACAGATCACTGTGGGGGTCATAGGTCATGCTGGGGTGAATGAGAGACAGAGAGGGGGAACTCTGCACGCTACATGCACCACGTTAGCTCGTACCACCTGTGCAATCTAATCCAATAAACCTGCGATGAATCCTTTCCTGCAGTTTTACGCCAGGATTTACTGCACGACTGTTGTCTTAGATTACATTAAACGGCACTAATAAACTAGTAACGCTGTATTTAAGCTTATAGCCCACAACAGAATAAGTGAGCGTCAAGAGGGAAGAGAAGAAGCTTCGCAAATGAAATATTGTATAACAGCAGAGAAACACACAATGTCTCTGTGAGTAACTCACGATTTCCTTTTATGAACATTGCAAAAATCCTTCCTCTGACCTCTCAGATGCTCACTCGTTTACGTGGCGTAGGTTACAATGATACTAAAACTCTCCATTTCTAACCATATGTAGCTCCTCTTTGCCACCTCAGCCACATCTGCAGCATGCCGGAATTTATTCATGGCATGCACTGCTCAGGCTGAACAAGGCCTGCGCGCCCTTACATGCTGTGTAGCTCTGATCCACTAAGCGAACCCCCTGGGAAGTCTTAAGCATGGTAATAAGAGTTGAGGCAACCCACCAGCATGGTCTTTGTAGTCTAACTGCTTTATTATAGCGGAGCTGGAGGAAAAGAAACCTAGACGGCCACTGGTGCTTGAGGCCCTCCGCCCTGCCATCACCTCATTCGTTCATCGTCTCTACTTCCACCCACTTTGTGTGTGTGTGTGATTTGTTCCTCTTTGTTCCTCTTGCAGGGAGAATATGGGGGTATGGAGCAGGGTGGGGAAGGAGGAGAGGTAAGGAAACAAGCTGGGATTCAAACAGCATAGGTTTTGCTTGCTTTCAATGACGGTGTATTGGTTAAAAAGAATAATAATACTGCACATGGGAGCTGGTCATATTCTGAGAAAAAGCTTTGAATTTCAGACATTAAAGTCTTGAATTCATGGGAGAAAAACCATCTAAAAAAAAACATACAAATGTTTGATGAATTTACAAGAAAAATGTATATATTCTTTGACATTAAAGTTGCAAATCTACAAGATGAATGTCATATAAAGGGACATAAGTCAATAAAAGAAATGTAATTTCTGGAGCCTTTGACACTCACAAGTTTGCTTTTTATAAGTTTAATGAAGTCCAGTCTTGAATGCGAGACATTAAAGGGACATTTACAAAAGACAGCTTAATTAATTTACTTTACTAATTAAGGTTTTCCACATTTAACATTTATCTCCTCATAATCAAACCGTTTTAATCTGTGATTAAGTCCTATCCCTTTCATATCTCAAGTGCACAAAGAATATATATGAATACAAAACAGACCTTAGGTTAGACTAAACCACCCACTAGCTTTAACAACTTGCTGTATTATATAAGCATCTATGTGATGAAACGAAGTAAAAGTACAATACCCCAAAACTGTTATTTTGCTGTACATTAGTAACCTTTCACCACTTCTCAAGATAATTAGTAAACTGACATTTTTAATTATAATTCTTACACTGTGGTATTGCTACTGAAAGGATCTAAATGCATCTTCCTCCCTCTCTTTCTTGCAGGGGTATTAATCGTCTCCGGGACCTTCCCTCCCGTGCTCTCCGGCGTCCCCTCGCTCCCCTTGCCTCGCTGTACCAGACTCCAGATGTTCGACATATTTTTTTGTGACTTTACAGAACCAAAATCAACTAAAACAGACTCTTCCGGATGCCGCGACCTCTGACCCCCCCCCCCTGCCTCGTCACTCTGTGCTGCCTCTCTCTGCTCACCTGTCCTCACCCTTCTGGTTTTCTGCAGCCTGTAGCTTTTCCCCTCCACTGCCCGTCTTACCCTCGCCTCACCTGTATGTTAGTGTCGTCCTGATATGAACCCTGGTGTTGTTCCCCCCCCCACGCCCAGCAAACAATAGGGAAAGCCCGCACACAAACACACACGTACAAACACACAAAGAAAAACAGAGACGCACCTTCATTCATTCCACACATAGTGCATACCGCAAATGCCAGCACAGACACACACACTGGGCAAACATGGTCACTTTAGGGAATTTGGCGGTATGCAAACATAGTTAAGCCTCTGCAGTCCATAACAATAACTCACTGAACGATTGAGGCAGGTATGAGAGGGTGCTGCTGTCTGTGTGCCTGCGTGTTCATGTTAGCTTATAAATGTGCGTGTGCATGTGTTGCTGCTGGCATGTAAAATAAACCTCCAGAGGCGTCGAGGACAGATATTGTTTTTTTTTGTTTTTTCGTGTGTGTGTGCAACCGTTAGCTAGTTAGCGACAGTAGACTGCATGAACAGATGTGTAGAACGACGTGTCCTGTGTTGTAACGATAGAGTAGCAGCTGTTCGGTGTAGCTTTGTATGGCTTAGTGTGCGTTTGACCTCGACTCTTTAGACACAAGGTCGTTGACCGGGGAGCAATACACAATGCTCATTTTTTCTCAAATCAAGTATTCAAAGAATTGATCGATTAATGTTCAATATTCGTGGCTAAATGAGAAAATTCAAGTGGGAAAGACAGGAAGTGTTGGGGATTCCCACAAAGCCCTGTTGCTCTACCTTTGAGAAAATAATGTTTTCGCAGGAACCAGCCAGTCTCTTTAACTGGCAGAATTTCTGGGGAAATGAACAAAATGACGAACAGCGTTAACATCAAACAGCCCCGATGACGGGTTCAAACAAGCTGATCAATGTCAGATTTCTTTCTTTTTGTTTCTTTTCTGAATTTGAAGCTAGCGAAGGGGAGGGAAGTTTTCAGGAATGTAACTCGAGGAGGAAATATGAGCAGCTGATATTGATCACCTCTTATCATGTAGCTGCTTTTTAGTCTTTGTTAAACTGGTTTGCATGCCGTCAGGAGAAACAAAGCAGTGTGGACGTTTGTCTGTTAGTTATTCCAATTCAGTTTCAATTTTTATTAAAAAACAGCTTTATATGTAGTTCTGTGTATGGCTTGAATTCTGAGGTGTGTAGTTGTTTTATAGGGTAGTTTTTATTTTATTTCACTCCTTAACGAGTCTGAACCCTGGCTGTTCTGAAGATCCCGCCCATCAACTGTCTCAGCCAATCAGAAGATTCCCTTCTCCTCTCAATCAGTGTGACGCCACCTTCCACTGCTTGTCTGCGCAGCGTCAGAGTATGTGTGTGTGTGTGTGTGTGTGTCCGTATGCACTATGTATGTGTGTATTTGTGTGTCAACATAGAACCGGTTCAGCCAGCAAAGTGTATGTGTGTGTTTGTCTCTGGAGCAGGTTTGTGTGTTTTTACTTTGAGGCCAATGGAAACTGATGACTGCATGTTGCCTTATCAAGCAATCTGACATTCACACACATAGACGCCACACAACACCACACCCGCACCAACACACTCTTAAAAAAGAACACACACGCACACACACACACAAACACAAATTACACACACCATGTTTAAGTTGGCATCAAAGCAGACTTGCTGATTTTATAAACGGTACCAGTGAAATTAAAAAGGTTTTGTTGAAATCCAGCAACCGTGTCAAGTTTTTTTATTTGAAGAAGTGGAAGAATTTTGATCTTGGTTAAGGTCAGATTATCCCACTATGGGGGGGAATAAATGAGCTGTGGGCCCTATAGTGTGCACACAGAGCTGTCAGCTTGTTAGCTTTAGCTTAGCATAAGTGGAGCAAATAATTAGAAGTCTCAAAAACTAACATAACATTTTTGTATGTAGTGTATATCTTGGGTTATGTTTAGGTGTCATTTTGGTATGAATTTTTCTCGTCCAGAAATGCAGTAAATTAGCTCCAGTAAAAGCCTCTCACACTCAACCATTTAGTGACTTCAGTTTGTTGAAGGCTGGAGGACGGACAGTGGGATTGGACCATAGTGTTGTATTTCGGGGAAGTATTTCGGGGAATGACAGTCATTCCTGTAAAGTGCTTTGGAGAAAAGCGCTATATTATTTATATATTTATATATAATTTATTTTACCATTTACATGTCCTGCAGGATCAAAATCACAAACTCACACATCCGACTGTTTGGTATTCACTCCTCTGTTTGGAATTAGTTTTGATGCATTTTTTTAATTTGGGAAGAATATTACTGGAATAAAATGTTGATTAAATGCTTTTGGTGAATTATTATTTTGATAAGATTGAGTTTATGTGTGAAAGTGTGCAAAAGACCACCAAATATAAAAATCTGTTGTTTACACAATAAAGGCTGGATTATTCACATCAACTCTTGCTTTTTGTTTATTATATTTATATTTAAATACAGTACATTGTGATGTTTTTGCTAAAACATTAAATAGGTATAACTATGTGATAATCACAATGAAAAGTTAAACTGCTCCATCAGGACTGGATGACTGTGTTTTTATCAGAATGGATTAACCTGAAAACGAAGCTGTAAAGTATGTGATACTGTGTTATGCCAACTTCAAACCAGTGAGACAAGTTTGGACAAAAAAGAAAAAGAAAAGCGAAAGTAAAAATGAGTCTGTAAATATGTTTGTTCGTGCAGGAAACAATAACTCATAGTGAGACATTAATGACTGATGATTCTAGACTCTTGGTTGCATCTAACCTCAGGTTCATTTTGACATTTCAGAAACCAGTTCATTCATTTGAACCGACCAGACTCTTCCGGATGCCGCGACCTCTGACCCCCCCCCCCTGCCTCGTCACTCTGTGCTGCCTCTCTCTGCTCACCTGTCCTCACCCTTCTGGTTTTCTGCAGCCTGTAGCTTTTCCCCTCCACTGCCCGTCTTACCCTCGCCTCACCTGTATGTTAGTGTCGTCCTGATATGAACCCTGGTGTTGTTCCCCCCCCCACGCCCAGCAAACAATAGGGAAAGCCCGCACACAAACACACACGTACAAACACACAAAGAAAAACAGAGACGCACCTTCATTCATTCCACACATAGTGCATACCGCAAATGCCAGCACAGACACACACACTGGGCAAACATGGTCACTTTAGGGAATTTGGCGGTATGCAAACATAGTTAAGCCTCTGCAGTCCATAACAATAACTCACTGAACGATTGAGGCAGGTATGAGAGGGTGCTGCTGTCTGTGTGCCTGCGTGTTCATGTTAGCTTATAAATGTGCGTGTGCATGTGTTGCTGCTGGCATGTAAAATAAACCTCCAGAGGCGTCGAGGACAGATATTGTTTTTTTTTGTTTTTTCGTGTGTGTGTGCAACCGTTAGCTAGTTAGCGACAGTAGACTGCATGAACAGATGTGTAGAACGACGTGTCCTGTGTTGTAACGATAGAGTAGCAGCTGTTCGGTGTAGCTTTGTATGGCTTAGTGTGCGTTTGACCTCGACTCTTTAGACACAAGGTCGTTGACCGGGGAGCAATACACAATGCTCATTTTTTCTCAAATCAAGTATTCAAAGAATTGATCGATTAATGTTCAATATTCGTGGCTAAATGAGAAAATTCAAGTGGGAAAGACAGGAAGTGTCGGGGATTCCCACAAAGCCCTGTTGCTCTACCTTTGAGAAAATAATGTTTTCGCAGGAACCAGCCAGTCTCTTTAACTGGCAGAATTTCTGGGGAAATGAACAAAATGACGAACAGCGTTAACATCAAACAGCCCCGATGACGGGTTCAAACAAGCTGATCAATGTCAGATTTCTTTCTTTTTGTTTCTTTTCTGAATTTGAAGCTAGCGAAGGGGAGGGAAGTTTTCAGGAATGTAACTCGAGGAGGAAATATGAGCAGCTGATATTGATCACCTCTTATCATGTAGCTGCTTTTTAGTCTTTGTTAAACTGGTTTGCATGCCGTCAGGAGAAACAAAGCAGTGTGGACGTTTGTCTGTTAGTTATTCCAATTCAGTTTCAATTTTTATTAAAAAACAGCTTTATATGTAGTTCTGTGTATGGCTTGAATTCTGAGGTGTGTAGTTGTTTTATAGGGTAGTTTTTATTTTATTTCACTCCTTAACGAGTCTGAACCCTGGCTGTTCTGAAGATCCCGCCCATCAACTGTCTCAGCCAATCAGAAGATTCCCTTCTCCTCTCAATCAGTGTGACGCCACCTTCCACTGCTTGTCTGCGCAGCGTCAGAGTATGTGTGTGTGTGTGTGTGTGTGTCCGTATGCACTATGTATGTGTGTATTTGTGTGTCAACATAGAACCGGTTCAGCCAGCAAAGTGTATGTGTGTGTTTGTCTCTGGAGCAGGTTTGTGTGTTTTTACTTTGAGGCCAATGGAAACTGATGACTGCATGTTGCCTTATCAAGCAATCTGACATTCACACACATAGACGCCACGCAACACCACACCCGCACCAACACACTCTTAAAAAAGAACACACACGCACACACACACACAAACACAAATTACACACACCATGTTTAAGTTGGCATCAAAGCAGACTTGCTGATTTTATAAACGGTACCAGTGAAATTAAAAAGGTTTTGTTGAAATCCAGCAACCGTGTCAAGTTTTTTTATTTGAAGAAGTGGAAGAATTTTGATCTTGGTTAAGGTCAGATTATCCCACTATGGGGCCCGAGGGAATAAATGAGCTGTGGGCCCTATAGTGTGCACACAGAGCTGTCAGCTTGTTAGCTTTAGCTTAGCATAAGTGGAGCAAATAATTAGAAGTCTCAAAAACTAACATAACATTTTTGTATGTAGTGTATATCTTGGGTTATGTTTAGGTGTCATTTTGGTATGAATTTTTCTCGTCCAGAAATGCAGTAAATAAGCTCCAGTAAAAGCCTCTCACACTCAACCATTTAGTGACTTCAGTTTGTTGAAGGCTGGAGGACGGACAGTGGGATTGGACCATAGTGTTGTATTTCGGGGAAGTATTTCGGGGAATGACAGTCATTCCTGTAAAGTGCTTTGGAGAAAAGCGCTATATTATTTATATATTTATATATAATTTATTTTACCATTTACATGTCCTGCAGGATCAAAATCACAAACTCACACATCCGACTGTTTGGTATTCACTCCTCTGTTTGGAATTAGTTTTGATGCATTTTTTTAATTTGGGAAGAATATTACTGGAATAAACTGTTGATTAAATGCTTTTGGTGAATTATTATTTTGATAAGATTGAGTTTATGTGTGAAAGCCTGCAAAAGACCACCAAATATAAAAATCTGTTGTTTACACAATAAAGGCTGGATTATTCACATCAACTCTTGCTTTTTGTTTATTATATTTATATTTAAATACAGTACATTGTGATGTTTTTGCTAAAATATAAGTATAAGTATAACTATGTGATAATCACAATGAAAAGTTAAACTGCTCCATCAGGACTGGATGACTGTGTTTTTATCAGAATGGATTAACCTGAAAACGAAGCTGTAAAGTATGTGATACTGTGTTATGCCAACTTCAAACCAGTGAGACAAGTTTGGACAAAAAAGAAAAAGAAAAGCGAAAGTAAAAATGAGTCTGTAAATATGTTTGTTCGTGCAGGAAACAATAACTCATAGTGAGACATTAATGACTGATGATTCTAGACTCTTGGTTGCATCTAACCTCAGGTTCATTTTGACATTTCAGAAACCAGTTCATTCATTTGAACCGACCAGACGGAAACAATAAAATACATTATTGGGAGTTTTGAATTGTTTCAAAATCAGCCTCAAGTCTGAATGTAGAAAAGTGTTTCCAATGTGGTAGTGTGTGTGTGTGTGTGTGTGTGTGTGTGTGTGTGTGTGTGTGTGTCCGTATGCACTATGTATGTGTGTATGTGTGTGTGTTGGTTTTCTCTGGAACAGGTTTGTGTGTTTTTACTTTGAGGCCAATGGAAACTGATGACTGAAGTTTTTTATTTGAAGAAGTGAAAGAATTTTGATCTCGGTTAAGGTCAGATTATCCCACTATGGGGCCCGAGGGAATAAATGAGCTGTGGGCCCTATAGTGTGCACACAGAGCTGTCAGCTTGTTAGCTTTAGCTTAGCATAAGTGGAGCAAATAATTAGAAGTCTCAAAAACTAACAGAATAACATTTTTGTATGTAGTGTATATCTTGGGTTGTGTTTAGGTGTCATTTTGGTATGAATTTTGCTCGTCCAGAAATGAAGTAAATAAGTTCCAGTAAAAGAAAAAATTCTGCACCTCACTCATTTCTAAACCCTTGCTACGGCCCTGCTCCAATGATAATCAAAATGAAAAGCAAACAGGGCTGAGTTAAACTGCTCCATCAGGACTGGATGGCTGTGTTTTTATCAGAATGGAGGTGTCGACCGGGCTTGACTGAAGGCCACTGGCCGAGACATGAGCTGGTAGCTTGGCTGAAACTGTAGCATGGGCTGGATGCGTGGCGGTGGCCGAGGCCTGGGCTGGTTGCGTGGCGGTGGCCGAGGCCTGGGCTGGTGGCGTGGTGGTGGCAGAGGCCTGGGCTGGTGGCGTGGCGGTGGCCGAGGCCTGGGCTGGTGGCGTGGCGGTGGCCGAGGCCTGGACTGGTGGCGTGGCGGTGGCCGAGGCCTGGGCTGGTTGCGTGGCGGTGGCCGAGGCCTGGGCTGGTGGCGTGGTGGTGGCAGAGGCCTGGGCTGGTGGCGTGGCGGTGGCCGAGGCCTGGACTGGTGGCGTGGTGGTGGCAGAGGCCTGGGCTGGTGGCGTGGCGGTGGCCGAGGCCTGGACTGGTGGCGTGGTGGTGGCAGAGGCCTGGGCTGGTGGCATGGCTGTGGAGGATGGCCAGGGTTCAGGGGTTGAGAGAAAGCCCTTAACCCAGGCAGGCAATGAGCCCCTGAGCCACAGGCTGGTAGAAACTAGCTCCCTGGCCCTCACCAGGGCTGACTGCCTCTCCTCCTCTCCATCAGCATGCCTGTGCTCTGCCTGGAGACACTGAAGTCTATAAGTCACCTCCCGGAGCTCATGGGTAGAGCCACATAAAAAAAAAAAACTGCTGGGTCCATAGTGTGGCTGCTGCTCTGCCTCTGCTGGGTCCTTTCTGGCCAGTTCGTTCTGTCAGGCTTTCGGGCAAGGAGGGAGGACTCAGATGCAGAGGCAGTGTAAAGGGTCTTTATTCCAAAAAAAAACTCAAAAAGGTGGCAAATATACAAAACAAAAGATCCATGAAAAAATAGACTAACTCCAAAAACTTAAACTACAAATAAAAGATCACTCCACAGGGAGGAAAACATGACACACAGCGCAGGAGAAGGAGAGTAGAGCGCAGAAAAAACTTGTCTCTCTGCACCAGATGAGGGGCATGCACCCTCGTTGTCTGATATGTTCGATGAGACATTAAACATTTTTTTGGATTTTTATTATAAACTGCATTGTCGTAATGTCAGTGCTAAATAAATATCTTCAGACTTTTGTAATCGATTTATTCTTTGAATTGCAATGCCTTGATTTTAGTGAGGTTAGTACACAGTCATAGCCATAAATGCAATGGTACTAATAATTGGAATATTAATTTCTTTCGGTTTCAGTTTTCGGCTTTGGTTTCCTCATTTTCGGACAAGAATTTTCATTTCAGTGCATCCCTAGCTGTGATCATCAATCCAGTTTTAACAACTTGGCCTTCTTTAATTGTTAGGCATGCCTTTACATGGTGAAAATAGCTGTGGCGTTATATTACTGGCTGTATGTGAACAAGGCAGAGAGTATAAATAAAAAGGGAAAAGCTCTTCACATCAGCCGACACTGGGTTGATTTACACCATTTGATAGGGAAAGTGCTCTAAAATTGCTTGGATTGCTTGGATTTCATAGGACCCTCAAACATCACGGCAAGTCTGAATACTGAATGTGTTGTACCATTCATCAATAGTATGGTCATTTACAAATGTAACATTTTCTTTTTTGTTGTCTGATACAGATGCCTGCTCTTCCTTTAGAATACCCCAAAGGACTCAGCGAAAAGAAAAGGGGCAAACGCAGATCAAGGTTACTGCGTATCAATAAAGACTCTCTCTTCTTTGATGAACGTAACAAGGAGAAATTGAACCTCGCCTTCTGTAGCACATTAGTGAGAGAATGGCTGGACGTAATTAAGAAAACGTATCCTGACCTCAAGGAAACTCAACAGGACGATCTGATCAAATTCAAGTCTGAAGAAGGTACTATATCTTTTAACTCTTCTGTGAAAGTTCTGGTGCATGGCAAAGCACTAAGGGAGACGTTTGAGAGAGATTTTGAAGAGATGAAACAAAATGCCCAGACACCGTCCCTGGAAACCACCCCACAGCGCAGGAAATACAAGGTACAACATTACAGCTGAATACTGAATATGTTGTACCATTCATCATTGCCACGGTTATTTACAAATAAAAATTGTTCTTTTTGTTGTTGTCTGATACAGATGTCTCCTAAAAGATGCCTCACAGGATTCAGCAAAAGAGAAAGAGAAGATAAACTGCAAGACAATAAAGACTTTCTCTTTTATGATGAACGTGAAGAGGAGAAATACAACCTCGTCTTCTGTAGCACATTAGTGAGAGAATGGCTGGACGTAATGAAGAGAACATATCCTTATCTCCAGGAAACTCAACTGGACAATCTGATCAAACTCGAGTCCGAAGAAGGTACTATATCTTTTTATTCTTCTGTGAAAGTTCTGGTGCATGGCGAAGCACTAATGGAGAATTTTGAGCAAGGTTTTGAAGAGATGAAACAAAAAGCCCAGATACCGTCAAGCAGCAGGACTGGCTCAATTAAAAAAGTAACCCAACCAGGGCAAACTGATGAGGAATAGATGTCAGACGGATACATAAAAATAAAACAACTGGGTTGTAAAATCAATTACATGTTGATGTGCCCCCCCCCTACTTATATATTTACTGCAGTTCCTCCTCGTGGTGTTTTCTATATTGCTTTGGTATTGTGTCACAAGGATCACAAATGTAATAATGGATCTTCTGATTGAGTCTCACTCTAGTCCGTCTGCAGGTAATGTAGGAATGAAGAGCGGTCTTGTACTCACTGAGCAGGTGGTAGTTTGAGTCTCTCTCATATTTGAAGGTCAGTCTTCCATAGCTGACGTGGTTGAGATTCTTCAGCCACTCAAAATAAGACACCGTCACACCGCCAGCATTCAGGTACATGTCCTGCAGGACCAAACATCACAAACTCACACATCCGACTGTTTGGTACTCACTCCTCTGTTTGGAATTAGTTTTGATGCATTTTTTTTTTTCATTTGGGAAGAATATTACTGGAATTTACTGTTTGATTAAATGCTTTTGGTGAATTATTATTTGATAAGCTTGAGTTTATGTGTGAAAGCGTGCAAAAGACCACCAAATATAAAAATCTGTTGTTTACACAATAAAGGCTGGATTATTCACATCAACTCTTGCTTTTTGTTTATTATTTGGGTTTTATATTTAAATACAGTACATTGTGATGTTTTTGCTGAAACATTAAATAGGTATAACTATGTGATAATCACAATGAAAAGTTAAACTGCTCCATCAGGACTGGATGGCTGTGTTTTTATCAGAATGGGTTAACCTGTTGGAAAACGAAACTGTGAAGTATGTGATACTGTGTTATGCCAACTTCAAACCAGTGAGACAAGTTTGGACAAAAAAGAAAAAGAAAAGTGAAATTAAAAATGGGTCTGTAGAAATGTTGCATGGTTGCATCTAACCTCAGGTTCATTTTGACATTTCAGAAACCAGTTCATTCATTTGAACCGACCAGACGGAAACAATAAAATACATTATTGGGAGTTTTGAATTGTTTCAAAATCAGCCTCAAACCTGAATGTAGAAAAGTGTTTCCAACGTGGTAGTTTGCATTCGTGTGTGCATGCGTCGTTTGCAACAAGTCCTCCAACTCATACGACCAAATAGGTCGTGTGTCACGTCCTCAAAATACGACCTCTGGGAGCGTATTGCGGAGATTCTTCCGCAACGATAGTAGTGGTTAAGGTTAGGGTTAGGTCGACGTGTGTGGGGGGGTCTCTGCCGATGATTGACGGGGGGCGCGCGGGGGGGGGGGGGGGGGGGGTAGCGCGGGGGGCGCGCGGGGGGGGTAGCGCGGGGGGTGCGCGGGGGGGGGGGGGTAGCGCGGGGGGGGTGGGGAGGAGCTGGGGGGAAGATGTCGTGGAATCGGGGTAGATTTAGGTCGACGTGTGGGGGGGGCGATCGTCTGAGACACCGGAGTGTCGATATTTACTTGACCGCTAGAGGGCGCGCTATTTTGAAACGTAACATATGGTCGTAATTCGGTGCTTGACACACGACCTATGTGGTCGTTTTCTCGAGGAGGACAGTCTCGTCGTTTGTGCTTACAGGAATAACCATGACGTTGTTCTCTAGGAAGATCTTGTCAGCGTCTGGAGTGGTGGGACCATTGGCACCTTCAGCAATGATCTGAAAGGAGGCAAAACACACACAAAATAAACACACATGTCACATGACCACAAATGAATACTTAAAGCACAGCACCTCAGGAAAATCAAAGTGTTAACCTTGGCCTTCATCTTGGGGGCGTTGACACGCGTGAGCTGCTTTTCTCGGCCGCAGGGATCAAGATGTGGCAGTCGGCCTCCAAAATGTTGCCTTCGTAGGGTTTGGCTCCTGGGAAGCCCACAATGGCATCTTGGGTTATGTTTAGGTGTCATTTGGTATGAATTTTGCTCGTCCAGAAATGCAGTAAATAAGCTAAAAGCCTCTCACACTCAACCATTTAGTGACTTCAGTTTGTTGAAGGCTGGAGGACGGACAGTGGGATTGGACCATAGTGTTGTATGTCAGGGCTGTCAAGATAGCATTTCAACCTGTTGACACGCTCACACACCACCGAGTATTTCAGGGAAATTACCAGGAGAGCGCCACCTATTCTTTTAACTGACAGCGCCTTGCTTTGAATGATGAGGTGGATGAGCTCGTTTTCTTTGTTTGTGGAAGAAGTTCAGATCAGGGTGTAAAACATTTCACGCCCTTACCAAAACATTTTGATAACATGCCAAGTGCCATCCCATTTGTTTGATTTCACAGCCCCACACACACACACACACACACACACAGCCCCACACACACACACACACACACACACACACACACACACACACACAGCCCCACACACACACACACACACACACACACACACAGCCCCACACACACACACACACACACACAGCCCCACACACACACACACACCCCCACACACACACACACAGCCCCCCCCCCCCACACACACACACACACACAAAATAAACCGATGAAAAACACTTTTTCTTAACATTTTATTTGTTTCCAAAAAAAAAAGAGAAATGAATAAAAATAAAAAAAGTAATCTCCTCCATAACAATTTCAAATGTCGAAGAACTGGACGATTAAAACCGAGGAAGATTCAACAAGGGGACGGGCGGTCACAGTGACACCTGGCGCCCTCCCTGCTCCCCTTTCTTGGCAGGCGAAGGAGTCGGGGAGAAGCTGCTTTTAATACAATAGATAAAGCGACAGGAAAGCAGGAAAACATGGGGGGGGGGGATGAGCAACAATCCTCCCACCAAAAAAAAAAAAAAACTTTAACATTGGCAACTTCACGACTAACCATTACGTCTGAAGAGTGAGATGACAAACTGAAGATTCATGAAATTATCTTTTATTCACATGAAGTTAAATCTAAATCCCTTTTTAGTTGAAGTCAAATTGTAGTGGCCGTCTCCATTCTAGAGCGGACCTCTTTGAAATAAGGCATCTGTAGTGCTGCCAACTGAAACCACCAGGAGGGTCTTACGTGTATTTAGCCATAAAAAAGAAAAGTGTGCTCTGAACAAGGCTGCCATCAGCATCGTCATGAACGTTAATACGAGGGCAGCGGTAGACAGGATGTTACTCTCTCTGCTTTTTCTCAATACAACCTCTGTCAAAGACGAGAACAGGGCCATACTCAAACAGATGTGGTTACAGTATAATGGCAGCAGGTGGATCACAGGATAAATACCAGGCTAGTGTGTGTGGTGTGTGTGTGGGGGGGTGGGGTGGGGGGGGGTGGGGGGGGGGGGGGGGGGGGGTAATAGCCAAAGAGCAGCGGTAACAGTGATATGTTCTGAAGGCTGAGGGGGGAAGAGGCAGCAGAGGGTGATCACTAGCAGGACGGTGGGTGAAAGTAAGGGACGCGTGCGTCCTGATTGGCCGTTTATGTGAAGGTAAGCCCCGCCTCGTTGTAGACTTTGAAGACCTTCTCGATGGCGTTGACGTAGGCGGCCGTCCGAAGGTCCAGACCCAGGTTGTACTTGCTTGCCGTGCGCATGATTTGCTAGAAAGGCAGAAGAGAGCGTGTTATATAATGCTGGTTAAAGAAAAGGATAGAGCTGCACAAGGGCCATCAACAACCGACAACCATCTTTCATGGTTCCTTCCAGATCTACAATTATTAACAAAGTACATTCATTTTAAAATTTGATTTTAAAAATCACTTTTTTGTCAATAATTCCTAATGAATCAGTTCACATGATCGAGATATAAAAGTGGCAGAAAATTGATCCATTAAAATAATGAAATGATAAAGAAATTGAAACTATGGCTTCGGTTTGTTGGAAACTAATGTCTTCTTGCTACCTTGACGACCTTAAATATTTACAAAAGGCTTGGAGGTCTTGAAATCACTCAAGGGCTGAATGTTTTGTCACAGATTGACCCCGTATCGTTAATGGTTGATAGAAATCTTGGTGGTTTACAGTGAAAGATAACAGAAAAAGTCAGAACCACTGCAATGAGCGTACGTTTTAAAATTCCTGGAAGTGTTTCATCTGGAGACTGCTCACTAAAACAGGTTGGACGGCGTTCTGTTATGCATGGTCACTTACCCGGGCAGATCTCTCCATGGTGTAGGCCAACCCAGAGTGAACAATATCCTTCTCAGAGGCACCCTGCAAAGGAGGATTAATGTTTGTCTCAGTTAATCTGAAGAAAGGACACTTTAAAAACAGTGTGTGTGCAAAACAATGCGTGTGTGTGTGTGTATTTTACTCACAGCTACTCGGGCCTGGAAGTCAGCGGTCGGTACAACAGGGATGGGTCCTCCCTGCTTGCCAAACTTCCTCTCTAAACTTTCCTGCACAGACACTGAAAAAGGAAAAAGGAGAAATTAAAGAGACATCTTTTTCCACTACTTAATGATCACATTTGTGTATTTGATAGGGACAGAGCATGTTTATGAACATCTTGAGTCATCAAAGTCCCAGTCAGCAACATTTTTTTGATCATATTAACTGAAGCCGACACTATACTACGATAGAACAAGATAAATCATCCGGTTTTAGAAAAAAAAAAGCACGCCTCTACGTGCCTCTACGTGCACGTAGAGCCTGTTTGTTTTGCAAAATATCAACAAGGCCCGGGTCCTCCTGTCCAATCAGCACGCAGCAGCCCTGCTGCTTTATTCGTGCACACACAGAGCCCCTCTGCTCTCGGGTCGTACCAGTATCACAGGGGGGAGGCGGAGGGAAGTAGGAACAAGCTTCTAATTCCCCGGTTAAAAACCGAAACGAGGAGGTCGATAACAACCAAGGCAAAGAAAACACCGGTGGAAAATAAGGAAATAAAAGAGATAGCGACGGGGCCCGTGATTAAACAGTCAACATCAGACCCATGTTTCAAAGGTGGCGTGATCTAAGGAATTTCAAAGGGCACGAAGTCGAGGGGAAGGAGCTCGGTGGTCGTGGGGGAGGAGCTTCATGGTCTTGGGGGAGGAGCGTGTGAGTTGTAAACATTCAAAATCTGACAGAGTGCCCTCCGTCCGGACTTGTCGACTGGGACTTTAAACATCAGTGAGCAAGTATGCTAATTTACATCCGCAGTCCCTAGGCAGGTAACAAAAACAAACGTTACAAGTGGACATGGGTCAGTACGAAAAGTTTAGTCCCGATTATTCTGGCCAGAATAATTACGATTCACATTATTATCCCGATAACTATCAAAATATGCTTAAAACTTGAAATGGCACTAAAACACAATGGTATCCCATTACATTTTGTCAAGAAACATTTATACCGCGACACATCTTTTAGTGAAAAACAAATCTGTGATAATCCGTGATATAAAAAAGAAACTAACATCATCCCAGCCCTAGATACAAATATATAATTCACAAGTAGAAAAAACAAAAACACATGAACAATGAAAACAATTATCTGTGCTCATCAATCCAGTTTTACTTGGCCTTCTTTAATTGTTGGGCATGCCCTACATGGTGAAAATAGCTGTGGCATTATATTATTGGCTGTATGTGAACAAGGCAGAGAGTATAAATGAAAAGGGAAAAGCTCTTCACATCAGCCGACACTGGGTTGATTGACACCATTTGATGGGCAAAGTGCTCTAAAATTGCTTGGATTGCTTGGATTTCATAGGACCCTAAAACATCACGGCATCACAGGAAGATACAGATGCCTGCTCTTCCTATACAATACCCTGAAGGACTCAGCGAAAAGAAAAGGGACAAACACAGATCAAAGTTACTGCGTGGCCATAAAGACTCTCTCTTTTATGATGAACGTAACGAGGAGAAATTGAACCTCGCCTTCTGTAGCACATTAGTGAGAGAATGGCTGGACATAATAAAGAGACCGTATCCTGACCTCAAGGAAACTCAACAGGACGATCTGATCAAATTCAAGTCCGAAGAAGGTACTATAACTTTTAACTCTTCTGTGAAAGTTCTGGTGCATGGCAAAGCACTAATGGAGAAATTTGAGGAAGATTTTGAAGAGATGAAACAAAAAGCCCAGACACTGTCAAGCAGCAGGATTGGCTCAATTAAAAAAGTAACCCAACCAGGGCAAACTGATGAGGAATAGATGTCCGACGGATACATAAAAATAAAACAACTGGGTTTCCCCCCTCCTTCTTATATATTTACTGCAGTTCCTCCTCGTGGTGTTTTCTATATTGCTTTGGTATTGTGTCACAAGGATTAACAATGTAATAATGGATCTTCTGATTGAGTCTCACTCTAGTCCGTCTGCAGATAATGTAGGAATGAAGAGCGGTCTTGTACTCACTGAGCAGGTGGTAGTTTGAGTCTCTCTCATATTTGAAGGTCAGTCTTCCATAGCTGACGTGGTTGAGATTCTTCAGCCACTCAAAATAAGACACCGTCACACCGCCAGCATTCAGGTACATGTCCTGCAGGACCAAACATCACAAACTCACACATCCGACTGTTTGGTACTCACTCCCCTGTTTTCATTTGGGAAGAATATTACTGGAATAAAATGTTGATTAAATGCTTTTGGTGAATTATTATTTTGATAAGCTTGAGTTAATGTGTGAAAGCGTGCAAAAGACCACCAAATATAAAAATCTGTTGTTTACACAATAAAGGCTGGATTATTCACATCAACTCTTGCTTTTTGTTTATTATTTGGGTTTTATATTTAAATACAGTACATTGTGATGTTTTTGCTGAAACATTAAATAGGTATAACTATGTGATAATCACAATGAAAAGTTAAACTGCTCCATCAGGACTGGATGGCTGTGTTTTTATCAGAATGGGTTAACCTGTTGGAAAACGAAACTGTGAAGTATGTGATACTGAGTTATGCCAACTTCAAACCAGTGAGACAAGTTTGGACAAAAAAGAAAAAGAAAAGTGAAATTAAAAATGGGTCTGTAGAAATGTTGCATGGTTGCATCTAACCTCAGGTTCATTTTGACATTTCAGAAACCAGTTCATTCATTTGAACCGACCAGACGGAAACAATAAAATACATTATTGGGAGTTTTGAATTGTTTCAAAATCAGCCTCAAACCTGAATGTAGAAAAGTGTTTCCAACGTGGTAGTTTGCATTCGTGTGTGCATGCGTCGTTTGCAACAAGTCCTCCAACTCATACGACCAAATAGGTCGTGTGTCACGTCCTCAAAATACGACCTCTGGGAGCGTATTGCGGAGATTCTTCCGCAACGATAGTAGTGGTTAAGGTTAGGGTTAGGTCGACGTGTGGGGGGGGTCTCTGCCGATGATTGACGGGGGGCGCGCGGGGGGGGGGGGGGGGGGGGGGGGTAGCGCGGGGGGTGCGCGGGGGGGGGGGGGGGGGGGGGGGGGGGGTGCGCGGGGGGGGCGCGGGGGGGCGGGGGGGGTGCGCGGGGGGGGGGGGGGAGGGGCTGGGGGGAAGATGTCGATGAATCGGGGTAGATTTAGGTCGACGTGTGGGGGGGGCGATCGTCTGAGACACCGGAGTGTCGATATTTACTTGACCGCTAGAGGGCGCGCTATTTTGAAACGTAACATATGGTCGTAATTCGGTGCTTGACACACGACCTATGTGGTCGTTTTCTCGAGGAGGACAGTCTCGTCGTTTGTGCTTACAGGAATAACCATGACGTTGTTCTCTAGGAAGATCTTGTCAGCGTCTGGAGTGGTGGGACCATTGGCACCTTCAGCAATGATCTGAAAGGAGGCAAAACACACACAAAATAAACACACATGTCACATGACCACAAATGAATACTTAAAGCACAGCACCTCAGGAAAATCAAAGTGTTAACCTTGGCCTTGATCTTGGGGGCGTTGACACGCGTGAGCTGCTTTTCTCGGCCGCAGGGATCAAGATGTGGCAGTCGGCCTCCAAAATGTTGCCTTCGTAGGGTTTGGCTCCTGGGAAGCCCACAATGGCATCTTGGGTTGTGTTTAGGTGTCATTTTGGTATGAATTTTGCTCGTCCAGAAATTAAGTAAATAAGCTCCAGTAAAAGCCTCTCACACTCAACCATTTAGTGACTTCAGTTTGTTGAAGGCTGGAAGACGGACAGTGGGATTGGGCCATAGTGTTGTATGTCAGGGCTGTCAAGATAGCATTTCAACCTGTTGACACGCTCACACACCACCGAGTATTTCAGGGAAATTACCAGGAGAGCGCCACCTATTCTTTTAACTAAGACATTCAGATCAGGGTGTAAAACATTTCACGCCCTTACCAAAACATTTGATAACACATTTTGCGTCATCAAAGTGAAATACCAAGTGCCATCCCATTTGTATTTATACCATATCAGACCCTCGCACACACACACACACACACACACACACACACACACACACACACACACACACACACACACACACAGCAGGTTTAGTATAAAAAAAAATAAACCGATGAGAAACACTCTTTTTCTTAACATTTTATTGGTTTCCCAAAAAAAAGAGAGAAATTAATAAAAAAAAAAGAACTGGACGATTAAAACTGAGCTTTATTTTATCTGTTTGTGGGCTCTACGGTGGCTCTGAGTGGTCAAAAAACCCTCTAAACGCTTTTTGACTGATGTAAAAAGTGCAGAAAATCCAACCTGTTCCTGAGTTTTGGAGCCGGTGTGTAATTTATGTTATTGAAGCTATTTTAACTAAAACAAGTAAATAAATTATTACAATGTAATATTCCCAGACCAGACATAATAATTACGTCTGGTCCGGGAAGATAAGAGCCTGGAAAACGCCCTCACCAAAACATTTGATAACACGTTTTGCGTCATCAAAGTGACATGCCAAGTGCCATCCCGTTTGTATTTATACCATTCAGACCCTCACAGCCTCTCACACTCAACCATTAAGCAGCAACATCACAGAAGCTCTCCGATTCACCAGATTCGGTAAGAATACATCTATTTGTCCTTCAAATTTTTGTTGACCGAATTGTTATTTCAACATATATTTATCAAAAACAAATGAATCTTGCATTAAAAAAAAAAGACATGAGCAGTCTTGTCAGTGACGTAAAACAGCCAGTGAGCTAAGGATTGAAGATGAAAGTAGTCCATGATTGTTGTAGACTTCATCATGTAAACTTTTACAAAGTAGTGTCAAAAAGACCTACTTCAGTCACCATGACCAACCACCAAGCATGCACTGAAAGCCTAAAAAGCCTTGAAGAGTTCAACTTAATGTTTTCAGCTCGTGCCTTCAAGAAGCAGCTGTGGTATCCACCTTCCCACTGAGAAATCACCTCACAGGACGACAAATACAAGGTACAACATCACAGCCGTAGAGGATGGACCTACACAGTCCAGCTGTAGTTAACAGTCTCCTATTTTAGACTCTAAGAGACAAGATTTGAAGACCTAAATATTGAGACTTTAACTGGAAAAGCTGCAGAACATTTAGCAGTTATTATGAAGTTTAATTGAAACTGGTTCATGGTCAGAATAATATCAGGATTTTTACTCTTCGTGTAAACATGAGCACACACACACACACACACACACAACACACACACACACACACACACGTTTAGTATAAAAAATAAACCGATGAGAAACACTCTTTTTCTTAACATTTTATTGACGTTTGAGACGTTTCCAAAAAAAAGAGAAATGAATAAAAAAAAAAGTAATTTCCTCCATAACAATTTCAAATGTCGAAGAACTGGACGATTAAAACCGAGGAAGATTCAACAAGGGGACGGGCGGTCACAGTGACACCTGGCGCCCTCCCTGCTCCCCTTTCTTGGCCAGCGAAGGAGTCGGGGAGAAGCTGCTTTTAATACAATAGATAAAGCGACAGGAAAGCAGGAAAAGATGGGGGGACGAGCAACAATCCTCCCACCAAAAAAAAAAAAAACCTTTAACCTTGGCAACTTCACGACTAACCATTACGTCTGAAGAGTGAGATGACAAACTCAAGATTCATGAAATTATCTTTTATTCACATGAAGTTAAATCTAAATCCCTTTTTAGTTAAAAATGTACATTTAAAGACAGCTCTTAAATGTTATTATCCGTAAGCAGTGTGCCACGTAAAACCGAAATCAGTTGAGCACACACGGTAGCAGTATGAATTATGACACATAACTCCCAACATACACGCCAACACACAAAAGGTAGCCAGTAAGACTTTCTTTTGCCTCCTTGGTGGTTGGACAAATTTAATTAGCATCCTGCTGACTCAACTTTTAATTGAAGAGAGTTGTCTTTATATCTAAGTTATCTCAATGGAAAACAGGTGTATTGCAGGAAACAAATGTATTGACAAATAAATAAAAGTAATGATGAAAAGATACACTTGTGATGCTAATGAACTTTTGTCTATTCACATTCTTGTCAGGCTGGCAGAGATGGAGGCAAAGCTCCGAGTAATAATTGATGACCGAATTGAGAACTTGGTCCTTCCATCAGGAATCCCACCCACTGTGGAGGAGCTCCAAACTATTGTGAAGGAGAAATTTGAAATTCCTTATGAGTTCAGTCTTCAGTATTTGGATTCCAAATTTCAGGTTTACTTTCCTCTTCATCAAAGTGACCAAGTTAAAGACAAAGACACCATAAAGGTTGTTCGCGCTGCCCCGAATGTTTCAAACTTGCTTTCACAATTTGAACATTTGGACTTTTCCGATGGTCAACAGTCAACTGACGATGACTCTGCATCTTGTGCAGAGTCAAGTACCACAGAACAACGCCAGCCATGGCCAAAGCAGTTCCTCATTCCAAAGTTTGGAGATGAAACTGAGATGTACCTTGAAAGAGCCACTGAAGACTACAAGAGGAATGGAACACTTATGACTTATGACTTGATCTTAAAGGTCAAGAAAGACATACTTGAGAAGCTGGCTGAAACTATATATACATATAAAGCCTATCCATCAGCTGCACAGATAGGTGATGTGGTTGAGGCACTTCTTGGTAAATATCCTTGCCTCAAGCAACCCAGCTGTGACTGGCAACAAAGCCTAAAGAACAAGATGGGAAATTATCGTGCCAAACTCAGAAGCGATGGTGTTCCTGAGGTGATGTGCAATGCACTGAAAACACACACACACACACACACACACACAGCAGGTTTAGTATAAAAAAAATAAACCGATGAGAAACACTCTTTTTCTTAACATTTTATTGGTTTCCCAAAAAAAAGAGAGAAATTAATAAAAAAAAAAAGGACTGGACGATTAAAACTGAGCTTTATTTTATCTGTTTGTGGGCTCTACGGTGGCTCTGAGTGGTCAAAAAACCCTCTAAACGCTTTTTGACTGATGTAAAAAGTGCAGAAAATCCAACCTGTTCCTGAGTTTTGGAGCCGGTGTGCAATTTATGTTATTGAAGCTATTTTAACTAAAACAAGTAAATAAATTATTACAATGTAATATTCCCAGACCAGACATAATAATTACGTCTGGTCCGGGAAGATAAGAGCCTGGAAGACGCCCTCACCAAAACATTTGATAACACGTTTTGCATCATCAAAGTGACATGCCAAGTGCCATCCCATTTGTATTTATACCATATCGGACCCTCACAGCCTCTCACACTCAACCATTACGCAGCAACATCATGGAAGCTGTCCGACACACACAACACACAACTCTGTGCAGTTAACTCTTACTTTACTGAAACTTAAAAACATTTCTTGTAATTCTTGCATTCCATAACGAGACATATTAAAAAAATAATGATGTGCATTTACATACCTTTCTCTTGGAGTGGAAATTTACGGATTAAGTGTTGTTTTGGATGAACAAAGCGAGCTACTTTTAGCATGGGAAAAACTTAAATAGCAGCATTTGAAGAATAATTGGAGACTAGGATTTCTATGATATTAAAAAAACACAACAGATATTTACTTGTACACATTAGAAAGTGTAAATTTGTGTAAGTGTAAAGTGTAAACACACACACACACACACACACACACACACATGTCAAAGAAACAAAATGTGTAAATAGAAATAGATATATACATACATGTCACCATGGACAGTTAGGGTGTTCATTGTCATACACAAGTTCTTCTCCTGTGTATATGGCCGCTCCAAGAGAAAGGTATGTAAATATTATATATTTTTAGGTGACACTGTGAAGGTTCTTCAAGACCATGTCCTGTAACGTTGCGACTGGACCACCAAAAATAAAATGTGTTTTCCTTTATAAGAGCTCATGCATTATTTATAAACACAAGTAACATTTTATTAGGAGGTCCCCACTGGTAAGACTGACAAACAACACTAATAGTGATAGATGAATAAAAACGAGATCAATCAATGCTCTTCCCTGTAGTCCTTCACTTTCAAAAATACTGAAGCTTTAACCTGGGAAATCCACTAAAGTTGAGCTTAAAGTATTGTTTGAAAAGAAAACAATATTTGAAGAGACAATTCAGTTGAGTTTGAGACAGTCCATGTTGGAGTGTGAGTGTCGCTCCATGCTATCCAAGAGGGAACTTGTGCCATAAAATACCCGCTAATAGGGGATTCCTGGGGATGTTTATGATAGATCTATTCTAAGCATTAATTAAAAATGAAAGGAAACAATATTCTTTTCCTCTTGACTTTATTCTGATTGTTTTTATCCTTTATTGGATGTACTTTTTACTTCTTTAAATTCTGCTTGGCTCCTCATTTTAATACAGAGAAGATCTGATAAAAGGCTAAGCCATAACATTATGATATTAAAGATTCAATATGTAAGAAATCAAAAGCAACTGGCCGTAAAATCATCCTAATATGTCATAGAGACTCAGGCATAATGATCATATAACATACTGAACTCACCAACAACAACAGTACAGACAAAATATTTGCATTTAAAAAAATCTTTTGCAGACGGCAAATCATGTTTATGTTCTGAAAACATGTTTTGGCACGTGGCGCCACCCACCGGCGTCTACAAATCATTGCAGTCAGTAGTCTCAGCTGCCGAGCAACCACGGGTTGCCAGGTTCGAGGCAACGAAACCCAAAAGAGCTCGTTATGATGGGGTGCGGGGGGTGCGGCCGCCCCCACTCCTATCCGCCCCCCATCAGCCTCCCCGCGGCATCCGAGCGCTCTTTCCCAGCCCTGCGCAGGTTGAAAACCTGGCTGCGCAACACTAGGAAGCAGGAAAGACTAACGATACTCTACACTATGTTAATTAATGCGTGTTTTGCGTGTTTAAAACAGTGGGTTTACTTCAAAGCGTCAGACGCTGTCAGAGCGTTTATGAACAGTGTTTCAGAGCTCCCCCCAAATGTCTCAAAGTAGGCTTTCAGGTAATTTCGCGGCATAACAGCGCCTTCCGGGTAAAAAAAGACGTCGCCTACGGCAAAATCTGGAATGAAAAATGGCACTGTTATTTCATCCCCGAATCCCATTCAGAAACACAATATCTAATATCAGTTAACGAGTCGTTTTCCGATTTTCGTTCTTTTATTTTGAAGCGAAAAACGTGAAAACAACTCGTTATAACGGACCGTTTATCCAGTTACTCCCCCGACCCGCCCAACAAAAGTCCCGCCCCCCCCTCTCAGAAAATAGTTCCGACGTCTATGAACAACGTTATTCATTTCGTTTTTGGCCACATTCTTACATGTGGCGCCTTTAAAACTTGCCATTCTTTAATAGTTGGGCATGCCCTTATATGGTGAAAATAGCTGTGGCGTTATATTATTGGCTGTATGTGAACAAGGCAGAGAGTATAAATAAAAAGGGAAAAGCTCTTCACATCAGCCGACACTGGGTTGATTTACACCATTTGATAGGGAAAGTGCTCTAAAATTGCTCGGATTGCTTGGATTTCATAGGACCCTCAAACATCACGGCAAGTCTGAATACTGAATGTGTTGTACCATTCATCAGTGGTATGGTCATTTACAAATATAACATTTTCTATGTTGTTGTCTGATACAGATGCCTGCTCTTACTATACAATACACCCAAGGAGTCAGCGAAGAGAAAAGGAAGAAATACAGATCAAAGTTACTGCATGGCAATAAAGATTTTCTCTTTCATGATGAACGTAACCTCGTGTTCTATAGCACATTAGTGAGAGAATGGCTGGGCGTAATAAAGAGAACGTATCCCGAACTCGAGTCCGAAGAAGGTACTATAACTTTTAAGTCTTCTGTGAAAGTTCTGGTGCATGGCAGAGCACTGAGGGATACGTTTGAGAGAGATTTTGAAGAGATGAAAAAAAATGCCCAGACACAGTTCCTGGAAACCACCCCACAGCACAAGGAACACGAGGTACAACATCACAGCTGAACATTGAATGTGTTTTAACATTCATCATTGCCATGGTCATTTACAAATAAAAAATTTTCTTTTTTGTTGTTGTTGTCTGATACAGAGGCCTGCTCCTCCTGAAAGATGTCTCGCAAGACTCAGCAAAAAAAACAGAAAAATGATACTGCAAGCCAACAAAGACTTTCTCTTTCATGATAAACGTAACGGGGAGAAATTCAACCTAGTCTTCTGTAGCACATTAGTGAGAGAATGGCTGGACGTAATGAAGAGAAAGTATCCTAACCTCAGGGAAACTCAACAGGACAATCTGATCAAACTCAAGTCCAAAGAAGGTACTATATCTTTTTATTGTTCCGTGGAAGTTCTGGTGGAGGGCGAAGAACTAATGGAGAGGTTTGAGGAAGGTTTTGAAGAGATGAAACAAAAAGCCCAGACACAGTCCGAAAGCAGCAGGATTGGCTCAAATGGAACTCAACCAGGGAGGGAGGAATAGATGTCAGACGGATACATTAAAAAAAACACACACACACAACTGGGTTGTAACATCAATTACATGTTGAATATTACTGGAATTAACTGTTTGATTAAATGCTTTTCCTGAATTATTATTTTGATAAGCTTGTTGTTTGATGTTTTTGCTGAAACATTAAATAGGGATAACTATGTGATAATCAAAATTAAAAAGCAAACAGGGCTGAGTTAAACTAATTCATCAGGACTGAATGTCTTTGTTTTTATCAGAATGGGTTAACCTGTTGGAAAACGAAAGCAAACAGATCCTCAAACTGATCTCAACTGTAAAGTATGTGATACTGTGTTATGCCAACTTCAAACCAGTGAGACAAGTTTGGATAAAAAAGAAAAAGAAAAGCGAAATTAAAAATGGGTCTGTAGAAATGTTTGTTCGTGCAGGAAACAATAACTCATAGTCAGACATTGATGACTGATGATTCTAGACTCTTGGTTGCATCTAACCTCAGGTTCATTTTGACATTTCAGAAACCAGTTCATTCATTTGAACCGACCAGACGGAAACAATAAAATACATTATTGGGAGTTTTGAATTGTTTCAAAATCAGCCTCAAGTCTGAATGTAGAAAAGTGTTTCCAACGTGGTAGTTTGCATTCGTGTGTGCATGCGTCGTTTGTGCTTACAGGAATAACCATGACGTTGTTCTCTAGGAAGATCTTGTCAGCGTCTGGAGTGGTGGGACCATTGGCACCTTCAGCAATGATCTGAAAGGAGGCAAAACACACACAAAATAAACACACATGTCACATGACCACAAATGAATACTTAAAGCACAGCACCTCAGGAAAATCAAAGTGTTAACCTTGGCCTTCATCTTGGGGGCGTTGACACGCGTGAGCTGCTTTTCTCCGGCCGCAGGGATCAAGATGTGCCAGTCGGCCTCCAAAATGTTGCCTTCGTAGGGTTTGGCTCCTGGGAAGCCCACAATGGCATCTTGGGTTATGTTTAGGTGTCATTTTGTATGAATTTTGCTCGTCCAGAAATGAAGTTAATAAGCTCCAGTAAAAGCCTCTCACACTCAACCATTTAGTGACTTCAGTTTGTTGAAGGCTGGAGGACGGACAGTGGGATTGGGCCATAGTGTTGTATGTCAGGGCTGTCAAGATAGCATTTCAACCTGTTGACACGCTCACACACCACCGAGTATTTCAGGCAAATTACCAGGAGAGCGCCACCTATTCTTTTAACTGACAGCGTCTTGCTTTGGGTGATGAGGTGGATGAGCTTGTTTTGTTTGTTTGTGGAAGACGTTCAGATCAGGGTGTAAAACATTTCACGCCCTTACCGAAACATATCTCTCTAACACACTCTCTAAACACACTCACACTCTCTAACACACTCTCTAACACACTACACTCTCTAACACACTCTCTAACACACTCACACTCTCTAACACACTCTCTAACACACACTCTCTAACACACTCACACACTCTCTAACACACTCACACTCTCTAACACACACACACACACTCTCTAACACACTCACACTCTCTAACACACACACACACTCTCTAACACACTCACACTCTCTAACACACACTCTCTAACACACTCACACACTCTCTAACACACACACACTCTCTAACACACACACACACTCTAACACACTCACACTCTCTAACACACTCTCTAACACACACACACTCTAACTAACCAACACACACACTCTCTAACACACACACACACTCTCTAACACACACACTCTAACTAACACACACACACACACTCGCTCTCTAACTAACTAACTAGCTAACACACACACACACACTCTAACTAGCTAACACACACACACACACACTAGCTAACACACACACGCGTGCACACTCTCTAACTAGCTAACACACACACGCGCACACTCTCTAACTAGCTAAAACACTAACTAGCTAACACACGCACTCTCTAACACACTAACTAGCTAACGCACACACTCTCTAACTAGCTAACACACACACGCGCACACTCTCTAACTAGCTAAAACACTAACTAGCTAACACACACACTCTCTAACACACTAACTAGCTAACGCACACACTCTCTAACTAGCTAACACACACTCTCTAACACACTAACTAGCTAACACACGCACTCTCTAACACACTAACTAGCTAACGCACACACTCTCTAACTAGCTAACACACACACGCGCACACTCTCTAACTAGCTAAAACACTAACTAGCTAACACACACACTCTCTAACACACTAACTAGCTAACACACACACTCTCTAACACACTAACTAGCTAACGCACACACTCTCTAACTAGCTAACACACACTCTCTAACACACTAACTAGCTAACACACGCACTCTCTAACACACTAACTAGCTAACGCACACACTCTCTAACTAGCTAACACACACACGCGCACACTCTCTAACTAGCTAAAACACTAACTAGCTAACACACACACTCTCTAACACACTAACTAGCTAACGCACACACTCTCTAACTAGCTAACACACACTCTCTAACACACTAACTAGCTAACACACACACTCTCTAACTAGCTAACACACACTCTCTAACACACTAACTAGCTAACGCACACACTCTCTAACTAGCTAACACACACTCTCTAACACACTAACTAGCTAACACACACTCTCTAACTAGCTAACACACACGCGCGCACTCTCTAACACACACACACACTCTCTAACACACACAAACGCGCACTCTCTAACACACACACACGCGCACTCTCTAACACACACACACGCGCACTCTCTAACACACACACACACGCGCACTCTCTAACACACACACACACACACACTCTCTAACACACACACACGCGCACTCTCTAACACACACACACACACGCGCACTCTCTAACACACACACACGCGCACTCTCTAACACACACACACACGCGCACTCTCTAACACACACACACACACAACACACACACACACACGAGAAACACTTTTTCTTAACATTTTATTGGTTTCCAAAAAAAAAGAGAAATGAATAAAAAAAAAAAAAGTAATCTCCTCCATAACAATTTCAAATGTCGAAGAACTGGACGATTAAAACCGAGGAAGATTCAACAAGGGGACGGGCGGTCACAGTGACACCTGGCGCCCTCCCTGCTCCCCTTTCTTGGCAGGCGAAGGAGTCGGGGAGAAGCTGCTTTTAATACAATAGATAAAGCGACAGGAAAGCAGGAAAACATGGGGGGGGGGGGATGAGCAACAATCCTCCCACCAAAAAAAAAAAAAAACTTTAACCTTGGCAACTTCACGACTAACCATTACGTCTGAAGAGTGAGATGACAAACTCAGGATTCATGAAATTATCTTTTATTCACGTGAAGTTAAATCTAAATCCCTTTTTAGTTTAAAGTCAAATTGTAGTGGCCGTCTCCATTCTAGAGCGGACCTCTTTCTGAAATAAGGCATCTGTAGTGCTGCCAACTGAAACCACCAGGAGGGTCTTACGTGTATTTAGCCATAAAAAAGAAAAGTGTGCTCTGAACAAGGCTGCCATCAGCATCGTCATGAACGTTAATACGAGGGCAGCGGTAGACAGGATGTTACTCTCTCTGCTTTTTCTCAATACAACCTCTGTCAAAGACGAGAACAGGGCCATACTCAAACAGATGTGGTTACAGTATAATGGCAGCAGGTGGATCACAGGATAAATACCAGGCTAGTGTGTGTGTGTGTGTGTGTGTGTGTGTGGGGGGGGGGGGGGGGGGGGGTAATAGCCAAAGAGCAGCGGTAACAGTGATATGTTCTGAAGGCTGAGGGGGGAAGAGGCAGCAGAGGGTGATCACTAGCAGGAGGGTGGGTGAAGTAAGGGACGCGTGCGTCCTGATTGGCCGTTTATGTGAAGGTAAGCCCCGCCTCGTTGTAGACTTTGAAGACCTTCTCGATGGCGTTGACGTAGGCGGCCGTCCGAAGGTCCAGACCCAGGTTGTACTTGCTTGCCGTGCGCATGATTTGCTAGAAAGGCAGAAGAGAGCGTGTTATATAATGCTGGTTAAAGAAAAGGATAGAGCTGCACAAGGGCCATCAACAACCGACAACCATCTTTCATGGTTCCTTCCAGATCTACAATTATTAACAAAGTACATTCATTTTAAAATTTGATTTTAAAAATCACTTTTTTGTCAATAATTCCTAATGAATCAGTTCACATGATCGAGATATAAAAGTGGCAGAAAATTGATCCATTAAAATAATGAAATGATAAAGAAATTGAAACTTTAACTATGGCTTCGGTTTGTTGGAAGCTAATGTCTTCTTGCTACCTTGACGACCTTAAATATTTACAAAAGGCTTGGAGGTCTTGAAATCACTCAAGGGCTGAATGTTTTGTCACAGATTGACTCCGTATCGTTAATGGTTGATAGAAATCTTGGTGGTTTACAGTGAAAGATAACAGAAAAAGTCAGAACCACTGCAATGAGTGTACGTTTTAAAATTCCTGGAAGTGTTTCATCTGGAGACTGCTCACTAAAACAGGTTGGACGGCGTTCTGTTATGCATGGTCACTTACCCGGGCAGATCTCTCCATGGTGTAGGCCAACCCAGAGTGAACAATATCCTTCTCAGAGGCACCCTGCAAAGGAGGATTAATGTTTGTCTCAGTTAATCTGAAGAAAGGACACTTTAAAAACAGTGTGTGTGCAAAACAATGCGTGTGTGTGTGTGTATTTTACTCACAGCTACTCGGGCCTGGAAGTCAGCGGTCGGTACAACAGGGATGGGTCCTCCCTGCTTGCCAAACTTCCTCTCTAAACTTTCCTGCACAGACACTGAAAAAGGAAAAAGGAGAAATTAAAGAGACATCTTTTTCCACTACTTAATGATCACATTTGTGTATTTGATAGGGACAGAGCATGTTTATGAACATCTTGAGTCATCAAAGTCCCAGTCAGCAACATTTTTTTGATCATATTAACTGAAGCCGACACTATACTACGATAGAACAAGATAAATCATCCGGTTTTAGAAAAAAAAAAAAGCACGCCTCTACGTGCCTCTACGTGCACGTAGAGCCTGTTTGTTTTGCAAAATATCAACAAGGCCCGGGTCCTCCTGTCCAATCAGCACGCAGCAGCCCTGCTGCTTTATTCGTGCACACACAGAGCCCCTCTGCTCTCGGGTCGTACCACTATCACAGGGGGGAGGCGGAGGGAAGTAGGAACAAGCTTCTAATTCCCCGGTTAAAAACCGAAACGAGGAGGTCGATAACAACCAAGGCAAAGAAAACACCGGTGGAAAATAAGGAAATAAAAGAGATAGCGACGGGGCCCGTGATTAAACAGTCAACATCAGACCCATGTTTCAAAGGTGGCGTGATCTAAGGAATTTCAAAGGGCACGAAGTCGAGGGGAAGGAGCTCGGTGGTCGTGGGGGAGGAGCTTCATGGTCTTGGGGGAGGAGCGTGTGAGTTGTAAACATTCAAAATCTGACAGAGTGCCCTCCGTCCGGACTTGCCGACTGGGACTTTAAACATCAGTGAGCAAGTATGCTAATTTACATCCGCAGTCCCTAGGCAGGTAACAAAAACAAACGTTACAAGTGGACATGGGTCAGTACGAAAAGTTTAGTCCCGATTATTCTGGCCAGAATAATTACGATTCACATTATTATCCCGATAACTATCAAAATATGCTTAAAACTTGAAATGGCACTAAAACACAATGGTATCCCATTACATTTTGTCAAGAAACATTTATACCGCGACACATCTTTTAGTGAAAAACAAATCTGTGATAATCCGTGATATAAAAAAGAAACTAACATCATCCCAGCCCTAGATACAAATATATAATTCACAAGTAGAAAAAACAAAAACACATGAACAATGAAAACAATTATCTGTGCTCATCAATCCAGTTTTACTTGGCCTTCTTTAATTGTTGGGCATGCCCTACATGGTGAAAATAGCTGTGGCATTATATTATTGGCTGTATGTGAACAAGGCAGAGAGTATAAATAAAAAGGGAAAAGCTCTTCACATCAGCCGACACTGGGTTGATTGACACCATTTGATGGGCAAAGTGCTCTAAAATTGCTTGGATTGCTTGGATTTCATAGGACCCTAAAACATCACGGCATCACAGGAAGATACAGATGCCTGCTCTTCCTATACAATACCCTGAAGGACTCAGCGAAAAGAAAAGGGACAAACACAGATCAAAGTTACTGCGTGGCCATAAAGACTCTCTCTTTTATGATAAACGTAACGAGGAGAAATTGAACCTCGCCTTCTGTAGCACATTAGTGAGAGAATGGCTGGACATAATAAAGAGAACGTATCCTGACCTCAAGGAAACTCAACAGGACGATCTGATCAAATTCAAGTCCGAAGAAGGTACTATAACTTTTAACTCTTCTGTGAAAGTTCTGGTGCATGGCAAAGCACTAATGGAGAAATTTGAGGAAGATTTTGAAGAGATGAAACAAAAAGCCCAGACACTGTCAAGCAGCAGATTGGCTCAATTAAAAAAGTAACCCAACCAGGGCAAACTGATGAGGAATAGATGTCCGACGGATACATAAAAATAAAACAACTGGGTTTCCCCCCTCCTTCTTATATATTTACTGCAGTTCCTCCTCGTGGTGTTTTCTATATTGCTTTGGTATTGTGTCACAAGGATTAACAATGTAATAATGGATCTTCTGATTGAGTCTCACTCTAGTCGTCTGCAGATAATGTAGGAATGAAGAGCGGTCTTGTACTCACTGAGCAGGTGGTAGTTTGAGTCTCTCTCATATTTGAAGGTCAGTCTTCCATAGCTGACGTGGTTGAGATTCTTCAGCCACTCAAAATAAGACACCGTCACACCGCCAGCATTCAGGTACATGTCCTGCAGGACCAAACATCACAAACTCACACATCCGACTGTTTGGTACTCACTCCCCTGTTTTCATTTGGGAAGAATATTACTGGAATAAAATGTTGATTAAATGCTTTTGGTGAATTATTATTTTGATAAGCTTGAGTTTATGTGTGAAAGCGTGCAAAAGACCACCAAATATAAAAATCTGTTGTTTACACAATAAAGGCTGGATTATTCACATCAACTCTTGCTTTTTGTTTATTATATTTATATTTAAATACAGTACATTGTGATGTTTTTGTTAAAACATTAAATAGGTATAACTATGTGATAATCACAATGAAAAGTTAAACTGCTCCATCAGGACTGGATGACTGTGTTTCTATCAGAATGGATTAACCTGTTGGAAAACGAAACTGTGAAGTATGTGATACTGTGTTATGCCAACTTCAAACCAGTGAGACAAGTTTGGACAAAAAAGAAAAAGAAAAGTGAAATTAAAAATGGGTCTGTAGAAATGTTGCATGGTTGCATCTAACCTCAGGTTCATTTTGACATTTCAGAAACCAGTTCATTCATTTGAACCGACCAGACGGAAACAATAAAATACATTATTGGGAGTTTTGAATTGTTTCAAAATCAGCCTCAAACTGAATGTAGAAAAGTGTTTCCAACGTGGTAGTTTGCATTCGTGTTTGCATGCGTCGTTTGCAACAAGTCCTCCAACTCATACGACCAAATAGGTCGTGTGTCACGTCCTCAAAATACGACCTCTGGGAGCGTATTGCGGAGATTCTTCCGCAACGATAGTAGTGGTTAAGGTTAGGGTTAGGTCGACGTGTGGGGGGGGGTCTCTGCCGATGATTGACGGGGGGCGCGGGGGGGGGGTAGCGCGGGGGGGCGCGGGGGGCGCGGGGGGGTAGCGCGGGGGGGGGGGGGGGGGGCTGGGGGGAAGATGTCGTGGAATCGGGGTAGATTTAGGTCGACGGTGTGGGGGGGGCGATCGTCTGAGACACCGGAGTGTCGATATTTACTTGACCGCTAGAGGGCGCGCTATTTTGAAACGTAACATATGGTCGTAATTCGGTGCTTGACACACGACCTATGTGGTCGTTTTCTCGAGGAGGACAGTCTCGTCGTTTGTGCTTACAGGAATAACCATGACGTTGTTCTCTAGGAAGATCTTGTCAGCGTCTGGAGTGGTGGGACCATTGGCACCTTCAGCAATGATCTGAAAGGAGGCAAAACACACACAAAATAAACACACATGTCACATGACCACAAATGAATACTTAAAGCACAGCACCTCAGGAAAATCAAAGTGTTAACCTTGGCCTTCATCTTGGGGGCGTTGACACGCGTGAGCTGCTTTTCTCGGCCGCAGGGATCAAGATGTGGCAGTCGGCCTCCAAAATGTTGCCTTCGTAGGGTTTGGCTCCTGGGAAGCCCACAATGGCATCTTGGGTTATGTTTAGGTGTCATTTTGTATGAATTTTGCTCGTCCAGAAATGCAGTAAATAAGCTAAAAGCCTCTCACACTCAACCATTTAGTGACTTCAGTTTGTTGAAGGCTGGAAGACGGACAGTGGGATTGGGCCATAGTGTTGTATGTCAGGGCTGTCAAGATAGCATTTCAACCTGTTGACACGCTCACACACCACCGAGTATTTCAGGGAAATTACCAGGAGAGCGCCACCTATTCTTTTAACTGACAGCGTCTTGCTTTGGGTGATGAGGTGGATGAGCTCGTTTTCTTTGTTTGTGGAAGACGTTCAGATCAGGGTGTAAAACATTTCACGCCCTTACCGAAACATTTTGATAACATGCCAAGTGCCATCCCATTTGTTTGATTTCACAGCCCCCCACACACACACACACACACAGCCCCACGCACACACACACACACACACACACACACAGCCCCACACACACACACACAGCCCCACACACACACACACACAGCCCCCCCCACACACACACACACACACACACACACACACACATACACAAAATAAACCGATGAAAAACACTTTTTCTTAACATTTTATTTGTTTCCAAAAAAAAAAAGAGAAATGAATAAAAAAAAAAAAAGTAATCTCCTCCATAACAATTTCAAATGTCGAAGAACTGGACGATTAAAACCGAGGAAGATTCAACAAGGGGACGGGCGGTCACAGTGACACCTGGCGCCCTCCCTGCTCCCCTTTCTTGGCCAGCGAAGGAGTCGGGGAGAAGCTGCTTTTAATACAATAGATAAAGCGACAGGAAAGCAGGAAAAGATGGGGGGGGGGGGGGGGGGGGATGAGCAACAATCCTCCCACCAAAAAAAAACAAAAACTTTAACCTTGGCAACTTCACGACTAACCATTACGTCTGAAGAGTGAGATGACAAACTCAGGATTCATGAAATTATCTTTTATTCACATGAAGTTAAATCTAAATCCCTTTTTAGTTGAAGTCAAATTGTAGTGGCCGTCTCCATTCTAGAGCGGACCTCTTTGAAATAAGGCATCTGTAGTGCTGCCAACTGAAACCACCAGGAGGGTCTTACGTGTATTTAGCCATAAAAAAGAAAAGTGTGCTCTGAACAAGGCTGCCATCAGCATCGTCATGAACGTTAATACGAGGGCAGCGGTAGACAGCATGTTACTCTCTCTGCTTTTTCTCAATACAACCTCTGTCAAAGACGAGAACAGGGCCATACTCAAACAGATGTGGTTACAGTATATTGGCAGCAGGTGGATCACAGGATAAATACCAGGCTAGTGTGTGTGTGTGTGTGTGTGTGTGTGTGTGTGTGCGCGCTAATAGCCAAAGAGCAGCGGTAACAGTGATATGTTCTGAAGGCTGAGGGGGGAAGAGGCAGCAGAGGATGATCACTAGCAGGAGGGTGGGTGAAAGTAAGGGACGCGTGCGTCCTGATTGGCCGTTTATGTGAAGGTAAGCCCCGCCTCGTTGTAGACTTTGAAGACCTTCTCGATGGCGTTGACGTAGGCGGCCGTCCGAAGGTCCAGACCCAGGTTGTACTTGCTTGCCGTGCGCATGATTTGCTAGAAAGGCAGAAGAGGGCGTGTTATATAATGCTGGTTAAAGAAAAGGATAGAGCTGCACAAGGGCCATCAACAACCGACAACCATCTTTCATGGTTCCTTCCAGATCGACAATTATTAACAAAGTACATTTGATTTTAAAAATCACTTTTTTGTCAATAATTCTAATGAATCAGTTCACATGATCGAGATATAAAAGTGGCAGAAAATTGATCCATTAAAATAATGAAATGATAAAGAAATTGAAACTTTAACTATGGCTTCGGTTTGTTGGAAACTAATGTCTTCTTGCTACCTTGACGACCTTAAATCTTTACAAAAGGCTTGGAGGTCTTGAAATCACTCAAGGGCTGAATGTTTTGTCACAGATTGACCCCGTATCGTTAATGGTTGATAGAAATCTTGGTGGTTTACAGTGAAAGATAACAGAAAAAGTCAGAACCACTGCAATGAGTGTACGTTTTAAAATTCCTGGAAGTGTTTCATCTGGAGACTGCTCACTAAAACAGGTTGGACGGCGTTCTGTTATGCATGGTCACTTACCCGGGCAGATCTCTCCATGGTGTAGGCCAACCCGGAGTGAACAATATCCTTCTCAGAGGCACCCTGCAAAGGAGGATTAATGTTAATCTCACAGTTAATCTGAAGAAAGGACACTTTAAAAACTGTGTGCGTGCAAAGAGGATGTGGGCAGGAGTGACCGATTCAATCTGATACCAATCAAGAGTGACAGACTGTCGATCAAAAGGATTAAAAGGCTTGTTATTCTTTTGATTTGAGAATATTTGGGACAACGCCTACTTTCATGTGACAAACAGTAGGAGTGTGTGTGTGTGTGTGTGTGTTGTGTGTGTGTGTGTGTGTGTGTGTGCGCACGCGGGCGCACTGGTCATATATGAGGTGTGGACAATGACATGGTGTGTTGTGATTCCATGTTACATTCTTTATGAATATGGGTTTCTACCATTCAACCGGTTATATTGCAAGGTATGTTTCTGTATCGTGTTTCAAATTCCTGCTCCATGTGCCCCCTTTTAATTTTGAGCACCTGCCCCTCCAAAGGTCTCTGCACAGCCCTGCTTTTAACTGTGACAGCGTCTTGCTTTGAGTGACGAGGTGGATGAGCTTGTTTTATTTGTTTGTGAAGACGTTCAGATCAGGGTGTAAAACATTTCACGCCCTTACAAAACATTTGATAACACGTTTTGCGTCATCAAAGTGACATGCCAAGTGCCATCCCGTTTGTATTTATACCATTCAGACCCTCACAGCCTCTCACACTCAACCATTAAGCAGCAACATCACGGAAGCTCTCCGATTCACCAGATTCGGTAAGAATACATCTATTTGTCCTTCAAATTTTTGTTGACCGAATTGTTATTTCAACATATATTTATCAAAAACAAATGAATCTTGCATTAAAAAAAAAGACATGAGCAGTCTTGTCAGTGACGTAAAACAGCCAGTGAGCTAAGGATTGAAGATGAAAGTAGTCCATGATTGTTGTAGACTTCATCATGTAAACTTTTACAAAGTAGTGTCAAAAAGACCTACCTTCAGGAACCATGACCAACCACCAAGCATGCACTGAAAGCCTAAAAAGCCTTGAAGAGTTAAACTTAATGTTTTCAGCTCGTGCCTTCAAGAAGCAGCTGTGGTATCCACCTTCCCACTGAGAAATCACCTCACAGGACGACAAATACAAGGTACAACATCACAGCCGTAGAGGATGGACCTACACAGTCCAGCTGTAGTTAACAGTCTCGTATTTTAGACTCTAAGAGACAAGATTTGAAGACCTAAATATTGAGACTTTAACTGGAAAAGCTGCAGAACATTTAGCAGTTATTATGA